>CM040932.1:13514756-14249756 GCA_023029165.1 Gobiocypris rarus | reverse complement strand
GGGCTCTCGGAGTGCAATAAAGTTAGTTTTCCTTGCCATTGTTCTATAGATTGGCCTGTCTTACAAAGATATAAACACTACGATCAGTTTTAAGTGTGTAACCATTGTATATCGACATGAAATATCAATTCAAAATCACCTACATGCATTATAGCTGCATATTTATACTCGAAAACACTTTTACACGCTGTCACTGCGATTGATGCCCAAGGGAACGTCTGCCATTTCCACCATGCAGTTGAAACATATAATTTGTATGAATAAAAATAACTTTAACATTCAAAAACAGGCATGTTAAAATTCCACCGCTTTGTTGTATTCTAAAAAAACTGACTCAATAATGAACAACATTGGAATTTGAACATTTAAACAAAACAAAACAAAAAGTCCTTTTAATTCATAAAATTATACGTTTCAACCACTTGGTGGAATTGGCAGACGTTCACTGGACGTTCATTGCGCACGTGACAGCGTGTAAAAACGTTCACGAGTATAAATATGCAGCTATAATGCACATAGGTGATTTTGAATTGATATTTCATGTCGATATACAATGGTTACACACTTAAAACTGATCGTAGTGTTTATATCTTTGTAAGACTGGCCAATCTATAAAACAATGGCAAGGAAAACTAACTTTAATGGACTCGAGAGCCCCTTGTGGGGAGCATTTCGCTATGTTACGCGATTTCGTTGTGTTATGGCGATTTCTTTGTGTTGTGGCTTGTTTCCGTTGTGTTGTGGCGATTTCGTTGTGTTGTGGTTTAATTTAGTACGGCTGCACTACTGGGCCACCATAGTTTATGACTCCGCTCAACAGCGCTCAAAGCGTCACATTTGTAAAACTTCAGTATCGATTTGGTATCGCTGTCTGTCTGGCCTATCTATCTATCTATCTATCTATCTATCTATCTATCTATCTATCTATCTATCTATCTATCTATCTATCTATCTATCTATCTATCCATCTATCCATCTATCCATCTATCCATCCATCCATCCATCCATCCATCCATCCATCCATCCATCCATCCATCCATCTATCTATCTACGCCCATCACCACCCCTTCACTCGGAAAGGAAAATATCTATCTGTCTGTCTGCCTACCTGCCTACACACCTACCTATCGACCTACACACCTATCTATCTATCTATCTATCTATCTATCTATCTATCTATCTATCTATCTATCTATCTATCTATCTATCTATCTATCTATCTATCTATCTATCTATCATCTATCTATCTATCTATCTATCTATCTATCTATCTATCTATCTACGCCCATCACCACCCCTTCACTCGGAAAGGAAAATATCTATCTGTCTGTCTGTCCGGCCTATCTATCTATCTATGCCCACCACCATCCCTTCCAATTGGAAGGCCAATATCTGTCTCTCTGTCTCTCTGCCTACCTTCCTACACACCTATCTATCTATCTATCTATCTATCTATCTACACCCACCACCACCCCTTCACTTGGAAGGACAATATCTGTCTGCCTGCCAAACTACCTACACACCTACCTACGCACATACCTTCCTACCCTATCTATCTGTCTGTATGGCCTACCTAAACACCTGTCAATATATCTATCTATCTATCTATCTATCTATCTATCTATCTATCTATCTATCTATCTATCTATCTATCTATCTATCTATCATCTATCTATCTTTCTATCTGTCTATCTATCTATCTATCTATCTATCTATCTATCTATCTATCTATCTATCTATCTATCTATCTATGTTCACCCACCACCACCCCTTCACTTGGAAGGACAATATTTATCTGTTTGTCTGCCTACACACCTATCTATCTTTCTAATAAGCACCACCACCCCTTCACTTGGATATCTGTCTGTCTGCCTACACACCTGTCTATCTGTGTCTGTCTAGCGTATCTAAACTACTAACATAATAAAACATTTATAAATCAGAGAGAAATTGACAAGGTGACAATATAGCAATCTTCCAACAAACAACCTAACAGTCAACAATGCAACAATCAGCAATATAGGCCAATAGAGTGCTATTGGAGCAACTAATATAATATAATATAATGCAAGAGAAATTGCTTGTAAATTTTGGAGATTGTATAAAGACACGCCCCTCTTACCAAATGCAACTTCATCTATACATATAGATATATTTTTACCTACCTTTGATGTCGCTGATGGTGCGGCACAAACGGGCGATGTGCAGATTCACTTCACTGCATTCACACACATTGATCGAACAATCGATTAACGTTACTCACGACATCATAACAGCGGTGCAAATGCACCACAATTCCTGAATATGCTTAAAGGGATAAAAATAAAACAAAACTATCTTTTACTCACCCTGCTGTTGTTTCAGTGCCCTCTGTCCTTCTATCTTTTTCGGACCTCAAAAGCAGAAATCAAAAAAAAAAGTCTTGCATGCGCTTATAATGGCAGTGAATGGCCACCAGGCTACAACTATGAAAAGTACAAAAAGTATCACGCAATCATACAGTGAGACGGGCGCCATATATGGAAAGTTTTCAGGAGGCATACTTTAAGGTTTTGCGAGAAAGAAACGGTATTATTCAGTCAAAATACTGAGCTCGGCCCACATTCCTGTGAGTGCGTGAGCCGTCAGCAGCCTGATGTTTACTATAACCTCGCACTGTTGTCATGGCACCCAGTATAAGCACACACACACACACTCACCATTTTGAGAAATAAGGCTCAATATTAGAAACAAACGCGTCTCTCGTCTTTTCTATAAGGTATATTATAAGAAATAATACAATAATACTAATAATAAGCTAAACCTCTTGAAGTGAATGTTGTGTAGCGGTTGTCATGACAACATTGTGAGTGGCTGCTGAAGGCAAGAAGGATTTTCCTTGAATCCCTCCCAAACAACATGTGGTGACGTAGGTTTGTGTGTGTGTGTGTGTGTGTGTGTGTGTTGTCTTTCTGACCCCAAGACTGAACTAATCTCTGTGATTCTCCATCTGTGATCCTTGGAGAGTCTTCGTTCACTCTCCTCCTCACCGTGCATTAGGATGATAGACACACGTCATCTTTAGTTGATCAGAACTTCTTAATTATTGCCCTGATGGAGGAAAATATGATTTTTAATGCTTTAGCTATTTTCTTACAGCCACTTTCTATTTTCTGAAGCTCAACAATTTCTTGTTTTTTTTTTGTTTCGTTTTTTTTTTGCTGCACATCAGAACTGTGGTTTTACTCATCGTGACAAATGATTAATTGTGTTTCGTCATATTTATACTCCTGTGGAACAGGAAGTCATAGCTAGACAATTGTATGCTCCTAGTCCTATGGAGGACCAAATTACTCAAAATTAAATAATTAAATAAATAATGAATTCAATTAAACAACAATTAAATGTACCAGTTTATTCTGAAATAATTAAATAATTAAATAAATAAATGTATCTATTTATTTTGTAAAATTACATGAAATTATTTAATATATTTCACAATTACATGACATTATTTAATATATTTCACAATTACCACACTCTTCCAAATAGATACAAATCTATTTTTTTATTATTTAATGTGCTTTTTCAAAAAGATGTTTTTCATAATAATATGCTGCATTTACGAATGATGCCTATTTTGAGGAATCATGCATTTCCAAAGCAACATTTTTCCAAAGATTTTTTTCATAATAATGGAGGACATTTCACAAATGCAAATCAACAGGCAGTTGGCGGGGCTTGGCGCTGATTGGATAATTCTATCAGATTGATTACTTTTTCCTGTCTGGGTCTGGCAAGTTGCAAGGGGAAATAGGGGAATTGATTGTAAATTAATATGGCGGTAGGAATTGATCAAGATAAAAACACTTACTTAAACACAGCCACATTTCTCATCATTTACAGGTTTTAGAAAATTCAATAGAGTCAAAATACATTTTCAGTCACAAATAAGAAATGAGAAGCACCCTTGGTGTTCCGTGATGTCACCACAGCACACACAGATCGATCTGTCATGTCTGTCGACTCTTTAACTTCAAACCAATCAGCGCCAAGCACCGCCCACTACCTGTTGATTGGCATTTGTGAAATGTCCTCTATTATTATGAAAAAAATCTTTGGGAAAATCGTGCTTTGGAAATGCATGATTCGTCAAATAGGCCCCATTTGTAAATGCAGTATATTATTATGAAAAACGGCTTTTTGAAAAAGCACATTTAATAATGAAAAAATGATTTTTAAACATAACAATAGTGTGTGTGGAAGAGGTGATTGTGAAATATATTAAATAATTTCATGTAATTTTACAAAATAAATAGATACATTTATTTATTTAATTATTTAATTAATATTTAATCAAATAAATTATTAAATTAATTATTTAAGTAATTATTTAATTATTTCATAATAAACTGGTACATTTAATTGTTGTTTTATTGAATTCATTATTTATTTAATTATTTCATTTTGAGTAATTTGGTCCTCCATACTAGTCAGCTAGTGTGATAAAAAAAATGTAAATGGAATGTATTTAATATTAAGATATTTTACTCTAGGGGTGCCATAATTGTTGCCAATGTGTTTAGTAGAAAAACATATATTTCATAATGTGACTTTCCCCCGACTTTCCATTCTTTGAATGTTTTGAATGTTATTGCCATATAATGCGGATATATATAATGCCAATGTATTTACTCACAGTATTTGACAACACTGCTTTTATGCATTTTGATGCTTACGAAACCTACAGGAGGCGGCTGAGCGGAAATGACGCCACGCAGGACGTTCCGTCAGCCCTTCGGTTCAGCATGGCGCCGCTCTTGGTCCCGCTGAAGTGTGGATTTCACTTTCAAAGGCGTAAATTGTCTCTGTTGCTTCAGCAGAGCAGCGCGGCTCACGCGTGGGTCTGTCACGAGCACAGAGCGGCGAACAAGCGGAAACAGCGGAGCACATATCAGGTACATTCACCGCTGTCACACACTTTAGGACACGACACCGGCACACAAGGACAGATCCGCAAACTTTAAAAACACGCGAGAGAGCACAAATATAACTATACAGTAGACGCATTGACAATACACGTTTCTGCTGTGTGGTTTGCATTCTGTTGTGAGTAGTTGTTGATTGCTTAAGTAGGAAGTTGACGTGGATCACCGTGACTAATGAAATTGTCACTAATTCTGTTGTGTAAATGTGATCCTGTAGGATCCAGTATAATTTCTGCTTCCCATATAGGTGCATGCAGTACATGCTGATTTATAATGTCACATGACAAGCTTAGTTTGTAGATGCATGTGTTGGTTTTAGCTGTTGTTTCGGAGTTAACTGCTTCAGCCTGTAGGTCATATGATATAAACAGTCGCACATACAGCATGTTTGCTTAGATAAGACTCAATCCCGCCCTCTCCTCAGCTCATATCAGGGTAACATGTGACACAAGACTCCATTTACACCGGTTTCCGAGCCACAACCACTCACCATATATATATATATTTTTTTTAGCAAAAGATATGATCTCTGTGTGATTTACAGTCAAGACATGAAATTGATCGCGTCAAAGAAAACTCGTTTTGAATATGCATTTAAAAATTAACTAGGCTTGCATAATGTGAATGATTCAATACTAGGGCCTATAGGTGTGTGTGTGTGTGTGTGTGTGTGTGTGTGTGTGTGTGTGTGTGTGTGTGTGTGTGTGTGTGTGTGTGTGTGTGTGTGTGGGCATGTTTTTTTGTGAAATATCAGGACACAAATGTGTATAATGACATGGGTATGACATTGGTATTACAAAGAGGGTGAAATATGAGGACGTTCCCATGTCCTCACTTTTCAAAATGCTTATAAATCACACAGGATGAGGTTTTTATCACAGAAAGTAAACTGTGCAGTCTCCTGTGATGGGTAGGTTTAGGGGCAGGGGCAGTGTAGGGGGATAGAAAATATGGTTTGTACAGTATAAAATGCATTATGCCTATGGAATGTCCCCACATTTCACAAAAACAAACATGTGTGTGTGTGTGTGTGTGTGTGTGTGTGTGTGTGTGTGTGTGTGTGTGTGTGTGTGTGTGCGTGTGTGAACTATAGATTACTTTTATTAGTTGGTGAGTTGTCTGAACAATCTTATAGGGATTGTATTAGGTGTTTAGTTATTTACTTAGGTGCAAAGGTGTCAAAAATGTACCTTTACCTTGTCACTTGGGCAGTACTCTAAAAGGATTAGTTCACTTCAAAATGAAAATTTCCTGATAATTTCATCACCCCTATCTAGTCCAAGATGTTCATGTCTTTCTTCAGTGGAAAATATATTAAGTTTTTTGGGGGAAAACATTCCAGGATGCTTCTCCACATAATGGTTTTCAATGGAAACCTGTGGGTTGAAGGTCCAAATCAATGCAGTTTCAAAGGAAGGGCTTCAGAGGCTCTGCACGATCCCAGACGAGGGGCTTATCTAGCCAAACCATCGGCCATTTAAAAAAAACAATTTATATAGCCTACACTCTAAAAAATGCAGGGTAGAAAAGACTAGGAAGACTTTTTATATATGATTTCTGATTTATTTATTGACTTGCAGCTGTTAAATAGACCCACTGTAGCTGAAAATAAAGCACTGTTTTTGTCATATTGTTTGTCATTTGCATGTTTTACTTTTTTTTTAAAGATCAAATTAAAAATCTATATTGTAATTATAAAAGTACATTAAAAAAAATATTAAATTACTCGTATCATGATTTAAGATTTTGGTCTTCTCAACCTGTTCAGTAAACGCAAACATTTTAGTTTTTGTTGTTTTTATTGGGGGCAAAAGAAAATCTTTTTTTTTTTAAATTTAAAAGCAATTGCAAACATATCGAGATATATATCGAATATCGTAAAAATTTGGACAATATCGAGATATATATATTTTTTGGATATCGCCCAGCCCTAGTAGAAAACAACCCAATGTTGGGTCAAATATGGACTAACCCAGCGATTGGGTTGTCTTAAGCAAACATTTAACCCAACTGCAGGGTTAAAACAACCCAACTGCTGGGTTAGTCCATATTTGACCCAACATTTGGTTAAAACAACCGAGCATTTTTTTAGAGTGTACTTTAACTTAAATTGCTCATCTTGCGCTGCTCTGTGGCGCACCACGGATTGCATAATCACATAGGAAAGTGTTTACAAACCGCACATGCGAAGACTAATACACATGCCCTTTAGCCAAAAAGGTAAAACAACGATGTCATCAAGATTTTTCACTAAAGATTTATATTACAACTGTGGCGTTAATAGTTTCTAAACGTGCATGTTGCTATTTTTCATTACAAATGATATAGATATAAAAAAAAAGAAAGAAAAAGGTTAACAGCATTGAGTCGTCGTCGTTGGTCTTACCTTTTTATTGTAACAAATGCTATAGTTAAACAATTACAAGAACCTTCTTTTTCATAAAGCTGAGTACACATTAGAATCAAGAGAACCTTCTTGAATTAAAAAAATGAAATGCAAATAATGGCATATTTTAGCTAAACCTGGCTTTCATATATTTCTAAAAGATGACAGAAAATTAACTTTTTAAGAACAGTTAGTTTGATCATAGCACTTTAATTTAGAAGATTTTGTCAAACTGGTTAGTTTTCAGGTGCTTAAATAAAATACAAATACATCATATGCTAACAAGTAATTGTTAACTGGGCTATTACTTTTTTGCAGTTATGTTATCAAAGCATGTGTGATCCCACAAAAGACCATTTTGCAAAATCAATCAAATAAATCTCATGAGGGAGCATGCCCCGTGCGACACCACTGAACGGTTTACACAACGGTTTATGTTAAAACCAAAACTACACCTTTGCCGATCAGGCTTAATATTATGACCAGATGAAGTGAATAACACTGATTATCTCATCACGGCTCCTGTTAGTGGGTGGGATATACAGGTCCTTCTAAAAAAATGAGCATATTGTGATAAAAGTTCATTATTTTCCATTATGTAATGATAAAATTAAAATTTCATATATTTTAGATTCATTGCACACCAACTGAAATATTTCAGGTCTTTTATTGTTTTAATACTGGTGATTTTGGCATACAGCTCATGAAAACCTCTCAAAAAAAATCTCAAAACATTAGCATATCATGAAAAGGTTCTCTAAACGAGCTATTAACCTAATCATCTGAATCAACTAATTAACTCTAAACACCTGCAAAAGATTCCTGAGGCTTTTAAAAACTCCCAGCCTGGTTCATTACTCAAAACCGCAATCATGGGTAAGACTGCCGACCTGACTGCTGTCCAGAAGGCCATCATTGACACCCTCAAGCGAGAGGGTAAGACACAGAAAGACATTTCTGAACCAATAGGCTGTTCCCAGAGTGCTGTATCAAGGCACCTCAGTGGGAAGTCTGTGGGAAGGAAAAAGTGTGGCAAAAAACGAGAAGAGGTGACCGGACCCTGAGGAAGATTGTGGAGAAGGACCGATTCCAGACGTTGGGGGACCTGCGGAAGCAGTGGACTGAGTCTGGACTAGAAACATCCAGAGCCACAGTCCACAGGCGTGTGCAGGAAATGGGCTACAGGTGCCGCATTCCCCAGGTCAAGCCACTTTTGAACCAGAAACAGCGGCAGAAGCGCCTGACCTGGGCTACAGAGAAGCAGCACTGGACTGTCGCTCAAATTTTGCATGTCATTCAGAAATCAAAGTGCCAGAGTCTGGAGGAAGACTGGGAGAAGAAAATGCCAAAATACCTGAAGTCCAGTGTCAAGTACCCACAGTCAGTGATGGTCTGGGGTGCCATGTCAGCTGCTGGTGTTGGTCCACTGTGTTTTATCAAGGGTTAGGGTCAATGCAGCTAGCTATCAGGAGATTTTGGAGCACTTCATGCTTCCATCTGCTGAAAAGCTTTATGGAGATGAAGATTTTGTTTTTCAGCACGACCTGGCACCTGCTCACAGTGCCAAAACCACTGGTAAATGGTTTACTGACCATGGTATTACTGTGCTCAATTGGCCTGCCAACTCTCCTGACATGAACCCCATAGAGAATCTGTGGGATATTGTGAAGAGAAAGTTGAGAGACGCAAGACCCAACACTCTGGATGAGCTTAAGGCCGCTATCGAAGCATCCTGAGCCTCCATAACACCTCAGCAGTGCCACAGGCTGATTGCCTCCATGCCACGCCGCATTGAAGCAGTCATTTCTGCAAAAGGATTCCCCACCAAGTATTGAGTGCATAACTGAACATAATTATTTGAAGGTTGACTTTTTTTGTATTAAAAACACTTTTCTTTTATTGGTCGGATGAAATATGCAAATGTTTTGAGATAGGAATTTTGGGTTTTCATGAGCTGTATGCCAAAATCATCAGTATTAAAACAATAAAAGACCTGAAATATTTCAGTTGGTGTGCAATGAATCTAAAATATATGAAATTGTAATTTTATCATTACATTATGGAAAATAATGAACTTTTATCACAATATGCTAATTTGTTGAGAAGCACCTGTATTAGGCAGCAAGTGAACATTTTGTCCTTAAAGTTGACGCGTTAGAAGCATCATTAACATGATAAATGCATCATTAAGAATAAGTTGCTCAGTTTGCACACTGCAGTAGGTGGCACTGGCAGTGCGCTAATTGTGACTACACAGTCTGTTTACAACATCTACCAATGTCTTTATAAAGTGTGTGTGCATATATGTTTAAAAGTTTGGAAACCTTAAATGATATATTTTTGAGTATTTGAGTATTTTTTGATCAAATAAATGCAGTTTTAATGAGATTAAGAGATACCTTTTCATTTAAAAAAAACTTGATGTTTCCACATTTTTGACCGGTGCACAAAACATTTGATCTGGACATCCCTAATACTTCCCACTGTGAAATAATCTTTACTGGCAAAATTGGTTCCTATCGATTGGCTTGATCAACTAGGCTAAATGTCTATGTATATTTATGGCACAAATCATTTATGTCATATTTCACAAAGCATGACACAGTTCCAACTTTCAGAAAAAAATATTTTGTTTTTGGATCCTGAACAATTACTCAGGTCTTGAGGAGAATGAATAATAAGTGGTAAACCAAGCCCTGGTTTCACAGACAAGGCTCAGATTAAGCCAGGATTAGGCCTTAGTTTAATTAGGACTTTTAAGTAAACCTTTTATAAACCTGCCTTAGAAAAAAGCTTCACTGGTGTGCCTCTTGAGACAAAACAATGGCGCTGACATATTTTAAGACATGTTAGTGCAAGTTGCTTTCAGTTAAAACGGCTCAAACATGCATTTTAATCTGGGACTATCTTAAACATTGTCTGTGGAACCAGGGGTAAATGTGCTTATGAGCTGATAAGGGTGAAGTAGAGATACATTGTGAAAGAAATTTTATTGATTCACTTTTTCATCTAAATGTAATTTCTCCACTTTTATTTAGCTATCAAGTCTAAGAAGTGCGTCATCAACATGGGCCAACAGCAGAGGCCAGAACAGCCGACAGATCTTAGAAGCAGTAAAAGTAAGTCTTTTTTTAGATAGTGGATAACATAAGGCTTTGTGCTTGATTTTTCATGAAATTAGTGCTTGTTTAATCTCAATAACTTAAATATTAAAATATACTGAAATATTAGAGTTGGTGTGTTCCAGCATTTACATCTTCCAGAGAGACAGTGCTGGCATGGGAATGCAGGTGGAGGGCTCAATGCAGATCCCAAAAATGTGGTAAGGTTTTTAATTTGTTTAAATTTTTTTTTTACTGAAATCATGGAATCCAATGCAATTTATTGTGTAACATGGAACGTCAAAAACTCAAAGGTCTTCATGGCTAAATCAAACAAAAAAGTTTGATTAAACATAACTTTTCCCCTTTGGTGATTCTTATGGACGGGTTTAAAGGTCCCATTTTTCCTGTGTTTTTGGAGCTTTGATTGTGTTTACAGTGTGCAATATAACGTGTTCATGTTTCGCATGTAAAAAAAACACATTATTTTTCACACAATTTACTTATCTGTATACCGCTGTTTTCACTGTCCTAATAACGGCCTGATGATGTCCTTGTAATATGAAGTCCCTCCTTCAGAAATACGTAACGAGTTCTGATTGGGCCAGCGGTTCCCGTTTTGTGATTGGACAGCAGCTTAGTGCACGTTGCCCGGAAAGGTCACGCCATAACGGGGAGACGCATGTGCTCAATGTTACTGTAAACATGGTGACAAACACACTCTACAAACGCAACACTTCCTCTTCTCCACGTGGGAGAGCAACAAGACCACGCCCCCTTTTTTGCGTATTCTTAAAGGGCGGAGGTTAGTCAACAAACTGTTCTAGTGATGTCATTAAAGCAGGAAGTGCAGGGATGTAGTCCAAACCGGCCGTTCGCTGTAGGCTTTGTAAGGGAACTTCTGTTAAATAAAATATCTCGCTTGGCATTGAACTTTGAGCTTTATAATTTTACAGGTATTATTTATGCTCCAACAGCAACATTACACACTAACTAATGTTTGAAAAATGGGATCACGAAGAACGGGACCTTTAAAAGGGTGTGTTGCATTTTTAGACCTTTTTACATTTCCCCTAAATGTTTACATTTCCACCTTTTTATCTCCCCTAAATGTTTTTACAATGGGTTAATTTTGTTGCTTATGACTTTACACAACGCAAGGAAGCTTGATTTCAATCTTTAAAATAAAAAGTAATCAAATGTAAAATAACACTGATAGTCTTTTAGTCCTGTATTAATGATTCCTTACAATTAAAGGGATCTTTATCAACATGACAGACACATATTAGGCTGCTGTCACTTTAAGAGTTATAGAAGTTTAATGTAAAATATATTTATTTATTTATTATATAAAATATATATTTTACAAAACATTTTCAACTCTAAAACTACAAGAAAATCTAAAAGAAAACACCTGAACAAGTTCAGTGCCAAATTTTAAGTTGATATCTATTATTTTGGGCGCAGTACCAAACTTTTACACTAGATAACATCCATGCTCCACTGGTTACGATACAAGGACACACCATGATTTGAACCGTATATTTCCATAACTTTCATGATTTTAATGAAGTAGACAGACATCCTGATTCAGAAGTAATGTTACACATAAATAATGCCACATAAAAACATGGAAAGAATCAGTGCGTTGTAATCACAAATGGAGAATATTTTGCTTTCTATAAATTCTCTTTAAAATCAGTCTCCAAATTCTGAAAACTACAGTCCCTGACAAAAGTCTTGTCGCTTGTGTACAAATTGACCTGAAGTGCTGCTGAAATATATTTCTTATCAAGTTTTTATTACAAGAAATGGCTCATTTTAATCCCAACAGCTTTTGTAATAATGTTTCTGTGCAAAATGAAACTGCAAAAATTCACTCAATGGGCTTTACCAAGCTGTGAATATTAGAATATTTTTTGACAAAGACATGTGTTGTCGCCTTGTCATATGAGCTTCACCTGTGACTAATAATGGATCAATTAGATCTCAGGTGTGTATAAAAAGAACCCCAGTACACTAGACCTTCACATCAACTGCAACTAGACCTCTGCAAACATGCCTAAGATTCACCCTGAGACTAAAGTTTTGATTATCAAGAGGCTGAAGACCAGATCCACTGCTGATGTGGCAGACACCTTCAAAGTGTCTCAGCGTCAAGTACAGAGGATAAAAAAAAGATTTGAAGAGACTGGAGACGTTTATGACAAACCCAGGTCAGGCAGACCCTGCAAGACAACTGCTCGAGAGGACCGTTTGTTGGCTCAAATCCAAGGCCAGCCCATCTTCCACTGCAACAGAGCTCCACGAGTCCCTGTGTCAACCAGAACAGTTTGTCGGATTCTGTCTCGAAATGGCCTCCATGGTCGAATCAGTGCCCAGAAGCCAGCACTAAACAAAAGACAATTGAAAAACCATGTGGCATTTGCCAAAGCCACAGCCTGCTACAAGGATGGACGCTGGAAAAGTGGCAGAAGGATTTTTCAGATGAATCTTCTGTTGAATTACACCACAGTCGCCGCAAATATTGCAGGAGAACTACTGGAGCCCGCATGGATCCGAGATTCACCCAGAAAACAGTGAAGTTTGGTGGGGGAAAAATCATTGTCTGGGGTTACATCCAGTATGGGGGTGTGCGAGAGATCTGCAGGGTGGAAGGCAACATCAATAATCTAAAATACCAAGAAATCTTAGCTACCTGTTATATTCCCAACCATAAAAGAGGCCAAATTCTGCAGCAGGATGGTGCTCCATCGCATATTTCCATCTCCACATCAAAGTTCCTCAAGGCGAAGAAGATCAAGATGCTCCAGGATTGGCCAGCCCATTCATGAACATCATTGAGCATATGTGGGGTAGGATGAAAGAGGAAGCATGGAAGACAAAACCAAAGAATATTGATGAACTCTGGGAGGCATGCAAGACTGCTTTCTTTGCTATTCCTGATGACTTCATCAATAAATTGTATGAGTCCTTGCCAAACCGTATGGATGCAGTGAAACTAATTTATTTCAGTGCATTAAACGTCATTTGGGAGGGTTTTAGCTTTTCATATGAGCTATTTCTAACACCAATTGATTAATTAAAAGTCAGGTTAATAGCAGGTGTTTCTACAAAATAGATAAGCGACTGTAGAGTCTGCTTTCTTAAAAATGATATATAGTCTATCAAGATTACTTTAGGTTTAGGCTAAGATATTAGTTATAATGTGTAATAGCAAACGTCTCACATGTGTGAAAGAGGGGGCGTCTTAAAAATAGTGCTTAAAAACCTTTTTATTAATCATGAATTCAGATATTTATTCTTTGTAATGTGTGAAAAGTATTGATATTAAAAGTTAATCGTTTGCACCTGATTCTATTTATTTATTTATTTTTCACAGTGTGATTTTTGGGGAATTGTATTGAATCCAGCTGGGGTCAATTTGACCCCCTCCAACAAGATCATAGTGGGTCATTCGAACATAACGAGGGTTTAAGCGCAAACGGACAATCATTTTTTCATTAAAAAAAAAAAGTGTCACTGTCTCTTCCTCTTTTAGCATTGAAACTATACAAGTGCATATGTATGAATGGATAATTTTGATATGGTATAGCTCAGATGTAGCCTATTTTAAATGTGGATTTTCATGCACCCTTACCATACTTCTGAGCACTTACCTCACCTCACAGGTGTCCATGGTTTATGCTTTTATTTGCATACAATAACCTCTAGAAGACAATAATACAATAACTTCTAGAAGTGCGCTTGCAGAGAGCTTTGATTGTAATGTGGACAGTCTGGTTTTGTCCATTGTGCTGCTCTCTTTAAGTGTGGATGGGTTAGTTAACTTGATTTGACAGTGGACTGAACTGACCAGTCATAAGTTGCTTTGTGGATCTCTGCTGCCCCCTCCTGCAGATGTTGATACAGCGTCACATAATAATTTACATCCAACAACATTACAATTTAGTATTAAAGAAAATGCGTGTGATGTTGAGATGCTTGAAATTAAACCACATTTTCATTGGCTTGAAGACGCAGGTTTTAAGGGTGTCAAGCTCATTTTAGGTTGAGGACCGGATGGGAAAAAAATGTAACCACCTTTTATAAACCTTAGTGTGGTGACAATTAACCTACATTAATATTAAAGGCACAATATGTACGAATATTGGAAAATATCCAATAACCACTGGAACAATGTTCTCCTCTTTGCTTCTGTCTTCAGCATGTCCCATCTCTGGCCTGTGTTAATGTCATGTTTACAGACTTTGTAATATTCCCACACAAATGACATTTTGGGAAATGATTGCAAAGCAGTTTGTGTGCAAGTCTGGAATAGAGATCAGCCAAAATAAAACCGTTCCAGTTTACGGCTGGTCGAATGGTGCGTTTCTATTTATTTAAGAGAATGAAATATATTAAATTAATATGCAACTTTTTCTTTTTTTCAGCTTTATTTTAAGATTTATGATTTTTAAACTGGGAAACCCTTTAAAAAAAAATATATATATTTTTTTTGTTGCCAGCTGAAAGAAGTGAACTCATCGAGGATTCTTACAGCCATGTGGACGTATGTTTGGCCCAAGGACAGACCCGATCTCCGTGCTCGAGTGGCCATATCACTGAGTCTGCTCGCTGGATCCAAGGTGTGTTCACTTATCATACACCACTATATCACTTAATGCCACAACAACAATAATAATAATACATTATTATTAAAACTTTAAGGAATAATCACAATTTCATAGGAAGGGAAAAAATAAATTATATTTTTAAATTATATTTATATATATATATATATATATATATATATATATATATATATATATATATATATATATATATATATACACTATAAAAATTATTAGACCAATGTTCAATTTCTCATTAATGCAATTATCTAATCAACCAATCACATGGCAGTTGCTTCAATGCATTTAGGGTGTCCTGGTCAAGACAAAAAAACTACATGAATGAAAAAAGAAAGAGGGGATTTAAGCAATTTGGTTGTGGGATGGTTTGTTGCCAACGGGGACTGAGTATTTCACAATCTGCTCAGTTACTGGGATTTTCACACACAACCATTTCTAGGTTTACAAAGAATGGTGTGAAAAAAAAAAAAAATATCCAGCCAGTCCTGTGGGGGAAAATGCCTTGGTGATGCTAGGAGGTCAGGAGAATGGGCCGACTGATTCAAGCTGATAGAAGAGCAACTTTGACTGAAATAACCACTCGTTACAACCGAGGTAAGCAGCAAAGCGTTTGTGAAGCCACAACACACACAACCTTGAGGCGGATGGGCTACAACAGCAGAAGACCCCACCGGGTACCACTCATCTCCACTACAAATAGGAAGAGGCTACAATTTGCACAAGCTCACCAAAATTGGACAGTTGAAGACTGGAAAAATGTTGCCTGGTCTGATGAGTCTCGATTTCTGTTGAGACATTCAGATGGTAGAGTCAGAATTTGGCGTAAACAGAATGAGAACATGGATCCATCATGCCTTGTTACCACTGTGCAGGCTGGTGGTGGTGGTGTAATGGTGTGGGGGATGTTTTCTTGGCACACTTTAGGCCCCTTAGTGCCAATTGGGCATCGTTTAAATGCCACGGCCTACCTGAGCATTGTTTCTGACCATGTCCATCCCTTTATGACCACCATGTACCCATCCTCTGATGGCTACTTCCAGCAGGATAATGCACCATGTCACAAAGCTCGAATCATTTCAAATTGGTTTCATGAACATGTCAATGAGTACAATGAGTACATGTCACTGTACTAAAATTGCCTCCACAGTCATCAGATCTCAACCCAATAGAGCATCTTTGGGATGTGTGTCCCGTTATCTCGGGACATTAGTCCCGAGGTAAATAGTTTGTCAGCTCCATTTTGTATCCAGCCTCTCATGGAGACTTCAGATGCTGCAACACCTGTGATGAGATGACTCAATGCCAGCGTTATTATGGCCTAAATTAATACATGATTGATTAACTTTTTCTAACATTTTCTTTAACATTCTATTTTTAACATTTTTCAATGTACATTTATGAAATGCACTTTCTGTAAAGCTGTTTTGAAACAATGTCTATTGTGAAAAGCGCTATACAAATATATTTTAATTGAACTGAATTGAATGTGGTGCAACGGGAGTTTCGGATCCTGGATGTGCGTCCCACAAATTTCCATCAACTGCAAGATGCTATCCTATCAATATGGGCCAACATTTCTTAAGAATGCTTTCAGCACCTTGTTGAATCAATTTCACGTAGAATTAAGGCAGTTCTGAAGGCGAAAGGGGTCAAATACAGTATTAGTATGGTGTTCCTAATAATACTTTAGGTGAGCGTGTATATGTAGAAATTCCGTACTGTGCAAAAGTCTTAGGCACGTTGGTATTTTCACACAAAAATGTTTTTAAGCCAGTTATTTATGAACTTCTATTAACTTAAATATAATGGATATTTGGGGTGAGCACCCTTAGCATGTGTGTGTATATATATATATATTATATAACATATATTATATAACATATTTTATACCCTAAACATTTAATAAATAGGTGTTAAATTGTATGTTTCATGCTTTTTGAGTACTAAAATTGAATTTCAGATTGAAATGGAGTAAAAAAAAAGAAAACGGAATCCAGAAATAATAAAACAGAACAAATGGAATATGGGAAAAAAATAAAATGGAATTTGGGGGAAAATAAAATGAATTTCAAAAGGCCCTAGAATCGAAAAAAAACTATCGTATACACATAGTTTACAAATGTAGTCATCTCATTCGTGTTATCAAAAGGTTGGCTGAAGTTTGGCTTGAGGTGTTTTCGAAGCACCCCAGCATTTGGATGGGTCTCTTCTGCTAGTGATTTTCCTGCCCATGTGTGCATTATCTGCCCATGTAGGTCACATGTGGAAACACTCTATAAACGGATAACTCCCTGTTTTATTAGCTTGTCTGATCCCTGTTATGGAAATTCAAAATAATTATAAAACCAAAAGAAAAAAGCTTGACTAAACTTCTTCCTTGCAAACAGATTTTGTTAGCCTCTTGCAGTGCATTAGAGGATGCTATTGTGTCATCCTGTGTGTGAGATTGGTAACTAAAACCGGTTTATAACCACTTGCCTCCTGACTCTTGGAAAAGGGCATTGCTATGGATGCGTGCTGTTTGAATGCGAATTATCACTGAGGTGTTGGCACCTCATTTTTATCTTCCACAAATGAGGCTTCTGTGTAGTAATTAGTTTGTTACGGATCCCTGATTTGCTTTGCCATAATATTACTTCCTGCATTACTTTCTTTTTTCTGCAGAAAAAACAAAATAAGTTCTTTTGAAAGGTTTTGTACTTTCTTTTTTTTTTTTTACAACAATTTGTATTTTCAGAAATTGTCATACAACTATTCAATTTTTCATTATAACTGGATACAAAAATAATAAAATAAAACTAAAAATTATATATATATATATATATATATATATATATATATATATATATATATATATATATATATATATATATATATATATATATATATATATAATAAATAAAGTAAAATAAGATTTAAATGAATAAATAAAAAGATTTACATAAAGATAACAACACTATCAAAAAAAAAAAAAAGTTTTGCAGCAATAAAATACTTGTTTATATACTCTCTGTGTCCATCAATTCCACAAAAGAGACACCATCCAGACTCTGCAAAAAGTCATAGAACACTTTCCACATGGACCAAAATACATGGTTTGTTTTTCAAAAAATAGGTAATCTTTTCTAAGGCAAGGCATGAAGTCATCCCTTTTATCCATTGAGACACACCACGACTTTCTTATTTTTTCCAAGAACGTGCAATTACACATTTAGCTTCCAACAAACAAAGAATTAACAACAATCTTTCATGTTTGGTAGTTTTAAAATTCAAAGG
This sequence comes from Gobiocypris rarus, assembly GCA_023029165.1. NCBI lineage: Eukaryota > Metazoa > Chordata > Actinopteri > Cypriniformes > Gobionidae > Gobiocypris > Gobiocypris rarus. Next base: position 14,231,392 of record CM040932.1, on the reverse strand, counting down.
ACAGATATGCAATATACACAACCTGGGATCAAGAGGAATTACTTTACCAATGATTTGACTTATAACATCCAATATTTTAATCCAAAAACAATTAACTTAAGTGCATTCCCACATACAATGGAATAAAGTTCCCTTCTCTTGTTTACATTTGTGGCATACATCAGGGATATTCGGATTGAAGTGATGTAACTTAACTGGAGTGATATATTGTCTACTTAACCATTTATAGTGAAGCAGTCTCAAATGGGTGTTCCTAGTCTGAGTTTGGGCTTTTAAACAAACTATTTGCCACTCTTTCTCAGTTATATCAACCTGAAGGTCAGACCGCCATTCTTGAAGTCTGTCATTAAATGATTCTTTAGATTTGGCCACAAACTGTTTATATAACAGTGATATCTGAGCTCTACCTTTCAAAAAGTTAAGTGTAATATTTTCCAAAGTAGAAAGAGGAGGCTCAACCAGACTGGTTTTGTACTTTCAATGAAAGTTAGCAGGGTCCAATGTGTTTAGACCCAAACAGTTTTTATTTAGCCTTTATTTAACCAGGAGAGAACCTCAATGAGATTAAAAACCTCTTTTACAGAAGTCTTCTGGCCCAGTTAGGTGGCCCAAACAACAATACAACACGCAATAATAAATCATTAAAGGTGCACTGTGTACATTTTAGCAAACATCTAGCGGTGAGGTTGGGGATTGAAACCCCTCACCCCTGCCTTTCGAAGCACATACAGAAGCTACGGTGGCCGACACATGACAAAGATGTTACCGTCTGAGATGGCAGAGCGTGACTAGCACTCTGTAGAGAAGTTTGTCCATTTAGGGCTACTGTAGAAACATGGCGGCGCAAAATGGCGTCTTCACTGTAAGGGGACCCACGGTGTGTGGAGATAGAAACGGCTCATTCTAAGGTAATAAAAACATAATAATTATATAAGGTCTTTATACACCACTGAAAACATAACGAATTTCTGTCAATAGATCCTCATAAATGCTAAACTGCACCTTTAAAAGTAAAGCCTTAGAAGCATTTATAAATCACTATATATTTTTCTAATGCATGCATAAGTGTTGTAAAATGACTGAAAGATAACTTATTTAGCCTTAAATTCATTTGAAGAGAGCTCCAGTCTGAAGGGGCAGCATATTTAAAAGCAGTTTTACTTAGGTTTGTTCTAGCAGGAAAGAGGAACCTGGAGGTTTTAATAAGATTGCAAGCACAATAAGTAGTTGCCAACTGCTTTTTTTATTTGAATGAAAATTTCCTGATAATTTACCCACCCCCGTCTCATCCAATATGTTCATGTCTTTCTTTCTTCAGTCAAAAATAAATACATTTTTTGAGGAAAACATTCCAGGATTTTTCTTCACATAATGGTTTTTAATTGCAACCAGCGGGTTTAAGGTCCAAATCAATGCTGTTTCAAAGGGCTATAAGAGGCTTTGCACGATCCCAGACGAGGAATAGGGTCTTATCTAGTGAAGCCATCGACCATTTTCAAATGTGCAATGACAATAACAACGATTTATATATAATAATAATTAAAGATCCTTAGGGGACTTCATTAAAGGGATAGTTCACCCAAAAATGAAAATGTGATGTTTATCTAATGTTTAGCTTACCCCCAGGGCATCCAAGATGTAGGTGTGTTTGTTTCTTCAGTAGAACACAAATGAAGATTTTAACTGAGAGTTATGAGAGTTAAAAACACACATATTAATCCATATTAAACCCTGTGGCTCATGGCGACACATTGATGTCTTAAGACACGAAACAATCTAGCCTGGGTGCCAGCCGAATTTAGCTCCGCCCACAAAATTTTTTGCTCGGGAAATTCGGTCTGGAATCGCTCCATAGAGGAGTTATTATGCCTGAACAGAAACTGTTCGGACCAATGAAATTGTCAGGGCGGGCTTTAGACAAAGATGGACAGATGATCAACAGTGACGTAATCATCCACGTCATCAAAGGCGCTTGGGTTGAATTTGCTCTTATCCTAAACGGAGAACTTGTTCGTATATGCATTCACCTTCACTATTTCTCTCAGAAACGATGATCGTGTTGGTAAGTACTCGGTGTATACTTAAATTCTTTTATTACAACACTGGCAAAGATCGTTTACACTCATCTTTTTCTTCTAACGTTACTTAATCCAGCGCGCGTGCAGACAGGGATGCCACGTTTTTTTGCAATGTCGCGCACAATCTCTACTCAAAACTATAGCCCAAAACAATAACTTTCCGAGGGGTTCTCTGGAAAAAAATGGCGTTTGGTTGGCAAAATATGTTATTTTGGTAAGGTTCCCTACTAAAATTTGCATTCCTGGGTTTATATAATCCCATAATTGGGGTCGCTTCAACCCGCGGACATGGAGAAAAACACGGATTTGGCAACACAGTGCAGTTGAGTTCTGCTGACATTTGACAACTAGCGTTACGCGTCGCTCCATTGCTCTGATTGGTTGTCGGTCTATCCAATTGAGGTCTTTCCTGGCTCGGTTAAAACACGCCCCATAATCACAGCTCAATGGAGCGGTACCAGACTCATATTCTGACTAGAATTGAGTATGGCCACGCCAGGCTAGAAACAATCAGTATTTGAGTTATTTTTTTATCTTATATCAGACGGACCTCATCTAGGATTCCGAATGCATACTTCCGCCGGAGAAGGTCAAAACAGCGGCACGATCAAGTACATTCCTCTAAAACTCAAAAGATCCAAACATTTTACAGTGTCCTTGTTACACGTTACAAGTAGTTACTATAGTAACAATAAATTAGCAGAATTACATGCAACTAACCCTTATTGTAAAACTGTTGCTTTAATTACCTTGAGCAAAACTGAAAATCATTAACAAGTCCTTTGTCTCGAAATATAAACATTCATTTTATCGATTCTACAACATTTAAAAAAAACATCAAATGCTAGATCAAATTAGCGCAGAATGAACTTTGCGCTGCTGTCCGTGATCGTGTCAAAGATAAGACAAATTTGCATGTGCATCTTGAAAAGCAGATGTTTTGGAGAGCATTGTGGCATCTAGTGGTTTTTGTGCCATCTAGTGCCTTAGAGAAAAATAAAATCATAAGGTGCCTTTCCCCCCGCAGCCTTTAGCCCTGTTGTACCCTACTGATATTTCCTACAGACACACCACCGCAAAAGATATAAATAACTGGCTTAAAACCTTTTTCTGGGGGGGGGGTATGTGTGATATTGGGGTTGAAAATTCGAAATAACTTCCTCAGTGTGTATTTTCAGAGTAAAGTTCTATGAACAGGATTTGTTTCGTGACGTTCGCTTTTGAGATTCATCATTAGCAAAAAGTTTCTACGCTCGCATGAGGTGGTTTTTCAGGCATTTCGGAAAAAAAAAACATTATTTTCGCAGAACTGCAATGGAAACATTGCATTTACAAGTCGTCTGGCGTAAGCAATGTAAAAGTGGATCATTCTTTACAGATGACACAGTGTGTTTGGACAGAAGATGAGACTGAATCCTTTATTAAACTCATAATAGACGATATAATTACAGGAATACTGGATTCTAAACACAGAAATGCCACATTATCATGAAGACCTTGAAGCAGATATGAGGGAGAAACACACACACCTCACACACGGTCAAGTATAAGGCGCGTTCCTTGCCATTAATGCGTGGATAACACGCACGTCTCCTTCTATTAAAAATAATAGCTAGTGTGGTAGATGGGATATACATAAACCTACCAACATATGTGGCATAATTTTTTGAATGACTAGTTTTTTGAAAAATTAGTTTTAGTCGCATAACATCGGTTAATGGAAAAGCTGTCATTTCGCAATAGTTTTGAATCTACATATTGCAAATGTTTTGCGCAAATCTCTAATGGAAACGCGGCTATTGTGTGGTTTAGAAGTGTGCAATTCACTTAAAATGAGTCTTATAAGATTAAAAAGGGGTGAGCAAAAGTGAGGCCGAATTCAAGGGAAATGTGCTCCGGCTAATGTGCTGCGGTGTTTATTGGCACGACCCAGCAGCTTTCCGCAAGCTTTTAATTAGCTTTAATAACCATTTCAATTCCATTAGCGGATGCATCAAGCAAGTCATTTTCAGACCTGTCTGCAGGAGGACACGCACAGCCTGCTGTTAATGCAGTGCCGCGGCGCTGAGCTTCTGCCCATCAGTGCACTCACGGACATACAACAACATTTGGTGTGCTCACATCAACCTTTCCTTTTTTCTGCTTGTCCTCCAGATAACCAATGTGATGGTGCCCTTCATGTTTAAATATGCGGTGGACAGCCTGAACCAGATGTCGGGACACATGTTGAACCTGAGCGATGCGCCAAACACGGTGGCGACCATGGCAACGGCTATTTTGATTGGCTGTAAGTTCTGCCTGCTCCTGTTTGGCAGGTGTTTGACTTCATTTTGGGAAGCGTGCTGCATATTAAGTGCCAACTGACCTTTCCTGAAAAGTTTGTGTCAATATTGCTTTTTAGATTCATTGTAATGTGTTTTTTCACGCACGCGTCTGCTCTTGGTTTCATTTGCCCCTCACTTTGGCAGCTCTGACCTGAAATTCCTGGCTAAAATATAACACTATTTCAGCAAAGAGAAAAACGAATTCACATAGGACTGTAACGGTGGCAGTTTTTTTTACCACCCCGGTGATAGAACGAGTCCAACACCAATACTTTAATTTAGGGCTGCCACCTAATAGTCGACTAAACGTTAATCGATGAGAAGAGGCTTCATCAACCAAGATTTTATTAGTCGGTTAGTTACAGAAAAGAAAATGTAACTCAGTCTGTGAGGAACTGAACATTAACGGCGAGTCCTTGTGGTAATTACAGTATGTCGGGCAGGAAATCCAAACGTTCACCTATTATCCATCAACCTCAAATATGGCTTATCATTTGAAACATGTAAGTAACAACTTTACGTAGCCACCCGCTCTAACGTTAACCTAGATAAATGTGCTCTATCATTAGTGTTTGTGCAGAGTAGGGATGTCACAAGTACCGTTATTTCGGTACCAAGTCGATACTGAAATTTAAAAAATGTGACCATACCAGCCTTTCTGTAGTACCGGTAGTACCGACTCCCGAGTATATCCGGTACCCGCAGCTGCGTTCAACCGCTTCCGTGTTTATCTAAGCGCTGGGCTCCAGACTGTAGCCGAATATATACTAGTGTCTCTGAATATTAAACTGCAAATACTATTTAAATATTATCCTGCATGTTCTGTGTCTCTGTGTGAATGACGGGCGCAGATGCGCGGGCGCATAACCACACACACTCGCACTTGCTCGCTATCTTTGAAGCCTCTGCCGTGTGTCACTATATGAGGACATGAACGCATAAACCGTCACTTCATGAGCATTTACCGTTTCATTTGAGAAAACGGTCATATCATGAACACAGACACTCAAAGGTCTTCACGGCAACCCGTCAAAATGAAAGCTTGGTTTAACGTGAAGAAACTGACAGAATATATTAGGCTACTGTTGTACAGTAGATTTAGCTATGCCCCTATGTAATAATAATACGCCTCTACTAATGATTATGCTTAGATGGTTGCTTATTTTTCACTTGATCTTTTTTTATAAACCATGTTTACTTTTAAACAGCATACAGCCTTTACATGTTTATGTATTATTTACTTATAATGATTATCATCATAAAAAATAAACATATATAATTTTTTTTAAATAGTTAAATAAAAATAAAACCATTTTGCTGTGGTACCGAAATTAGTACCGAGTATCGTAAAACTTTTATGGCATTGGTACCGACTACTGGAATTTTGGTACCGTGACATCCCTAGTGCAGAGTCTGGAAGCTGAAGTATAACGCACGACACGGAGGCACCGGCGCGATCACTTGCATTTTTTTTTTCTCAAATACTTTTTTTTTTTTTTTGGTCATACAGATAAAAGTAATGCACCATTCCAAACTGTAAACTTTTTTAATGTGTACACTCACAATAACAAAGAAACGTTGTGCTTTTGTCACATAAAGAAGACAAACAGGGTGTGCTTTCTGCCGTCTCGTTCTCCCTGAATAGCAGCGTATAGGCTACTTGCCTCACAGATAGAAAGCTTAAAATGTCTATTTTTTAAGTAACCAATTTGAATCTAAAACAAATACTCTCTGATCATGTAATCCGTATAAAAAGGTGCATGGCTCTCTATAGGCCCATTCACTTTACTGCAGAGATGACGATTATGATTTGTCATAATAGTGCAGCCCTACCGTATACTGATAAAGCATACACTGGACAGAACAGGAACATGACTCAAGTTATGAACAGGAGACAAAGGATGTTATGTTGAAACTAGTTTTGAAGGTCATTTTTGTTTTTCTCTAATATCTAAGATGATCAGGCCTTTTCCACCATGCATTAGAAAAGAAGGGTTGTATAATATTAAGCATCACATCCCAGCAAGCATATTCATAGACGTGTGCTGTGGACTTAGTGGCCAGAGCATTTAGTGTCTCAGCCTAAAACAGGCAAGGTAATTCGAGAACACTGCAGGTGTGATCTGAATTTGATAAACATGACAAACTTTTTCCTGTCATGGAGTTTGTCCATTTCAGATGAATTAGTGCTGGACGATGTGGGCCAAAAAAGTATTAATTATTATTTTTCGTATCAGTTGATGTCATTAATTATCACGACAAATGAAAAGTCCTTTCAAGTTTAAAGGCAGATTTTTGCACCTAAGTGAAAGTCGTAGAAACTTTTTAAGACCATTTTTCCTTAATAAAATAAATATGTTAATAGAAAAGTTTATTTCTTTGTTTCTGCATGTGCTAATGGGTGATTTATTATTTCAAATCATGAAACCGGTTTGTGTTTCCGTATCTTCAGCACAGTTTCCACTGCAGTATATGCTGCAATATTGATAATATTACATTTTTATCTCTTAGAAATGCACATTTGACAGTAGATTGGGTTAAATTTAGATATAATTTAATGTTCATTAGCAAACGCTGACATCTGTAAAAATGTCATTTTTATATGGTAAAATGTAAATATTCGGACTGTTTGAGTTTTATAAAAATTTAAAATTGGTCTTTCATGGGTGCATACATTTAGATCATCATAACCACAGGTAAAACCAAGCTTATAACACCTCAATACCATGGTAAAATGTCACTATATGGTTTCTATGGTATTTGTATTAAAAAAAAAAACTTCACCCTAAAGGTTACATTTAGTATAAATGCACAAATGCTATATTTGCTATATTTAAAGGAACACTCCACCGTTTGTAGCCTTATCCAACTTCTTTCCTACATTTAGAAATGTGTGCAAATGCATTTTTGTCTCAGTGCATGCATTGTTTTAGTTTGGCAGGGTCGCCACAACACCGCTAGCTTAGTTTAGCATAATGAATGTAATCCTCTGTTCCCATCTAGCATGTCCTGAGTAAAAGTGATCCAACCTAATTACTTCTTGTGGCCTGCATATTCACAGCGAATACAAATAGCGATGCAGATTATGACTAGGCGATTTCCGAGGCGGATATTAATTTGGGACTATATTATGGGGAAGCATAGGCGAAGCACTGCTACTTGGGCACAGATATATCACGCAACACATGAAATCTGCATCGCTATTTGTATTCAACAGAATACAGGCCACAAGAAGTAATTTTGTTTTGGGATCACTTTTACTCAGGACATGCTAGCTGGCAACATAGGATTACATTCATTATGCTAAACTAAGCTAGCGGTGTTGTGGCAACCCTGCCAAACTAAAACAATGCATGCACTGAGACAAAAATGCATTTGCCCATATCTAAATGTAGGAAAGATGTTGAATAAGCCCTACTTCTAAAAACGGTGGAGTGTTCCTTTATTTAGATTTGAGTATAAACCCAAAATAAAATGCTTCATGCTCATTAATCGAGGGCTGGTGACATCATTGTCTAACATTTTTGTGTCTAATATTTTAAAAAAGAAAGCCACAAAACGAACCTTTTACCGGCACAAACGAAGCACAAACGATTGAGACTATTTTGGGTGACCTTGGAGCAGATCAGGGGCTGAGTGGCGTCATTGTCTATAATTCAATATATAATATTTTAAAACGGAAGCGCACAAACAACACTTTTACCGCACAAACCAGCACAAACGAAGCACAAGCGATTGAGACTATTTAAGGTGACCTTGGAGCAGGTCGGGGCTGAGTGACCTCAAAATGACTACCTTAATATTATTTTAATATCTAAAAACGGAAGCTCTGTTTCATCTGGCTTTAAACTAGTTTAAATCACAGAGACATTTGAGATCTTCACTGAATTCAAGCTCATCTCACAGGGAACTTTAGTGTTCGCGTGACGAGACCGATCAGAGTTAACGCTGTAGTAAGCGCTGTAGTAAGTTCAAATGCAGTTTTCCGCTTTTGCCGCACAAGCATTATATCGAACATTTATCGAACTCGTTTTATCAAGGAAAATTATATCGCGATAATAATCGTTTTATCGCCCAGACTAATTTATTCTCATAATTTATTTTAGTCACAGTTTGCTTTTGTTGAAGATGTCAGTGTGGAGTGTGTGCCACCGAATGGAGCCCAAGTGCATGTTTAAATAAAGATAAATGAAGATAATGACTAATGGTAACTAACCACTTAGCAAGTCATTGTGTCTTAAAATGAAAATTCACTGTCTTCCCATAACTGTGTATTTTAATGAGAGCCATTATGTCCTGTGCACACAGACCATTAAATGCTTCTCCGTGCTGCTGCTTGTGTGATTTGTGTGCGCTGCAAGGCACAGATTATCTGTGCAGAATTTCTGTTGATTGATATTGTGTTCAAGGCACTATTCATCCTGAAGCTGAGCATTTGATGCACTTAGAGCAGTTTTGTATGCGCAAGCAAATAAAACCTTAATCGGCTGTTCATGTCAAGTTCATTTTTGACCCCTAAAATCTCATTTTACAAATTAACTAATCAGTGGTTATAAACAAGCCCTGTGTATTTACACAGCTTTAAAGTCATATGTCTCTGTTTTATTTACAAAAAAATCATATTTACTTGCTTCTAAATCAACGGACTAGTTAACCTCATTAGTCGACTAGTAGGTTGTTGGATGACTAGTCAACGATCCTGACCCATCCATAGTAAGAGTGAGCTATAATAGAAGAGTATACTTATAGCTGTTCTTCATTAACAATACACACAACTGATTAGCCTCATAGAATATGTCGTATAATGGAATATTTAGTGCAATTGTGTTATATTGTAACAGTGGAATGTGACAAACACTATTTTAATTCAGAAACACTGGCCTAAAATAATGACCCTGATTCGTTATTCGAAATCCAAAATAATGAAGCAACAGTAAAATGTTTGTGCACATTCCAACACAGCTGTGAGCAATGTTTAGATGAGTATGTAAATATGTGCCGCATGCTTTCCTCTCAATGACATAGCAAACACAGCAAAAATAACAGTTAAGAAAGCATCTGATCGCAGCGATTTCAAATTAAGTCGTGATTACAACATCATGTGCGTACATGTCTCTTTGATAAAATACAGCAAAGTTAGTTAACTATGCTCATAGAAAATGAATAACAAAGAATCTGCATCAGGGGAGTTTTAATCTTTTACGTTTTAAATGAATATATTAAGCCACTGTAAACTGTATCGTTATGTATTAGACTAATTGTTATATTACAATGCTAGCTTCCTTTGTTGTAAATGACAAAAGTCTGACAGTGTCAATGCTAAATACCTGTTATATTCAACTATGGATTCATTGATTACGCCATGTTTCTCACTGACACGCCCCCAGCTCATACAGATCGGGGTTTAAAGAAAATCCCGAACTTCCCACTGGTATTTACGACTTTGTGGTGGTGTTCATGTGCGTTGAACTCGTAAATATGATCTTTGAATGACTTGAATGCACCAAAAAGCACAGAAAGGGGGAAGTTGAATTCAGGGAAGGCTAAGGACTTGGTAGCAAAAAAAAAAATCAACATTTGTGGTTTGGGAATATTGTGGATGCAGGAGAGATGGTCTATCATAGATCCAGGTCATTTGCAAGGCCTGGCAAACCATCGGTGCATCAAAACAGAGTAGGGGTCATTCACTCAGAACAAGTTTTTGTGTTTAAAAACACGAGACGCAGGTCTAGAAAATATTGCTTCAAAATCGTGATATTGATTTAAAAAAGTGCTTTTTTTTCCCTTATCGCAGTCCTACTATATAGTAGCTATGTTTCCATCACACTGTTTTTATGTGTATTTGGAAGTATTGCATTAGAAACGAGTGATGGAAATGCCAATTTTCCAAATGCCGAGAGTTTTGACTCGCTTGAGGTGGTTTTTGACGTGTGAAAAAAAAAGTTCATGCAAATAATGGGAATGGAAACGCATAGCGATGACATCAAACTTGAACATTAAACCCACGTGACTAATCAACTGTTTCCACTGATGGGGTTTTATTTACTGTTGGTTACTAGGTTACTAATACCACCATCATCCGCTCAAACAACTTGATAGAAATGCACCTAATTCGCCTTTGTTTTTGTTTTTTTGCAAACTTTAAAAAGGTATGCTTCACATTTGGATGGAAACCCAGCTAGTGAGTCAGATATACTTGTGAGTCAATATGAGTTTAAGCTGCACCCAGGTGTGATGAGACGTTGGCTGGTTTAATAAGCTTTAGGTGCTCTTGAGTAAAGAAGTACACTGTTGTCATGTAGTCTGGTGTTTTTCCAGCCTCTTATTGTGTGAATATACAGAGCATCTGGAAAGTATTCACAGCGCTTCACTTTAGTTTTTTTTTTTGTTACAGCCTTATTCCAAAATGGATTCAATTCATTATTTTCGTCAAAATTCTACAAACAATACCTCATAATGACAATGTGAAAGAAGTTTGTTTGAAATATTAGCAAATTTATTAAAAATAAAAAACAATACAATCACGTGTACATAAGTATTCACAGCCTTTGCCATAACACTCAAAATTAAACTCAGGTGCATCCTGTTTCCACTGATCATCCTGTATGTTTCTACAACTTCATTAGAGTCCACCTGTGGTGAAATTCCGTTGATTGGACATTATTTGGAAAGGCACACACCTATCTAGAAGGTCCCACAGTTAACAGTGCATGTCAGAGCACAAACCAAGCCATGAAGTCCAAGGAATTGTCTGTGGACCTCCGAGACAGGATTGTATCGACTACCGCCTGTAGTTTGCCAATAGGACTCACAGACCATGAGAAACAAAATTCTGTGGTCTGATGAAACAAAGATTGAACTCTTTGGTCTGAATGGCAAGCATCATGTCTGGAGGAAACCAGACACCGATCATCACCTGGCCAATACCTTCCCTACAGTGTAGCAAGATGGTGGCAGCATCATGCTGTGGGGATGTTTTTCAGCGGCAGAAACTGGGAGATTAGTCAGGATCGAGGAAAAGATGAATGCAGCAATGTGCAGAGACATCCTTGATGAAAACCTGATCAAGAGAGCTCTGCACCTCAGACTGGGGTGAAGGCTCCTCTTTCAACAGCACAACGACCCTAAGCACACAGCCAAGATAACTCTGTGAATGTCCTTGAGTGGCCCAGCCAGAGCCCAGACTTAAACCCGATTGAACATCTCTGGAAAGATCTGAAAATGGCTGTGCACTGATGCTCCCCATACAACCTGATGGAGCTTGAGAGCTCCTGCAAAGAAGAATGTGAGAAACCGCCCAAAAATAGGTGTGCCAAGCTTGAGCATCATATTCCAAAATGGAGCTTCAAGTCTTTTTGAGTAAGGCTGTAACACAACAAAATGTGAAAAAGTGAAGTGCTGTGAATACTTTCCGGATGCACTGTATCCCCTAAAGCTTGTTAACATGCATACATGCAATGTTAGGCTCTTTTTTGTCATTGACGGGCTTAATAGTGCAACGATATATCAGGATTTTTTTGAAAGCAGTCGTAGCACTCTCAGTGACGCTTATCCAGCAACTACTTAAATGAACTAGCACGCACACTTCATGTAATTTTGCTTTTCTGTACTTCTAAGTTTTTATTTTGTTGGCAGGATTTCAGTGAAAGTGTGTGTTTCCAGATGGTGTTTCCCGTGCCGGAGCAGCTCTCTTCAATGAGCTGAGGAACGCTGTGTTTGGGAAAGTGGCTCAGAGCTCCATCAGGAGGATAGCAAAGAATGTCTTTCTCCATCTACATAACTTGGATCTGGGCTTCCACCTGAGCAGGCAGACAGGAGCACTGTCCAAAGCAATTGACCGTGGCACTCGAGGAATTAGCTTCGTGCTCAGTGCTCTGGTCTTTAACCTGGGGCCTACGCTCTTTGAAATGATACTTGTCAGCAGCATTTTGGTAAGTACAAATTACATCTTCATATGTTTGTAAATAAATAAAGCCACAATTTTACCACATATAAAGGCTGTTCTTGGGCACAAAATGTGACCTGTGCTGGCAAAATGAGTGGGAATGTGCATGCGCTAATTTCAAGCTACAGCGAAAACAAGTGAAAAATGTCAATTTTGGTTGAATTTTAGGTTTCCCCAAAATTAGTTCATTAAGCCCTCATCTCGTGATCCCAATGCTCCAAATAGCAATTAAACATCTTAAACTATCTTCATTTGTAAGTTTTCTGAGAGGAGTGTTTTCCCTTGTCCGTGAAAAATGCTGTTTTTCTCTGCTGGCTTCTCGACGAATGGTGCTTCCCCTCAGGAAAAGTTTGGTATCGTTTTAAAGCGCAACATCCCATCTTTGAGCCTGAACCAATGAAATATGATTTTTTAACTCATTATGATGTAAATCGATTTACATCAAATCGTGTTTCGATTTGGTGTATGTCGAATTTTCTGTTTTTACCAGGGATTTTAAGATATGGTTGATTTGTGTGATTTTGTTTTGGAAACATAAGAAAACTTTAACAATTTTTCTCAAAATTAACTATCGACTTAATTTTTTTGTCCGATTCCAACAAATCATACATCATTCTGAAGGTTTTTTGATGGAGCATGTGAAGTAACTCATTTTTGAAAATGTGCTCATTGCGAATATTTTTGTCAGCACGGGTCACAAATGAAGAGCACCAAAACTTCCCTTTAACTGGTAAAATGGCTTGTTGCTTTCATAAAACATAAATGTGATAAAAGAAAACAATGTTCAATAAGCACATTATATTGCTGTTGTTGATTATAATAATAGTAAAGCACTGAAATTTTAGCAGCTGAAAATATTCAGCCAGAAATGAATTCCAGTTTTGATTAAATGTGCCTTTGGAAAATGATGTCTTTCCACAGTTGACATTGAGTGATTGTATTAGATGCATTTCAGTTGTACTGTCTTTTAACATTCCTTCTGATGTTCATTCATGTTTATTTTGTGCTGTAACTAGTAGTAAAGAAAGAGGAAGAGACGATCAGTTCATGTGCGCTTGATCCACGCTTTGTGCGCAAAATAGACACTGACCATTGAAGAAGCATTAATTAAATGTCAATCATTTCAGGCCAAAACTGAAAATATTTGGTAGCTGACATTTCAGTGCATTCCTAGGCGATTTACAATACCAAGCAACATAAACTTGTCGCATTTACAAAAAATTCTGTTTATGTATGGTCAGCATTTTACAACGTCTTGAATATGGTTAACCCACAAACTACTGAGACATCTGTTTTATACATTTCATTTTCCTTCAGTTTAGTCTGTAAAGCTTGGAGTATTTAAAACCGAGTTGTTGTTTTCAGTGGAGATAAGCAGCAGGACAAGCATTTCACTGCCTGTGCATTATGTATGTGACAGAAAACACTTTGAGTTTGTGTTAACAAGCACACTGCAACTGCACAGATGCTAAGATACAGTCAAATACAGATGTTATGGATCTGGAAATGACTGTTTTTGTTGACATTCACCAGACCATGTATACAATAAATCACAGTGAAATATATAGAATAGATATCAATCTGTTCCCCGGGCTAATGTGAGACATCATCATTAGTGTGCCACTCTTGAGTATAACGTCATGATCCCTCATGCTAGTGCACGTGGCACTTTTGCCAAGTTCAAAAATGAGCTCAGAAGTCTAGCTGTGTTTTCCTAATCTAATGAAGTCAAATGATAGATTTGTGTAAGGAATTGAATGAAATGCAAGTGATGTATTCTATGATAATCTTCCCCTTCAATGAACAGTTCATTTGAGAACCAGATGTAGGGCCCTGTGATTCAGAATCGCAGAATCCAGTCATAAAAACTGAATTTACTGTATAATGCTGAATTTGACAGAATTTGTCAAAATTTTGTAGACTAGGTAAACCCAGCCTGATCTGCCGGCGATTTTGATTTCACTCTACAGCTCAGTCTGGAAACCTGTACATTCATTTCTACTGCTTGTGGCTTCTACCACGCTATTGGCGGGTTCAACACGATGACTGATAGATATGGATGGATCGATGCCCGTTGATCACGCCTGTTTGGTGTGATTGGTTGAGGACTATACAATTGCGTACAGAGTCATTTGAACTATGCCCGTTGATCACGCCTCTTGTGTAGTAGAAAGTACAGAGCTGACTCACCAGACCAATGTTCAATCTTAAATTGAGCTTGGTCTGGTGATAGCCAGACACATTTTTTTTATGAATAAATCAAAATCAGGTCAGTACATTTAAATTAAATCACGATATAGACTAGTGTCTGTAAATATTAAACCGTAAAAAGACAAATCCAGAAAACTTAAAACATAAAGCACAGAATTTGGTAAAAAAAAAAAATGTCATAGGGCCCTAAACATGAAATTTTTCCCCCCAAACTTTTAATTCATTTAATAATTTTTAATAAGTTTAATTAACTTTTAATTAATGTTTGTTAAATTGTATGGTTCATGATTTCGATTAATTCGACATGCTTTTTGATAATTAAAATTTTATTTAATCACTAAAATGGAGTCCAAAAAATTTAAACGGGGAAAGTCATCCAAAAAAATGTAAACATAAAAAAACTTAATTTGGAAAAAAAAAAAAAAAATTGATCTCATAGCACATACAGAGAAATGTACAAAATGTCAAGTGTGCATTGATGTTAGGAGTACTGAAGATGTCAGTCATGTGACGTGAAGTGCACACATCCAAAGATCAGCTCATTGACACAGATTAAAAAGTCATGTACAGTGTGAAGTCAGAAATCCTTCGCTCAATGAAATACGGTCACAGGAGGTATTATCAGCCGGAGCCTTGATGATCTACATGCTGATGTGCCTGATATTCACCTCTGCAGGTTGATTAACGCCTAATCCTTCAGAAACACTAGCTCTAACAGAGCATTTCTCCATTTGTTACACTCCATTAGATGTGAAATGGTGAAAATACAGGGTTGAAAATTAATCCAAATGCAGATTATATAGATGGATGTAGCTGCTCTCCAGAGACTCAATGTATGTCATGCACATAAAGACATGTCGCTCTTTCAGTAACCCACAGCTGTTTCACTGTTTCTTTGCAGTATTATAAATGCGGAGGTCAGTTTGCTCTGGTCACTCTCGGGACACTCTCAGCATACAGCGCTTTCACAGTCGCTTTTACACAATGGAGGTACTGTATTAAAAACATGTTGCATTAAAGAACTGTGTTTTGTCCTCACTTGATTACTACTGTATTAATCAGCCGTCTGTGTCTTTGATCAGAACGCAGTTCAGGATCGAGATGAATAAGGCTGATAATGAGGCTGGAAATGCTGCTATCGACTCTCTCCTCAATTATGAGACTGTTAAGGTGGGTCACATCATGAACTGCATTGTCACTGCAACATTTGTTACATGCCTGAGTAAAGTCTACTTTTTGTCGTCATGTGTTAGTGAGGTAAATACGAGTGTCTAGTGAGTGTTGTGGGTTTTCATGTGTGGTTTCGGTTACATGGAGCTGCAGATATGAGCTGTACATGCCATTTCAGAGGTTTTCATATTCAGGCACTCTTTCCACTGGAGCTGCTCCAGTCCGTTTTGTGGTCTGCGCATTTGAATATACTGTTCAAAATTATTCAACCCCCATTGCGAATCAGGTTTATTGGCAACATTTACAGACTTTCAGCTGTTTGCAATGAACAAATCAAACAAAAGTAAGCAAAATAGTTCAACACAACAAATGTTTCAAGTGGATTCCCCAAATTCAACTGAAAATGCAACTTCTGCAGTTTCAAAATGATTCAAGCTCCTGAATATAACCCCTCACAACAGCACAAATCTGCTAAACAGGTGTTCTCACAGCTCCAATGTAACATTTGAGAGCAGTAGCACCAGCGCCTGATTTGGTGGCGCTGGAGGAAAATGTATCAAGTTAATTTAATAATAAAATTACTATTGTTTTGAATTTTGTTGTTAATATGTGCAGTTACTAATAATATTACACGTTTGTTTATTGGAAATTTAACAGTGAAGCTCTGAGCATGATTTGATATTCAGATATGCAAAAAAAAGTTATAGGAACATTTTTAATATTCTACTCTTATTAAATGTATTTGTCCATTGTTCTTCTATAGTATCACACTGTACTGACCGACAGCTTCAGTGATTATAATAGATCCCTCTTTACTTGTTTTCTGTGTAATTCAGTCACAACTCGAAAAAGTTTTTTTTTTTTTTTGAGACTGACTTCCTACTTTTTTTCATATATTAGGAAAGGGAGTAGAAATGGCTAATAAGTAAAATAAGTGCTCCTTAAATAAGTCAAGAAGTTCCCCTCTGCCACCAACTACTGGTTATAGTGGTAATTTTATGTCTTTTTAAACATAAAAGTGCTTGTTTGCCACAAAGTGTTGCACTTACCGACTTATTTAAGGAGCACTTATTTTACTTATTAGCCATTTCTACTCCCTTTCCTAATATATGGAAAAAAGTAGGAAGCCGAAATGATGTTAATTCTGTGGTAAATTGAAATGCTTTCTCACTGGATCTCCCAGCACTGTGTAGTTACGGTGTTGTGTGATTGCGATTGGCCTGTGTATGAGCTTGTGCTGAGCTGTCTATTATTGCTTCGAGCTGTAAATGGGTCAGCGAAGCACAGCTCAAATGAGTATCGCGGTTCCGCTTTTCAATTCATTTGCCATTTGATGTTTCTCATATGTAACAGAAATGGCAGCTCTTATCATGTTGGGCACTGTTGGGGTTGTACCAGTGCGACCTCTAATAAAATTTAGTCTCACCAGCAGGAAAAAAGGTTGTAAAATGCCACCATTTGGTCACATTCTGGAGCCCTGTGTCTCAAGCACACCTGATGCACCTAATCAAGGGCTTCATTAGTTGCACCAGGTGTGCTTGAGCTATGACATATATGAACTGGCTAGGTTTGGTGAGTGTCACATTTGACTGCATGTTAGAAATATGGATCTAAGTCAAAAGAATGGTCCAAAAAGTTAAGAGAAGGTCTCATCACCCCTTAACAAACAAGGAACAGGAAACAAAAAAATGCACTAAATGTTCCTAGAGACACCATTGGAAGCATAGTTTACAAGTTCAAAGTTAAAGGAACAGTAGTTAAATTACTTGGACGGGGCAGAAAAATGACGGCTGCAACCAGATTTCTGAGAAGGGAGGTTCAGAAAAACCCTTGAGTGATTGCAAAAGACCTACAACAAGAATAGGTGGCACTGAGGTTTCAGCTTGCACAGTAAGGCATGTACTAAACTCATGAGCTTTCCATGCCACTCAACCCAAAAGCACAAGAAAAGTCAGCTCAAAATCATATAAATAAGCCACAGAAGTTTTGGTTCTGTGGAGCAATGAAACAACTGGAACTTTTCGGCCCTATTGATCAGCGGTATGTCTAGAGGAAGAAGAATGAAGCATCTGCTGAAATGAACACTCTACCTACAGTTAAGCATGGTGGTGGTTTAGTGGTGCTTTGCATCCTCTGGCACTGGAAACCTGCCGCGTGTGGAAGGCAAGATGGATTCATTGAAGTATCAGGAAATCCTAGGAGAGAACATCATGCCATCAGTGAGGAAGCTGAAGCTTGGGTGTCATGTCCTAACAGATTCTACTGTGGCCATCACAGTCAATTGACTTGAACCTCTTAGAAAACCTCTGGTTGGATTTGACGAAGGTGGTTGCAGCATTTAAAACCAAGAATATTACTGAACTGCAGGCAATTGCTCATGAGGAATGGGCTAAGATTCCTCAGATACGCTGCCAGAAGCTGGTGTCTGGTTATACATCTCGTTTGCATCAGGTCATAACAGCAAAAGGGTGCTCTACTAAGTACTACAGATGCTTGCCATGAAGGGGTTGAATAACTCTTAGACTGCTGAAGTCATTAAAAGTTGCATTTTCAGTTGAATTTAGGGAATCCACTTGAAACAGTTGAGCGATTTCCATTACTTTTGTTTGTACATTGAGTCTGTACATTTGCCAATAGACCTGATTTGCAATGGGGGTTGAATAATTTATTAGAACTGTATATGTTTAGTGGCAAACAAGACAAACCACAGATTTGTTAGCATTCACAAATGCAAATAGGGCTTTGATATAATGTATAATATACATAAGATGATTGTTTATATATTATGTAGATTATGTAATTTAAGAGTGTTTAACCATACGATTACTTGCTTTTGATACTTTATTCCAACCATATATTATTGCCTCATTTTGCCATTTCAGGCTTAGTTCTTTGCTTAGATATATTTTTATTAAAAAATATATATATATATATATATAATTTACTCGATTAATCGTCAAAATAATTTGATTACCAAAATAATCATTAGTGACAGCCCCTGTATTACAGACAGGCCACTGGAATGATACTTATTATCTTTTTCTTTTAGTAATTTTCATCTTTGAGATGCCTTAACACTGCAAGCAGAATATGGTTATGTAGTTTTCAACTGCATTACATTATGAAACCTCCAAATTGTGTTAAATTTTTACTTTGTATTGTATCATAGATATTGCACAGAAACCATTTATTCACCAACCATGATCGCAAACAATATGGTCGAGATTTATGTTTGACTTTATTACAGTCCGTCAGAGAAGGTTTCGCTCGCAGATTTAGCAGCGAATCGCACACTCGACCTCGTGAAGGGTCCTATGGCACTTCAATTCAAGCAGAATTTCACAATGAACATTGCTAAATTTCAACATGTTTGTCAGTGTTATCAGATAATTTAGCAGGTTTTTTTCCCAGCGCAGAGAGAGCGTGTGTGCGTGGATGCTAGATTGTAAAACACATGGCAGAAAATGTTCCCATTTATATAAAAAGCCCCAAGCAAGACATCTGGCAACCCCATGCAGGAAAGCTAGTGGAGGCTTGATCCCAATGCAATATAATGGAAATGTCTAAATTAGAAAACCTTTTCAGGATAAATAATCAGCGATGCAAATATCGCGACAATTATTTTTAATTAATCGAGAAACAGAAATCATTATCACAATTAAAACACGATTGATCATGCAACCCTAACTTGGATATAAAAGCTGCTCTTAATTAAGATTTGACTGATTAACTTGCACCTTGATTGTTTTATGGATGTCTTCAATACTACTGTACTCACCTATGATTATAAACTATCCCTTTAAATGATGTCAATGCATTTTTACATTCTAATTTAATGAGTGTAAAAAGTTACAAATATCA
This sequence comes from Gobiocypris rarus, assembly GCA_023029165.1. Lineage (NCBI taxonomy): Eukaryota > Metazoa > Chordata > Actinopteri > Cypriniformes > Gobionidae > Gobiocypris > Gobiocypris rarus. The sequence continues at coordinate 14,211,803 of CM040932.1, read as the reverse complement.
GGTTTGCAGATGTAGCCTAAATTATGCAGTCACTCAGCAGGGGTTTGATAATTTGGGGCTACATTTTTGGAGCTGAGCTTTTACATGCATGTTTTCAAACCAATGCTTAAGCTCTGGAGTAAGCGGAGTAAGGTCATAACACAGCTAGAGTTTTGCTCATTGTCCCTGCCATTCAAACAGCTTTCTGTTAAAGTATTGAAGTGCGCATGTCTGACTATGAAAAGCGTCTTTACTGCATATTTGAGTGCAAACAAAATGAGAGGAGTATATAGTAGTAGAAGTTTCCCGCTGACATTTTGGAACACAACACAACTCACAAATCAAGTGAAACACTAAGAGTCGGATACATGGATGATTATTCATTGATGTCACTAATAGGGAATACAAGTTTTAAAACAGGTTTTTTGTTTTGTTTTTCATTACCAAGTTATTGGTTTGCATCTAAACCTGTAAAGAAATACTTCAATAAGCTAATTTTTGGTCATTCTCACTGTGTGGTGTGTTTAAAACTACTGTAGCTACAGTATTTATGTATTCGTATTGTACTGCAAATTAATCAATAATTTTCCCCATGTAATGTTCAGTTAGACCATTTTTCTTTAAAGGCACAATATGCAAGATTCAAATGTCCAAAAACCACTAGAACGATGTTATATATTTTGTTGACTTGTGTACTTACATTATCCCAAATGTTTCCAAGAATGTTTAAATCCAGATTAAGAAGCAATTTTAACCAGGACACGAGTCACCTGTCAATGACATCATACCCGCGTTACCCTCAATTTCTGGTTTTATTTTGTAGAAACCAATCAAACACCAAAGATTCTTTAATATATGATGTGTTTTATTAGACAGGTGAGCAACTGTTTGGATCATTCATCGACAGCTCAACACAGTCAGTCTTATTGTTTAAATCTGGTGTTCTTGATTTACCGCACAGAGTACCATGCTTTACCATGCCTAATATCGATCTCTCACTGCAGTGTGAACAAGTGTCTCATAGCAGCCGCAGAGCGAACACACAGAGTAGCGTTATAACATCACCTTCAACACACTCAAATGTGTGTAATATGATAAACAGCCCTGCGTTCCCCCACATACACATGAGCGGGAGAAGCAGGAGTGCTCGTCTGCGGCAGAATAAAAGCTTCCTCTGCTCGAGCCGTGTGTCGCGCTCATCTCTCATTAGCAATCGCTCCAGCTGCCTCGTTCAGCCCCTTCCTGCCCCTCCCTGCTTCATCCTGCATTTACGTTAATAAATCTATAATACATTAGCTCATCCATGAAAATGATTTCTGCCTGGCTTTAGAGGTGAAGACAACAACTCCCATGATTCCGTGAAATCATGTTGTCATCAAGCTACGCCTTTGTTTTGAATAAAGGACCTCTCGCGGCTAATATTACATATTGTGCCTTTAACAGGGCATCATTTTTGGGGTTTGAAACTGTTTCTTTTGTAAATGTAGTCATATATAATATATGCTAATCAGTGAAATGTGCTGTCAGGAATACTTCAAGCACCTTTACATACAAGTATCTTATTTCCTAACAGCTGTTTTGCTCGGTTTCTGTCTCAACACTCAGATCTTCTGCCCTTCAGCTCAATCTGTTTTGTGTTCATGTTAAGAGCGGATATATTTTATGCCAAGCTTTGTTTTCTGTCACTGGTGTCAGTGCATGTGGATTTAATGTCACTTTAAGCTAGTGTGCATGCATAATGAGATCTCCACCCACTCCAAATCCGTTACACTAGCACATATATCTGTCTGTTTCTCTCTAAACACACTTGCTGTCAGCACTATGCACTTCTTTAAAGCAGCCACACTCATGAAACAATCCTCACTTGCTCTGATAATTGGCACAGGAGTCTTGAGTTTGATGAGCTGTAATGTAACGTTCTAAATGTCATGGCAGTCCAGGAGAGCTGTCCGTTATGTGTTCATAAAGGAGCACAGAGTATTGTAATGCTAACAAGATGCACCATCGTTCTCCTTGATACCACAGGGGGGAAAAAATATTTTTGAATATATGCCTCAAATGCTGTGATATTCAGACTAAACACAATTCCTAGCAATATTGCTATTATATAACATTTGATAAACAAGAAGTTAGTATTCGGTAATTTACATTTTACATTACATTACATTTACATTTAGTCATTTAGCAGACGCTTTTATCCAAAGCGACTTACAAATGAGAGTAATAGAAGCAACCAAGACCAGTCAAGGGCAACAATATGCAAGCGCTGTAACAAGTCTCACGGAATCGAACACAAAACACATAGGACACATAGTTTTTTTTAATAACAAACCGAAACGAATAGTGAGATACGTCCTATGCTTTATTGGTCAAGTGCTGCTGGAAAAGAAGTGTCTTGAGATGTTTTTTGAAAATGGCTACAGACTCGGCTGCTCGAACTGAGACAGGCAGGTCATTCCACCAGGTGGGAACGGTCCAGGAAAAGGTCCTAGTGAGGGATTTCATGCCTCTTTGAGATGGCACCACTAGGCGTCGTTCACTTGCAGAACGCAAGCTTCTGGAGGGTGTGTAAGTCTGAACAAGCGAGTTTAGGTATACTGGTGCAGAGCCTGCGGTTGCTTTGTAGGCGAGCATTTTTAAATTTTAGACATAACTTACTTTAACAGTTACTTTGTCTATTTTTGTTTTTATGAAAATCAAGCTCTGCATCTTTGAGCTACACACAGTAGCGGTGATTTGTAGCTAAACTAGTTTTTCAATTAACCAGTTGAGTAAAATTGATATACAGAGATCAACCGGTAGTGGATTCTCCCTATAACAATAACTAGATTGGACGTATTAACCGATTAATCAACCCATAGTTTTCAAAATAGATGCAAACAATGAAAACAAACAATAAAAAACAACAACAACAAAAACAGAGCTGAACCATATAAATGAACTGAACTTATTAAATGAAATAAATATATAAATATTAATAAATGAATTATACCTTGATCATTCACGTTACGGTCATAGCTCCTTAATGTTACTTTAAAATTTAAAAATGCATTATTACATTTTAAAATGAATGATCCATTAATAAACAATATTTCTACAGGATGTATTAACCTTTGTTAATGTTACAGATGGACTCTTATTGTAAAGTTAGCAAGAGTATTGATGTTAGACACATGTATATTGTATGTTATTTGATTCTATTTTAGAACACTAGATTATCTAATCAATATAACAAAATATGTTACAGTGATGATAACCAGAACTGAAAATGGATGCATTTCTGATTTGTTTCTGTCTGCTTGAACATACAGTATCAATTAGCTTTCTCACGTCACCTAGCTTTTAAAGGCACATTATGTATGATTTTTGGATTAAAATATTGAAAAACAACTAGATCAATGTCATATACAGGTCCTTCTCAAAAAATTAGCATATTGTGATAAAAGTTCATTATTTTCCATAATGTAATGATAAAAATTAAACTTTCATATATTTTAGATTTATTGCACACCAATTGAAATATTTCAGGTCTTTTATTGTTTTAATACTAATGATTTTGGCATACAGCTCATGAAAACCCCAAATTCCTATCTAAAAAAATTAGCATATTTCCTCCGACCAATAAAAGAAAAGTGTTTTTAATACAAAAAAGTCAACCTTCAAATAATTATGTTCAGTTATGCACTCAATACTTGGTGGGGAATCCTTGCAGAAATGACTGCTTCAATGCGGCGTGGCATGGAGGCAATCAGCCTGTGGCACTGCTGAGGTGTTATGGAGGCCCAGGATGCTTCGATAGCGGCCTTAAGCTCATCCAGAGTGTTGGGTCTTGCCTCTCAACTTTCTCTTCACAATATCCCACAGATTCTCTATGGGGTTCAGGTCAGGAGAGTTGGCAGGCCAATTGAGCACAGTAATACCATGGTCAGTAAACCATTTACCAGTGGTTTTGGCACTGTGAGCAGGTGCCAGGTCGTGCTGAAAAACGAAATCTTCATCTCCATAAAGCTTTTCAACAGATGGAAGTATAAAGTGCTCCAAAATCTCCTGATAGCTAGCTGCATTGACCCTAACCCTTGATAAAACACAGTGGACCAACACCAGCAGCTGACATGGCACCCCAGACCATCACTGACTGTGGGTACTTGACATTGGACTTCAGGCATTTTGGCATTTCCTTCTCCCCAGTCTTCCTCCAGACTCTGGCACCTTGATTTCCGAAAGACATGCAAAATTTGAGCGACAGTCCAGTGCTGCTTCTCTGTAGCCCAGGTCAGGCGCTTCTGCTGCTGTTTCTGGTTCAAAAGTGGCTTGACCTGGGGAATGCGGCACCTGTAGCCCATTTCCTGCACACGCCTGTGCACGGTGGCTCTGGATGTTTCTACTCCAGACTCAGTCCACTGCTTCCGCAGGTCCCCCAAGGTCTGGAATCGGTCCTTCTCCACAATCTTCCTCAGGGTCCGGTCACCTCTTCTCATTGTGCAGCGTTTTTGCCACACTTTTCCTTCCCACAGACTTCCCACTGAGGTGCCTTGATACAGCACTCTGGGAACAGCCTATTCGTTCAGAAATGTCTTTCTGTGTCTTACCCTCTCGCTTGAGGGTGTCAATGATGGCCTTCTGGACAGCAGTCAGGTCGGCAGTCTTACCCATGATTGCGGTTTTGAGTAATGAACCAGGCTGGGAGTTTTTAAAAGCCTCAGGAATCTTTTGCAGGTGTTTAGAGTTAATTAGTTGATTCAGATGATTAGGTTAATAGCTCGTTTAGAGAACCTTTTCATGATATGCTAATTTTTTTTTGATAGGAATTTGGGGTTTTCATGAGCTGTATGCCAAAATCATCAGTATTAAAACAATAAAAGACCTGAAATATTTCAGTTGGTGTGCAATGAATCTAAAATATATGAAATTTTAATTTTACCATTACATTTTACTTTTATCACAATATGCGAATTTTTTGAGAAGGACCTGTATTTTGTTGATTTATGTACTTGCATTATTATAATAAGCACGGACCTTGTCTGTGCGTCGCCTAACAATGGCATCATACCAGTGTTGCCCTCGATTTCTGTATTGCTCAGTTACTTATTTTTTTATCTTATTTGCTCTGGTGCTCTTTATAATCCTGTCACTGTCATCCACATAAACAACAGTCGCTGTTTATCCATGCACCCTTCTTTGTCACATTTCAGAGCTAATTAATTGCGGCACACTTCTATTTCAGAGCCACGCGCTCTCTGTTGCAGCTGTCTTCACTCCCATCATTCTCCCTGCTCGAGTCTCAGATGTTTGAGCCACTCGGTGTCATCTTTGAGCCTGTGACGGCATTAGCCTTTGGTTTACTCAGCTGGTGATGTTTGTAGAGATGCAATTGTAGCTTTAATGACATCTGGATATGTGATTGAGGCATCACCAGCATGTGGCATGGGTGCTGTTACACGCTTGATTTCACGTCCCAGAGGCCTTTAACTGCTTATGAGAAGACAGACACTTAAAGAGGTGTTTTTTTGTTTGTTTTTTTATAAAAAAAGATCTCATGTTACTTGTAGTACCTTGGCATGTAAATGTCAGTATACACTCTAAAAAATGCTGGGTTGTTTTAACCCAATGTTGGGTCAAATATGGACTAACCCAGCAGTTGGGTTGTTTTAACCCTGCGGTTTGGTTACATTTTTGTTTAAGACAACCCAATCGCTGGGTTAAAACAACCCAACTGCTGGGTTAGTCCATATTTGACCCAACATTGGGTTGTTTAGTACATTTTAAATGAAGGATTTGATCTTACATGTCTTTTATTTGATCCCTTGTCATTGTCATGCCTTTCTTTAGAAGCCATTCCATTGAGCTCTTTTTCCAAGGTCTTTTTCTGCTTCTCTCTCTTTCAGTATTTCAATAATGAGAAGTATGAGGCCGAGCGGTATGATGGTTTTCTGAAGGTGTACGAGTCGTCGTCGCTGAAGACTACCACGACTCTGGCCTTGCTCAACTTCGGTCAGAGCGCCATCTTCACCGTCGGCCTTACCGCTATTATGGTGCTGGCCAGCAAAGGCATAATGGCAGGTGAAAATCAGTGAAGTTATATTTTTATCACTAGTTACACAGAATGGCTTTAGGGCTATACTGAATTATTTTACCTTCATGACGTCAAATTCTAGACCCTTGTAGCTTTGATGTTCCCAATCCAACCAATAAAAGCAGGTGTAGAAGTCTCAGCTGGCTCAATCGGTTCTTCAGTATTATCTTCTGCTGGGTTCCAGGCCATGTTGGACTTTCAGGAAATGAGCAAGCTGATGCAGCTGCTAAAAAGCTCTTAATCAGGAAGTTATTGCATGTCAAATTCCTCCTTCAGATATCAGACCTATTATTAATCAGTAGGCCTATATATTGGATGAGTGGTAAGAGGAGTGGAACACATGCAAGAATATTAAATTCTATATGAAATTCAACCGGAAATTTCAAAGAAACTTTTAATCACTCTTAAAACTAGATCTGATCAAGTGGTCTTCACCAGATGTCTTACTATAGATCATACAAGTTGCTTTTCTGTATGAAGAATAATGACTTGTTGTGTTTGTTTGCTTTGTTTTTTTGTATTTATATGATGAATTACATTTTTGCCATGAAAATAGCCTTAGATGCTGACATGGCATTACAACAATCTGAATCTCATCTGGCTCAGCTTTTGTGTTATAGGTACTTTGCCTTCTTTCTCCTGTAGGGACCATGACTGTGGGTGATCTAGTGATGGTGAACGGCCTGCTCTTTCAGCTCTCGCTGCCACTCAACTTCCTGGGCACCGTGTACCGAGAGACCAGACAGGCCCTCATAGACATGAACACGCTCTTCACGCTGCTCAGCGTGGACACTAAAATAAAGGTGTGTTAGGCTTTTCCTGCTTTGTTGCTTTACTAGGTTTTGCTGTCTTTTGCAGAATGGACTGCTTGCACAACTTCTTCTGCGTTCTACTTATTACAACTCGGGAGTTTCCCGGTAACATCATTCATCGCACCTACATACAATTCAGATTATCACTACATGTAATGGCTGCCAATTAGGGCTGGACAGTTAAATTTGAAAAGTAATCGAAATTCAGAACCTCTAACTAACGTACTTTTCCCATGACGGTTATTCAGTTTTTTAATTCTGTTACAGACACGGCAGTCTGTGAGACACGGCAGGTGAAAACAGTTTTTTCATGCAGTGGTCAATTTCCAGATTTTGTTTTAGCAAATTAGCGTATATTTAAGTATATGAGACCTAATTTGCATATTAAAACATTAATTTACACACAACTTGTAATACATTTTTTTCTTATGTTTATGCCAGTAATAAACTGGAGAAGTTTCACAGTGATATCTTGTAATTTAAAAAAAAATCCCTATTCACCTGTAGTTGTCTCGCCTTAATACTTTCCCCTTCAAAACATACTACCGCATGTGTTGTCAGCACACAAGGCCCAAAGTGAATTTTACCTTGTACTATACAAACGCCTACCTAAAAAATGCATCTCAATAGATATGGTTACATGCACTAATTGTTTGTATAGTACAAGTCACTGCACATGTTGGGTGGGTGTCTTATCTAACACAGCTGTATTAACTCATCAGCCGATTAGTTTAGTACGCCATTACCTGAGCTGGGTGTGTCCAATAAGGGAGACTTCGAGTGCGTCTTAATCAGCTCCCTAGTTCAGTAATTCATAATTCAATGGGCTGACTCCCTGACTACTGAACTAGGGAGCTGATTGAGACGCACCCATCCAAAATGTGCAGCACTGGGGAGGCTCCAGGCATGGTTTGAAACCCCCTGTACTATTTCAAAACAGAAGTGCATCACCAAGCTCAGTGCAAGTAGTCCATTAAGTATACAGAGTTATTTTAATGTGAAAATAATACCCTGTGAATGTGTTGTATTATTGGCTTTAGCCGTTCTAAAATGTCAGAGCTTTTTAAAATAGCACGACAAGAGCTTCCTTTTGGATTTGAATATTACAAATTGAAGCTTTAAAGCATGTCATTTGCTCTAGTATTTGTTTTAATTCTGAAAACATTTGACAGTTTCCTGTCTTTCATAGTGTTAGTGGGGGAGGTTGATGAATCTCATTCTTCGTTTGGCTAATTTTGAATGCGGCTTGTAATTACGGTGTATAAAATCTGTCCGATTGTTCGCCGTGATCAGTAATGGTTTTCACCGCTTGACAGCACTGCCCATCAAGCCATTATTGAGAGACCCTAATTTGGTAAAACCTCAAATAACGCATCTGTGTGTAGAATAGTGTAAATGTGCTGAGTGCTATAGTTTTGACGCCGTTACAATCGATTGTCGTCGCCGTGCTTCTGTTTCAAGCCTCAAAAAATGCAAGCGTCAGACTGTTAAATATGTTTTCTTTTTTTAACCTCTGTGTATTGAAGGAGAAAGAAATGGCCCCGCCACTGCTCGTTACACCCCAGGAAGCCACCATCAGGTTTGAGGATGTGTATTTTGAGTACTTGGAGGGACAAAAGGTGCTTGACGGGGTTTCTTTTGAAGTACCTGCAGGGAAAAAGGTGGCCATTGTTGGCGGCAGTGGATCTGGGTAAGTGCTCCAGAAAAGATTTACTTGCATTATATTACCTTCAGGTTTCTCTGAACTTGTGACCGTGGCACAAAAGGGTACAAATTGGAGCCCTTTTACTTAGAAATACAGCAATAAAGGCAAAAATTCTGAGAACTATTAGATAAGTTAGATTTTTGCCTTTAAACACTGATATGACTGAAGTTTCATCATTTGAACCTAGAGCTGGGCGATAAAACGATAACAAGAGTTTGATTAATGTTCTTATTTTAACCGCGCTACACGCGGGCCGTTAATCCACTCGGCTCAAAGTTCAAACAGCAGCGCGCGCTTACAACAGCGTTAACACTGATCGGTCTCGTCACGCGAACACTAAAGTTCCCTGTGAGATGAGCTTGAATTCAGTGAAGATCTCAAATGTCTCTGTGATTTAAACTAGTTTAAAGCCAGATGAAACAGAGCTGACACACAGGAGAAACACTGAGAGACACAATCCAGTCAGAAGGCTTTTCAATCTACAAATCACCATCATTCACCATGGATTTACTGTTGTAACACTAACTGCACCATGGCATTGGTGCAGAAATGTGGGATATTCATGTTAATGTAGACATGTATTAAAAAAATATTTTTTATTTAGCTATAGCATTTGTGCATTTATAGCATTTATAGTAAATGTATTTAGGCTAAAGTTTAGGTAATAAAAACGTAACGGTACATTATATAAGGTCTTTATACACCTCTGAAAACATAGTTATGGATATTAAATTGCATTTCTGTCAATAGATTCTCATAAATACTACACACTGTACCTTTAATACCAAACCAAAAAAATCTGCCTTTAAACTTGAAAGAAATATTTGCCCATATCGCCCAGCCTTATTTTAACCCATTTTACAGCATGGCAGGAAGTCAAGTAAATAATCTCATTCAAATCGTTTTACACACATTTACCCACCATTTTTATTTTATTTTATCTTTTACTTTGGTGACATGGTTAAGCTTTACATATGTTGTCAACAAATGTGGCAGCATATGTCAAGCTTAACCCTGATACCAAAGTTGTAAAAAATGATCAAACAAATATATTTGAGGTAAATAAGTTTATCAGCAACTGCCAACCAAAAAAAGTTTAATGTTTTAAAAATGTAATGTATATTTTAAACTCAATGCACATAGCTAATATAAACTACACTGACCCTTTGTTAAAATAATCAAACAATTAAAAAAAAGTGTTTTTTGGTCACAGTTCAGACAGTGCTTTAAGTATGTTTTTCATTTTCTCTAGGAAGAGCACAATTGTCAGATTGCTCTTTCGTTTCTACGAGCCACAGCAGGGAAACATCTACGTCGCAGGCCAGAACATCCGTGATGTTAGTTTGGAGAGCTTGAGGAAATCTGTGGGTGTGATACCGCAGGTGAGGGTTCGTTTCTGTTTCTAAAGCTCCCGTTCACACCGCCAGCGACAAAGCCACGTGATCCCTTTCATTTCAATGGCGATTTCTGGCGGCATGCGCGCTGGCGATCGTTGGTGACAGGATATAGGTGTGTCCAGCAACGTGACAAAGTTGAGATGTTTAACTTTATGCAAATGAAGAGAGACTTTTGGGAGCGACAACCGATAGAGCTGAAGTCAGTGGAGTGCATGTGATCCTAACACCCTTTGGTAGTGTTAATTTTGTCAATGAATCAATGGCAAAAAATGTTTGTAGACGACCTTTTTTATCCATGACTAAGACGAGACGATGATAAGAGGACACCAGTGTCATTAAACGATGACTGTGACTAAATCAACAAGACAAGACCAAAATTTAGCTAAAAAAAGAAAAAAACTTTACTCCGCTATGAGAATTTCAAGATTTCAGGAATTTAAATCCCCCAATCCGAGCTTTTTTGTTTTCTACCTGGTGTTTTAGCTACTTAATATTTTCAGTCTGGCAACCGTGGGCACATTCTCTCTGTGGAAGAAGCATGGATGATCTGATTCAGCGATCTCTATTTGAGATTTTCTGCTTAAATTTAAAGGGATAGTTCACGAAAAATGAAAATGTGATGTTTATCTGCTTTACCCCCTGGGCATCCGAGATGTAGGTGTCTTTGTTTCTTCCGTAGAACACAAATGAAGATTTTTAACTCCAACCGTTGCGGTCTGCCAGTCATATAATGCATGTCAATGGCCCCCGTAGAGCACTGTACGGTTGCTCTTCGCTGTAATTTGGATGCATTTTAAAGATCTAGACTTTTATTACTGAAATGCTGGCAAGTATTTACAATAGCAATATATTTCATCACCGCTCAAAGAATATAAAGAAGAAAAGCATGTAAACATTTGAAATGGGCCGTTATTATGGCAGCAGTTATACATGTTAAAATAACCACAGCATTATGATCACCTCATGTAAATAAGAGGCTGTGTTCACTTACTTCTGCTCATTTCCATGTGGAATAAAATTACATCCTTTATTTTGAGATAAAATACAAGACAAAACCATTTTAACTATAATGTGCGTCTTTATATCTTCATTTTTTTTTAATAATCATTAGGATATTATTTTCCTATTATTAAATTAAATATGCATTGATTCTTATACCAAGCAAATGACATTTTATTTACAGCAGACCATCGTGTTATTGACCACGTGAGCAGCCGTTCCCGATCACAAAACTCGCTCCTCCACCGTGAATAAATCACCATCCGAACGCACGAGTTTTATCACTGAGGTGGAGGCACATTTATTTCTACAGACGTCCACGCGAGAAACGCTTACCGTCCGAATAGGCCTTAAGTTTACGTTGACTAAAGTGCTCAGACATTTAGTTGACTAAAACTTGACTTAACAAAAACAGGATAAAAACTGAAAAGTATATTTAACACAGGACTAGTACTAAATTAAAAAATAGCTGAACACTATCCTGTAGTGGAGTGTCGACGGCAAGATTAAGTTATTTTAGCATTCAGCAACTTTACTATAATGGATGATATGTGTCTGTGTACTTACGGAGGTACTCGGCATGCTGACTGAATGGTTTCCCAGATAAACCGGTGCTTGTGCTTTCACTTCTGATAAATTTCTCGCTCAGCTTTAATATTAAGCACTTTATGTATTGATTCCATTTATGTTTCGGGTACGACGCGACTATGATGCAAAGTGGTGTCTTTTCCGTCCAAAATTTTGTTTTTTAGCATCAAGAAAACTGATTTGGTGTCTAATATTTGTGAATGTCATACACCAACATTACCAGGCAACCAGGAGTGGGAACGGCCACTAGACAAAGTTGCTCGCAGTGTGAACGCAGCTTAAAAACTATCAGATGTAATTATCACCTACTTAAAAAATAAAAGCAACCGCAAAAATGTTCCCTTAAAGTAATGTCTCCTATTATAAACTCTCTATTACATATTATTTTTTAAGTATGGTACCATGGGAACCATAATCAGGCTGTGAAAAAAGTAAACTCATTAAACTTATTTTTATGACATGTTGGTTAAAAAAGATCTACTGAGAAATCAAATGTAAATATAATTTCAGGATGCTGTGCTTTTCCACAATACCATATTTTACAATCTGCTGTATGGTAACATCAACGCCACAGCAGAGGACGTGTACCGTGTGGCCAGACTCGCTGGAATCCATGATGCCATTCTCAGAATGCCTCATGGATATGAGACGCAGGTCGGAGAACGAGGCCTGAAGCTCTCAGGTACAGTCCGCATTTTGTCTCATGAGTATTTCAGAAAAGAAAGTGAATATCCAAAGAACACCTTCGGTTTAGAGGAATAGAACGGTTTCTTTTTGAGTGATTTGGTGCATGTTTTTTCTTGTGACAGGTGGAGAAAAGCAGCGTGTGGCCATCGCACGGGCGATCCTTAAGAACCCTCCCATTTTGCTTTACGACGAGGCTACATCTTCACTAGACTCGATCACTGAAGAGGTAAGAGCCTTGACTTTTCTATAAGTTTAAATAGTATGTATAATAACATCTATGAAAACTGTCTGTTTTATAATATTGGCTTGACTACAATGGGAAGAAAAAAAGTTTTTTTTTTTCATCTTCAAGACCTATTTAACTGTCTACCTCAGTCAAATAAGAAAAGTAACACCAAACAGTAAACTAGAATCAAATTATGCATATATCAAATCGAAATTTGATTCAAAATCAGGTCACGTGACAGTAACAACATGGCGGATGATGTACGTCTGAATTTTATTTACACAACCCATATTCATACTATATAACGGTCACGTTAAAATAATTTCAAATGTAATACCTACTCATTATGCAATTTTGGACTCTGTGTAGGGGTTTAACGGGTGGTAGTTGACCACACAGTTTGGCATGCGTGTCATTCACAGATTAATTGCAAAGTTTAAGCATCCTAGCTTTTGCATATGTTTTGTCTTGCCAATTTACACATTCAAGCGATTTTAAACCATTACAGTGCAAGATATTGAGCGTCCACGCCGACACCGAAATTGATTCCTCTAAATACCAAAATAAATGTCAAAATAACTGTCTTTGCAAGTATTCTCGTAAACACAGTCGGGAATGTTTTATAAATGCTGGATTCACAAATCCATTCTTAACCCTTTCCCCGCCAAACACAAAATTTTCCAGGTTTCAGTGTTTTCACTGTTATACGCTAGGGGGCGCTATGACACCTCCTGAAAGAGTACTGAATCTCCTGATCAAAACACAGACAACGCAGAAAAAAGCGATACATGTAATGTATGCGTGTGAATGAAATGTGCTATTGGACTGTGAAACATTAAGGGTGTTAATGGACTCGATCTACTCCATCTGTGTTTTTATCATCGCTTTGAATAGAATCTGGATGTAATCTTTGACAAAAACATGATTTTTCTCAACATTTTTCTCAAAATCTTGCTTTTTTATGAAACTTACTCGTGTTGATGATAAAAAGAATGCATTTTTTTTTCAACTTACACACACACACACACACACACACATCAATCACTCATTCACACTCACTCACTCACTCACTCACTCACTCACTCACTCACTCACTCACTCACTCTCTCACTCACTCATTCTCTCACACTCTCTCTCACACTCGCTCATTCACTCACACTCTCTCACACTCGCTCATTCACTCACACCTCTCTCACACTCGCTCATTCACTCACACTCTCTCACACTCACCATTCACTCACACTCTCTCTCACACTCACTCACTCACTCTCTCTCACTCTCTCTCACTCACTCACTCATTCACTCACACTCACTCACTCACTCACTCACTCACCATTCACTCACACTCTCTCACACTCACTCACTCACCATTCACTCACACTCTCTCTCACTCTCTCTCACTCACTCACTCATTCACTCACACTCTCACTCACTCACTCACTCACTCACTCACTCACTCACACTCTCTCACACTCACTCACTCACTCATTCACTCACACTCTCTCACACTCACTCACTCACTCATTCACTCACACTCTCTCTCACACTCGCTCATTCACTCACTCACTCACTCACTCACTCACTCATTCACTCACACTCTCACACTCACTCACTCACTCACTCACTCTCACACTCACTCACTCACTCATTCACTCACTCTCTCACACTCACTCACTCACTCATTCACTCACTCTCTCACACTCGCTCATTCACTCACTCACTCACTCACTCACTCACTCACTCACCACCTCACACTCACTGACTCACTCACACTCACTCACACTCACCACTCACCACTCACCACCACTCACCACTCACTCACTCACTCACTCACCACCACTCACTCACTCACTCACTCACCCACTCACTCACCACCTCACCACTCACTCACTCTCACTCACTCACCACTCACTCACTCACCACCACTCACTCACCACTCACTCACACTCACCACTCACTCACCACCACCACTCACTCACTCACCACTCACACTCACTCATTCACTCATTCACTCACACACTCACTCACTCTCACACTCACTCATTCACTCACTCTCTCACACTCAGACTCACTCACTCATTCACCACCACCACTCACCTCACACTCACTCACTCACTCACTCACCTCACACTCACCACTCTCTCACACTCACTGACTCACCACTCACCACTCTCACACACCACTCACTCACCACCACCACTCACCACTCTCTCACACTCACCACCACCACCACTCACTCACTCTCATACTCACCACCACTCACCACTCACCACTCACTCACTCACTCACCACCACTCTCTCACTCACTCACCACCCACCACTCACTCATTCACTCACTCACTTACTCACTCACCACTCACTCATTCACCACTCACTCACCACCACTCACCACTTACTCACCACACTCACTCACTCACCACTCATTCACTCACCACTCATTCACTCACTCATTCACTCACTCACCATTCACTCACTCACTCACTCATTCACTCACCACCACCCACCTCACTCACCACCACTCTCACACTCACCACCACTCATTCACTCATTCACTCACTCTCTCACACTCACTGACTCACTCACTCTCTCACTCACTCACCACTCACACTTACTCACTCACTCACTCACTCATTCACCACCACTCACTCACTCTCTCACACTCACTCACTCACTCTCACACTCACTCACCACTCCTCCACCACTCACCACTCACTCACACTCACTCACTCACTCACCACTCACTCTCTCACACTCACTCACTCACCACTCACTCACTCTCTCACACTCACACTCACTCACACTCACTCATTCACTCACTCACACTTACTCACTCACCACTCATTCACTCACTCACTCACTCTCTCACACTCACTCTCACACTCACTCACTCTCTCACTTACTCACTCACTCACTCACTCACTCACTCTCACACTCACTCACTCACTCACTCACCACCACTCACTCACCACTCACTCACACACTCACTCACCTCACCACCACCACCACTCACCACCACACTCACTCACTCACTCACTCACTCACTCTCTCACACTCACCACTCACCACTCACTCCCACTCACTCACTCACTCTCACACTCACACTCATTCATTCACTCACTCACCACTCACTCACCACTCACCACTCACCACTCACTCTCTCACACTCTCTCACACTCACTCACACTCACTCATTCACTCACTCACTCACTCACTCACTCACTCACTCACTCACTCACTCACTCACACTCTCTCACACTCGCTCATTCACTCACTCACTCACTCACTCACTCACACACTCACTCACTCACACTCACTCACTCACTCATTCACTCACTCTCTCACACTCACTCACTCATTCACTCACTCTCTCACACTCACTCACACTCACACTCACTCACTCATTCACTCACTCACTCACTCACTCACTCACTCTCACTCACTCACTCACCACTCACTCACCACTCACTCACTCACTCACTCACTCACTCACTCACTCACTCACTCACTCTCTCACTCACTCACTCACTCACTCATTCACTCACACTCTCTCTCACACTCGCTCATTCACTCACTCACACTCACTCACTCACTCACTCATTCACTCACACTCTCACACTCACTCACTCACACTCACTCACTCATTCACTCACTCACTCATTCACTCACTCTCACACTCACTCCTCACACTCACTCACTGACTCACCACCACTCATTAACTCACTCAATCTCACACTCACTCACTCACTCACTCTCTCTCACACTCACTCACTCACTCACTCACTCTCACACTCACTCACTCATTCACTCTCTCACACTCACTCACTCACTCACTCTCTCACACTCACTCACTCATTCACTCTCTCACACTCACTCACTCATTCACTCACTCTCTCACACTCACTCACTCTCTCACACTCACTCACTGACTCACTCACTCACTCACTCACTCACTCACTCACTCACTCACTCACTTACTCATTAACTCACTCAATCTCACACTCACTCACTCACTCACTCTCTCTCACACTCACTCACTCACTCACTCTCTCACACTCACTCACTCATTCACTCTCTCACACTCACTCACTCATTCACTCTCTCTCTCTCACTCACTCACACTCTCACACTCACTCATTCAGTATTTAAACTCTCTCAGAGAGCAATTTGAACCACCGACCGGGCCAGTAGAAAATATCCATAGCGTTGAGCCCTGATCAAGTTAAATTTGCTTCCCTGTGACATGACCCCTTAAAAGCCAGACAGTCCGACGGGATATTGCCAGATAGAGAAGGTTCTTGCTCTTTTTGTGTGCTGAAAGGCTAAACCCATTTAGTTTATCTGTCTAGTTGTTGAACTATTTAGCAGTGCAGATCACAGATCACAGATCTTTGATGAAAGAATATCTGCTCAGTATTGCTAGTTTTCCCCAGATGTTTTGAGAACACTTTTCACTTGATATTTACACTAAGCTTTTTCATTTTCATGAGGCTTTATGCCTTATTATAGTCAAGGAAGTGTTTGCTCGGTTGGCGTTCTACCGTATGTATCTTATTGTCTGAAGGTCTTCATATAAATCCTGTCAATCATATCAGCCCTTTTTATTGCAGAGAAATGTTGCTGTCATGAGGCAGACGGTTTCTTAATGAAACCTCTCAAAAATATCACGAAAGCTTTTTCAACCTTGCAGACTCATTCAGAGGAGTGAGGATAAAAGAGAAACAGCACATTTCAAACACACCATGATCTTTTTTTGTCTTGTTTTCTTTGCAGAATATTATGACTTCCATGAAGAAGATGGTGACTGACAGAACATCTGTCTTTATTGCACACCGGCTGTCCACCATTGTGGATGCAGATGAGATTATTGTACTAAATAAGGTAAGCTCGCCTGAAACCTCTAAATGTGTGTGACTGTGACAGGTGGTGAAGCGTACAGAAATCAAGTTCAGGATGCATAATTCAAGAATAACCAAAATACGACAACTATATCACATCAACATTTTGTAATGCATTCGACTCTGAAGCTACGGCGTTACCCCCATGCGAAAGTTCAATCAATTTTAAACATTGACCTCAGTGGCTTCTGACCTTTTAAAGGGCAGCCAATGATTATTGGTCAATTTATAACCATCACCTAAATAGTGAGTTACATTACAATGAGTCATTACTATATGCATGTTGAAATTATTGCTATAAATGTCCACTCCTTTTTATTCTGTGGTTTAAATGTATGCAGGAAATGGTTATGTGACACAGTGACGTGAGAGTAGTTGAACCCATAGGAAATGTTCTTCTGACGTGTCAATACGAGGCCTGTGCCAAAAGTCAAAACACATTGATTTATGAAAGCGGGACTGGCATTTATTAGGGATTGCATGACTATTGAGTTTTATTTGTGTGCTAGTTGTAGTATTAACATGCAGCATCAGCTGTCTGTCCTGTTTCTGGTGAGTCCAGCATGGCGTCGGTGGAGAGTGTGTGAGTGGAGAGATGATGCAGGCGAGAAACAAAAGCTCACGTATCTCCATTGAAAGATTCATGCTGCTTGTGTTGTCATGATTATTGCAAAGAAACAGCCATGTGCCACTCGCTTATTGTGTCTATCAGCCTGTGGGCGACATCCGTTTGTTTCAGGGCGGTTTGTAATCCAGGTTCACTTATTATGACTATTTCAAGGTCAACTGTTTCACTTGTAAACGCAATCAACACCTTGACCTGGCCACAATTATCTGATACATTAATAATTTGTTACATTTATATAGCGCTTCTCACGGCACTCAAAGGCACATCCACCTGGATGATGCGACGGCAGCCATATTGAGCCAGAACGCCCACCACACACCAGCTGATTGGTGGAGAGGAGACGGATTGATGAAGCCAGTCAGTGTATGGGGATGATTAGGAGGCCAATGGGCAAATTTGTCCAGGATGCCGGGGTTACACCCCTACTCTTTTTTTCGAAGGACATCCTGGGATTTTTAATGACCACAGAGAGTCAGGACCTCGGTTTAACGTCTCATCCGAAGGACGCATTAGATAAACACTAGACACCCCCCTCCCCCCTTTTCAAGATGTACCTTTTGGAAAAAGGCTTTTTTTTGAAGACCAAATCTTTGTGTTTTATAAAGATCATTTTTATAAAGCAAGTCATTTTTTTTTAAATTTTTCCTATTGCATATTTTTCATATTTAAATGTTTCTATTAAAGTATGGTAAATAACGTACTGACATGGCGACGCCTGTCACACGTTATATATCAGCTAACATAAGTATTATAAAGGTTTTAAAATGAAAAAAACGCATTCCCTTTTCGAGAAAAATGCTTGCTTCACACAAACAGTTTTGATGTGTCGGTAGTTGATCAAGAGTCCGGGAGGGAAAGCAACAAACCCAAACTTTTATACTACTGAAACAAACACTTGTGACCCATGAACGCCTTTCTCATCTACGCGATCTCGTCTGTCATTGGAAAGCACTGCGTGGTGTCATGAATAATTAAGAGACTATATCTTTTCATAGGATAAGAAAACTCAGTCTCATGAATAATTATTAGGCACCAATGTGTCTTCAGAGTATTATAGTGCACTGCCACGTTAAAACGTGGTTGTGATGTAGATTTTAAACCCGGAAGACAAAATTAGCTAAAAAAAGCTAGAAATGAACCAGTTTTCCCCTACCATTTAATTTAACAGATGCTAACATTGTCTTCAGTGATTAGCATCCTTTTGCATATACTGTAGTTTATTTGTATTTTTGTGGTCCTTGAATCGCTGGTCCACATGAAAACAATTGGTGCGATCAGTTTATGTTCAGGTGTTCAGGTGGACTGGACGAAAGCATACACATCATTTGAACGTCTCTTCCTGTGTCCTTCATTGCAGTTAAGAAGAAAGCTCTCTCTTGCTGCTGTCACTGCCCACGTGACTTTGTACATTCAGTCTGTTTGTGAAAAAGAGCTTATGACACAATGACTATATCCTTCAAATGTGCCCTTGAAATGGGTGTGGAGTTTGTCAATGATGTACTGCATTGTCACTTATGTCTTCTCGAATCAACATCAATGCATTCGTAGGAAAAGAAGGTTCCCACTTGAAACAATGGACCCTTTTCACAGACTGTGATGACGTGTTTTAACGGTCATTAATATCGCAAATCCTGCCACGTTTTTTTGTATTTTTTTTTTTTAAATGTATGTACATTTATAACACTACTAGTTTGTATTATATTACTTTTGCATCAAATTACAAAAAAACAACTTACCTGCTGTGAGGGTGTTTCTAATACAGCGTCTATGGGAGGGATGGTAAAAATAACATCTTTCTCTCTTTTCACTGCCGTTATCAATCTAACACAATTTTTTCTCTCTTTTTGAAAGTCATGAAATCACTAATGTTGCGTTTTTCTTTTGCTATTTTTAGCAAATCTGGACACACAATTTTTTTTTAATGTATTCTCTCATTCACTGCTATAAGAGCACCAACTATGACGATTTCCGCTCTGAGAAACCCGGAAATGCATTTTCTGGGTAAAAAGTAACTTTGCTTTTCGTTTATTACTTAAATCCCACTTTAAGTACTTCCATACCAAAGCAAAAATCTAGTTTTTAATATTTAAACATAATTTAAAGACAAGTGAACAGTCCATAACAAAATAAGAACAAATATACTAATTACAAGCATGGATAAATACAATATAACAAAGTTACAAATAAAGTAAGGTCTATCCGTAGTATTCACAGAAATATAATAATTAAATGTAATAGAGTTTATTGTATGAATTAAATATTGATGAATCTTTGTTAAAGATGTGTTTTGCTGTTTGATTAACATTAATGATGTATAGCTGCTGTCACTTTAAACCCAGTATAATGATACACATCCGATTTCTTTCTCAACGGTTCACGTTCAGGTAACGCATAACCGACTGTGTTTATGAGAATACTTGCAGAGACGGTATTTTTACATAATTTGGTGTATATGTCCGTTCAAGTGTAAGGAGATGTGAAAGAGGAATCTGTCTCTGTGTGTGCACTTCGGGTGTGTATGGCAGTGCGCACAGATAACAGTGTTAACACACAAAATTATGTTAAAATACCCGTCTATGCAAGGTCTCGTTCCACTTCTTCCACTTAAATAGTTTTAAAATCGCTTAAATGTGTAAATTGACCAGAAAAAACACAAGAATAAACCTTCACTCAATGATGGTTAAATCACTGTACGGATCACGGATCAACTGCATTCGTAGCACAGAATACCCTACATAGATACATTCACTATATTTATATTACACATTGTTTGGGGGAAAACATTGGGCAAGATGTGGAATAACATTGTTCATAAAAAGAATTTATCAATTATTTTAAACTATTTCATGTATAATACATTTTCGATTTTTCTTCTGATTAATCAAAAAATATTCGAAAGATTAATTATCAAAACGATCGTTAGTTGCATCCCTAGTTTCTTGCTGGTGTCTTGTCGTCTCGCTTTAAATGCTCAAGCTCTCTAAAACAGGATGGATTCTGATTGGTTGTCAGTCGTTCATTATCTCACAAAAAATTGTTCTGCGATTCCGACATGAGTTGTGGTGTGTTGTGGACTCTGCTATTCTTTTGCATTTAGAACGTTTTTAGGACTATATCTTTAGGCCGTGTGTCAACCAAAGTGTTTTTTTGATGTGGCTGGCATATTTTTCCAATTATTTTCAATGAGAACGCCGCATTGTTAGAACGCCATGAGCATAACAAGCATAACTTCACGCTGAAGTGCTCGCCGTTTTTAATGGTCACCGAGAGTTGAAGAATGTTCAACTTTGGGACTTAAGCTGCAGTTCATCGACTGGCCACTAGAGACAGGCTCCAGAAGGGAGCAGAATCTCATTGAGCTCATGTTAAAATGCCCAACTTTACAGCAGAATAAAACATGTTTACAGCCTAGGACCAATTTTGGTTTAGGTCTATACGGCTAATGTTGCACTTCATGACAACTGTGAGGGGGTGAATTTTTTTATAACTCATTAGTTTACACCTCTTTGCCCATTTTCTTTTATCCGTGAGTGACAGTTGGCGACGCGCTGCTAAGATGGCAACGGCTAGCTTGTCCCTACTTTCCACATCAGAACGGCTCTTCAGAATCCTATGGGTGACGTCACGGACACTACGTCCACGTTTTTTTTACAGTCTATGAGTAAAACGCAGCGCCTGTCACTGTTTACCCAGCTGTCCAATCACAGTGGAGGAGGGGCGGGACAAATACAACACCAACCAACCAGTGTTGGGTGTAACGAGTTACTAAGTAATTATAAGTTACTGTAATTGAATTACTTTTCTCTTGAAAAAGTAAAGTAAGGGATTACTCTTATTTTTTGTGTAATTGAATTACAGTTACTTCACAACTAAATACTTATATATAATACAATATTGGAATTAACATCAAAATGTATGTTTTATGTATCCTTCTCACATTTGTAATACTTTGCTCAGTTAATAAGAATAATTTTTGTAGTTTTATATTATGTATTTGAATGAATTAAAACAGCCATTTCATGTCTATCCTTGAATCGCTTAACTCGAGGTTGATATAGGATTTGGAAAGTAATTAGTAATTAAATACTTTTTGGAGAGAGTAATTTGTACAGTAATCTAATTACACTATTGAAGATGTAATTAGTAACTAGTAATTAATTACTTTTTTAGAGTAACTTACCCAATCGCCACATTCTGCTTGTACACAACAATCATAACAACAGACAAAATCATTAAAAACAAGAGTCAGAGCAAATACTTTGTTTTGATTCTATATAAAAATACCGATACAATATAGAAACAAACTATCTTTGAAATGAGATACTAGTAACACTTCCTTGGATGTTACTGATCATAGTCTCAACTGAAAAAAACACTCAAGCGCCCACAGCCATGCGTTTTCAGCAGAGCGCCTAGCATTTTCAGCTGGCTAAAAATGCCTTTGGTGGACTCGTGGCCTTATTGTCCTTGTTTTGAACGGGCCTTTACGGTGGAAAGACTGGTATGGTACCGGAGTTCCAGCATCCCTTTTCAAAAGTAGTGTTCCTCCTTTTAGTGTGTAGAAGAAGTATGCAAGTTGATGCACTCTTCTGAAGCCTGGCGTTGTGCGTTCATGACTATAAAGAGCAGTCTCTCAGCGTCTTCAGCTGTGTGCGGGGGCTGTGCCGTTAGGTTTTTAGCTCATTAACAGTGGAAATACCTTTTGCCCAATGCTCAGCGACACCTTTGTTTGTCTCCCATGTGTGGAGACCTTTTCAATCTGGATGCGGGTGGGGGGTGGAGCACGTGATGAAGCTGCAGCTGGAAAAAAAGCACTTTAAACGAACCTCCACGGAACAGAAGCAAATATTGTTATGAAACGTTGCGTTCGCCCCGCAGTATCTAAAATGGGTAGTAATTGCACCGCATCCAAGCTGTAAACGACTCGGCTGCTAAAAATACTATCGGTGTTTGAGTCTTGCTTGGCAAAAGTGGCGTCGTAATTGATGCAAGTAACTAGCAAACAGCCGGGAGACACATTCACTTGTCATTGTTCAAGCTCATTTCATACTTTGCTTTGTTGCTGGCAGTCTTTTAAGAGCCAGTACTGCATGTACGCCCACACCGCTCTGTGTCTCAGCTCTCTTTAGACCTTCCTCAAACATACACACGCTCTCTCTCCGTCAGTGCCCCTTCATGGCCCTAAATCTCTTGTTTTGCCCAGTTCTTCCAATTTGGATGCAGCTGCACAGTCTTTCTGTCTGCAGGCAGCGTTATGCTGGTGAATATCAAGGCATCAATAAAAGAAACAAAGCTTTAAATGCTGAATAATGCCCTCTGGCCTCATGAAACCATCCTAAGGCAAAGCCTGCAAAACTGCTCAGGGTTTTTTCCTTGTGTGTGTTCTTCAGAACGTTGCTGTGCATCGGTGCTGCTCTCACACAACGACCCTGGTGGAAAAATAGATATTTATTTTGTTAACCTTGTGGGGTCTTAACTAGTCTCATTGAAAGTTAAATGAATGTTCTGGTTAAGCTGCATCTGCCGATTGTCAGGCTTAACACTCCGTTTGTAAAAACAAAATGTTCATTTATAGTATTTAAATAGGATAAAATAAAGTGACGGGATGAAAAGAAATTCAGTGAGTAAGTTGGATGGTTATTTGTCAATGGCTTTAATGGTTTCAGTTCAGCGAAATAATTCAAACTCATCCTTCCGAATTATTCATTAAAAGGGCCATGAACTGCATTTAAAAAAAAAATTATATAATGTTTTACATTATTACAGTAATTTTTACATAAACATTTTTCATTTAGAAATAAAAGGCATTTTTCCTAGCCTGATTTTGAAGAGGCGTGTCTACTGTGAGACTTCAGTGTAAACGCCCACTGCTGTGATTGGCTGCTGTAAGACTTTAGTGTAAACGCCCACTGCTGTGATTGGCTGCTGTGAGACTTCAGTGTAAACGCCCACTGCTGTGATTGGCTGTGGTGAGACGTCAATGTAAACGGCCACAAGTGAGCATTGTAGTCGATCACAGACATGTTGAGTTCATGAATGCCATGATTTCTGCACACTAACGAATGCTTTCATCATAACTAACAGTGCAAACACAATGTAAATACGAGATTTGTTGATTATTACAGGAGTTTTGACGAGAGTCCAGAACTCACTGATAAACTCGCTGTTTGATTGACAGCTCCAGCGATTGTAAAGGGAGCGTTGTAATTGATTTACTGACACATAGACAAAGAACATCTGACTGTACATGAATCATTACATATTAGAAATCACTGTTCTCAGATCAGGCACTAGCATTAACACGGTTACTTACATGTTGTGGCATTACTGTCGAGTCCATATCGTAAAAGTCTGTTTGCAAAGCCTGTGCCGAAATTGCAACTGATTTACCAAAGCATCCACAGTGAAATATACCGAATACAAATAAATAATGCTCAACTGAGACATTCATCCATCCTGAATCGCTCTTCTCTCCTCATCATCTCACTAACACTCCAGTGGGCGGGGCTAAAGTTGCAATGATTAAGTAGGCGTTGATTTTCTTCGGTAGAGGCTTCTGGCACATTCCACAATGAGTCGTTTCTCTGGGCTTGGTTACAATAAAAGCTGTTTTTGGACAAACAATGAAGTTTTCAGTTCTGAAACTTACAGGATATTCTTATAGTATGATGACCTTATATATCAAAAGCTCAAGGTAAATTTGATTTCTCAGTTCATGACCCCTTTAATACACTCATCTATGGACATGATTTATCCTTTCGAGTGACGACAATGACAGCTCCCATGATTCCACGCTCATCAAGCTAAGTTGTTGTTTTGAATAAGCAAGATTTAAGTGGTGATACTTAAGTACTTTGCTTTTAACAAGGATACCAAAAGGAGACGTGACATTAAACAAAAGTAAACAGAACTGTCTCTGTAGATGCTGTGTTCCAAGTAGAATTATGTGAAGACTGGAATTCAAGTCATTTTATGTCACAACCAATTGAGCTTGTTTTTGCAAATTGAGGTGACGACTGAATTATTTTATTCTTTGGTAATCAAGAGCATGCACACATTTCTCTCCTGTCTTTCTCACCCAACTCTCCCTTTTCTCTTCTCGTCCACATGACACAGGGGAAGGTGGCAGAGCGCGGCGACCATCAGACTCTCTTGAACACTCAGGGCAGTCTGTACGCCGACCTGTGGAACACACAAAACAGCAAAATTCTGTCTGACGGAAGCAAGCCTGAGCCTGCAGTCGAGCGCATGTCGCAGAAAGAGGAGGAACGCAAGAAACTGCAGGAGGAGATCATGAACAGCGTGAAGGGCTGCGGAACTGCTCGTGCTAAACTCATGCCCAGACCCGCTTCAGAAACCACCTGCCAGCCTTTCAAATCACCGGGACTGGACTGTTATTTAATCCTAAACTGAGGGGGGTGTCCTTCCTTTTTGTGATCTTTGCATAACCTCAAGGGCCAATGTCATGCCTTTATTTTCACACGCTATCATGGTGATTGGAACCTGTTTTAAAAGATTTGTGTGTGTCATCTGGAACTCTTGTTTTTATTATGGGTATGTACATATTACTAATGCAATATTTTTGTCTCAAAGTGCTGAGAAGCACATTGTATAAAGCACACATATCAAATAGACATTTTGTCTGTTGAAGTATGTTAGATTTGGACCATTTTGGAGTGACACCTTTGATGTCTCATATTTAACCAACATTAATTTATACCAAATCTGAGTCTGAATGTGCATTTAACAACTTGTATTAAATAAACTCACTTCACTGAGTGTGTGAGAATCATTTCTTGCAGCTAATCATGCTTGGTTTCATCTACGAAACTTCTAATTGTCAAATTGGCTGAATCGTCCACTGGATTGTTTCAGGCCACAGGATGTCTGTGGAAATCATTCAAAAGCTGCGAGTCGTTACTCGATGAGATGTATATTTAGACTCTGAATGAGATGTATTTGAAAGATGTTGTAACATTTCTACTGCCAGTAAATGCCAGTTTCACTCAAATACATTCATTTGTAAGTTTGAGATTAGTAAGTATGGTACGTTGGTTGAATAAATGGGTCAATGATGAGACTTTTTGTTTGTTTGTTTTGCCTGGAAAAATACATTAAAATTAATTTCATACACACAATATCTTGAATGGACTTCTATAATGAACCTTTTATCATTATATACATTTTTATTTTTACTAGCACTTTAGTTTATGGTCCAAGGTTTCCCAGCAGAACATTGCCCAAAGCATCACACTGCCTCCGCCGGCTTGCCTTCTTCCCATAGTGCATCCTGGTGCCATGTGTTCCCTGGGTATATGACTTCTTCCATTGATCCATGGTCCAGTTCTGATGCTCACGTGCCACTGTTGGCGCTTTTGGCAGTGGACAGGGGTCAGCATGGTCACCCTGACTGATCTGCGGCTATGCCGCCCCATTCTCAACAAACTGTGATGCACTGTGTATTCTGACACCTTTCTATCAGAACCAGCATTAACTTCTTGAGCAATTTGAGCTCCAGTAGCTCGCCTGTTTGATCGGACCACACGGGCCAGCCTTCTCTCCCCACGTGCATCAATGAGCCTTGGCCGCCCATGACCCGGTTCTCCACTGGTTCCTTCCTTGGAGCACTTTTGATAGATCCTGACCACTGCAGACCGGGAACACCCCACAAGAGCTGCAGTTTTGGAGATGCTCTGACCCAGTCGTCGAGCCATCGCAATTTGGCCCTTGTCAAACTCGCTCAAATCCTTACGCTTGCCCATTTTTCCTGCTTCTAACATCAACTTTGAGGACAAAATGTTCACTTGCTGCCTAATATATCGCCATATTCTGCCACCTTCTCGCTCAACGTCATTACCAAGTAACGGGGTAAACAGCTGCTGCTTTGATGACGCAAACACACCCCGGTTTCGGACCCAAATAATATAATATGAACACGGTCCAGGGAGCAATCGAACTCGGGTTCGGTCTAGGCAATCGAACCAAGTGTGAAAGGGTAGCACACATATTCTGAATGCCTTCGGCAGAATTCAAATGAGCCATTTTAATCTAGATTAATTTCAAGATCACAGATCACAATTAATCTAAGTTTAAAAAATGAATCTATGCCCACCACTAATATATATATTTATACAGGTCCTTGTAAAAAAATTAACATATTGTGATAAAAGTTTACTATTTTCCATAATGTAATGATAAAAATTAAACTTTCATATATTTTAGATTCATTGCACACCAACTGAAATATTTCAGGTCTTTTATTGTTTTAATACTGATGATTTTGGCATACAGCTCATGAAAACCCATAATTCCTATCTCAAAACATTAGCATATCATGAAAAGGTTCTCTAAACGAGCTATTAACCTAATCATCTGAATCAACTAATTAACTCTAAACACCTGCAAAAGATTCCTGAGGCTTTTAAAAACTCCCAGCCTGGTTCATTACTCAAAACCGCAATCATGGGTAAGACTGCCGACCTGACTGCTGTCCAGAAGGCCATCATTGACACCCTCAAGCGAGAGGGTAAGACACAGAAAGACATTTCTGAACGAATAGGCTGTTCCCAGAGTGCTGTATCAAGGCACCTCAGTGGGAAGTCTGTGGGAAGGAAAAAGTGTGGCAAAAAACGCTGCACAACGAGAAGAGGTGACCGGACCCTGAGGAAGATTATATATATACACAAACACACACAAAAAAGAAAAGTTGCCTTGGCAATAAAAACTGTAATAAGCTGTTAAGCACTAACATTTTTAACTGGAATTATTAACATAAAATAGCAATATTTAAACATTTAATAAAATGACAAAAGCAAATAAGGAAATGACAAAAAAATGAATTGTGAAATTAACATAGCTAACATTTTTAAACAGAATTAAAAAAATGAATAAAACTAACATAAAAACGAAATAACTGATCCGCCAGCAGTCAGGGAAGATGTTAAATGTGAACTTATTTTAGTAAAATGGAAAAAAGTTAGCATCATTATGCATTTAATTCATTTAACTATCAAATTGTATTTATTTATTTATGTCTCAATTGTGATTTTACATTTTAAAAAATTATACGATTTGTAGACTCATAAGTATTCAAAATGTAAGAAAAAAGTTTATATTTGATTGCTACACGCGGGAAATGTATATCTAATGTCTGATATTTATTTCTCGATTTTTAAACATTTCTAATTTTCATTATCTTGACATCTTTGTTTCTCATTGACTCAGAGCATAATAAAAACATAAATAGGCCTGCAATTAGATTTTTATTGTTGATGAATTTATATCACCTTATTTAATGATTGATTGTGCTAATATTCATGATAACACGAGCTGTGATTGGAGGCGGATGCTGTGCGTAGGTGCAGATGTTCTGTGTTTAATCAAAGCGACCTGCTGGAATCCATATGTTTACAGAGCAAAGAAAGAGAGAGAAAAACCTGCAAAGCGTAACGTAATAAAGGCTGACAATAGGGAAATAATAAGCATATCATGGAAAAATACATTTAAAAAATAGCAATACATGCATGCAAATATTGACATGGGTTGGTGGAAATTACACTGCATTATAATGTAGATCCTATTATAATAAGTCATTAGGAGTTCATTATGTAAGCTTCTTTCCTGTACCTCTCTCTTAAATGCACAGCACCTCATTAGATGAACTGAACTGTCCTTATGGTTGAGCGCCATTCGGTCTGAACATTCTCACTCGTACTCTCACTTGTTTTTCACAAATGGAATCTGCAGGTTTTCCATTGTGGCGTCTCTGGGCACGTAAAAGCCTGACGAGGCCCCCCTCTCAGCTTTTGTGCGAGCAGCACAAATAACACATCCTGCTTTACGTCTGTTCAAGCTGTTCCCACTAATGTCCTCACCACAGCATACATCCTGTTCCTGAAGAAATCTGATGAGTTACACTGGAATATATAGTGCAAGATGAAGCATTTGCAGATTCAAATTTAGATGACATATACGTGGTTAATTTGAGCATTAGCAGCTGAGATTTGTGGACATTCTGTGACCGGTTGAGTGCGTTCTTTGGGTTGTGCTTAGCCCGGGCGAGCTCTTGTGTTGTCTGAAAGGAAATAAGAGGCTCTCAGCATCTACAAGTGCCTTAACTAGAACGGCCTTCCTCAAATCCTGCTGCCACTCAGATGGGGGTTTGGGGACGTGACCAAACCTAATGTGCTTCGGCATCACATTCGCTTTTGCCTTCTCTTTAAAAACAAGAAAATGCTCTGCTTTTAGTTTCCCGCTGTTCAGGGCATTGCAAAAGCCAGCTTTACAGAACTGTTACATGTTTCAGGTGCTAAAAATGATTTTTTTAAATGATTCTGTGGTGAGGTAAATTTCATGTAAAAATTAAATTAGTTTTTTCTGTAGTAAAGTTAGTTCATAAACAAAGTAAATTCTATATTAGTGCTCAAGTCAAGCTTGTAGACATTAAAGTGTAAATATCAGCGTTATAAGATTAAGTAAAATTCAAATTCTGGTGTTCCCATCATGCACTGGGGCTTGAATAATTAATAAGGTGTACTTTTCATGGTTTTCCAGCTGTATTTACACTGTTTAATCATTGCTTGTTAGGTTTAGTCAGTCGCCATTTTGTGACATTAGGAGTATATTTTCTACTCAGAGTGACACATTCATACTCAAAAATCGGTCCATTGAACGTTATCATCATTGTGTATTGTATAAGTATAGAGATATCAGTTCAGACCGCATTACATCTATTATATAGATATGCTGTCTACACTATATCTATTGTAAGCATGCACTTTAAAAGCGTGGTTACATTCACAGAGCAGAACTGATTTAACCTTTTACTGGCCAAGTTACTTATTTTCTTTATTAAATTTATGTAACTCAGTTAAGTAGAGTTTACTTAATTCCATATGTGACATTTACTTTTAAAAACCTGCGTGCAAAAACTTGCAAAGTAAATTTGACTTGTTTTTTCAGTGCATATGAAATTTCCGGTTACTTTTACAGAGCAGCCATGCAATAGCGTAAGAATTGGTAAAATAGTTTTCACGTTCAGAAAACAGAAAGCAATATAGGGCATAAGTCAACATGAATTCATCAGAGCATGTTATTAAAAATCGTTTTAATGTTTTATTTTTGATTAAATGTTTTCCTGTACATCTCGGCTACCACGTCCTCAGGCTCCATGAAAGGACGTCTCGAGGATCCTTTGAAGGCTGCCTCTGTTTCGCCTTCTTCACTCGGCCTGTTTTGAAGCTACATACTTCACCTTTAATTTATTCAAATTAAATCCATAAAATGATGATCCCATGATGAAGCCTCTAAAAGGTTCTATAGAAGTGCCTGACAGAACCCTTTAAGGTTCTTTTTAGAACCTTTTCTTCTGTGAGCCCTTCATTAATGCTCCCTTCAAGTGCACCTGGGAAACTCGTTCCTCCGAGTTAGGCATTCATTATTAATTCGGAAACATAACAAGTAGATGAAAATTGCTTGGTTTTATTTTACATTTAATAACACTCTTAAAATGAATTGGACCAAACTTTTTTCTGTCTGGAAGTCCCGCACTACACTTTCTCTCAATTTTGCTCAATTAAATTTTTGTTCATTTGCAATTATAATGTTGAAAAAAATACCAGCTAAATTATTTAAATTTCATAAGCAGGTACTTCTCACCTGGTCAATGATATGCAAGCAAAACTTCTCTCATAAATATTTTATTCGGAACATATCGAGATATTCTGCATCAGTAGCGAACTGTGACTCTTGAACCATGGCACCCCCTTCCCTCGACGCAAAAAAGGCAATCAGCCTAAAATCAGCCTAGCTTACCGTGTCCTCTTCTATTGTACTGACAAGAATGCAACAAGCAATCAGCACAGTGAGTTTGAGAGTTATCACCACAATAAAACAACATGTAATAAAAAGCAAATCCTCTTTACAAATAATTGCATCACACAATCGGTGTGTGCATTTCAGCGGAATATGGTGACAACAGGCCGGGTTGCAAAACATATGACACAGAAAATTGAATGTTAGCTGACACGTCATGACAGCACTCAGACCAAAGCAAGTTAGCGACAGACACTTCTGGATCATAGACAGTGAACATCAGTCGTGGCATTTTGGATCCAATGTTGATAATAAATAATATTATTAGACTGGCGATTAAATGCAATAGACTGTGATATACTTATTGTTTATTTGGGACAATATAACTATTATGCAGAACTACAGCAAATGCGCAGAATGGTCGCTGAGTTGGTAAATGATTGACTGGTAATACTGCATTTTGAGCCCTTACTCATTTTTCTTTAGGGAAACCAACTTGTACCCACACAGAAAGCCCACCTTTGCACATGTACTGGTAGACCAGTAAGAGCTGTGCATGTAAACCTCACTCCCATGATCTCAAGAGGTGCCTTAGCGGCTGCAGTCTTTATTGTCCTTGTTAGCATACCTGCCTCTTACGCCGGAGAGACCCCGGTTTGAATCCTACTCGGAGCCGTGACTTGGATGGGAGTGAGGTTTAGGGGGGTGAGTATAACGGACGTAGGCCAGTAAGAGCTGTGTGTGTAAACCGGGTGACTGATGCTAGTCTGACTGGAGGAGATTGGAAAAGGAGAGCAGTGTGCTTCGCTTCATTCTGTGGTAGCAGACAGTGAAGAGAAGAAGACTCAAGAAAGGGAGGCCCTGCGGGGCATAGGTAACGTCCCCTACAGGAGCCCGTCTTGGACCGACTTGTAAGTCTTCCTAGCATTGTTCGGGAAGCAGACACACTCTGTCAGTTTAAATCTAGACTAAAAACACATCTCTTTACTACGGCATACACATAGAACCTTTTTAACTTTCTTTATTCAAATCAAATGACTGATTGTTAGGCTGCATTAACTAGGTCAGCTGGAACCGGGAACACTTCCCATAACACCTGATGTACTCGTTACATCATAAAAAGAGTGGCATCCACACTAATGTTAGTCTCTCTGTTTATCCCGAGGTTTACTGCAGTCGGCCGGATCCAGGCCGTGTCCGGATCGGATGGTGGACCTGCATCTGGACATGACCAGCTCATCCTGGAGTGTCTACTGAGACCGTGTCCATTAGTGTCTCCTCTGAATTTGCCTCACCGGCACGTCATCCTCAATTAACCCGTCTCTGGCGCAATAACTCCGATCTTTCAAGTATTCATATTCTTGTGTAATCGACGCGCCATCCTAAATGAACCCGTCTGCGTGATACCCAAAATTTTGAATATTCCTATCTAATATGATTTATGACCTGCAAGGTTGCCAGAGTAATAATTATACACTGTTAATAATAGGCCAGAGGAGAACTGGCACCCCGACTGAGTCTGGTTTCTCCCAAGGTTTATTTTTCTCCATCATGCCCTGATGGAGTTTTGGTTCCTTGCCACTGTCGCCTTTGGCTTGGCTTGCTCAGTTGGGGACACTCAAATTATGATCCAAGTTATTAAACTAAATATACAAATAGAAATTATTAATTTGGTCATATATAATTCTATAAACTATCCAAATTAAACTAGCCAAATCAAATTTTGTTGCAATGTTGTCCTGTTTAACACTGTGAAGCTGCTTTGAAACAATCGTCATTGTAAAAGCGCTATATAAATAAAGTTGATTGATTGATTGATTGATTGACATTGCAAACCTGTTCCATCTCTTCCATCTCAGATAGGAGTGACCGCATTTAGAGAATCAGGCAGATAGGCATCTATTTATCCACATTTTATTTTTATTAATTCTCTTTACAACTGTTTTAATTATCCTTGTTTTTATTTTTAATTCTTACACATGGTTTTCTTATTTCTTATGTAAAGCACGTAGAATTGCCATTGTGTATGAAATGTGCTATATAAATAAACTTGCCTTGCCTTGCCTAGTTTGAATCCTGCTCGGAGTGGGTCGAGTAGGACCGGTTACATTTGGTGCCGTGACCCAGATGGGAGTGAGGATTAGGGTGAGTGTAACAGATGTAGGCCAGTAAGAGCTGTGTGTGTGTAAACCTAGTGACGGACGCTAGCGGATGCGGTCTTAAACATCCTTGCACACCCGCCTACCACCATTTTTGGGGGGACATCATATAGTGTCAAAAAACAGTGAGCAGCCTACCTTGAAATAATTTTTTTGGACATGCCATTGGACATTGGCATTTTTGGGAGTCTTAGTTGCCTACATAGACAGCATTTTTGAGCATCATGGACACATAAGTGGACTGCTCACTTACACGGCATGTTTTCCCCAGCATAGGCACATTTATAAATGGTGCTATCTAGGTAGGTAGCTCATTTGGTTTTTCGACACAGAGTGTTGGATCATTCAAAAGTGTAGATATATGAGGTGATTTTCAACTGAGAAACTGTGAGTACTAAAATACATTATGCTTGTGTCCCTTCAAGATGCATAATATTTTATTAACTTAGTGTCATTATTCAGTAACAGAATGGGAAATGCAGTGTTGGTCTCATCAACCTCACATTCTTTCGGTTTCAAGAACAATCTCATGCCTAACAATTAATGACTGACCTAGACCAGCATGTCCTTGTTAGTGTTAGCCTGATTCGAATCCCACTCAGAGCGTGTCAAATAGGACCCCAATTTGGGATCTACCCAAGTAGCCTTAGATAAAATGTCCATTTTGGGCACATGCCAAATATTTTAAAATGTTAACTTGGGCATTTTGCAGGATTTTGCAGGATTTTGCTTGTCTTTTAGTCTAGTTTTCTGATTGGTTGGGCTGATTCTTATTCATTTGTGACTGTGATGAAGAACAACGTCCTTGCTATTTCTTATAGAATATTTGGCAGCGTGTCACACGCCAAGCATTTGTTAGTTGTGCTGGTTTGTGATGGAAGGCCAAATGAACCTTAGCATCCACAGATGTCCATGTCTACATTGATGTGTGTGTGCTGCTTCCAGAGATCAGAGCTTAATGAGGACTATATTTCACTGTTTACCAGGATAATGTCTCTACGTAGGCTGGGAATCACACAATGGAAAAGGAGACGGCAGGAGGGCAACGCATACACAAAACGCAGCTTTGAACAATTCCCTCAAATATGCTGCTTTGCTCAACACCACAGATTGGTCCAGAGACACGATAGATAGCACAGAGTGGATCTTATGCACAAGTCCGCGCAGACCAGAAAACATATCGTATCCATTTGAATTCTGCACCAAATGCTATGTTTTAAAGTGGTGTTGAGGAGATTAGGAAACTGCAGCTTTACTGATGTTGCCAGATTGAGTTGACGATTTCCAGCCCAAAAGCTCACCAAAACCTGCACACTCCAAGCAAAAAACGCCCCAAATTTTAGCTGCCAAAATAATGAAATATCAATTTATTGCAATGTCAGTCAAGGTTGACAAAATATAATAAAACACAATCCATTTCCCAGGTAAACAGATCAAAACAGGGCAAATAAATAAAGAGAATTGGCAAATATCCAGGTGGAAACTGTCAAAACGGCAATCAAGAAATTAACCGATGACTTTAACTCTCGGAAAAACACATGCATCATATCCACGGTAAGAATAATTCGATGTAAGTGCAAAAAGTGCCCAATACAAGCAACATAATGAAAAGGCATATCACACACACCACGGCCAAAATGTGTCATTCATTGATACATACAGATGCAGTGCAATAATCTGACAATGAAAAATAACAACAACAACAACGTCCTTACCTTTGTTACCTTACCTTACTGTGCTCTCAGAGTCTTCTCCCACCACAGGTGTAGGGTCACTCTCCCACCATTTGCTGTAGATAACTGTATATTATGCCACTTTGGCATATCGATCACTTGAATATACAGCTACAAATTGTTTAAAAAAACCTGCCGTCAATCATGAATGATCACGCCTGCCTGCTGATCGCTGATTGGCTAAAAGTGCATCCTCGTTGGTGACGTCAACACCAATGCCAGCCTACTCTGCGTGGGCCTGTGTTGTAACGTCATGATGACGTTCTTGAGTACATGCAAACTTGAGTTTTGTTTATTAGTGATTAGACGATACGGTTTGTAAACCGCCGAACTGACCCCAAACCAGCCCAATTTTTTTCCAACCGGCCGAGCTGTGATATATAAACGAAACGCTATAGAGACAGACTCGCAGTGGCGTAGGCAGAATTTAATTTTTTGTCTGGCCTGGGCAAAAATGAGCGGGCACGATCACGTTAACGGGGGGTCTCACTGTCAACATAACCCAAAACTGTAGTACACATACGAGCAGCGGTTACAACACACTTTTGACCCTTTATTTCCACTTTTTGAACATTTTCTTCATTTTTATTCAAAATAAACACCTTTTTGATCTGATATGTGATGGGAGAAGGAGAGCGAGTTCATTAAAGTAAGATTCGAACCGTGAATTGCAGGTCGATTTTGCGTCAACTTCATCCACACACCTTACCCATCAGTACTGGTTTATGTGGCGTGTTCCGGCTTTTACAGAATGAACCCGCACTTGGTATTGAAAAATCTTACCGTTACTTGCGGGTTGATGGATGTGTTCCAGTGCGAGTTTTTAAAAGTCTTTTTTATAGAGTTTTGCATTTTTCACACAACTGCAAATTATAGGCGTATAAGTGAATAGGCAAACCGTCTCCATTGACTTTCTCAATTGCGTAAAATGTTTACCGCACACGTTTGGCATACTGAGGCATTCTGAGTGTCAGGATCCTAAAATGTATTCCTGCTGAAGCTTCACGTCTTATTACCTGTATCCTCTTTTGTCTCCTTAAATGCTTGTTTTTTTGGGTCAACAGTTTATAAAAACATTGTTGTGTGTTTCGTAGCTTGTTTGCTGTACACATTGTCACATTTCAGCCTTTAGACATTGTTCTGTTTTTTGTTATAAGTAAGAAATGACGAGGCGACCGCTTGGAGAGTATTGGATTGACCCCGTGTGGGCGTGGCCTAAATGTGCTCTGTCTCTATTGGCTATTTTAAAAGGAGGAGCTGTTTGATATGTCCCACCCTGTCTATATTGAATAAGGCTGTGTGTTTCGGTGGGCCTTTAACATAAACGCGCGCTTCAATTTTATCTGCCGCTTTAAATGATTAAGCGCTTTAAAGCAGGATGGATTCTAATTGGCTGTCAATGTTTTTATCTTTCATCAGCTGTACAAAATTCTGGAAGTGATTCCATTGATACCTCAGGGTCATTATTATATGTTGTGGTGTGGACTTTGCTATTAATTTAAATGTAGAACGATTTTTGCATTTTTATCTTTATCGCTATTTTTTATAGTTATCATCCAGGTTTCAATACTGTAATATTTGCAATTAACACGTGTTCTGCCATGTAATATAGTTTTAGTTTTTAGAAAAGTCATTTTTATTAGTGAAAAACGGACCCCCTCTCAATAAAACCTTTACGTTATGAAACGCATATCTAATCAGAAGATGCAACATCTGCGTGTATTAGAAATATGTTTATGTTTATGTATTGTCTTTATGGTAACGTTTAATTTTGCTAAAAGGAAAAACAAAACTTCGTGGCCTTTTCACCTGTAGCACCTCCCCTTCACGCACACGTCACGAGCCTCTGAGCTCCGAGGGCGCGCGCACTCTCACGAGCCGGAGAGACGCGCGAGGGGAGCAGCGAGTCACCGAGCGAGCGCGCTTACGAGACTGCGCCCATCACACCGAGACCCAGCAGCCTGAACAATGGCAGCATCCAGCAGCTGATTTGCTGATGGAGACACGCTGGAGCTGATGAGTGGTCTTCAGCGGAGATTTTAAGACGCGGTCCGGCTGTCCATTAGAGATGGAGCGATAGAGGAGAGAGAATCAGCGGGCTGTTCTCCATCACTGACGGGAGGCGCGTCCACCTGCGCTCTGACTGGAGGCCCGGGATGCGCGAAAACACGCACAAGTGCCTCTAATTAAAGGAAATTATTTCAACATATGAGCTGTTTTGTGGTGAAAAGCACTCGGCGTTCAGAAAATAAACACTATCTGGCTGCGTGAAGAATGGGTAAGTGCTGTTTCGCATGAAATACGGATGAAAATGCATCACTTTGTCAATATGCATGCATTGCATGACTGTTCTTATACAGTGAACATTGGTATTATGAGATATAATGAGGAGGTGTTCATTGTGTTACTTTTGGCTTCATGAATCCCTGCTCACTTCTGACACTTATCTCGAAACCGTGCATTTTTGGGCATGTGTCGTAAAACCCAGTGCGCTGCCATTGACAGCATGTTTGGGCACCATCTGAAAACCTACATTGACAGCGTTTTAGAAGATTAAGATCTCTAGAGCTGCCTACATAGATATTTTATTGGGGGTGGACATCATATGGTGTCAAAAAACAGTAAGCAGCCTACTTTGAAATCGTTTTTGGACATATGGCTTTCTATATCAATGGTTTCATATACATAGAGGGCATTTTTGGGAGTCTTAGTTGCCTACCCAGACAGCATTTTTGGGCATCATTGACACATATGTGGACTGCTCACTTACACGGCATGTTACACGGCACAGTTTTAAATGATGCTGTCTAGGTAGGTTGGTTTTGCAACACAAAGTGTTGGATCATTCTTGCCAAATACTCTTCATTTCTTGTGGCAAAAAGTGTAGATCCAACAAAACAAATATGAGGTTATTCGAGATGCATGATAGTTCATTTTACTTGTTGTCATTATTCAGTAACAGTATTGGAAATACAGCTCTTTGGGTTTCAAAAACAAGTTGTGACAATTCATAACTGACCTAGACAGCATTTTTGGGCGTTATGGTCTCAAAACCTAGACCGTCAATGACCGCGTCCAGTTTCTGCCTGAGATATCCGGATGGATGTGTCAAAGATGCTCGATCCATTTGAAGAATTATACGGCGGGCCTCAAATCTGGTGACGGCTGTGTTTGTTTGTAGTCATGTAAAAGAACTGAATCGCATTCTGATTGAATACATTGGCAGTTTTGAGCACTATGTCAGTCCAATCTGTGCGCTCACTCACTGAGTCACAAGTCTATCAATGGGCTAGTGTGTTTCTTTCCTTCTTTTTTTCTCCAGCGTTTAGTCATACCGTCTGCTGGTTTTCTTCCCTATGGTCATCACAACAATGCCCTCTGAGATGATGGCTATAAGGATGAATGTTTTCGAGGTGACCAGATGCCATCGTTGAAGTATTTGAACCCCCCAACAAATTTTTGATTTAATGGGATTCCAGTTCTGGGATCTACATTTAGTTTTACCCTTCGTTTTGCAGCATTCCTTTAATTCCACTCTTTTTTCATGCATCTCTTTATAAAACGGCTCACTTGCATTGATTTGTCTTGGACTGTAGCGTCGTGGTTGTGAGCGTATTGTGTTTGTTCATTTAATTGAAAGACCTTGGCCTAAAGGATTTCTGAAAGCTTCTTTATTACTAAGCTACTGCAGTGGGAAAAATCCCTTATTAGCCACATTACAACAACAGTTTTGCTAAGTGATTATGTAGTGAGACGAGAACATACCTTGATGATTCACGGGAAACTTGAGTATGTTTCAATTAGTGAGACTAAATTATAGCCCAGGCAGATTAATCGGCTGTTATTCAGTCGTTTTGAGATTATCAGCATTAGCTGGTATTTGTGCCCGATTAACTGATCATTGCACCAAAATGTTGTCAGGTCCAATAGGATCGTCTAATAAACGGGATTTCTGTTTTTCAATATTTTGAATGGAATTTGGCATAAATATTGTGCAAAATACTGTTAATTTAAATTCAATATTTTGTGTTTATCTTATTTGCTATCATTTATCTATTATCAGCTATTAGGGCTGGCAACGTTAAAGCATACAATAAATTCAAAATCCTTAAAGGGGTCATAACACACACAGTTTCTGCCAGGCTCATGTTAATCTTGAGTACCTATAGAGTAGTATTGCATAATTCATATCTCAGAAGGGTCTTTAGTTTGATCATATTTATAAAAGACAGATACGCTCTACTGATTCTTTTCGAAAACAGAGGAAGAGTGCAGTGGGCGGAGCTAAAGAATCTTTCCCTGGATAACTTTTGATTCACTATACGTCCGTGTTGTTCACATTATATGCACTTATGCGGCGACTGCCAACAAAACGGACATTTGATGCAGTTCGACTCACCGCCTGCGGTTCAGATTCATGACCGGGAACAAACAAACCCGTTGCTGCTCTGGAAAAACTAACTGCATCCACTGTTTCCTTAATACTGGGTTATTTGGGAAGCTGAACAAGGTTATTTTTCCCTCACAACCAGAAACACACTTCTTTAGTTGCATTGTTGATTTCATGGTCTAAAAACAAAATGACAGTGCTGCCGACGGCTCCTGTAACCTGAACGAAGCTCGTTAATGGGCGCGCTCTTGCTCTCGCTCTGGTCAGTGTGTGCACGTGCTCATCCGGGAGAATTGCCCATATAAGGAATTTCCGCCCTTTATGACGCCGTACAGGACCATACTCAAAAAAAAAAAATCAGAGACTTGTTTGAATCCTGAAGGACTGTATTTGGCACAGAA
This sequence comes from Gobiocypris rarus, assembly GCA_023029165.1. NCBI lineage: Eukaryota > Metazoa > Chordata > Actinopteri > Cypriniformes > Gobionidae > Gobiocypris > Gobiocypris rarus. The sequence continues at coordinate 14,172,318 of CM040932.1, read as the reverse complement.
ATGCTCCGTCATACATCCAACGAATCTTTTGAAATTTTGGCCATGGTTAGCATGAGAACTCAGTAATGCAGTATGTAAGAATGACAGCTAGTGGTTGAAATGGGTACTGCAGTCCAAATTCAAAATATAGTTTGCCCCGCCCCCTCTTCCTCAGACTAGTTAATGAGTTGATTTATCCACATTTAAATGTGCAAAGGCTTTTTAGGTCGGGTAGAATCTGCGATCTCTGACCCAGTTTGATCGCTGGCTTCCATGGCAGCAATACGCTGTGTTTTCCGCCAACTGGCAACCTGTGCTGTCGAAATACTATTGGGTAAACTGGCAACGTGCACATTTCAAAGTTTTCCTAAATATCTGCAAACATATTATGGTATTTTTATGCTTGAGTACAGTTTAGTTATGCGCACGTGCACATACGCATTTGCCTATAGCAAAACACGTAGTGCGCTTGTGCATGCCGCCACCGCTTTCACAGATTCACATTTTTGAAGTTTACACAGAGATCGTTAGGCATCATTTAAAAAAAAACTTGCACTTTCAAATCTATTTCAAAGTTTGTGTTCTCAGGCAAAACGCAGTTGTAAATGAACAGCCAGAACGCATTAAAAGTTTTCCGTTTTCAGTTAAAAACGGCGTTGTGTAAGCGGCCCCTAAGTTAATAACTTATGATTTTGACAACGGAAATTAATCAATTGACCGTTCTCAAAAACCCGCCCCCTTTAGTTACTGTTGCTATGTCCACACCATGCTCTCATGTGGAGAAAATACATTGCGGAGCAAAGAGGACAGACAACACTCCGACAGACAAGACAGAGCAAGTTACTTTTGATATGAAACAAAGTCTCAACTTTCAAATTTAAGCAATAAATACCGCTTTGTGGCTCTTTAATATGTCGTGATTGCTGTAACGCCTCAGTTAAAGCTGCTCATTTAACCGATCATCTCTTCCTTCTAGTTCATTGATAGCATCAAATAAACATGAGTGAACACTAACAGAAATGTTGTTTCAACCTTAGAAAGAAGTCAGTACACACCGTTTTTCAAGTTCAAGTCCACCACTGTTAATCTACGAACTCTCCTGACTGCTTTGTCCGACAAAACGGACAAAAAATTCTGCAATTTGATTGGTCAAATCACCTGTCAATCAAACTTGCGGCGAAGGGTGAATTAAAAACTTACTTAAGCTGGACTTGAGCTGCTGTCTTTTCTTGATGCATTCATTTCCTATTATCACTGTAAAGCTGCTTTGAAACAATCTGTATTGTAAAAGTGCTATATAAATAAGGGTGATTTGTATTATTTGTAAATTTACCTTAAAAAAAACTTGCAGAAAATACTGTTTTTGTGAGAATCATCCTTCAATCTGATAGTTTACTTTGCAAGAAATAGCAAAAGATGACAAAGTAAGTGTGTTAAACAAGATAAAAGGTGTATTTTTAATTTCACGATAAGTGTGCGATTAAAAATTGTAATCTATTGACAGCCCTACTATATATACCAGCCTTCAGTCACACTGCTCGCTAGTTATTATAATCAATAACAAATCGGTCCACCAATCATTCCATAACACTGGTATCAGTACCACTACCATTCTACCACTCGGTCTGTACATGTTTCATTTTCACCGACTGTGATTTTCTGTGTTTGAGTCATATTGCAGCATGTCTTTCTCTTGGAGCGTGGATAAGCTCAGTGAGGCAGGCTGCTGCGGTGAGACGGCGCTGTAATTAAACTGCGAGGTGAGGTCCATGGGAGATTGTTCAGCTCCTTGATTGCTTTTCATGGCTGGAGGGGGAGAGAGCTCAGGCTGCTCCTGGGGGACAGAGCCAGTGCACAGGCCTCAACGGCAGGCTTCCTGAGATCTCCACACACAGATAGCGCAAGACACTATCCTGCCGGCTCACCTGAGGCTACAGTTCAAGAGCCAGTCTAGCGTTTCAGCTCAGTGAATGAAATCACAGAGATAGTAATAATAATGAATGCTTGGCCTGTTAAAAATGTCTCCTTTTTGATTTGACATTGTTCTCAAACTGACAAAGAAAGTGCAATATTCGGGTTCCGAAAGTAAAAAAAAGAAGGTTTTTAACCATAACTTTACAAAACCTTTAAAAGACAGACCTGCTGTGAGTTCAGAAGTTGTTCATCAATGCTAAATGCTTCTGATGAAGTCATCTGTTCACATTATTTCAACTTTAAAATAATCGTGTTAAACAGTTGAATTTGTGGTGGAAAACTACATTACCCATAAATCTGTACAGAAAAACTCTACCAATGAGCCACGGTGAGAAAATCACGCCGAAAGAGGAAATGATGTGAACCCGGAAGACTAATTCTCTGCTGGTTCCGTCAAGATTTTCCTGTGGGGTTTTATAATTGCACTCTAAAAAAATATCAGAATTTTTTTTTACCCGAATCCTGGGTTAAGCATTTTGGATAATTTTTGGGGGCTTATTTTTTTCAGTATTTGGGTAGTTTTTGTGTTATCCAGATCCTAGGTCAGCATACAGGGGTGCGATGTGAGTCACCCAAACAAGTGTCGCGTCAGTCTTTTAGTGTGATGGAAACGCCTGATGTCTTGCATAACATTTTTATGATTTTATTAAAAAAGATAAAGATTATAAATACTTAAGCTGTTAAAATATGTTCTCAGATCTGTACACTATCAACCTATATATATATATATATATATATATATATATATATATATATATATATATATATATATATATATATATTTCACCATTCTTTTAATTCGATTATGTCCTTTACAGTGCTTCATGGGATTGCAGTTCTTCTCATTAAAGCTGTTAAGTTCACAGTCTTGTACCTTTTTCTTTTTGTCTGATTTAAAAAAATCTTTTTTTTGCTTTAAATCAAAACCTCGTAGCTGGTTTGGTTGATTCGTGGCTTATAATACTTTAACAAAGACTTTCATTAAAATCCCAATGGGAGAACTGAATGGGGAAAAATATGGAAACAATGCCACTGAAAACTAATGCACCAATGCACTCTGCTGAGATGCTTCTAGTAGTTTCAAGCATTAGCCATGCTTTTCTTATGGTGTTGCAGTGTAAGTGAACCCTTCAGAAGAGCTGCCTAATTGGACAGTATTTAGGGGATCATGGTCTGAAAACCTATAGGGAGTTGTCTAGACAGCATTTATGGGCATTTTAGTACAAAATACCATGTCAGCTTCCTATGTAGAGTGGATTTTTAGGGATCACAGTCTCAAAACCTAGTAAGGTGCCCAACTAGACTGCTTTGATAGCAGCCAACATAGACAACATTTTGTCTAGATCATAAAGTCTAGTGAGCTGCCTACCTAGAGGACATTATTTTGCGTCATGGTTTAAAATCAAGTGAGCAGTCAATGTACATGGCATTTTTAGAGATCACGTCTATCTAAACCACACCTTTGGACATCATGGTCTCAAAACATAATCTGTTTGTCCAAACCACATTTTAGGTGGGTTTGAAGTCAGCTTGGCCATGTTATCCATGTTCTAATAGTATTTTCAGTCATGCTTGACTTTTGGTGCAGTTTCCCATGCTGTTACAGTGTAAGCTTTCTCTTTCTGGCACACAACACACGTTTCTACTCATTCTTGGCACATGCTAATGTGCATGTCTTTGTTTCCCTCACATTTAAAACCATATTAAAATGTGATGCACGTGGAATACACTCTCTCTGGTTTAACTATACTGCACTGAACAGAAAACACACATCTTTCTGCATGAAATGATAATTTTGTGTGGAAGCACACATCTGAATAAGCAGAGCTGCTCGGCTGAAGTAGCTCTTGATGGAGCGGGGTTTTTTTCCATTGTGAATGCTGTGGTGGTTTTACGCTACATGTAAATTGCTGGGTTGTAGTGGCTGTGGTCAAGAGCTCTTTGATGAAATCATATTCCAGCCATGTGCGACTCAGACAGTTGTCAACAGTGTGGTGATTCACATAAAGATGACTGCAGGTGCAGCGCAACGGTTGATTTCATCGAAACAGGAGGCAAAATCACAAAGTGAATGGTCTTCTCCACACGAAATATTATTGTAATTGCATTTTTGTAGAGAGAAAATCAGTAAAAGTTAATAAATAAAAGTTAAATATCTGCTGTGCAGTTTCTGAAAACATCACAAACTGATGTTTAGCTAGGAAGATGAAAGTGTTTTTTATTTAGTTTCTTTGTCCTAACTGTTATAAATTTGACTAACGCCTCCAGAGCACATTCTTAATGTTATGTCACCAAAACAAAACTCAGTGAAATATTAGCATACAAATGACAGGTGATTGGCCAGTAGAAAGTATTAAAGTCCAGTAGATTTTCTCAATTCAGAAGATTTTGGACTTATACATGTTACCGTAACCATGTTTGAACATGTACTGTATTGTTTTATAAAGCATAAAGAAACAGAACAGTGAACAAAGTTCTAGGGTTAATTCTAGTTGCTAAATAATTTTGGGACTATTTGTAAATAATATTTGCATTAATTTGCGTCAAATATATTGTTAGTCCCGAGATTCTTAACGTTAGTGAATAAATACATATATCCGCTGTTAACATCCAAATTCCCTAGTGTTCATCATGTTGAACAGTGCGCATCTGAAGTGTCTCAGCTGAAGGAAATAATATATTATTTATCTGCTTTAATATATTGGCCAAATTTTCTTATCGGGCTTGATAAAAATGAACATATACCGATATTGTGGGTGATATATCGTGCATCCCTACACTGCATAGTCTTCTTCACTGTATACGTTAAATATAGATGAATCTTTATTAAATTTACAAAAGTTATTCAGTCAAGACCAGAGAGAGATGTTTGTCTTTGTCCTTTGTTGTTTGATTAACATTAAAACACAGACGGCAGCAGGAATATTAGGCTGCTGTCACTTTAAGACCTAATGCACGGATCCAATATACTGATTTACTGTTTTGGTTCACTTTAGATATAACAGACTGTGTTTACTAGGATACTCTCTGCGACTGGTATTTTTGATGCAATTTTGTGTGAATATGTCTGTTTAAGTCGTAAAAGAGAGCTTTATTCAGCATTCGCACGCTGTGAGAGAAGCTGCTTTCTGGTCGCGCACTACGGGATGTGTGTGCACACTAAACTTCCCACACTATTGAATTGAGTTCTCTTTCATGTCTTCTTGCACTTGAATATTTAAATCGGCAAGGCTTAAAAACACATGCAAATAAGCTTCCCAAGCGACATTTACACTGGGGCCATTGGGCAGTCCTTATTACCGAGCTCTGGTTATGCATTGATGAGGCTGACTGTAGATTTTGAAACCAACTCAATGGTAAGACCCTTCTGTGAATCGACCAAGCAAACTTGGTTATTGGCCTATGCCAGTTCAAAATTGGCTTTACAGGTATGTTACTAGATCAACCCAGGCTCGTTGGAAAAACATGCATCTACATAAATATTTGCAAAAGTCCAAGAACATGAAAAGATTCTTTTTCACTGTTATGATAAGGGTCACATAATTCCTTGCATAAAACTATGTTTTGCCCTCAGAACACTTTTGATTTGTGAACGAATACATTTTGATGTATTGCAGTACATCACATAATTAGCTCCATACTGCATGTGTGGCTTTTCTACTGTAGTAAACTAGCTGGAAAGCTCACCTGGGACAGCATTGTGCTGTGAAGCAAGTCCCGTGAAACACAAATCACATTAAAAGAGCTCAAAGCTTTCTAGAAGCAAGCTAAAATGGCATGGTTGCTCCAGCAAATGTGTTGTTTTTATCTCTCGTTTGCTTTTGTTAACATTATGGGTTAGGTTTAGGGTCGGGTTTAATGTAGGTGGTATGTTATTTCCCAATGCAACAGAGCTTTAATCTTTTAGAGCCACTTAACCAGACATTTCATTTTCTTAACTGCAGGGATACGTGCAACAACCAAAATAATTAATGTAATGCATGCTATATGCCTTTGTAATATATTAAAATATAGTGCATTATATATAGAGTCTTCACAGAAAGGCATCCTGCTTTATCTTGGGGGTTTTAATTGTGTGCTCGGTGGCGTTTTCATTACCCAACCCCCCATCATCAGTGGACTGCAGTGACACTAGAGTCTTTGTGTCTCTGCCGGCTCTAGTTTCAGGATCTGCCACTGGAGCAGAGAGGCCGTCTTTAAAACACCACCAAATGAGCGGCAAAAAATGAGTAATGTAACAATGTTTCATGCTCGTCTCTTTCATCCAATTTTTAAAAGGCAGGTATGGGGCTGTTAACTCAAGGGTACTAGGTTCAAGCCCTCGTAGGGTCAATTTATAGAGGTACGATTTTGTATGTAATTATTAGATGTCAAGCAAAAAATGGGAATTAGACCTTTTTAGATATTTTTAAAAGGGTTAGATTTTTAATGCATGTAAAGTATGATCTTCCCATTAGTGGACCAAAACCAATCAAAACCTTGAACAGAACATTGTTTATTTTAGTATATATAGTAAGAATATTGAGTCCCACTTTACATTTAAATGAATCATATGATACAATGCACTTATTGTATACATGTTTTTATCTTTTTATTTATATTTAAAATACCTGCATGTAATTACAGCTGTAATTAATTTCTGTAATTACATCTATGATTACACTGTTGACACTTCCCTTACACCTGTCCCTAACTTTACCCTTAAACTTACCGATACCACCACAGCTGTCCCTAACCCTACCCTTAAACTTACCCATACCACCACACCTGTCCCTAACTTTACCCTTAAACTTACCCATTCCACCACATCTGTCCCTAACTTTACCCTTAAACTTACCCATACCACCACACCTGTCCCTAACTTTACCCTTAAACTTACCCATACCACCACACCTGTCCCTAACTTTACCCTTAGACTTACCCATACCACCACATCTGCCCCCAACTTTAAACTTACCCATACCACCACACCTGTCCATAACTTTACCCTTAAACTTACCCATACCACCACACCTGTCTCTAACTTTACCCTTAAACTTACCCATTACACCACATCTGTCCCTAACTTTACCCTTAAACTTACCCATACCACCACACCTGTCCCTAACTTTACCCTTAAACTTACTCCATACCACCACACACTAACCCTTACCCTTAAACTTACCCATACCACCACACCTGTCCCTAACTTTACCCTTAAACTTACCCATACCACCACACCTGTCCCTAACTTTACCCTTAAACTTACCCATTCCACCACATCTGTCCCTAATTTTACCTTAAACTTACCCATACCACCATTAGCATTACAGTAATCTAGTCTACCCTTAAACTTACCCATGAATGCATGAACTAACTTTTCTGCATCAGAAATAGATAGCATGTTACACACCACCACACCTGTTTCTAAGGTGGAAAAATGCTGTTCTTGTAACATATGAAATATGATTTTCGAAGACAAGTTGCGGTCTAATATAACACCCAGGTCTTTTACTGTAGTGGATAAAGTGACAGGACACCTTCCCTAAAGTTGTATTGTGAGAGGTTTTGTGGGCCGTTTTTACCAATAAATAATACCTCTGTTTTATCTGAATTTAATAGCAGAAAATTACGTCATACCACCACAGTATTTAATATCTTTCACACGCTGTCAGTTTAGATAATTTAGCGCATCTGGTCGTAATGAAATATATAATTGAGTGTCATCAGCATAACAGTGGAAATTAATTCCATGTTTTCTTATAATATTACCAAGTGGCAGCATATATATTGAGAATAGCAGAGGGCCTAACCACAGATCCTGTCCCTAACCCTACTGACGTTATCTTTGATTTTTCCCCATTTAGACAGACAAAATGGTAGCGGTCTGATAAGTACGATCTAAACCAGTTTAATGCCTTTCCTGAACACCAGTGTAATTTTGAAGTCGATCTAAGAGTATTTTATGATCTATAGTATCGAACGCAGCACTAAGATCGAGTAGAACTAGTATTGAGATACAGCCTTGGTCAGAAGCTAGAAGTAAATCATTTGTGATTTTAACGCACAGTTTCTGTGCTATGGTGGTCTGAATCAGTTGAAATTTTTCATAGATATCATTTTAAAGGTAACTTATTAGCACATGATCGCCTTAAACTTACTCATAGCTGTAATTTAAAGATGGTCCCTAATAAACTTACTCATTCCACCACATCTGTCCCTAACTTTACCCTTAAACTTACACACACCACCACAGCTGTCCCTAACCCTACCCTTAAACTTACACACACCACCACACCTGTCCCTAACTTTACCCTTAAACTTACTCATACCACCACACATGTCTCTAACTTTACCCTTAAACTTACTCATACCACCACAGCTGTCCCTAACCCTACCCTTAAACTTACTAATACCACCACACCTGTCTCTAACTTTACCCTTAAACTTAACCCACACCACCACACCTGTCCCTAACTTTACCCTTAAACTTACTAATGCCACCACACCTGTCTCTAACTTTACCCTTAAACTTACTCACACCACCACACCTGTCCCTAACTTTACCCTTAAACTTACTAATACCACCACACCTGTCCCTAACTTTACCCTTAAACTTACCCATACCACCACACCTGTCCCTAACTTTACCCTTAAACTTACTCATACCACCACACCTGTCCCTAACTTTACCCTTAAACTTACTCATACCACCACAGATGTCCCTAATTTTACCCTTAAACTTACTCATACCACCACACCTGTCTCTAACTTTACCCCTTAAACTTACCCATACCACCACACCTGTCTCTAACTTTACCCTTAAACTTACTCATACCACCACAGATGTCCCTAACTTTACCCTTAAACTTACTCATACCACCACACCTGTCTCTAACTTTACCCTTAAACTTACTCATACCACCACAGCTGTCCCTAACCCTACCCTTAAACTTACACATACCACCACACCTGTCCCTAACCCTACCCTTAAACTTACTCATACCACCACACCTGTCCCTAACCCTACCCTTAAACTTACTCATACCACCACACCTGTCTCTAACTTTACCCTTAAACTTACTCATACCACCACACCTGTCCCTAACTTTACCCTTAAACTTACTCATACCACCACAGCTGTCTCTAACTTTACCCTTAAACTTACCCATACCACCACACCTGTCCCTAACTTTACCCTTAAACTTACTCATACCACCACACCTGTCTCTAACTTTACCCTTAAACTTACCCATACCACCACACCTGTCTCTAACTTTACCCTTAAACTTACTCATACCACCACAGATGTCCCTAACTTTACCCTTAAACTTACTCATACCACCACAGATGTCCCTAACTTTACCCTTAAAGGATTAGTTCACTTTTAAAAAAACTTTTGCTGATAATTTACTCACCCCCATGTTATCCAAGATGTCCATGTCTTTCTTTCTTCAGTCGGTTTTGATGCAAACATTTCTCCTTATAATGGACTCAATGGACCCCAAACGGTAACAGGTCCGAATGACAGTTTCAGTGCAGCTTCAAAGGGCTTTAAACCATTCCAGACGGTGAATGAGGGTCTTATATTGCCAAACGATCAGTTTCTGAGAGAAACCGAGCAGTATTTATGCTATTATTTTACCTCTTATTAGACTAGCGTGATCATCTCTGAGCTCCGCCATAACTTCCGCCAAGTGAGGTCAAATACGAGCGTGGTCATGGAGGCCCAGGATGCTTCCATAGCGACCTTAAGCTCATCCAGAGTGTTGGGTCTTGCGTCTCTCAACTTTCTCTTCACAATATCCCACAGATTCTCTATGGGGTTCAGGTCAGGAGAGTTGGCAGGCCAATTGAGCACAGTAACACCATGGTCAGTAAACCATTTACCAGTGGTTTTGGCACTGTGAGCAGGTGCCAGGTCGTGCTGAAAAACGAAACCTTAATCTCCATAAAGCTTTTCAGCAGATGGAAGCATAAAGTACTCCAAAATCTCCTGATAGCTAGCTGCATTGACCCTGCCCTTGATAAAACACAGTGGACCAACACCAGCAGCTGACATGGCACCCCTGACCATCAATGACTGTGGGTACTTGACACTGGACTTCAGGCATTTTGGCATTTCCTTCTCCCCAGTCTTCCTCCAGACTCTGTCACCTTGATTTCCGAATGACATGCAAAATTTGAGCGACAGTCCAGTGCTGCTTCTCTGTAGCCCAGGCCAGGCGCTTCTGCTGCTGTTTCTGGTTCAAAAGTGGCTTGACCAGGGGAATGCGGCACCTGTAGCCCATTTCCTGCACACGCCTGTGCACAGTGGCTCTGGATGTTTCTACTCCAGACTCAGTCCACTGCTTCCGCAGGTCCCCCAAGGTATGGAATCGGTCCTTCTCCACAATCTTCCTCAGGGTCCGGTCACCTCTTCGTTGTGCAGCGTTTTTGCCACACTTTTCCTTCCCACAGACTTCCCACTGAGGTGCCTTGATACAGCACTCTGGGAACAGCCTATTCGTTCAGAAATGTCTTTCTGTGTCTTACCCTCTCGCTTGAGGGTGTCAATGATGGCCTTCTGGACAGCAGTCAGGTCGGCAGTCTTACCCATGATTGCGGTTTTGAGTAATGAACCAGGCTGGGAGTTTTTAAAAGCCTCAGGAAACTTTTGCAGGTATTTAGAGTTAATTAGTTGATTCAGATGATTAAGTTAATAGGTCGTTTAGAGAACCTTTTCATGATATGCTAATTTTTTGATAAGGACCTGTATATATATATAGAACTAAAACGGTAACACTTTACAATAAGGTGTCATTAGTTAACATGAACTAAAAATGAACTGCACTTATAAAGCATTTATTTATCTTTGTTAATGTTAATTTCAACATTTACTAATGCATTATTTAAATATTTTTAACATTAGTTAATGTGCTGTGAACAAACATGAACAAACCATGAGCAGCTGGATTTATATTAACTAATGTTAAGAAAGATTAACTAATGCTGAACAGAGGTGTTGTTCATGTTTAATTCATGTTAACCAATGCATTAACAAATGTTAAATAATACAACCTTATTGTAAAACCTTATTGTATGTTTGTGTAACTAACCATGCATATTATTTGTCATTTTAACTGAACTTAGGACTGGTGGTGGTGCTCATTAATTCATTATTAATTCTAATGCTAATAAAAATATACAGCACTAAGGAATGATGAGCTGCTGGGTTTATGAATATTAATCACTTGAACACAATAAATGTGTATAGTAGTTAAAGACACTTAATAGTGTGACCGAATATTGTGTGTTATTGGTATAATTTAAGGATAGTATAATGCTATGTATTGTACTTTGGAGCAGTAGGAAAGTGTTTTAGTCTGTTTTGTTATGTGGTATGGCTGTCAGATGATAAGCTTTAAACTGGTTAATTCTCAGATAGGTTGGCAGTATCATGTTTTGAAGTCCTTTGACTCTGAACGACTGAAATCATTTAAAGCATAGAGAACTTTGAAGGATGTTTGGATTTCCCTGAGGTTGAAGCCTATATAATTTTAAACACTTTTAACACAAGACAAATGCTTTGTTCTTGTTTTTATCACAGCTGCCAATGCCGAATGCAGTGAGAACATTTCTTAATGGCTGTAAAACCTTTTATGCATCATATTGCATTATTTGTGTACTTTGCACTACCCATTTTCCTTTCCAGTATATAACAGCACAGGTTATTGGATCACTTGCAGCGGCATGGGGGTGATCCTATAATTGGAGATACATTTGGCATTTCAAAAAGTTAAGGAAAAACTGTTCACTAACAGAAATTCCTTCCAGTATCTTATTGAAAACACATTCAATTTTAATAATTCAGTGCTTGCCAAACACAAATTACTTCCTTTTTTTACTTTCAACAAAAATGCTATTTATTTATAGCATTGTTTGTCAACTCTGTTACAGACAAATTAGTCAACATTGTTACTCTACCATGGTAACAGAGTTGACGGTAACAGAATTGACAATTTTAAACTTTTTAGCCCAACACTTCACTTGCTAGCATAAATGCTAAAAGCTCATGGCTCATGACGTTTAATCAACCCACTGTGTGATCAGTGATACATTTTGTTTTCTTTTTAAAATTGTGGTTACAATTTTGGCGTTTTACAAAATAACTCCTGGTGTAAGAACTTTTCAGATTAAAATGTTTTCTCAGAGAGAGCACACACACCTTTCAGTGCTCTAGATCTTATCAGTGAGGCAGTGTGACTTCATTTCCTGTATCTTACATAGTTGTGGGAGGTAATTCCACCAATTTAAAGGCAAAGTATGGTACAGTAACAGAGTTGACACAAGATTTATGGACACATTTTTATAAGATAAAAGTTATTTTTAAACAGTTAAATGTTGTATAATTAGGTACATTACTATTTAGGGCTTTTATGAATAAAATAAAATAAATATTACCAAAAGAAAAGTAAAATACATTATTTTGATTACACAATGATACATGATGGAAAAAATACACTTATACAATCGAACATCATTTTCAGCTATATAAGACTGTTATGGCCTGTAACATCTTGTGATCCGTGACAATGAGTAACAAATAATCAAAATAATAAAAAATATAACTAGGGCTGGGCGATATCTAAAAAAAAATTATTATATCTCGATATTGTCAAAATTTTTACGATATTCGATATATATCTCGATATGTTTGCAATTGCTTTTAAATAAACAAATAAAGATGTATTTTGCCCCCATTAAAATCAACAAAAACTATTTAGATAGAACCAAATTAAATACAAAATGTTTAAGTTTACTGAACAGGTCGGAATGACCAAAATCTTAAATCATGATTCGAGTAATTTTATATATTTTTTTAAATGTACTTTTATAATTACAATATAGATTTTTAATTATATATATATATTTTTTAAACATAAGCAAAACATGCAAATTACAAACAATATGACAAAAACAGTGCTTTATTTTCAGCTACAGTGGGTCTATTTAACATCAAGAAATAGACCAAAAATCAAAGATATATAAAAAAACTGCTCAGTCTTAACTCTAAAAATTAACTATAGGCTACACTGATTCTTAATAAATATATCAAATTTGTTTAGCCAAGCATGGGGTGGTTTTCTTTTTTTCATTGTTGTTTGATGAACATTAAATCACACAGAATATGAGCTCCGGCCCTTTAAGAGCTGCACGGACCAAATTCATTGTAACACACGATTTCTCACTCAACTCTGTGTGCGTTCACTAAAGACACACACTACTGTGTTTACCTGAATACTCACCAGGACGTGCATTTTTACATTTGTTTGACCATTGAAACCCAATAATCCATGAAGGAACTGAATCGCGATCGTATGTTGTCTGAAAGGCGTCACGCTTCAGGTCAGAGTCCGGCAGCGCGTGCATACTTATTATTTCTCTCATGCGCGCATGTTTCTGTTGCTTTCTTTGTCATGCGCTGCGCGTATATATTTAACTCTTCTGCTTCCAACGTTTAATGAACGGTTGAAGCAGACTCCTGTGTTATCTGGTTATGTTTTTTGGGAAAGTATGCATGTAGAATTATTATCGATGTAGAATTATTATCGATATTCACAATATTTTCAAATGTTACATCGTCGTCAAAATTATTGCGATATTATCGCTAATATTCGATATATCGCCCAGCCCTAAATATAACCATGTGAAAAAAACACATTTGGATACCAAATGTACCTGCAATTATAGAATCGCCAATATATGAAATGAGCCAGTCCACATCTCTCAGTGACACAGCACCTGTCACTAAATCATGATGACACATTGTGATTTGTTTCCTCATAATTGGTGGTTTAATGAAAAAATAAAAGCATTGATTTCAGGCTGATTGCACAGCATACGTCACAGTGGCTCCTGGTCCCACTGTGAACCTTTTCTGTAAACTGTTTCTCATTTCTCAGTGTAGGCAGCGAGACTTTCACCTGTTTGTAGACTCATTCTTGGCCAGGAAGCTTGAGCCAGCTGGCAGACAGGGCTGTCATCAGCATGCGGTGGCACGCTGGGACCTGTCAAGGGTTTGTTTCTCCACCTCACTGGCACAACCTCACTGGACTCAAGACATTTCAGACACACCACCAGATCCAAACTGGATTTTTCCTGAGAGGAAGAGAAGAAAAACTCCTTTTTATTCATTATTAATCCATGTATCTGCTCCAGCGCTGTCAATTAATTCTCTATTAAAGTCCAAATTTGCTTAATTTCTTCATTTGTAGAGCATTGATGAATCTGTAGGAAGTCAAATCACTAAGACGTGGCATATTTAATCATAATTGTATTAATAACACCACTCTAAATTCGTGTTCCTTGTAGTTAGTGTGACTCAGACATTAACCCGAGTTCATGGCAAGCTTTAGTCACCGACTGATCCAGTTGCGCCAGCGATGACACCGTTTTGAAACCCTAGTGAGCTGCCTACCTAGACAGCTTTTTAAAGCATGCTTCAAAATGTGAGGGCATGATGCCCTGCAAGTTACCACATTTTGGCAATATCTAAGGTTGTACAGCATGCGTCCTTCATGAGAAAGACAGTCCCAAATTGGTGATTAACATATTTAATTTAATATTGAAAGTTATTGCTAAAAACACTTCATGCTACTTAAAAATGATATGCACTATTTATTTATTGTGCTTATAAGAGTACTACATTGTTAGCTTATCAACGTGCTATTGGTAGACTAGACTGAATACACTCTATTGATCACTATTGATGAGTAGAAGTGGTCAGTATGTTAGACAGTGTTGCAGAACAGTTTTCTTGATTTTAACGGGAACACTTTAGGTTTGATGCATCGTGCCGCCCTCGTCCAGTCTAGATTCGGTGTAATTGCAGGTAGTTTATAGTTGCTGAGCAACTTGCTGCATTAATATAGCTGATATACATCTACATGTAGATGAATTCTATCATCAATATCCATTTCACATTAGTTTTTAATTGTGTTGCCTTTTGTTTTAACTCACTTTACACTTTTGGCTTGTTTGCATCATGCTTCAAGAAAAGAATCAAGTGAGATAAAGAACCTTTCATTTGTGAAAGGTGACACTTTTAATTTTCTGATAAAATTTATGTTTTAATTATTTTTAAATATGCATCATGAGGTTTCATTTTAGTAGACGCATTGCCACTGTCGAGCCAGGGCTTTCAGCGGGCCGGGCTGGGCCGGGCTGGGCTAATAGCCTCGGACCTGTAGCACCAAGCCCAAAACCACGCTTCCTTTCCACCTTTGGGCCAGAAGCTCAGCAGAGCTTCACTAAAATCCGCCTGTAGCATTCCTCTCTGGAACAACGTCACACAAGCCCATCATTTCACCAACAAATGGAAGTTTTCTCAGAAAATGAATCAGAAAGAAATCACTGGAAACTAGCGAGATCGCAAAACCAACATCATAAAAGCGGCCGTTTGTTGGCATTTCTGTCGTTTACTTAGATTTAAAACCCAAGCATCAATGCCATCTTCAGACTCGGATAAATTCCGCCTTTGTTCGTAACCACTCCTCAAGCCCAAGCTGGCCCGCTTTGGACCGAGGTATTCAAAAACCCCTGGCCATTTGCCCCAACGAGGCCCAATCAAGCCCCGGAAGTGACAGTGGAAAGGCGTCTGGCACGCACTAGCACGCTTGCTTTTAGCCAGACATTAGAAACAGGGCTAGTTAGGATGCTGCCTTAGAGGTAGACCAATTTAGAGCAAACACTGCAGTGCACTAGCCTTTGAAACAAACCTAATGTATTTACAAGGACAGTTGATGTTTAGGGAACAGTTAATGTAGCCACACCAGTGATGAACAGACCGTGCATCTCTCATGTTTTGTTTTTCAAAACAAGCAGGCGTGTTAAATCAGCCGCCCCTGGGGCTTTGACTCAAGAATAGGGCTTATGGGAAAAGCCAAAGCAGAACAACACTCAGGCCTAGTACACAGACTCATTCCTACTTTAATTTGTCAGTTCAGTACTTTAATGAAGATGCACTGAGCCGGCACATTGTTTAAAAAAAAATAAATATGAGTTATTGTAAACAAAGATAGATATAGTCGTTTTGAGACGTTTTTGAACATGGGAAAGTGCAAACATCATGGACGAACCCTTCCTACTGATTTGTCAATGTATTGGTGCACTTTTGGGGCTTACATACTTACTGTAGATTGTTCATGTCACGTTAGATCACAGATGCACTTTTTTTTAGGAGCAAACCCATTTGACAAAATCTTTTACACTGCAGGTGACAGTACTAATATGTGTAACACACAAGCCTCCATTTGGCAAACCCTGCATTAGATGTTTAAACAAGATTCAACCTCTTTCCCCAACTGCCATTGGTCAGGACAAACCAGAAGTCCCGTCCTAAACTCACACCATTCATCGAGCCAATGCCGTTACGCCCAACTCAGATTGGTGCCGCATACTTTAATCATTACCCAAACTAGTAGTCATGCACATTGTTAAGTCTACCGCGTATGTTGGTTATTTCTTTCATTCTTGGCTGTCATTCATTCTTAGGTTTCACGATTGGTTGGTTATCACGTCAATCATCATTTGCCCAAGAGTGACATCCCTCCCAAAGAACCAATCGGAGCTCACCTTCCCTGTATAAAGACCCAGAAATGACAAAAGAGGGGCGTGTTTTCTCTCGTTTGTTTAGATTCTCGATGTTCGCTGCTAGCCTCCCTGATTATTTGTGTCGGTGGTGAAACTTTTTTTGAAGATTTTTTTCTTTTAAATTACAACTTTAAGTTTATACTGTTGAATTGTTTTGGGACGTGACTCTACTGTTCATTTGAAATCTCAGACTCAGAGCGATGGGATAGTTAGCATGTCACGTGACCTACATATAAACAATGCCTGTTCCATTCGTTCTCTTTCCTGCTTATAAAAATCCTCAGATGAAATTTATTTCACGAGAAGACGTGAATCTGCCAAGTAAAATCAATACAGCTTGAGTCAGGGTATTTCTTGGATTAATGCAGTAATTATGTTCAAACTTCAAGCCCCCAAACATGAAATGTTCCCAAAAATCACATATTCCTTTTCTCCCTTCTCTGTCGTCATCAACACATTTTTTTCCTTGCTAATGTCTGATTTAGCAGAGTATTTAACACTGCCAGAGTCTTAATTGTAATCTTCATAGAGCCGCGTTCCACTGCCATTTCCGCTGCGATGAGCTCTGCTTTTCTCTGGAGAGTGTGGCTTCCCCCATCACATTTGAAATCAATTACATCTCATTCTCTCCGGCCTATCTCACTTTCTCACTTTCCCTGGCCTCTCTTCATTTCAGGTTCTTCCTTCTACGGAACATTTTTAAAGGCCTTCTAGGAGCAATTTGCGATAACTAATTAACTCTCCAGAGACTCAAATATCCATACGTGCCTTCCGTGTGCTATTGACTCTGGTTTAATGCTTCTGTAGAGATTCATATTACTGCGTCTTTCCATTCTTGGACGTAATGAACAAGTCTCGCCCTTATGTCTCGTTGCAGAATGCTTCTTGTACAGAAATGCACGGACCGCGACACAGCAGATATAATGGCCATTAGGTGTCTGAAGAGCACGGCACGCTGCCTCAACACAATGCAACGTTTGTGCACACGCTTCCGTGCACACGGTGCGATGCGTGCTTGCCGAGCTGAATTAACATGTATGTTCTTGATGGCTCCTGCCTATTTTAGAACACGCCAGGTAGGCGGATAACTTGAACTGCGGAGGATCTCTGTGCAGCGAAGACTGCGTCTAATTAGTTTGTCTAATTATGTCTTTGTGCTGGAAATTTCTCAAATTAGTGGTATCGTACAGAATGTGAGGATGTTCATTAGGGTTGTCAGGAGAAATGTGAGGACGGCTGCTGTGGTCACCTCGCAGCAGGACATGCAGGCAGACATCAGGTCTTGATTAACCTGTTGAAATTCTCCATTACCTGTGCTAAACCAGCTATTTACATGCTATATGACCATGTGGACCTACAGGCAGACGAAACGCGGACGGACCATGTGCAGTAGATGTCCTCTAAATTTGTTACTGGTGGCTTTTTTATGTTCCTGATCACCTGAGCAATTATTTGTAACAAAACATGCGTTAGTTTTGCTGTTCATATCTAAGAATCGTAATCACGATAGGGTTGGGAACCGATAACTGATTCTTGTCCAGGATCTAATTCAGAACTGATTGCAAAAATACTGGAGTACATTTTGCATTAATATTGTTGAATATACGTTTTACACCATATTTAATACTACCATTCAAGAGCACTGGATCTACAGCATGAAACATGAGCAGTGTAGTCCGATTCATGAATGAATGACCCTCCATTAATGGATCATAAACATGAATGAATGAATGTTACCATCCCACATTATTATTATTTTTTGTGTTTTATTTTAACATAATAGGTCATCCAAAAATTATGTCATCATGTCCTCATCCTCATGTCAATCCAAACCTGTATGTTTTCTTTTTTTTTTCCAAAGAACAGGAAGAATGACAGACTCTTTTTCCCAATGGATTGAAAGTGAATGGGGACTTTCCCCCCTTTTCATTCCTTTAAGACCAAACATTTAAGAGGTCTGAGAAAAATAAAGAAATGTACTGGATTTATTTTTTATTTGCCAAATCTGTTAAGTCGAAATTTCATTTTTTGAAAAGAATGCTCATAAAAGCAATCATTGTTTTTTTTCTCTACATATATCTTTCCCACAAACAAATAAAGCCATTGTTGACATACCAGAATCTTTATGTGGAATCAAACAAGAACCACTAATTCTATCTATATGCTAAACAATTATTATTTTCCAAAAGAGATTTGATGAAGTTGGTCAGAATTCGCTCGCTCAGCTGTTGTATTAAAAACACTCATGCAGCAGCATTAAATAAAGCCAGCTAATTCTTCAGACTGACGGCAGAAGGTCTGGACTCCATAGTATGGCATTCCAAAGCTGACGAAATAATAATTAAATGCATAACTAAATGTAAACATAAATGAAAAAACATAAATAAATATACAAAGAAATGTAAAAATTTGTATTTATACTTTTAATTCATTATTTATAATTCTATTTTTTTTCCACATTTATGTATTATTTTGGCAGCTTTGGCATTCCATACATAGCAGCTTTCATTGGCCAAGGACTGTCCAGAAAAATCACAGTTCGTTTTGTTTCGCATCATGATTAGGGGCGTGCAAATGTAAAGATGTCCCTACAATAACAGACTGGTGTGTAAAACCCTAGGATGTTTCTCGTGGGGTCGTAAGGTATTTTCATCATTGACAGGGGTTAGTCTGTGATTTTATTGCCGTCCGAATCCAGAATGTCAGTGTTTTTCTCTCACCATCTGCGTAAAAATCCCCAGCCAAATGACCTACTGTTTATAGACAAACACCAACGTCCTGTGGTCATTGAACTGCCGTCCGAATCC
The DNA here is from genome assembly GCA_023029165.1 of Gobiocypris rarus. Taxonomy (NCBI): domain Eukaryota; kingdom Metazoa; phylum Chordata; class Actinopteri; order Cypriniformes; family Gobionidae; genus Gobiocypris; species Gobiocypris rarus. Next base: position 14,152,945 of record CM040932.1, on the reverse strand, counting down.
ACATCTCTGAGTTTTCAAGAATATATCACTTAAAACTTCACTGTTTATATCCTGTTTGACCCCTGCAGAGCACCGTACGGTTGCGCTTCTCTGTAATTTGGATGCATTTTAAAGATCTAGACTTTTAATACTGAAATGCTGGCGAATATTTACAAGAGCAATATATTTCATCACCGCTTAAAAAATATAAAGAAGAAAAGCATGTAAACATTTGAAATGGGCCGTTATTACGGCAGCAGTTATACATGTTAAAATAACCACAGCATTATGATCACCTCATGTAAATAAGAGGCTGTGTTCACTTACTTCTGCTCATTTCCATGTGGAATAAAATGACATCCTATATTTTGAGATAAAATACAAGACAAAACCATTTTAACTATAATGTGCGTCTTTTATATTTTCCTATTTTTAATCTGATTTAAATAATTGAATAATCATTAGGATATTATTTTCCTATTATTAAATTAAATATGAATTGATTCTTATTATACCAAGCAAATGACATTTTATTTACAGCAGACCATCGTGTTATTGACCACGTGAGCAGCCGTTCCCGATCACAAAACTCGCTCCTCCACCGTGAATAAATCACCATCCGAACGCACGAGTTTTATCACTGAGGTGGAGGCACATTTACTGTCCGAATAGGGCTATAGATGTTTTTTTCATGTAAGGCATGTATGATCCAGTATTTTAAAGAATTTTGGATGGGCGACACATTTCTGACATGTTGCACATTATCAATGGTTTTCCAACCCTATATACTGTACTGTCTATCCCTGTAAAGATGACATGGAAATTGTGTAATCTATCAGAGATGGGACTTGTTTCAGATCCTTTATACATAAGGGCCCCGGCATCCCAGTCAGGTTGGTTTTAGTATCCATGTACTAAAAACAGGCCCCCAAACGGCTCAGCTGCTCGTCAAAAATCAACACTCATTCAAAATAACTTCTCGGAAGCTACAAACACCTTCTTGTTGTTGTGTGTTTCTTAGTGTCCTTTCTCACTGAACCTTTCCCAGCATTCACCTCTCTCTCACTGTAAAGGCAGCACTGATCTAGGGAGGTTTGGCCGCCTCCCTCCCCCCTCCCCCTCCTCTGTAAGCACACAGTAATTGGTATTCAGAGTGGCAGCTGGGAGCCACATAGACATTTTAGACCGAGCGCAAATTCAGTGAGTCAATACACTGGTTCATTAGAGCACTGAGTCACTGCAAGCTGCCTCATTTGTTTGTGTTTGTCCAATACTTGCTCTTAAGAAGCACCCGCTGCCCATTGACATGAGGGACCTGACAAAAGGATAGCTCTGTTTCTTAGTCATATCATTCTTGCGGTCAGTTGAATAATATCCCACCGACACTGCGCTCGGATGGAAGCGACAAGCATATTTTGTGTTTGTTGCGTCCGTGAGCTGTTGCACGTGGTATCAAAGGGAACACATTTTAGGGATGTGCACTGGCTATTAGCATTGACAAATGCATCCTAAAACTCATATATAGAGGGGTCCTGTTGCTCGATTGGTTTAGAGGAAGTGGGACTTTATGTTTGGCTCTGAGCGTCTTGTTTGTTCCAGGAGCTTTCAGTCGTACACATGGACCAGCGTGACCCTCATTATGGTTGCTTGAGAGAGCGTGTAAATGGAGTAGTTTTCGCCACAACTCCAAAAGGGCAGCTGAGTATAGGCGCCTAACCTTTCCAACTCATAGAAGACGTCAACCATACAAATAACTCATTAACCTTATCCACTTAATGGGATGCCCGCACCCCACACCCACCACACTCTTTTAATTGGCCATCTCTAAACCTAAAATGGCACGTCCCTTTACAAGCTCATAAAGTCACGGGTTGCTCTGGGAGTGGGAATTGGCCCCCGTTGGGCCATGCTCTTAGCGAGCCGGGCTCAAGGGTGTTGTTTTGGGGGTTGTGCGCTATCATTGATTGGGGGAGCTCAATAAGAAGCAGCTTTTCATCACCTCATTCAGTAGTGGGATTGTCTTAGAATAACGCCCCTAATGCCCCAGAGGATATGCATGCCCCTTTCTCTAGCACAAAGACCTCTAGAAGCGTCTACACCCACCAATCAATACGCTTGATTACTACAGGGCAAACAACTAGAGCCTGTCGTTTTTCTTTTGAAGAACTGCCCAGAATCCTCTTTGCCCATAGCACTTTCTTTTCTATAATGTTGTGGACAGACAATATAATTTCCCATCTTATAATAATGATCTGCATTGTGTGCAGATATTGATTAACATTGACTGGTCAAGCTTGCAAATCCATGACTGGTGCTGTGCTTTCATCATATGGGAAATCATGCCAGAAATATGCTCTACACTTTGCAAATGCATTGCAAATATTGCACATACTCTATCCGCTGGTTATACAGACAAGTTTAAAGTCTACTCCCAGACTAAATTGCATGTTTGAGCTGTTTTAACTGAAAGCAACTTGCACTGAGATATCTTAAAATATGTCAGTGCCATTGGTTTGTCTCAAGATATACACCAGTAATGTTTTTTTTTTTTCTTTCTAGGGCACGTTTATAAAGCTACTTAAATGCCCTAATTGAACTAAGGCTTAATCCTGGCTTAGTACCTAAATGCTTAAAGGGGTACTTCAGCGCTGGGAAGATGAATCTGTATTTAAACTGGGTCATTAATGTAGTAGAAATGTGAAATTATTTTTGAATTTGGTGCCTTCTAGACTGAGAAAACACAGAAAATGTATTTTTGTCTCATGGGGATGAAAGACAACAATTCCCAGAATGCACTGCTTCACTGCCCTACTCTAGACATGGCTACTGGCTGGATCACTTGCCCACCGCGTTCATTTTCATAAAATCAGTTCAGTTAGAGACACTACAATTAAAAACTGAACGTGTCTGTTCAATATATTATGAGTGAGTCGATTGAGTGTCACGGCCGTCAGGGCACAAACGCAGCAGGATCGGATTACATTCAACGCATGAGCTGAGGTAATCACGGGATTCGTGGCTGCGGCCGCATTCACAGCACGTGTTCAGTCTGGCGTTCAGTTCATGTCTTTGGAAGCTTAACTTTCATAGGAAGTTCATTTGAAAAGTTAAAACACTCACTTTGCTCTCCACCGCTCCGTTTACATGAATCTCCACAGCTCCCGAGCCGAGTGCTGTGAGTGTGATGTTGAAAACATGTGGAAATAGCGCCTCCTGCTGGCTGTAGTCTTTAGCCTCTGGACAAAAACTCCTCAGATGACGCAAAATGACAATATTTGCGTCATCTGAGATTTCAGAAATAAAATACATAATTCTCTCGTCTCAGGGTCATATGAGGGGGGAAAGTACGATAATTTGAATATACTCCTGGGTTTCTACTGATACAAAGCTTAATGCTAATCGCTGAAGTAACCCTTTAATGTAGTATTTAAATATTATTCAAGTCACTGGTTTTAACCATGTTGACAGTTAAACTTAACTTTCTCAGTAAGACTTACTGTGACTGTCCTTGACCTGAAAGAGAAAACACCAAAATGATACATGTGAATGTAAACATAATGGGTATTCAAATGGATATTCATTTTGTGATTTGCTAAAGATGAAAAGTTATTAAAGCCCCAATGTATTCAATAATTGTATCCATTAAAACTCATCTTTGATCGCCAATTTCTTCCCTTGAAAAAAAAAAAACATCATGCCTTAAAATAGCTTAAATGTAACTCATGTAGTATACCCGGTTCTATGAATATGTAAATTAGCCCCGCCTCCACTCACTCGATTGGTTACAAAGTAGTTTGTGATGTCAGAAACACCAGCGATTTCAAACCGTGTTTTTGAGATGGTGGTTCACTGCAGTTTTGAGAAGAAAATACTCAGCAATGGTGTTGACTTATAAATCTGCACATGGTTTGTCTTAAAGCATATTAAAACACCACAGACACATAAACAACATTAAAATCTTGATTTTCACCACAGGGGGACTTTAAATTATTAGTGAACTTACTTTAAGTGAATAATAGATGATGGTAGAAAAGATTTGGAAAATGAGTGCACAATTAAAGACAGACGATATATATAGTAATAATAAATAGATAATAATAAATTGTAGAATTGAGGCCCTACTCCTACCTTTGTTTTTAGCTCACTGGGTCCAAATTTAATAACATTATTGACTGAAATTAATGTGAATATAGCCTAAAGACCACAGAAATTAGACATATGAAAGCATTCTTAGATACGTTTGTCATTTTTCTTCACCTTAGTGGTAAAATTCAACCGTTATCTTTTAAAAACTGGCTTTTTAATTTTTTTATATTGTTGTCTGAGGTCAACTTATGATGTTGTTTTTACATTGATTATTTTACATTCAAAAACATCATAATGAATAAGTAATAGGTTATTTTCTTCCCTGGTTTTGAGCCTAGCTCTTGAAACGCTTGGGCATGCTGCATTGAAGTAAACGCCCACTGCTATGATTGGATAACAGTTTTGCATATTATAATGAGCTTTGGCTCATCAGTCATTACACGTGAGGAATTGTTTTGAAAGTGTGTGGGAAACAGCAACCGGAATGATTCGCCCACAGGGCTCACAAAATATCTTTATCAAACATACACAATGATTTATCTCTCATTCACCCGCAATTAATTGAAATGTTATTTTTTATTACTTGGCCAGCCCGATCGTCGGATATAACTGCAAACCGTGCATAACGCACACACGTGCACGCGCACCCACAAGTACGTGCATCAGCAAAACTTCACCTCACCCAAATCAACATGTTCAAAAATTCTGCGATTATATTTTTCCATCAAATTACCAGTCAAGAGAGTGAACAACGCACATCAAGAAAGAAATGTTTCACCCTATATATGTCCGAGTCTGATCCCGAATCGCTGCACAATAAACTAGCAACACCTCAAACACAAAGGATACTCCAGCCTGTGACAGCGTGGGAAGTTATGTTTAATTAGACACAAACATAATCAGTAGATATCAAACGTAACAATGCAATACTATCACATATAAAAATCATTTTTACTCACATAATTGTGTTGCATCATTCCTGTCAGATCCAGAAGCCACAGCATCGTTTTTTAATCTCATCCTGTCTGCAAATCCAGTCTCTTGTTTACAAACGAATCCGGTGAAACATGCCAAAAGCTTTATTGCTTGGAAGTTCAATCCGGTTTAGCTCCAGGTAGGCCTATGTTATTTATCTAACATGTCACGACAGGCTCAAGTCGGTGGGCGGGGCTACAGAATCAGGCTTTCGTCTGGAGGCTGTGTTTCACTGAACTCTGATGTCACAGGAAAGCACATTCGCAGATCGATCGTTTTCTGAGCCTGGCTGTCAATAAAAGCTTTTCTTTGACGAACAAGGAAGTTTTAAGCTCTGAAACTTACAGGATATTCTTATATTATGATGATTATATATCAAAAGCTCAAGGGAAAGTTGATTTCTCAATTCATCACCCCTTTAAGTGCTATTTATACCTGATTTAGCCCACACAAAAAATGAGTTTTGTTCGAATAAAATTAGTTTGATTCAGTGATGTTAAATAATATTTTTGATTTGAAGAAAACCAGTTAATTTAGATGCTACCATTTTTTTTCCAGGGTTAAAACAATAAAAAGACCAGTTAGCTGGGTAAAATACGCTCAGATTTAGATGGGAAAAAATGCAGTCTTTGTCAGATGCAGATATTTTATTGTTCGTGCTTCAAAACCATGTGGGTTATTTGCTGTTTGAGTCAGATTTCAAAAATAATCCCAGTAGGCGCGTAAAGGCATGTCAGCGACAGAGTGGTGACGCGAGTCGCTGGTGTTTGTATGGATTTCTCAATAACACTGTGGCAGATATCACACCCTATATACACAGCAGGCAAGTGACGCAGCAGAACTACAGCGCTCACGTGTTAATCGCCGTTGCATGCGTTGCGGCTGATCTGATTGCCGAGGGTTGTCGTTGGTCTGTATCAAATCGAGCCAGTCTCTGTTAGCTGTAGCACTGGACTGAACCCAGAACAAAAGCAGAAGTGCCTTGTGAATTTAATTGGATGGTTGAATATGACTTCGCAAAATATACAAAAGAAAAGAAGTCGCCCATGATGGAGAGAGGGCCACAGACAGCAGTACCCACAAGACACAAATTAAAGCAGCGGTTGTACGTGATGGATGGCATTAGTTATGCAATTATGTGTCCTGAATTTTTATATTCTGCTGTTATTTGCGTTTTAATGGGAGTCCTTTGGAGGGTAATTTAGGCTCTTGACCCAGAGTATGCACATTCTGCAAACATTTTGACACTTAGTAAACACAATTACAAGATCAGTCCCAAGTGCAGGTTACACGTCAACAACAAAAATGGGGAAAACAAGATGGTCAAACCTTTCTTTAAAAATCTTCAGCACACACAAAGTCTGTTCGAATTTGCCCTTTCAGGAATCAAAGTTAGGCAAGTGTCTTCGATTGATGAACAACAAGTAATCTCGACAACTGTAGGGGAATTTACAGTTATGGCCTGAGGACCAGATATGATGAATGAAGACCAGGAGTCAGAGATGCAATCAACTGAAGAAAAGTTTTACTCAAGAATAGTTTGAAGTTTCATCAGCAGAAGTCAGCTTCAGCAAGGAGTCCGTAGGCCGCTCTGCAAACACTCTCAAAACAACAGCAGTGATACTCTAACACAGGTCACTAAACTATGTCATCAGGTTGAATGATTCTGATTGGTTAAGACAAAGATAAACTTAGAAAATGTCCTCATATGGCTGTTAGTCAGAAGTGGAGCCATAGGAAATTCATAAATTCAATTTTATTTGTGTATTTTATGGTAATTAAATAGACATAAAACATTTATTTATTTACAATGAGCTTTATTGTTAAAATTAAAACATGGAAGAAAAATTGTAAACTGTAAAGTTACACCAAACTTTTATTTTGACAGGTTGCCGTGAAGAACTTTGATTTCTGTGCGTTTATGATATAACGATCGTTTTTTCTCAAATGAAACGGTAAAATGCTGATGAAGTGACCCTCAGTGAGCGGCTCTGGAGATGAAGTTCATGTGTTCATGTCCTCATATAGTGAGGCGGCAGCGTCCGTAAAACACCGCAAGCGTGTGTGTGTGTGTGTGGGGGGGAAATTAAACCATTCATTCACACAGAAACATGCAGGATTCTTATTTAAATAGTCTTTTTGTGGATTAATAGTCACACACACTAGTTTTGATTTAGGTTTACTGACCTTCTTTGGATTTATTCATAAAAAATTCAGTGAAATTCCGCATTATACAGTCATATCCGTTTTCCGAATCAGGCCTTAAAGAAGCATATCTCCATAGATTATCAGGTTTATGCACAAAATGACCCACTGAGTTCACCAATCTGAGTTTCTAGGCTCCAGTCTGTCTGATGGTCATCTCACCTCCCCTGTGCTAGTTGTTCCCCTCAGAACATCAGGACCTGTAACAAAAGGGTACCAGATGCTGTTGGTTAAGTTGGTCAAGCTCTATCTTTGACCAAGAAACACGAACATGACCTCTTGAAGCTCCGCCCTCTTCTAGAAATGGGGCGGGAGGAGCAGCTCATTTGCATTTAAAGGGACATCCACAAAAACGGCACGTTTTTGCTCACCATCAAAAAGTGACAATTACAACATGATATAAAAAATGATCTGTGGGGTATTTTAAGCTAAAACATTACAAACAAACACTGGGGACTCCAGAGACTTATTTTCTATCTTGTAAAAAGAGGTATTATAGGAACCCTTTAACGTTTGACCAAAATCAAGCTTTATCCGAAACAGAAGAATGTGAATCTGGCAACGTTGTATTTCGTTGGTTTTGTACGTATCACCACAGTTCTGAATTGAAATGTCCAGTGAGTGGTGCTTAAAGGTTAATTGCGTTAAAAACACTATTTCTGAAGCAACCATGCCATTTTAGCTTGTTTCAAGAAGTCTTTGAGCTCTTTTGTCGTAACTCGTGTTTCAAACATATGGAGCTGGTTATGTGATGCAAACTCGTGTCAAAATGTACTCATTTACAAATCATGCACTATGGTAAAAAGTGTTTTGAGGTCGTAATATAGTATTTTGCTAGGGCCTTTATTAATCCATTATCTGCCCCTGTAATTTAGTATGATAAGGATTAAAAGTGCTTGCTGTTTTACTGCCTCTAGTGTTCGCTTGTGTTGGAAACTGCAGTGATATGTATGTTTTGGTATGTATTCTGCGTTTAGCCGAAATGTTGCCACAGTTACGTTTTCCAATGAGCCTATGAGTATGTGTAGTCAAGGGAAATGTCTGAATTACTCTGTAGTTTATCATTTATAGATTGCATATCCTGAATTACATGCTGTGGTCTGTGTGATGGGATGAGGATGAAGGATGTGGAGGAGAGAACACTGATCCCTCTCACTGGAGATCAGAGCAAGAGCTCTGACACGAGACTCCTCACGCACACTTTTCTCTCCGCTTGTCACTGCGTCACGAATGACAGTGAACTCAAGATACAGCTCAGAATAGCTGTGTACATTAATCTCCATGATTTAGATATGAGTGGGATCATACCAATTCTTGTCAATCCTGTCATCATTTCTTCACCCTCATATTGTTCCAAACAATTTCTGGTCAAGTGTTTTTAATACTATGAACTAACATTTTTAAATTAGCCATTTGAGACAATGCACTTATTGTACATACAACCAGCCACGGCTCGTCTGTGTGGGCAGGTGAGGCAGAGCCCCACCAAAATATTCATCCAAAACCTCTATATAAACTGAATCAATCATAAATTGTGCTGAGCATTCTGTAACAAATATTTTCAAGACTATTTTAAGACATAAAGCAATATATATAAAAATTTAGCACATGGATTCAGCAGGCATGTCAGGGCCTTAACCTACTATAAATATTTTTATTATCCATGAAACGGTTTTTGCTATACACAGGCAGTTATGACACCAAAATATTAGATACCAGTAAAAATTCACAATTCTCTATTCCAATTTCGATACCACAGCTAAAACTACTAGTTAATATACATTTAAAACACTATTAAATACAAGTAAGCATTCAGTAATAATGTAATTTGCAGCCAGGGTAGTCTAGAAACTCTCTGTTGGCTTGTGAGCTGGAAAAACCAAACTCTGGTCAGGCCAATCACATCGTGTATAGAGTTGGTGGGCGGGCTCTACATAAATGTATGGTCAGTAGCCGTTCCTGCAAACAACTATACCACCAAACCTGTTCCTAAACTTAACAGTATCCTACATCAATACAAATGCTGTCACTGGGGCAGTACCTTATCAAAAGGTACACGTTTGTTCCTTTTAGGTACTATGTACACTTTAGCCTTAGGTACAAAAGTTTATTTTGAAAAATGATAGCATTTGTACCTTTTTTTCTGAGAGTGTTGCAGCAAAATTGTTTTGCACCTAATAAAAGTATATTGTACCTAATAATATTTTTATGTAAGTACATAGTTAAAAGACACCTAATATACTGTAACAAGTGTGACCAATTTTTTTTCTTTCCACCAAAGTTTGTGCTCTTTGCCATGCAATGAAGGCATAAAGTGACCAGTGACTGTCAAGCTGCAAAAAAGGACAAAACAAGCATCATGAAAGCAACATGAAACAAGTCCATACGACTATATTTCAAGTTTTCTGAAGTCATGTGATAGCTTTGTGAAATTTGTTATTCACTCAACAGAAAAAAAACATCTACTTTTTGTGTAGGAGAAAGGAAGTTATGCCATTTTGGAACGACATGTAGGTGATTAAATAACAGAATATAGATTTTTTGTTGTTGTTGTATTATTCTTTTAATTGATAGTTAATCATTCGGATATGATGTTTTGCTGTTTATATTCCAATCCTGTGTGAGTGTTTTTGCCCATATGGTAATGTGCAGTCATGCAGGGTGGGCAGATTTAGCAGACCTTTTGCCCGTGTCAGTATGTCATTGCTGGTGCAGGTAGCAGATCTTCAGTGTTGTGCAAGCTTTTGTTTGGCTGCGTTCAGCTCTCACACACTCTGCACCCCTCCACACCCCCGGCATAAATGCAGCCAGCTGCTTCAGTATCACGAGAATCACAATTAGCACCGCTTTCCTCTCTCTAGGCGGCACCTGGAAATGTACTGCCACATACTGCCTTCTCGTGATTATCTATCTTTACGGTTTTTATTATTTCATGTTAAGGAACAGTAGTGAACAGACTCTACAGTATTCAGAATGTACCTCACATAATACAATAAACTCAGGACATTACAATCTCAATACACAAGCTCTGTTTGACATTAGCATCTTGCTAAGATAATAATATGATACTCTAATAAGCTTAATATATATGGAGCACACACACAAATATTGGGTAAAATAGCCTATTTGTATATAGATGTTTACAAATGGAAAATAAACATTAGCTATATTATTTGTCACAACTTGTTAATTGACAATGGAACCATTCATATTTTTTAAGTTTATAAAAGTATTTTATGCTCAAGAAGGTTGCATTTATTTAAATAAAAATACCGTAAGAACAGTAATGCTGTGTAATATTATTGTAATATTATTACACAGCAAAATAATTGTTTTTTACTTTAATACATTTTAACCCTTAAATCGTCAATCATTCTTACATATTCGGGTCTTTAGAGACCCGGATATATATCTAACACAATTGGATCTCTACCTGTCGTGCTAATATAAAACTCTTCTGATATTAAAGTAACAATGACAGAAGACTAAAATAAAGCATATTTTGTGAGCTTTTGGAGCTTGGAAGCGTTCAGTTTGAGCAGATGTTTTATACCATTATCATCACTGTCCTCGTCAGAGCTCATTTCCCAGTACATTCAGCATCTGCCTCATATTCACCATCTCAAACATATTCCTAAAACTATAATTTTCAACATCTTCAAAATCAATATTTTGATCGCTGACAGCTTCTTCACCAGATCCATCATCCAGTGACAGTGACTAATATTTGACTGCGTTCAGAACATTTCAAGTTTTGCTGATGATACTTCCTCCTCTTTTGTTTTCTGCCTGCGGTGACTATGAGTGAAACGTTGCTTCATCATTGTGTGTCAGGCATTGCCACCTCGTGAAATAAAGGGGAACTGAACTTATTCTGTGATCAAAGATTCAATTGTTGTCGTGCAGATATAAATATACATACACTCTTACACACCTCGGGTCGTTAGCGACCCTATACAACTTGCACAAAAAATGAAAGTGAAAACAGGCATTCTTTTATAATTTTATATAATTTTGTTATTTTTTTCTTGTTATATTGTTTATAATGAATTGATTGGGGAATACTTAGAAGGTTGATGTCTAACTTTAAAAAACAATTGAGGAGTAGGGTAGTGAATGGCGTCCCGGGTCACTAAAGACCTGAGGTATGCGTTTATGGGTTAAAATGTAATTTATTCTCACCAACAACGGTACAGGGAACAACTCTAGACAAAGGAACAATGACACATGAGGGCTATTTATGCACAAAGACTAATGATTAACAAGAAACACTTGAGCATGGTCAAGACAATGAACCAATAGGCACTGCACAGACCGATTGGCGGCTGACTTGCAGTGTATGCCGGTTTTAAATTTTGTCCGACTTGAGACAGCGCCGAAGCCACGTCAATGTGATTTAAGCCATCAAAGTACCGTGAGAGGGATTCGTGAGCAAACGGCTGACTCGGTTGACACAACGGTTCCACGGTTGGCTGGATTCACCACATGGCAATGATCACGTGTGTTTCATGTTTATTCTGACTAATTAACATTATTAACAATTAATTCTCACTAATGCTCACAAATCTGTATTTTTATAATAGTAAAAGCACTTTCCATGTTGTCGCGATGTCATGTTTATTGAAATAAAACAAAAAACATAGACCCCACTTTAATGCTATTTAAATAGTAAAGGCTTATGTTGAACTTGCCAAACCAGTTCACCATGAAGATGAATGAAGATGAACAAAAGTCTTACGGGTTTGGTATGATGGGAGGGATTGTAAATGATGACAGAATTGGATCTATATTTTCACATGATTTCCAGTAGTGCATATGTGTAATCAACATTTGACAGTGGGGTGATTGCAATGCATTCTGGGATTACCTTTTCTGTGAAAGATACATGTGGCCAGTACAGCCAAATATTGTTATCTTAGAAAGGAATGTAATGTTGCTTCTTACCTTTTGGAAGAGCCTTCATGTTGTTATTTTGTCAGCGTTGCTTTAATATACTAAGTATGCTGTTCACTACGTTTTGGGACGATCCTAATAGGCTGTATTCTGCTCAATACACCAGGGATTGAAAATGCTCAAAATGAATGTCAGATGGTGTAGCCGCTGACTGCATATGCAACAGCTCTGCCGGCTGGGTGTTCTCGCAGTGTTTTCTTTAAAAGCATTCTCTAAAGTGAGAGGGCTGTTTTTATCAGCTGTCTGTCACAGTCAGAGCTGCAGGATGAAGAATGTGGCGGCACAGGAGAGAAGATGAGCTTTCTCTTAGAAACAACCAACAGGACCAGTGTTCTGGAAACCAAATGCACAGCTCAAGTGTGTATTTAATAGGGCTGGTTATTGACACAATTTTCACGATTCAATTCAATTTCAATAGATTGCGATACACCTGTATGACTTTCTTCTGCAGAGCACAAAAGAATAAATTTAGTTTGAATGTTTCTACTTTTGTTTCATACAAGTCAATGGGGTTTAAAACAACACTGGACCTCACTAGCCGCATTTCCACTGTCGGGCCAAAAGCGAGCGTGCTAGTGCGTGCCAAGGCAGGTCGCGTTTCCAATGTCACTTCCGGGCTTGATCAGGCCTCGTCTGGGCTTCCTAAAGCCAACGGATAGGGCTTTTTGGCTCGCCGAATACCTTGGAGAGGTCATGAGCAATGGGGAGTTTACCTAAGGAGTCAGGAGACAGTCAACAACGCTGCTCATTTCCAATGTTTTTATAATAGGCTACCAGCTAAATTTTTCATTAAAAAAATTTAAAAAGATTTGCCTCTGACATGCTTAACAAAAGTTCTACCACTAGACCATTAGTACACACTAAGGCGCGTGTGTCCACCAAAGCGGTTTTTAGAACGGCGTGAGCATAACGAGGTACTGGGTGTCTATTTCACGCTCAAGCGCTGAGTGCTCAGCGTTTTTTTACCAGTCGCAGAGAGTTGAAGATTGTTCAACTTTGAGTAAAACGCAGCGCTCATCACTGTCACTGTTTATCCAGCTGACCAATCACAGTAGATGTGGGGCGGGACAAATACAACACCGACCAACCGCCCACAGCTAGCCGATGCGTTTGTGGAAGAAAAATATCCATATTTAAAACTTTATGAAGTCAAATATCTAGCTTCCACCAGATCGCCCTCCGTATTCAACTTACGGAAAAAGTGTTGCGCCCACGTCTCTCGCAGTTCAAAATGCTTACGCTACGTTTGAGACATTGCACACCAGTTACACTTTTTTCCGATCTGGTGGAAGCTAGATATTTTACTTTATAAAGTTTTAACTATGGAAATTGTTCTAACACAAACGCGCCACTTCGCTTCAGAAGGCCTTTATTAACCCCCAGAGCCGCGTGGAGCAGTTATATGATGGATAGATGCACTTTTATGGACTTAACGTATAAAAACAAAATAACAATTCACTGCCATTATAAAGCTTAGAAGAGCCAGGACTTTTTAAATATAACTATATATGATTTTATTCATCTGAAAGAAGAAAGTTCTGAATCCTTTTTTGTATTTTAGTTTGACTTGTATTTGAAGTGGTAGTGCTAATAAATCCATGCTTCAGTTCAACGTTCCTGTGGAAGGAGTTTTATCTGTCTTCCTAGTTGTAGAAGAGGAGCTCTTTTACGAGAGTAGAATAGTACTCAACAATGTACAATTCACTCATGAACACAACAACTACGTTTTCACATTTTTTTCATCACTCCCACTGTGCACTTGACAGCAACACTTGAATTCATTAATTATCTCATGCCAGGCTTTCGTTATGTGTGTAAGTGTGTTTCTTTTTCCATCTTCTTCTAAAATAATGGCTTTTTTTGTTGTTGTTGTTCCAATTTGGTGTACGTTTCTTGTTTCCAGTGCTGTGAAGCCGGTCACACAACAGACGAGAAGCACAGAGCCTCAACACCAGATCACCAGACGCGTCATTCTGTACTTTCGTGCTCAAGTTCAATCTGTGAATCTAATCACTATACATATAAAAATTCACTTGAGCTTGAAATTCTGTGTAAAAAAACAGTTTAACAGTGCAGGGGCGATATATAATGCCATTTAAAGCTGTCAAACACTAACTAATAAACTTGTTGCTGCAAAAATGTCTAGAAGCAATGTATCCTTAAGCATAGGGTGAAGTCAGTGAGTACAATAACAAGAATTTGGGACAAATATCATTTAATTGAAAATCCTGTGTCAATGAAGGATTTTGAGCAGCCTCCACAGTTGTACTGGGCGGATGAGTTTGCATGCACTCATAGAAAATAATGTGTTGGGATTTTAGGACACTCTGTGGCCCTGTTTACACCTGGTATTAAGATGAGTTTTAGTCGATCGGATCACAAGTTGACGAAGGAGACACATTCCCGTTCACACCTGGTGTTTTAATCAGTCTCTTTTGTCCACGTTCAACCCCTTCTGTCCTGATTTCTTCGAGGAGGGTCTATGGGCGGATAAATGTATGGGCTTTTTCAGATCTTTCCATCTCATGGACGGAATTTACATATGAACACGACTGGAGATGACGGGAAAACATATGGAGAGCATCAGCTTTAGTTTCTGCTCTGAGACCAAACTTGGGTCTCCAGCCGACAAAGTTTAAATCCCGCCTGGCTAGCGCATCCCATAATGTTCATGCATTAGGTCAGTAGCGGAGAGTAGACAGTCTTTAGGGAACACATTTGACCACATGAGCGTTTACACTATGAAAGCAATCCGGTCAAATGCGTTTTCGACTACCTCTGGAAGTGGTCGAAAGGGGACAATCTCAAAGCGTTTTAGACCCCGTTTCCATCTGTATAGAGCGTCGTCCACTAGTCCAATCGACCAAAATGCATTGTAATACCAGTTGTAATCAGTGTCATCTACCCGACTCCCTTTAATTATCTGCATAACTCAGATATTGTAGAACAGCTGTATAGATGTTGGCGGTCCGTTATGTTCTGATTAATGTGGGAGATTTCTTAACTGAAGCAACCGCTTTGCCGTGTTCTGCAAAATGCTAAATATAAACACTTAGGGTGACAGTTAAGATGAGTGGTGCAACACTCCTAAAGAAATCCCTTACCTCAGGGATTTTTCCCCCTCGGGGATACTCTTAAGTCAAATCACTTATAGGTTTTCATGCAGTCAGGCACAGTACTTTAAATATCCTTAACTGCAACATTTAAAATTTGCATTAAATAAGGTTGCCAGCCATGTCATAAAGGCTTTATATGAACAACTGCTTCATGAAAGATTACTGAATTTATGTACAAGTGTGCATCAAACGATGATAATACAGATAATGCTTTTAATTGTCTTTCCTCCTTGCCAGCAGCACAGGTTTGTGCACAGGCGTGTAGATGTGGCTAATGATGCTGTATGTGCAGCACAGAAGGAGAAGAGCCTGCTTTGGATCAAACCCCCCTTCATTCACACATCTCTCGCTTTCACACGCACACATTCGCTTGCTTTATCTCTTTATTCTTCACACACATGTGCATACTCAGTGGATTAAAACACGGCATATTCACAGTGCAGTGAATATACCGTAGCCTACTTTAATCCGCCATTTGCTTCCATATAGAGGTTTGATATTTAACAATACAAGTTCAGAAGTATTAAACCATGTTAAATGGAGTATTTTTCAGCACAATTACAGTTTTTCTGTGTTAACCGTCTTAATGTATCTTTTGTGCTGCAGTGGCTGAGATTCTCTGAAAGGAGAGCTAGAATGGATTTTCATTAGTGTAGGTTCTTGAACTGAAAGCCTATCCCTGTATAGCAAACTGGTCAGAGTAACAAGAGGGACATTTTATTCCCTCAGAGGTTGTTCTTTCATTTCTCAAGGATTGTTTAGTTGAAGTATCATCTCAGATGTTTCTCCTACAATTCCTAAAGAGACACTAATGTCAACACTAAGAGTGTGTAGAGCTATAAAACAAATGTGGATGGTATAGATTAGATCATTTGGTCTTGGAAGAATTTGATGAAAATATGTTTGACTTCATATTGAGATCTATGACTTGGGAGTATATTGAGGTCTTCTTCTCAGGAGAAAAATCTGCTAAATTTGAACCGGATCCTGTTCCGGTAAATGCCAGATTTGGGATTTTTCTGTATTTGTTTTGAAATGATCCATCCATACATGGTGACTGTGTGTGTGCGCGTGTGAGAGCGACAGAGCAGAACATGTATTTGGAGGTTATGTTTTGCTATTAGCCCTCAACGTATATATTTTTGACCGATCAGCTCATTGGTTGGTGCTTACTGCTTATTGTTTTGTGTGCAGTGAGCAGCAGAAAGTTAAAGTGGACCTATTATGCCCCTTTTCACAAGATGTAATATAAATCTCTGGTGTCCCCAGAATGTGTCTGTGAAGTTTCAGCTAAAAATACCCCCAGATAATTTATTATAGCTTGTCAGATTTGCCCCTATTTGGGTTTTGGTATTGACTCATCCTTTAGAAACAGCTTTTTTGCAAATCCAGCGTTGTGGTGACCCTCGTTGGTGAAGCAGTCTTGTGAAAAATGACACATTCAATATACAAACAACATTCAATATATAAGTCAAAACTATGTTACAGAATGAAATGTCGACCCATGAGGGGTTAACAACTGTGCAAGCTTTAGGGGTGTTGGACTCGATCGACTCCTTCTATGGCCCTGTTTACACCTAGTATTAAGATGCGTTTTGGTGGATCAGATCACACGTGGACGACACTCTATACAGATGGAAACGGGGTCTAAAACATTTTGAGCTTGTCTACTTTCGACCACTTCCAGAGGTAGTCGAAAACGCATTCAACCGGATTGCTTTCATAGTGTAAACGCTCATGTGGTCAAATGTGTTTCCTAAAGACTGTCTACTCTCCGCTACTGACCTAATGCATGAACATTATGGGAAGCGCGCTAGCCAGGCGGGATTTAAACTTTGTCAGCTGGAGACCCATGTTTGGTTTGAAGATGAAAAATGTACCAATCACAATGTTCTCTCACCATTCCTGATTTCTAACACACACTCACAGCGTTCGGCTGGTCTTGGGTCTGTCAAAGCAGAAACGAAAGCTAATGCCTTCTATGTTTTCCCGTCGTCTCCGTCTTGTCTCCATCACGTTCATTTGTAAATTGCACAAGCTTATTTTGTCCATTAGATGGAAAGATCTGAAAAAGCCCATACACTTACCCGCCCAGAGACCCTTCCCTCAAAGAAATCAGGACAGAAGTGGTTGAACGTGGACAAAAGAGACAGATTAAAACACCAGGTGTGAACGGGAATGTGTCTATTTATGATCCGAACTCATCTTAATACCAGCTGTAAACAGGGCCTGTGTTTTTTGATCATCGTTCTGAATCCAATCTGGATGAAGTCTTTGACTAAAACAAGATTTTTTCAGTTTTTTGTTCAGAATGTTGCTTTTTAAATGAAACCCACAATTGTTGATTAAGAAAAAGAATGAATGATGCTAGAATATGTTTTTTCTTTGAGAAAATAATAAAAAAATGGCAACTTTTATAGAAAATGCTGGTGAGGAGAGGAGAGAGTTGCATTCATACATTTAGCTTTTTATGTGCATAACCATTATCATTATCCATGTGCACTTTATCACAAACGCATTCTCTGCTAACCGCTGTATGAATGGAACCGCACTGGACAGCCACGTCATATAATGTCACTCTGAACTGTATAATCAGTCCCGTGTTAATCACGAGCGGTGTAGTTGAATGAGATGGAGATCCACCGCCACTGCCGTGGGTTTGAGCTGTTATTAAAAAATCTGATGGATGAAGTCATGCCAGGGTTGGACTCATTTGTTCAGTAACACACTGTTGAATATGTTGAAACTAACGGTGTTATGGATAAAACTTAAAACTTGTGTTATGGACATGGCCAGCTTTGATACTTGTGTTGTGACTTACATTGTTTCAAGTGAGGAGGAATGTCTGGCAACAGTCATTCAGATGCATCACCACTATTCATGCTCAAAAAACGGAGATGACATAACCTCCCCCAACACTGGGAAACTCTGCACCCACAAAATGTCCCACAGCAGATTTTGCATGCGTGGCACAGTAAAGCCTGTTTTTGACTCAGGCTGCTCTCTGATGCCATCCAAGTATCCGAAGGCAAGGCCTGCATTAGCACACTCCATCAGCAGTATTTCCCAGGCCTGCCAGCTTCTTTGTGGCAAAACTCACTCCGACAAGTAGGCGATTGGCATGAAACCAGAGGCTAGTGACAACGGGCGTAGTGGAGATGCATTCGGAGGAGCCAAGTCTATTCTTCTGCATCAAGAACTGGTGCCAAGTAGAGCTCACCTCCCTATCTATAACGCATGTAAACTCACACTACGTGAGAAACGCTGTTTTTCAATTGTTAATTGTCTTCAATGATTTCATGCGTGCCAGCTTGGACTGATTATCTGCCCTCTGGTTGCTCTTGGGGAATTGAAGGATGTTGCAATAGTTGCCTTGTGCTGTAACCAGCACCTGTGTCGTGTAAAGACAGCTCTTCCAGTTCTATCAATCCTGTCACATTCTTGAGGAAACAACAATTTTCTGCCTATGAAAAGCGAACAATCTTCCCCTTCCCCCTGGCTGTGTGTCACAGATGGTGGGAAAACCTTTGTAATGCTAATATAATATCAAACTGTGCAGGGACAGCTTAGCAGCGCATTTCGTGCACCAAGCGCCCTTTTCCATTGAGTGATTTAACTGGAGTTGGATGAAGAAATGGCCACCCTTGGACCCGAATGAAAAGCCAGTGTTGTGAGTGGGTTGTTTCACACAACATAACATGCGAAGGCCTGATTTCCCTCATTGCTAAGTGCAGTTAATTAATGTCAATGCGGGATACGCACCACAATGCGTAATGCGTCAGCCTGACATTTTAAAAACGTTTCTTAAAGGAATACTCTGGGTTCAAAACAAATTAAACTCTCCCAGCAACATCTGTGACACACTATCAATTACCACAGAAAATAATTTCGACTCTTAGTTTGTAAAAACAAATAGTGTTAAATGCACTTCGGATGGAGCAAGCAATTTCAGAGGGTTTAAAAGCAGACATGTAAAGCTTTGATAAAGCACTTATAGGGCTGTGCGATTAATCGTAACTGATTTTCGATTTTGGCTTCCAACAATTATGAAAACAAGATAATCGGTACACACATGTTTATTTTAGTACACTTCACCAAAACCACACTACAAAAGAATCGTGTAAAACCCAACTTTAGATTATTACTTAAATATATGGATATTTTAAACAAAATTAGCATCTCATAAATATTTTCTAATTTCACTAAACATTTTGATTACACATGGACCGTTATTTTCATTAAAATTGCTTATTTATGCTATTGTAGGCTCATTTTGTGAATGAAACTAGTAGGCTAAATCATGCGCACAATTTATAAATCGAGGAAAACTAATTAGTAAATTGTGTGTATGGTTTATAAATCGAGGGAATGACGAGTAAATTGTGTGCACAATTGACCTTTTTCTTGCATGTCATGTGCAGGGTTTCATACTTATGTGAATGTAAACACTGAGAAGGAGCACGTGTGTAACAGTATATTGGATCCGTGCATCTCTTAAAGTGACGGCAGCCTAATAAATCTGCTGTAGTAATTGTTAATCAAACAACATAAGACAAAGAGAAAATCACTCACTGACCTTGAATGCATAAACTGTCGTTTTAATAAGGATTAGTCTCATTACTTCATTCAGTTTCTGTTGTAGGCTATTACTTGTGTTGTATTTTTTGTCGGTTTTGTTTGTAATGGCTTCTTTGTTCTGATTGTATTGCTGATTGTTGCTGATTGTCTTCTGCATCTGTTTTGAGGACTTTTACTTCCATTAACTAACCTAGTATTTGATGTATTAATAATTGTGAGATTTCATTTAAATTGATAGGAAATCATTCACATTTAAAATAGCCATATCATGAAATAAGACTTTGATCAAATCACCCACCAATAATCATGTTAAATAAACGATTCCAATATTGAGCAAAATAATTGTGATTATGATTTTTGCCATAATCGTGCAGCCCTACATATATATGTTTATTGTCAATTCTCCCTTACAGAAATGTGTTATTTGTGGTGTAAAGCTGTGATCCTTTTAGTGGATGTCGAAACAATTGGGATTTTTGGGGCCGATGCCGATCTATTTAAAGCCTTCTATTTATCATGTAGAGTAGCCTATTATTTGTGTAATTAGATATTCTTAACAACAATGTAGATATTTAAATGAAGAGATGAGGAAGTATCATGACAGTAAACTGCCACGACTTTCACTGTAAGTGCATTACTGTGCACACAATTTTTTTTTGTGACCAAAGGAAACTGTAAAAAGCTTTGCATTTCCGCATAGTTAAGCTGATTTTGCATGTGTCGATGATTCGGTGGCCTGTTGGAGACAAACTGGCAGAGCCGCCCACATACCAGCAATACCTTTTCTGTTTCTCCTTGTCACTTGCGAAGAGTTCAAAAGATAATGAGGAAAGCCAGGGACGGAGCGCTTGAAGTGCGGTGTGGAAAAACGAAAGGTTGTTAGGGCCGTGTCAGCAGCAGCAGGTAAACACTGAGGCGATAGACGTCCTCTGAGCTCCTTCAACTCGTGTGCCACATCGCTTTAAGATCACTCATGACTTTCACTGACGCGACGCTCGTGTGGAGAGTTACGGCATCACTCTCGTTTTGGGACTTCCTGCTATTTGAATCATAAGGGGCGGGCGGGGTGGGGTCTTTCATATCCTCTCTGGATGAAGCCCATTGCCTGTCAATGTAATAGTGCATGCTGGATTACGGGGTTATTTCCCTGGAGTGCAGATATGAGAGAGCATGTCACTCATCCTCTCTCTCCCTCTCTTGCCGTCTCTGGCTCAATCGTTGCCAGGGAGCCTCCTTGCACCAAAATTTCCGAGGCTGCGTTGTGGACCCCGTGCCATGCGGCGAAGAACAAGATGAAATATGCCATTTTGAGAATTGTTGTTATTCCAGTCACACTTCAGATGCAGCAAGCTCCAATAAAATTCCCTCTAATTGGCAGGCTGCAGACAGAGCCTCTCCAGCACACGTGGGGTTTACACTAGGGTTTATTAAAATGCCTCTTTCTTTAATTAGCAACTCTAATATGTGTGTTAATCAGTACAGAGCTTTGATTGAAAGAGCCACAGATTGCAAATGTCAAGATTAAACATTAATTACTGTTTTTTCTTTTTAAAATACATAACACATTTTATTTACCTTTTGTGACAATCAACGGTTTCTTCACCTCTCATTATCTGTGATTCTTCTTAAGTTACTATAAATATAGAGGCAGAGTAAGAAGTTAAGCAAAGTGTGGACATTTCACTTTTAAAAATTTCACTTAAATAGCTTTTAAATTACTTTATGTAATTGAGACAAAACCGGCCAAGTAAACGTAACAAATCATGTAAAAATGTATATCAAATGTATATGCTTCCACAAGTGGGCGAAATTCTTTGGCAGGGTGTCGAAATTCGGCACAACACTGGCAACCCGTGTTTACACGGTTATACGGTAGGAGAACGCTGTTACACATCTTCTGAAAGAGTACAGAATATCCAGATCCAAAAACAAGCGAATATACCTGGCCAGTTGAATAAACATAGCCATTATGTTAAGACAGTGTCTTAAAGTGCCCCTATTATACTATTTTAAAGGTCTCCTGACAGTATCAAAGGTCAAAAAACATCACCACACTTTTCAATGATTCTCAAACAACTCATTGGATGACTCGTCTCTCTAAATCCCTCCTTTCTGTGAGCTACTCGGCTCTGATTGGCCAGATGACCCAGTCTGCTGTGATTGGTCTACCGCTTACAATGCGTGTTTCAGAAGCTAACGCCCATCAACCATAACTGAACTCCAGCTCCGGAGGCTTCCTAAAGCTCAGTGATTATACACATTGAAAAGACAGTAACAATGACGTTGATTTTACCATATCAATCCGAGCGTGAGTCTGATGACGAAACATCGGAGGAACTATAAACCCAAACCACCATCGCAAGGACGACGCAGGCAGAACGTTTCTCAGTGATACGCTACTCGTTTTGAGGTTCATTATGAGATTTTGCAGCTGTAATTCCTCATCATCAGCATTAACAAGTGTGTGTCCATCAACAAACCCATGTGTGTGTTTCTAATTTTGGTGCACATGCGGGAACTGTATCAATAACAGCGCATACGTTAGCCGAGCACTAACACCAATGACTGATGTAATGTTGGTAAAACAAATCTTGCTCCATCCTTTATCTTTACTCACAGTAGTAAGAGCGACAGACGATCTGCATTAATAGTGGCCCGCAGCTTAAACTTACACAATATAAAACATAAAACTATGTATTTTGAACACCTGGTAGAAAATATATACATCAATATTTATTCATACTTACAGCTTGTAATTCTGAGCAGCTGGTCCAAATAAACTACTGACCCATCTTTCAAGAGCAAGCGTTTTGCGAATCCCGCGTTGAACTCTGAGATTTGAGAAGCAGGCGTCAGTAAAATGACGTTAGAGGGTCAAGTTGTTTGCAGGAGGACAATGTACAACATAAGCGGGCATTATGCAAATGTATTTTTTTGTGACGTAGAACCGTAACGCTGTGGGATTCGAAACGACTCGTTTAGGCGGTTCAGAGATTATTCTTTCCTTTGGGAGATGCAATACATTTATTTATTGTGCACTTTCAATCCAGTATGACCCACTAGTATTTAGTCAAGGGACAATCTTAAATTTCAGTATCAAATTAGGCCAATGTATGTTTTTATGTAACTGACTTGAAAATTATTTGATGACTAATGGAGCAGTTTATGCTACCGGGTCTAGAAGGAGCGGATAGAAGCATTGCTTACGCTCCTGTAAGCTAAAGTGATCATTAACATTAAACAGCATATAAATCAAAACTGCCTAATGTTACTGAATGAAATGTCGACGCAGGACAAGAAGCTTTGGGGGTGTTGATGGACTCTATCCACATCCGTGTTTTAATCAGTATTCTGAATCCGATCCAGACGTAGTCTTTGACAAGGCTCTGTTCATTCTTTTGATATATTGTATGTTCAGATATTCATACAACATAATATTTTTGGAGCCATGAAAGTTTTGTGAATACAAATTAAAATATGCTGGCAACCTAAAAATAAAACGCTGGCAGGAAAGAGTTAATTGCACAAATATTTAATGAGAACTCTATTGCACCCTTGAGTACTGAGGTTTGTTACCACCACAGCAACTCATGAATACATGTTAATATGTAAAATGTTGGCCAAGCATTTGTGTCTGTGTACTGCGTATTTCTGACCAAAGACAGCAGGTCCCAGAAATTGCTTTAATTTCCTTCTATTTAATTGCTTTCTGTACTGAAAGTCTACATTTCTGTTCTGTGGATTCTTAAATGCTTTGAGCAATAGAGCAGCTAAAAGATAAAAGGTAAAGATTGACCAAGGCAGGATGAAAATGTACTTCTGGACATTAATGCACCAGTCGAGCAGATACATAACAAAAGGCTGAATTAGTCAAGGCTTCTGTCAGATCAAAAGTCACTGGAGGAAAAAGCACCAGACTAATGAAGATCCTTTGTCTCTTGAGACAAGATGATAGATTCGAGTCTCAGGCCACTTCCTAATGTACAATTATGAACAGAGCTGATTTTTTTTTTTCTTTTTCAGAGCAGATTTCATCACTGTCAGACCTGACACATGGCACATCTGAAATGAGGAAACGCCCTGGAGAACATGGATATTAGCTGAACAAATCAATGATTGTTTTGTTGCACCCATTGTTCTTAACTAATGTGGACAGGCAGATACCTCCTTGTATTGAGAGCGATGACCCGACTGCAACACCAGTTCGACGGTCAGACGTGATTTCACACCCTCAGTCCTGAATGCTGATGTCCAGTCTGTCTGATTCATGTGAGCCTAATTATCAGGGCTGGCAGTGGATAAAATAAAGTGCCGGTACTCCCCCTTGGGGTGGGGGTTGTCAAATCAGCTTAGGTTCTCAAAAGTTGTTCAGATAACATAATATTCTGAGTTTCTGTTGAACAAACGCAATAGCTTTCTTTGTATCAACTAAAATTTTTGTTTAATGAAAATAACATTTTCTAAAGTGTCTTCACGTTCAGTTTTCACTGGAGGAAAACTGTGATGTGATGAGGGGTGAACCATAGACTGTATCAAACTATGGAAGTTACATTGAGGTTTCTGAAGAGAATTTTAAAGCCCAAAGTGGGCGGAGCCGGCCGTCGCCATCTTGGCTCACTCCATTAACTTAAAATGGGCAAAGAGGCGGGATGTGGGTGGAGCTGAGGTGCCTGGAAACCAGCAGTGACAATCCACCTGTCACTCAACTGGCCACACCCTTAATTATGCAGACCTTTAAGGCTTAATATAATTTGAACTAATTAGTTATACAAAAAAATTCACCCCCTCACAGTTGTCATGAAGGGCAAAATAAGCTGTATAGACCAAAACCACTTTTTTTCCCAGACTGTAAAAATTTGTTCTGCTGTAAAGTTGGGCATTTTAACATGGGGGATATATGGGAGGGGGTCTCTGGCGGTCAGTCGATAAATTGCAGTTTAAGTCACTCACGTGTTGGATTCAAAGGGTAACTCAAACCCCAGTTCAGAGCCTAACTCCACCCACTGGAAATTTTTGAAAAATGCTAGAAAAGTGGCCAGAGCCCCGCGGAGACAAAGGAGACAAACTGAGCGTCAATACTCGCAATTCCAACTCCTGACTCGCTACAATGGTTTTGACTGAAAAAGATGGTTTTATACCAGGGGCTGAGCCTATGCGAAGGGCGTGGTGAGCTCGTCCCAGGGTGTGGTAGTGAGCCGTAATGATGACCAACAACGTCCAATAGGAAAATTCAACTGTAGTAGCCACCGTTCAACCTTAAGAGGGCAGCACTTAGACATTTTTACACCATATATTGTAGAATTAAAACACTTTATACCCAAATGTCAAAGCATTTACTGGAATCAATGTACCACACTAATAAAGCCCCAGTCTTGTAAATAATGAACTAAAAAAAGTTGGTTTAGGGTTTAGTTACCCTTTCAAGAGAGAGACTGGAAGGTTGGCGTTTGGGGTGAACGCAGCGGAAACCGAACACCCCTGGTCTCATGGCAGATCGGGTCCTCCCTCGAAATCGGGTCTCCATAAACAGTCAGTTAATGATTATCCTATGTATATACAAATTATATAAATTTTAAATATGCATAGCTTACTATATAATGCGCACAAAAACACAGTGCATAATAAAACCAAATGAACGTCATTTCTTACACTTGATTAACTGTTAATTCATAAATAATAATAGTATAAAAAAGTGAATAATTAAAGCATTTTGAACCAATGAGATCGCTTGGGGTCCTAAAAGAGATACGTGAGAAGAGCCGGTGCATTAGAAAAAGTGAGGGTGCGCTACAGCTTCAAATATAGAAGTGTCAAGCACTGCTAATTACTTTAATGAGTTAATGTATAATCTTGGCCAACAGCTTGGCTTCAAAAATGTTTCCCTCAAAGATGACACAACACAGGAGTATTTAAAACCACACATTTACATTTAACCAGGAGTAATGCTTGCCTTTGTAAAACTGATTGCCAAGCGGCTTGGGATTCTGTAATAGTAATGCAGTCCAGAGTATTTGTTAGCATGATGCTAGGCTAGGTCTCTTACTGACCCGTGTCAACAGGGCCGTCTGTGATATTCACGTTATAGTTCACAGTTTTTGTAAGTCTGTGGGATTTCTCATCCACCAGTTTACAGGCTGAAGCTCATTTATTTTGAAAAGTACAAATGATGCAAGAGTCACGTGATACTAACCCTGTGTGCAATAGCAGTAGTGAGGGTTGCATGATTATTCAAAATAAAACTAAAGTATATCGCTTGTAAATAAAGAAATTAAGATATTAGTATTACACTAATACTATTATTAATAATAATTTTTAGTATAATTAGTAAAAAAACAAATTATTTGGGGTGTCAAAATTAATCGTTCTTTTGATGCATCGCGATGCAGAATCGGTTCAGTAATAGACCATAACTGATTATAATGTACATATTTTTTTTTTTTATCGAATCGAATTGAACCGAATCGATGACATGATAATCGTTATCGAACCAAACCGTGAGACCAGTTCACACCCTTACTAATTATAAGCTGTTGTTTTTTGCCCTTTAAATATTGCAATAGTAATATTTATTATTTTGTTTTTATTAAATAATTATTTAAAATTACTATTATTATTATTATTTAGGGCAAGGTAATTCAGTACAAATCTTAAAAAGGTTAAAAAATTGGAAAAAAGAGTACATTAAGGAAAAATAAATATAGGTAATATGAGAAAAATATTTTAAATAAAACAGTACAGGGCGATCAGTTCTACATTATTATTGTTAAAATAATTATTATTCAGGATAAGTGTTTATTTATATAGCTAATTTCTTACACAGTGGTAATTCAAAGTGCTTTACATAAAAATTATTAAAAAATAGTTATCATAAAAAGGTTAAATGCAATTAAATAAATACAGTAGATTAAATAAAGGTAATATGAGAAAAGGGTTTTATAGCCACATTGATATATAATCACAATATTTGGTCTAAAATTTAAAGCCCTAAAAACAAACCAGGATTTTTTTTTCAATGCAATCTGGATTTTTTTCAGAATAAACACAAATAGATTTTCCTCAAATCGCTACAGTAGGGAGTAGTGATGCTCGACTCGAGCAAACACAACTAATGAACGTTGTTACTCGGCAGCTCATGTGTTAAAGGGTGAACGGAAAAAATAGCAGTAAAACAATATTGATGACACTGAGCAATAGCGTGTCAAAGTAATGTTGTGTGACTGAAGGCCTGCAGGTCTGATCTCTGCGGTTGAATTGCCCCCATTACTTGGTTACGTACACACTTCATACATTCATTTACATTCCCTCAAACATTCAAGAGGACTGCATGCATGATAATTGCATTCCAGACAACTGACCTTTTTATCACAAGGATGTTGTCTCCGTAAGATATCATGAAAGATTCGGATCTGTCAATAATCTTTCTGGCTTGGGTTTTTGTCAATTAGTGCATTTGTCGCTACAGCGGTTCATCTCCAGGCCCGTATGACCAATGTGCCGGGGCTCCATTAAGTAAATACAGCAGGATTCGGCTCATTAAGTCTGTGACTGCAGTCCTCTGGGATAGTGACAGCTTTGGCTATATGACCTTTAGACACCTAATCAACTTTTAACACCTCGCTGGATCTCCTCAGCAGAGAGACCGAGAGGAAGATGACCAATCGCCTGAAATCACCCAATCTGCTCGATACGAGTGCGTCGGCCCCCGAGGTGTCACTTCAGTGAGAAAAATCTGTTGAGCAGCAATCTCTGTGAAGCAAGAGGCTTTTTATAGGAGATGGGAAGAACAATCTGATCTGCACAACAACTAAACAGGCAAATAAAGATCTGGGAGCTTGCATGATTTATCATTTCTGTACAAACTGTACAGGGTCAGTTGCGTTCAGTGTCACGTCTCAACCTACATGCGTCAGTTTCTTTACGTCTCTTTAATTGCTTGTCAGAATCTTTTAACAGTGTTTCTCAATAATGTCATATGAGACACGATTAGAATTTGCAGTCAGAAAGCTGCTGTAGAGCGCAAGTGGTTGTGATCTATCTTAAACTTTAAATATCATTATTTTGTTGTGAATTAATAGCTGTTTTATTTTCATGACACTTATGCACATTTTAAGGCACCGAAATTGCAATACTGCTGGATGTTTTACTTTTTTTAATACTTGTTTTCACTGTAAAACAAATCCCTGTAAGATTTACGGTAAAAAAAAACGGCAGCTGCGGTTTCCATAACTTTACCGTAAAAAATACGGTAGCAACATTTTAGATTTTACAGATTTAAGTTAAATTTACATTAAATAACCATATTTCATTAACTGAAATAATGCTAAACTACCAACCAATTGAAATACTTATATCTGTTATGTACCTTTGATATATACTGACAACCTCCAATCACAGCGATGATGAGAGCACATGATCAATCAAAGCATTTAGGAGGACAATCCTAATATATAGAAGTTTCATTCACACAATCACTAAACAACATCATGGTAACACACATGACATTTAAAAAAATGCAATGAACATTAATTTAACAACATTAAATGTAACAAAATCCTAATGTACAAACCCTAAAAACTACGAAGAAACTGTTATTTCAACGAAAATACATCAAATGTGAAGTGTCAGGGAATTCCGGGAATGACAATTTACGGTATTTCACTGTAAATTACAGTGAAACGCTCTTTTTCACTTCCAAAAACTGTAAATTTAACAGTATTTTACTGTGTATGTAAGGTTAGATCTATTACAGTTATTCACTGTATATAGTACGGAAACTTTCTGTTAACCAGTTAACTGTTTTTAACCATAGCATTTTTACAGTCTTTTACCGTAAAAATCACAATCTGTCTCTCAGCACAGATTATAATACAGTATTTTAGTTTAACTCCCATTGCCAGTCCCACTTGCATAATATGGAAAATAATGGGACCTTTAAGTGCCCTTTAGTACTCAAACACATAAGCAGTTGGTTTTATTGAGGCTCTGAGGAACAATGGACTAATTCACATGTGCTAAATCATATGAAGTGTTTTAAGATGTATATTATGGAGTGAGATGCTGAAAGCTCAGCAGAGGAATAATGAGAGGTGTATGAGAACAGATGGTTAATTCAACCCTTCCCGTCCGTCCGTCCGTCCGCCTCCAGCTCTCAGATCTACAGCACACAACATTCACAGCTTTGACTCAGTGGTGATTTGTCTGTGAAACACAACAAGAGGTTTTTTCTGTTCAGACATTAATATTTATTTATTATATTTTTGGAATAGATGCTCTAATGTAGGGCTGGGCGATATGATCCAAATCTGATATCACAATATGAGTAATGTTATTTCACTATAACTATATATCACAATAAAGATATTTTTACTGGAAATAAGGTTGTCAAGCTTAGACGTAAGACAAGTAAAAGGCCAATAATAAAATGAGAACAAAGGATCTAAATTAACAGGACAAATAAATACAATACATATTTTATTTCAGGTAGATTTAACAGAAGTAAGAAATACTACAGAAGTTAAATAAAGTAACTTTAAAAATGTTATGTTTTGCTTCGTCGGAATGAGATGACGTTGATGAATGGCGAGATCAAAAATGCTCCTTCGCAGTCAAAGAGGACTGACATAGGAAATTAATGGGAAATAATTTAACTCTGAGAATCTTTTGGTGGTACAAACTACAATTCAGCCACTGTGTAGAATTAGTTCACAGTAATAAAAGGGTGACACTCTAAAACATCAAGAGCAAAATAGACACACACCCCTCCCCTCACACACATATATGAACTAGGGCGACTATAACATAGAGCAAGTTCTCTTTAGCATCTTTTTTGCCACTGAATGAGTGTTTAAATTGGCAAGACTTGAATGAGTTTAGTTCAAACACAGATAGCACTGTGTGCTGGCGTAAATGACATAATGTCATATTAGAGCATACGGTACTCACATTGAACACAGTTTAGGGGAAGCCAGAATGCCTATCCATTGACAGAAACATACTCTTAACTCATAAGAGCATAACTCTTATTTTCAACAAACTATATTATTGGTGTGTTGTCTGATATGAGATGAACCACGGTGCAAGTGCATGCCGAACCATACTTGCAGGGGTAGGCAAGTTCGTTCCTAGAGAGCTGCTGTCCTGCGGAGTTTAGCTCTAACCCTAGTAAGCCACCATAGTATAAAACTCATGGCTCCCAGCATGCATTGCAGCATTAAATATGTCACCACTGTTGAGATGCATATGCTGATTCTTGATATCGGTGTGTCTAAACTTTCCCCCCTAGAATGTATTTAAAAATCAAAATTCAGAATGTCTGATCTATGGCAAGAATGTATTGTTGGTGAATATTATTTATTAACATTTTTAGTCAGTAATGAGTTTAGTCAAACATATTTCTTCATAATAATTTTTGTTTATGTCTTCTTTTAATTTGAACAGATTATGTATTTTGTTAATACTCTAACAAAAACCACAAACTCGCATAAAAAGTCAAGAGTCAAACTGCCCAACTAAATGAAACACTGATCCCCATAATGGTGACCAGTTATAGGACTGAACTTACCTACCCCTGCTCTAAGTAGAGGAAAACAATGGTATAATTGTACCCTAAGGACCAATTGTGTACCTTTAAAGGTACAGTTATATGTTTTGTTCCCAAAGGAACAAAATTGTAACTCTACTGTACATTCTTTGTGTAGGTATAGGTGGAGAACGATATGGTTTGATAAGTTTTTAACAGGAATCATGCATCCGTTCAGAAAGACAAATGTTACAGTTTTGTATTGTTTACTTTAATGTGTCCAGTGTAGGCAGTACTGTTTAAATTATTATATTATAATGAAATAGAGGTCAACCGATTATACCGATAACTATAATTAATCAAACAATGTTTTTAAATGGATACTGGATAAAAAGGTGTGTGATTCATTAGGCGGGAGTTTGGGTGGGACCTTGATATCACGGCTCCACTTAAGTCTACTGTGCAGACTCAAGACCCAAGATGTCAGCGCCATATTTGAACACTGGTGGCTTCACTTACTTCAATAAAAGAGAGTGAACAGCTGTCGTCCATCTTTTTTGCATTGAACAAAACTTTATATCGTCTATCCCTCACAGCCTTCATCTTCCCTGACTAAGGTCCAATAACGGCTGTAAGGAAAGAGACCTCTGTCTCAGTCAATATTAGGCCATGCACTACAGTACCGTGTACTGGGGCAAAGCTGCATTCAACACATTACCGAGAGAGGTTTACTCTTAAATGCATAAGCCGGAGATATTCAGTACAATCAACATCCGTAAGCTGACATTTAATTCAACAGGAGCATAATAGCTCAACTGTTTCTTTCCCTCTCAAGTGCTTCAGGCAGTTTCTGCTGCCAACTAACCACAGTCCAAACGTTAATGCAGGCTCTTTAGAGTTTTTTTAGAGAGAGAGAAAGAGAGAGAGAGAGAGATTTGACTATCTTTCTTTAAAGACAAATTAGCTCTGTTCCACTGTGTATGAGCTAACCTAACCAGTGTTTTAAGACATCAAGGCATGATCTTGACATGAAGAGTCTTCCAGAAGGAAGGCCAAAATCAAAGGCAGCTGAGGCTTTAATGTGTACACCTACCATGAACTCTAAGGCTGTTCAGCAATGATATATGCTGCCATAGAAGCTACAAGTCTGTGTGATTTAAACTTCAGAAAAATAACTACATTACCCATAATTCTGAGGAGAGATTGACCAATCAGAGAAGTCATTTGCTGCATTCCAATTCGCATACTATCCGTCAAATTTGAATGAGTGTGTCCCAAATGCTTAAAATTAGTATTCAAAAGTACCCTTATGGTCCTTTTTTTGGTAGAAATTCTGATATTATCTAATATTAATATTAACCCATTGCACTTTGAAGGAGAATACACTCAGAATACAATGTGCTAAAAAACTAGGTATGCCGGATGTGCGAGACTGTCGGTTAGGTAAGAAAGGTTTAGATAAAGGGGTCCGAGTGATTAATAATCAATATCTAACCTAGTGAAAAATATTTGTTTCAACTGCAACAACTTTTATAAAAATACAAATAGCAAAATATATGCGTTTGGCCATTAACATTTAATTATCAGTATGCAAAAATAAAACAAGTATCCAATCTCCAATCTCCCCCCAAAGTTCTGTTGGTGCCGGAGTGACCACTTTGCTACAAAAGACTACATTTCGGTGAAAATAGTACATATGTCTAGGCCTAGGGCATGGTAGAAGTAGGCAAATTGTGATGTACCAACTGTTACCGTTGATTGAGAACCATGATAATAGATCTAAAAAAAAGTGTCTGGTCACTCCTCTGCAGCATTGCAAATTACGTAAAACTTTTGAATACTAAAAACTAATCTTCAAATATATTGCATTTTATTAGTGCTGTCAAATGTATTAATCACGATTAATTGCATAACATAAAAGTTTATAAATATACTAAATTAATACTTAATAAATGATATAATACTATAATAGTGTGCACCAAATATTAATGGAAATAAATGTTATTTCGTAATGTTATTTCCATCAAGAGGTGCGTAAAGTTTTGGTCAAGATCTTGTATTGGCAATGCAAGAGTCCAGCACTCTGTAAAGTCTCCTCCAGCACATCCCAAAGACTTTCAATGGATTTGAGGTCTGGACTCAGATGTGAAAATGATTCT
The DNA here is from genome assembly GCA_023029165.1 of Gobiocypris rarus. Classification (NCBI taxonomy): domain Eukaryota; kingdom Metazoa; phylum Chordata; class Actinopteri; order Cypriniformes; family Gobionidae; genus Gobiocypris; species Gobiocypris rarus. The sequence continues at coordinate 14,120,375 of CM040932.1, read as the reverse complement.
TCATGCTCCGTCCCAAACATTCTTTCACAGTTTGAGCTGATGAATCTTGTCATCCTGGAATATGGCCATGATGTATCTTTATACGTGGTTGTTTAAAGGGATTATGAACTGCATTGTTTTATAATGTTTCCTGTGGTCCACTTATACTTTTAGTATGAATTTTACATCAAAAATTGTCATAATTTAGAGAAAAAAGTAATTTTTCCAACCCTGTTTTTAGCCTCTGATTTGAACACTCTGTTTGAAGGGGTGTGTTTACTGTGAGACTTCAGTGTAAACGTCCACTGCTGTGATTGGCTGCTGTGAGACTTCAGTGTAAACGCCCACTGCTGTGATTGGCTGCTGTGAGACTTCAGTGTAAACGCCCACTGCTGTGATTGGCTGCTGTGAGACTTCAGTGTAGCGCCCACTGCTGTGATTGGCTGCTGTGAGACTTCAGTGTAAACGCCCACTGCTGTGATTGGCTGCTGTGAGTCTTTAGTGTCAACGCCCACTGCTGTGATTGGCTGCTGTGAGACTTCAGTGTAGCGCCCACTGCTGTGATTTGCTGCTGTGAGTCTTTAGTGTCAACGCCCACTGCTGTGATTGGCTGCTGTGAGACTTTAGTGTAAACACCCACTGCTGTGATTGGCTGCTGTGAGACTTCAGTGTAAACGCCCACTGCTGTGATTGGCTGCTGTGAGACTTTAGTGTAAACGCCCACTGCTGTGATTGGTTGCTGTGAGACTTCAGTGTAACGCCCACTGCTGTGATTGGCTGCTGTGAGACTTCAGTGTAAACGCCCACTGCTGTGATTGGCTGCTGTGAGACTTTAGTGTAAACGCCCACTGCTGTGATTGGCTGCTGTGAGACTTCAGTGTAAACGCCCACTGCTGTGATTGGTTGCTGTAAGACTTTGAGTATAGCGCCCACTGCTGTGATTGGCTACTGTGAGACTTTAGTGTAAACGCCCACTGCTGTGATTGGTTGCTGTGAGACTTCAGTGTAAACGCCCACTGCTGTGATTGGCTGCTCTGAGGCTCCAATGTAAACGCCCACTGCTGTGATTGGCTGCTGTGAGACTTCAGTGTCAACGCCCATCGCTGTGATTGGCTGACAACTTTGCATATGAAATAGCTAGTATTACATGTGTTAACTCTTGAAAACATTTAGCACGTGGTCACTATAAATCAATCTTAAAGTGAATAGTTTAATATTGAACTGGTGTTTTTTTATTCAATTATGTCATTTGCAATGCTTTGTGGGGTGATTAGTTGATTAGTCTTTTTCTCTGAATGTAGTGATTCATCTCAGAGCTTGTTTGTTCGGTTCGAGATCTCTTGAAATCACAGGCCAAGTTGTTTCCTATGTAGTGTGTTTTAAATCAGTCACCCGTGTTCAGTATGTCTAGGATGCGGCCTGTGTAGTCTTAGTCCAGATCTCCATGATCTTTTACACCACTTTCACACTTATATGCCCTGTTTCTTTCTGTACTTGTATGCCGTTAGAAATTACACGGTCGTTCTGCACCATACATTACTGTTACTCCACTTATCTAGAAGCTAGAAGTTGATTTATTTTACCCAGTTCCTTTCGCCTGAAGTGAAAAATCGTGACGGCTTGAAGTAATTACCATAAACAAATATGTTCAGTGCTATATATACATACAAAGTTTCCAGGGGTTAACAACTGTAGTATAGGTGTTAAATTGAGCCTTAAATAGAAGATTGTTGCATGCAGTTGCCGTGGTGATGGAAGCTCTGGTTCTTTACTTGCGTCTTGCCTCGCAGCTTTCCAGTTCAAACAATTAGTTTATAAGAGAGAAATCATTACCCCTTGATCTGTTTCAGATGTGTGGCAATAACAGAAATTAATTATAATGAATCCTTTACAATATAAAGGAATTGTTCACCCAGAAGAACTCTATCATTATTTACTCACCTTCATGCCATTCAAACTTCATATCATTCAAAATTCATTGTGTCTCTTTATGTACTGTAGGTTGTAGCGATGTGATGAAGCCCCACACGAGCAGGACAGACTCCCATTGATGGACAGGGAACAGGCCCGTATCATCTTGCAGGCTTTGGGCTCAACAGAAACCAGCGAACTGGACCAGTCGGGTAAGAAAATCAACCTTGGCATTTCTTCTTTATAATTTCATGTCACTTTCATATTTGATTATAGGAACACAAGTTTTGGTTAGGTCCATATTGCAACCAACTAGAGCTGGGCCAAATATATTATCACAATATTTTTTTCCATATCATACAATAACGTTATTATCACGATAGTCTTTTACCATTAATGGGGAAGAAATGCTTCCCACATATCTGTTAGACCTTGAGAATGAATGTAAACTTGAAATTAGACTCCACAGAGTTGCTTTCTTTTAATTTAGGGCCATGTAAAATCCATTTTTATTTTCCCTGAAATTCTGTGTTTCTGTGTTTTCAATTTCTTCTTTCAAAGATTTTACGCCACTAACCTTACAAACTTGGCAAATGCAGTAATTATTTCATCAGCAGAAGCTCTTGCTGCATCATGCCTTGTTAACATGACTTTGTTTCCAGGTAGACTGATAAAAAAAACACACACAAAAAACAACACATGGGTTTCCTTACTAGTTATATTAGAGGGTACTAGATCGAGAAAGTGCTCGGTTTAAGTTTTGTGTGCCATATGCCTCAGACGGTCAGTGAACAGAATGTGGGTGTGACATTGGCTGGTTAAGGATAACAGAAAGGGATGTGACGTAACAATCTGCAAAGTGTTTTTTGCATGGAGAAAATTACACACACTGGAATTACACACTAAGGGTCAGATTTACTAACAGCTTGCGCCAAAAAAAAACCGACTGTCAGGATTTACTAAAAAATTGCGCTGAAAAGCTGTGGACAGGGTTATTTTGCGGCTGTACTTATTGCATATGCATTTGTAGGAGTTTCTCTTTCAGACGCAAAATGTATGTGAAGGGGATTTACTAGGTTTGCGCTCGTCAATTTACTGGTGTTTAAAGGTGTCATGAACTGGCTTTTTTATTTTTTTATACTGTTGTCTGAGGTCAACTAATGACGTTCGTGTGGTTTTTACATTCAAAAACATCATAATGAATAAGTAATAGGCTATTTTCTACACTGGTTTTGAGGCTTTCTCCTGAATGCTGGGTTTTGATGGGTGTGCCGCACCGGAGACTTGGCAGTCGCCCACGGCTGGGATTGGATAATATTTGCATATTTCATAAGCTTCAGCTCTCCTATCAGTTCACGTGAGGGAGGGATTTTTGAAAGCGGCAACCGGAAAGATTCTCTCACAGGGCTCTAAAACCGGCTTTATCAAACAAACACACTGATTCATCTCTCATCCACCCATGATTGATTGGAATATTTTTTTATTCTTTGGCCCGCCCGATCGGTGGATATAAGTGCGAACCGCGCTGGCACGCGTTCTTCAAATATCAAGTCAAGAGAGTGAACAACGCCGATCAAGAAAGTAATGTTATTTCACTATTAAAAATTCCCCGACCTTTCAACAGACTTATGTTTTGGTAGCCCGTCTGGAAAACACATAGCCCGTTGGGCTTTCAAGCCCTGGCCCATAACCTCACATGTCTGAGTCTGATCCCAAATCGCAATGAACCAACAGATAAAGGATTCTCCAGCCTTTGACAGCGTGCTAAGATTTGTTCTGTTAGACACGTACACATAATCAAAACGATCTGTAACAATGCAATCCTATCACATATAAAAAAACATGTTTCACTCACATAAGTGTGTTGCACCATTCCTGTCGGATCCGATATAGAAGACACAGCATCGTGTTTTAATCTCAATATGTCTGCAAATCCAGTCTCGACCTGTGTCTTGTTTACAAACGAATCCGCGGTGAAATGAAGCGAACAAACGTGCAATATCTTACGCACGTGAGCTGGAACTTCATTAAAAATAAAGTTTATCCATGCATTCATAATATTAGAATCCGAAGGAAGCTTATGCAGCGACTGTGTTCTTCCACAACCAGGCACAGCGCAAAATCTCACTCTCTTAGGCATGTTTAGTGCTCGGTAGCGCGATCCGTTTAGCTCCAGGAGTGCGTGGGCGGGGCTACAGAAGCAGGCGTACACATTTATCTGTTGAGGCGGCATTTCCCTCTCCTATTACGTTATTGATCAATATACTGTATATTTGAGAGCCGTCGTTTGCTGGGCCTGGTGTCAATAAAAGCTTTTCTTTGACTAACAAGGAAGTTTTCAGCTCTGAAACTTACAGGATATTCTTATATTACCATGACCTTTTATATATCAAAGGCTCAAGGGAAAGTTGATTTCTCAATTCATCACCCCTTTAAACCATACGATAGTTTGTTTTGCTCTTGGTAGATTGCTTTGGGGCATTGTGGAAATGATCCGCCTGCGTATGTGCTCTTTAATTTGTGCGTCGTCAGTAAATCACAATCGCAAATTTAAGTATAATTGCACTGAATGTGCATGTTGCTTGATAATAATAAAAAAAGATATTCAGTGGTATGTCACAGATGCTGTTCATATTCTATGAATTTCTGCTCCGTTCTGCAGTCTTGGATCAATGACTTGCTCATTCAGTGGTTCTCAGAGCAGGTTTCTGTGTGTGGCCTGTCAGGGGCAGTGCTAGCTGTAGTTTATCATAACCACACTCCTCTCAGTTCCAGCTCAGGGAATTGAGGCCCGGAGCTCAACCGGCCACAGTCACAATCACAATCACAAAGATAAGTACTGAATGAAGGCCCACTCTCAGGGACTGAAAAACAGCTTCATTGAGCTCTCGGTTTACATGGAGGGCCAATAAATCATCCAGCGTTTCTTTTACTTTCATTACCAACATCCGATGCAGATAAATTGATCCTTTGCCTCCATTCACATATGCCGGAGACCATTAAGCACTGGACTTGCGTCTGTAAGCTGATGGATTCTCCTATTATGCTATTTTCCAACCTCAGGTATTGAAATGCCTGTGTGTGGCGTAGAGATGAGAGGGTGGAAGGGACACAAAAATCAGTTTTCAGTGCGTGATGCAATAGGGGTGCGCAAGTAATCGAAATAAAAGCAGAATGGCATCTGCACATGCAGAGTTTGAGGCGGTTTAAAGTGCGTTTGGGAGAGCAACTGCAGCAACAACCTTCACAAATTTGCAAAAAGTAGCGCTTATCAACAAAAAGAGAGGCTTTTAATTCAGTGAATTAACCCTTTCATGCACAAATTATTAAATCACAAAGTAATGTTTGTTTATACTTTTAAACAAGTAAAAAATCATGCCAATATATATTTTTTCCCAGTATATTTTATTTTGAGGGAGCTACATATGTCTGTCCACTGCAGTGGACACCATGCATCACCGGTATAAAATGTGATTCAGTAGAACTCATTGTTTGGTCAGAAAAAAACATGCTTTTAAAACATTTAATGAGAGCAAATGGCATGAATACACATAAGAACATTTAATAACAACAACAATAGAGAGGACATTTGAAAAACATTATTCTTGGTGTCGAAACGTCCTGACGTAACGTCGACTGAATGGGAACTCATTTTAGTTGGAACCTTACATAATAAGTCTCATTTGATTTACCTTCTTCCCCCAATTTAAACTAATACAATAATTATGAAATATATAAAATAAGTATATGCCTACACTTTTATATGACCTAATAAATAATAGGCTGTAAGCATTAAAAAATGAAATGAAAAAAATATTTAATATTGCTGTTTAATAAAACTATTCAAGTGTAAATTATATAATCATTTGACCTAAAACATACAAAATAAGGTGGAATCAAAATATAGGCCCAATACAAACTTTGGAGTGGACAGATGTATTTATGTCACAGAAGAAAATGTACAAGAAAAATATGATTAAAATCTGGATACAAGTATTTGTTACATCTTATTTAGCAGAATTTTTTTTTGTTCCTGTCTGGTTATCTGAGAATAAAAGGATTTAACTCTCATTCCTGAGTGCATCTCCTCTTTCCTGCACCATTTTGAACGTATGATGCAATACCTCAAAACAACAAAAAGATACAAAGACAATAATTAAAGACAGCGCTTTGGGGGTTCGCCACTTTGTAGTTGGGACATAAAACTTAAATGGTTCAAAATGGCTTCCAAATATCTGTCCACTGCAATGGATGCCATGCATGAAAGGGTTAAAAGTTTGATGGTTTAACATTTGAAAATGAAGAAATGACAGCCATGAATATTAGTATTGTGTTGTAACTCCTGGGCAGAGCAGTTGCAGTCTCTGTCTCAGTATGTTCAAATAATGAGACCATCCTTCCATTCAGTAATAAGAGAAGAGTTCAGAAGTCTGACATGTTTTTTTATCTCTTATGTTTAGATTCAGTAATTTCACTTGAATTGCAATGAAAAGGTATATTAGTCAGTTTGTCACAAAAATGTCACTTAGGCTAATCATTGGTATTTAACAAATTTGACCTTTTTTGAAGTCCATGTGTGCCATGAGTCCATCTCTTTGGACAACAAGACCATTGGTGTAGATTATGCGGGGGACGTGTCCCCTCCCCGCACTTTTTTCATTGGGCAAGTGTGCTCACAACAAGTTGAGGATTTAAAATTCAAAGAGAGTCTATCTATATACGTGACTGTCAAGTTTATGTAAACAGCCCACTGCAAACCCCCTTGTAATTCACTTAAACCCTGTTGAACTTTATGAATTATTATTTTATAGAAAGTTCAAGTGTGTGTAAGGAATTGGAAGCAGAGTCAATACGGCTGTTTCTAAAGCACACAGTGCCATCTGCTGTTCAGATGCTAAGCTCAGAATCGATTTGAGAGAGAATCGCGGTGCATTCGGAAAAAATTCTCGATGTATTGATTCATTGTCTCAGCCCTAGGTGTGTGTGTGTGTGTGTGTGTGTGTGTGCACATTATCCACTGAAGTGTTTCTATCTCAGTTCACAGTTTCTGTATAAAAATGTCGATACAATGTAAAATATTTGCTCTGGCTCTTGTTTTTAATAATTTTGTTCCGTTTTTATGCTTCTTGTTGTCATCTATGGGGGAAAAAGCCTGGTTTTGCCCTCCCGGTGGGCGTTCCTATATTGGTGTGACATCACGTGAAAATGGATTTTGTGTTTGTGACTGGACGGCTGGGTTAAAAGTGATAGCGATGAGCTGCGTTTTACCCAAAGTTGGTGTGTTATATGTGTATGTTGTGTGTGTTTGCATTTGTTCTCCATCGTGGATGTGTTTGGTGTCACTCCATCGTTTCTGTGTGTGTGTTCTGCATTGCAGCTGAGTTATTGTTGACAAATTATGTAACACAAAGCAATAGTCTCCCATTGATGTCTATTCATTTTTTAAAATTATTTATACATGGAAAAAAAAATCCTTAAATCCCCCCAACACTGCACAAATGTAGAGTCTAGTGCTGTCAAATCGATGAATCGTGTTTGTGTTTACATAATATATGTGTGTGTACTGTGTATAGTTATTATGTATATATAAATACACTCTAATTCATGTATATTTAAGAATTATTTGCATGTAAATTCTGTGTATATATTTATTTAATTTATATTATATATAACTATAAAGATCTTATATATGAATATATTTTAAAAATTTACAGTACATGCATGTGTGTGAATTTATATATAAATAATAATTATACACAGTACACACACACATCATGTAAACTTTTATTTTGGATGCGATTTGACAGCACTAGTAAAAACATTAATTAAGTGAGTAATATTACATTTGTTTTAAAAAATGTAATTATAATGTTACAAAATCCCATTTTATTGTCTGGGGTTTCTGAAGACCCCGAACATCCTAAGTGTGACTTTTTTTCATGCTAACATACAACCAGATGTCATGCAAATATATATTTTTTTTGTTTGTAGAGCTAGCAAATGTCAACCAGCACATCCAGCAAACGTCATTTTGGGGTCAGAAAGACGTAGCTTACATAAATTAGCCTGGTCCTACCTGACAACTTCCTTGAAGGCTGGAACTCTGTTGAAGTTTAAAACACATGCACATTTTGTCCATAGAAATGCGTTATTCATTGCTGTAATTTGGCGTGACTGGTGGAAGCTTTGCGTACAGAGAGCAGACCTGACTAATCGATAATGAGAATCGTTATTTTCATTAACGATTTTATCGACTAGTTGTTGCAGTCCTAAAATCCAGCAACTAGTTCTTCCTCAGAAGTGCTCATTGTAGCAGATAGTACATGATTTTGTCCCAGTGGGCTGATTAAAACCTGACTCCTGAATATTGTGTAAAGCAGAGGATGAGGTCAGAGCTTGCAATTTGGAGAAAGCCTTTTCCATTTTGTGTGCAGCATTCATAGTTAACCTAAAAATGAAAAATATGTCATCATCAAATCTCTGTCATTGTGGACCTTGACAGTCAGAGTCGTTGACATCTCCACTGACAATGCCTTTTTTGTTCCATGATTAGCCTCAAAAGATGTCCAAGATCTGTGGCTTTCATATTTGAAAACAAATCTGGCTTATAATCATATTCATGATCCAATTTCACCATCTGTGTTCCTCTTACAGTAATGCAGTTATTGATGGTTATGTGTAGCTCAAGGCCACATGAAGATAATAAAGCAGAACTGAATCTTTGCTAAACAGGAATCCCATTTTGGGCATATTTTCCCCTTTTCTCTAGTGCAAGTTAAGCATAGGGGTGGGAATCTTTAGGTACCTCACGATCCAATCCGAGAGTTACACGTTTTTCCGTAATAATTCATTTGTTTACCGACTTTAATTCTTAATTTTAACTCCTTATATTTAAAAATAATTTCAAATTAAACCAATTGCATGTGAAGAATTTCCAACTGACTAAAAATAGCTTCAAACCATACAAGTGTCACACTGTTGAGGAATTAGGAGCTAGAGACACTTCAAATAGTCTTTACTGGAAAACAAAGGAGTAACAACATAATTCAAGACAATAACTGGCGAAGGAATGAACAGAACAGTGAGTATAGACCAATTCATAGTTTTCAGTCACGTGACTGTCACGGAGCCCTGGAGGGCAAAACAGCCAAAGAACTGCAGCACAAGCCTGTACTTTTCCATCTTAATAAAAACAAAAATATTTTAACAAGATGCAAGTTTTGGGCACTTGTGATCCATATACAGCTCCTGCTGCAGTATTTCAATCACTAAAAACAGCGGGACATTTTTTAAACGCTTAACATGAAAAACACTATAGGGTGAGTTGCACCAATAAGGGTTAAATTAAGCAAAGTTTAACGCTGGGATGAACCGACGCCAGGCTAAAGAATCCTTATTAGTGCCTTAAAGGGTTACTTCAGCGATTAGCATTAAGCTATGTATCGGTAGAAACCCGGGAGTATATTCAAATTATCGTAGTTTCCCCTCTCATATGACCCTGAGACGAGAGAATTATGTATTTTATTTCTGGAAAAATTCCTCCGATGACGCAAATATCGTCATTTTGTGTCATCTGAGGAGTTTTTGTCCAGAGGCTGAAGACTACAGCCAGCAGGAGGCGCTATTTCCACATGTTTTCAACATCACACTCACAGCACTCGGCTCGGGAGCTGCGGAGATTCATGTAAACGGAGCGGTGGAGAGCAAAGTGAGTGTTTTAACTTTTAAAATGAACTTCCTATGAAAGTTAAGCTTCCAAAGACATGAACTGAACACGCGCCAGACTGATCACGTGCTGTGAATGCGGCCGCAGCCGTGAATCCCACGCTTACCTCAGCTCATGTGATGAATATAATCCGATCCTGCTGCGTTTGTGCCGTGACAGACACGTTCAGTTTTTAATTGTAGTGTCTCTAACTCAACTGATTTTCTGAAAATGAACGCGTGGGCAAGTGATCCAGTAATCCAGTAGCCGACTAGCCGTGCCTAGAGTAGGGCAGTGAAGCAGTGCATTCTGGGAATTGTTGTCTTTCATCCCCATGAGACAAAAATACATTTTCTGTGTTTTCTCAGTCTAGAAGGCACCAAATTCAAAAATAATTTCACATTTCTACTACATTAATGACCCAGTTTAAATACAGATTCATCTTCCCAGCGCTGAAGTACCCCTTTAATGTACTATAACAGTGATATTAAAAGATTAAATTCAGTTTACACTTTTTTTGATGATACATACTATATGCATTCTACATGAGCCAAGAATATGAACGCAACGCGTTTTCTTTATAATGGTTTTCGATGGGGAAAACACTTAACGAGAAAGCTTGTGTTGCATTAATATTCTGTGTTCATTTGCGTGCCTGTACAAAGCATGCCACATCAATAAAGTGTATATTGAATTTGGTCTTTTAATATCACTGTCTTACTGCTTTAATACTGACTACAAACCTGGGCCCTCATTTATCAACAGTGCGTAGAAAAGGTTCTATATTTGCTCCTACGACTGAAATTTTGAATGTTTCTAAGTACAGGAAAATCTGTATTTATCAAACATACACACACAGTTCTTACGCACATGAGTAAGCAATCATTGTTGAATCACACGTGTGCGTAAGCACGATGCTCGTTCACGTTCACGGTCATTAGCATTCGGAAACGCCTCCAATGAACCATATATGGTGACAACACATCCCTTTAAAAATCACATGATTGTGTTTATTCCTCACCACAATAATGGCAAAGAAGAGGAGCTTCACAAACACAGAATGAGTCGCGCAATGAGGTTTAACAAGACATTTGCATTACAAAGGATTTGCACATTAACAGAATGAAACCCTTTTCTTCTTACATCATTAAATGTGAAAGTAGAAAAGGGTTTTATGGCGATTTGGGTGCAGTCTTTGGCTCCAATTATGTTTGGCAATCTGGGGATAGCATTATAGCACAATTTTATTTCGGTTTGTTGAGGATTTCAGGGAACTGTAGGTTGGGTCGAAGGAAATAATTGCATCCAAATTTGTCACAGCTGTCTTTTATAGGGTTTGACACCAATTACGCATTGTGTTTAATATGACAAAATATATATAAATGTAGTGTTCTATAATTATAGGAAATACAGGACATATGTAGATTGCTTAATGCATACTGTGACACTCTTAAATGCTTTTTATGTGTAATTTCGCTATTCTACCACTAGATTGTCTGCGTAAGTATGCTCAGAGGTGTACTCATATTTACACACATTTCTACGTATAAGTACAAGTTGGTAAATCCCACACTTTGCGTGAAACTGTTCTTACGCACTCACTACGCACAAATCTGTGTGTACGCACCGTTGATAAATGAGGACCCTGGTTTGTAAACCTCAACGATGTGGTAATTTCGTGTAATTTCGAGTTTATATCTCACTTATTTTTTTTTTCTCCTCGCATTTCCGAGCTTATATTTCACAATCCTAAGAATAAGAATTTCAAGATATAAATTCGATATTCTGTCTTTTCCCCCTCAGAGTTACGGGTTTAACCACCATTTCCAACTCCCAAATGATGTCCCAAATTAGCGAACACCTTCTTCATGCCAGTCAGCAACAGCACGGAGTTCCTTTTCAGGATATATTGTGCTTATACATTTTAATTCTTTTTTTAACATCAAGCATGTCCCGCTCTTTATATTCTCATTTCTGAAGCGTCAATAGTGCTATACATTTATATACCACGATACAGCAAAATCTCTAACGAAAGACATTTTATACCGTGGTAATGATATACTCTATATCATAATACCACCCAGCTCTAGTTCTACTGCATTCCAAATAGAATAAATAATGGAAGGCCACACATTGTAAACGTAACATCCAGCAAAGCTCACTTTTCTCACAGCGCATATCATATGCAATAAAGCCTGCGGTTGCCCTTGTAATTTGCGTCAACCTTTTTTAATGGAAGATTATTTTATGGATGATTTGAGGGTGTGTGTGTGTGTGTGTAATTGGAAGCAAGCAGAATACGGCAGTTTCTAGAGCACACTTAGTGCCATTGTGCATCTTAAAGGTTAGAGGTTAAAAAGTACACTAAGAATCACCGAAGAGAGAATCATGATGCATCAGAGAATCGATTTTTTTTCTTCCTAATGCTGCAACAAGCCAGAGGATGTTCACCAAGTCTGGCAGAGGTTAGGTGTACGATAACACTGACACTTGCTAAAAGATAAGCCCATATGCTTTCCTGTACTTCCCCATGGATTTATGTGATCCTGTCAGTGGTCTAATACTGATAGAACACGTTATCCTAGAAGAGTCTAACAACATTTCACTCATCTGATTCACAGCGGTCAGAGATTCCAGACATCTGCTTCATATGTGGTGGCTGATTGGAAAGTCCATCATATTCCATAGCAAATTGAAAATTAGTTTCCCCCGATGTCAGAAGCAATTAGTTAGCATACAATAACCTATAATCCTATAATGATCCGGTATGACCGCTTAGAGCAGTATAGATCTGTTGAACAGCTGAGGCTTCTGGACCAACATGCAAGTCTAGACATAATTACAATCCTAGCAGAAAAATACAATGCCTTCCAGAAAACAGATGCAAAAAGCTATTTCTAGCTATTATTCTAGTGCAGTGGTTCCCAATTTGGGGTCCACAGAGTTCGCAGGGGGGTCACCGGAGCTAATATACTATACCATGTAGGTCAAATATGGATATGAAAAACCTTTTCATAGGTAGTTTCTAGCAATGCTCCAAGTGACCAGGCACTGATCAGAACCAGTTGATAAGTACTGCCTTTGATTCTAATGAACGAGAAACAGTTGCAGTGTTTAAGTAAACCACCATAGAGTTATTGTTGCTATAGAGTTAGAACTGGGGAATGTTTACAGGTTTCATAGAAAGAGAATTATGTGAGCCAAATCTATGGCTATATGAATACTATAATGGTTGCAGTACAAAAAAGCTCAATAGGAGAGGCAACGCAAACATAAAGATATGAGAAAAAAACTTAGTGGCAAGCAGGGTGGGGCAAAGAGTCGTGGGAATGGAGCAAGGCCGGTGGCGCGAGTGTTAATGAGTGTCACCTGTGCTTACACCAGTCTCGTTTCCCATGTGGAGCTTTGGAAGGATTATAGGAGGGGTGACGACAGTGCAAGATGAGAAAGGACCAGGCCTGGGACATTTATGTTGGTGTTTTTGTTTTAGTTAATGTGTCAGTCATCCATGTTTATGTTTATTATTAAAATTATGTTTAACGTTCGCAAGTTCCCGTCTCCTTCTACCCTAATAACAAACCTTTGTTACAATCCTGTTTTAATTTAATTGATCTAAGTTTAAATGCTTCGATTTGTTTTCTTATTAAATTTGAAAACCCATACTTGAAAACACAAGGCCAAAATCAGGCCAGAAGCCCCGCAGTGCTACCCTTAAACCTGCACTTAAAGGGTTATTTTACCCCAAAAATTAACAATTTCTCACCCTCATGTCGTTCCATGCAACCCATAAGACCTTTGTTCATCTACGGATCATAAATTAAGATTTTTTTTTATTAAATCTGAGAGCTTTCTGACCCCAAATAGTCTGCAACGCAACGACCACTTTCAAGGCCCAGAAAGGTACAATTTTGGGGTCAACTAACCCTTTTCTTTGTATGCTAGTGTATGTGTACAGTTGAATGCATATACTTTTAAAGTGTACTCTATTTGATGGCACGCATGAAGCAGCGTTCTAGGAAGTTTCATCTTTGTCCAGTGTCTGCACTTTTTTCTCCAGAAGTTAGGACCGATAAAAATGTCTTTGTACTCTTCTGATGGTTAAAATCATACTTACTTAATTACCACTGTTTCACTTATATGTCACATTAAAAAAAGTTACATGCATTGCAGTCGTGTTTAAAATCTGACTATTTTTATATTCATTAATATTATAAACAGTATTAATTTTGTGCTTGCTTCTCTTTGTCTAGGATCACACTATCTGAAGAGTTATCTAAAGCTGCATGTGGCTGCAAAGCTGTATGGTGTCGCAGATGCTGCCTTACACACATCCTCCACAGCTGCTGCAGAGAGCACAAAGAGAGGCAGTTCATACTGCCACAGTGTCACATTGGCCTTAAAGAAGCACTACTTACCACGGCCACTGTCGATACCGACTCCTTTAGAGAACCACCCAACTGATGAGTCCTCAAACTACACAATATCCTTCACACCCTGTGCTGCCAAGGGCTTGAGCCCCTGGGCCTTTATAAGAACACCGCAATCAGACCCATATCACCATGATAGAACCTGCGAGCATCCCTGGGCTCACACAGGACTGTTTGATTCAGCAGAGTCGCACCTGTCCGGGCTGCTTTGAGACCAAGGATTTGTCCAATGTAGAGGCCACTATCAACCTCAAAATGGCTGACATGAACCGAGACTACACCACCTGCCCTATCTCTGACATTAACATGCAATGTATGAGCACAAGTGAGACAGTAAGTTATGGAGAAGAGCTCCTCTCAGATCAGCTTTTGAGCTTTCCTGTCCCAAAAACCCAGCTGGTGGAGAAGAAGGACACAGAGAAAATAGACTTAGATGATTCAGCCTCCAAAAACCTGTATGAGGGCCTGCTATTAGACAAGTGCAATGGAGAGGATGGCTTGCTTACCAATCCAAATCAGGACTGGGGCTATTTTGAGTCCTTCATTAGCGAGAGTAAGATGGAATTGCTGGATCTCTGCTCCAAGAACGAGTTATCCGTAAATCTCTTCTCTGAGGAGGACGTGGGCAATTACATGTTTGATGATGATGATGATTCCACTCTGAGCAGCGACGTGTGCTCATTAAAGATCCGCTATGAGTCCTTCCAAGACAACATGAGGGAGAAAACCAATGTTCTGCAAGAAGAAACCCAGTTCAACTTTTTCCCAAGTGTCTTGGTAAACTGCACAAAGAAAGAAAGTAGTGTGGTAAAGCGAGTTATGGATGATCTACCACCTAAATCAGAGGAGCTTGGATTTCAAAATGACAGCAAAGTGGATGAAAATGAATGCTCCATAGAGCAGACACCCGATTACAGACCCAAAATGAACTACTTCATTGATTCAAGCAACTCCGCTGATGATTCAGGGGAGTATAGTGATGACAGCTCCTCCACCATTTCCTCTCTTGACACCTTCCAAGACAACAGGCCTAAAAACTTGTTCTCACGAAAGAACGCAAGCTGCTCAAACCATCTGAACTATGGATTACGGGCCAAGAGAAAAGTTAGGTATAGTGATGACTACTTGTATTATGTTGAGTCCACTGATGGGGAAAGGAATATTGAAAAGCGAGAGAAACTACCGATTGGTCCAAAACAAGAAGAAGATCTTGACTGGTGCCCTAAAAAGAGACGAAAATACTCTCGCAAGGATCCACCTGTAATAATCAAATACATTATTGTCAACAGGTTCAAAGGAGATAAATGCATGGCTGTGAAGCTAGGCAGAATCGATTCAGCCGACACAACAGTAAACTTAAATGAGGATACAATCAACAAATACGAGAAACTTGCACCTCTGAAAGATTTCTGGCAGGAGAAACAGAGAAAAAGAGAGGAACAGCTTAAGCTGGCAGCAGGAGATAAACACAATTCTCACCATCATGCCTTTAGTTCGAGCCCCTCCAAAAGGAAATACAAGCTAGCAAAAAGGCTTAGAATTCAGAGAATTCAAACTGTGGTGCAATCACCCAACACCCAGGGCCCCTTTGCCTCTGATCCCAAGCAGGAGGTTGCTTCTACAGATGAAACTGCCTCCATGGGAATGCCATTAACAATAGCCACCAGCTGTGCAAGCACATTAGACCCAAATGACATCATACACACTGCCACCCGGAAGAGCAGATCACAAGAGAGGGAGGAAGGGAGAAAAGGAAATAAAATATTCAGAATACAGAAATTCAGAAGTGAAGCCAGACTTAGGAGCAAGAAAATGAGAGACCTTGTGGAGAATAGCGAGAGCGTGACAGACCTGACAGAAGTTTGCTCGCTGCATAAAAATATGGACGCAGTAGGAGGTTCTGAAGACAAAAACGTCAGCCCAGCTGCACACAGTCCCCATTTGTGTGAGAGTCAAGCAGCTAATGCCTCTGAAAAATTTGTTTTTGTGACTACCACCTGCTCCCCCAACAAAGAGGCATCGTCTGAGAACATGGCTGCAAGTGTTTCCGTTATCCCAGGGGGCTACCTGCAAACATTGTTAGATGCCTCTGATTCTTCAGGTAGCACCGGTATCCCGTTTTTCCCTCAGCAGACCCAACACTCACTGGATCTCTCTTTGGAAAAGCAGCAGTTCACCTCAATTCAGCTAGCACAAAGTTGTGTCCTTTCTCCACCATCAGAGTCAGAGCTCCAACAGTCACCCCAGAATTGTCCAACTCTTACCCAGATGTGGCACCCCCAGCTTGGTCCCAACCAGCAGTTTGCTGCTGCAGATATTGTTGAATCTGCGATCCAACCCAACGGCTTCATTGGAGAGATGGCTATGCCGATGTCTGAGAGTCTGACTGTGTCAGGCTATAGCCAGCTGAGTCTGGAGAGCAACAGAATGCTGTATGAAAAGAATTACATGCCTGAGCAGCCACTGCCTCCTGATGCTGAGTTTCAGGCATGTCAGGGGCAGCCACAGTTTCAAAGAGCCACACTGCACACTGACAACGGCCGGCTCATCAGTTTCGACTCAGTTGGCTCACTGTCAGCTACTTCTAGCAATTACAGCTCTTTGAGTCTTAAGTCCTGCGAGAAAGATGGCGAGGATGATGTGAATGAGAACTTTCTGGCCCACTGCAGTCCAAAACTGGTGATTCAGCAGAGCATTGAAGCAATCACACCCCTGAGGGAGTCCACAGACTTGCTGGATATCTCCAACTTCACTCCAGATAAATTCAGACACACATCACTGTCAGAACTCTCTCCCCAGAGACACCTAATTTATCCCCTCAAGTTATGGGCCGTGAGATGAAGATAGCAGGGAAGGCCACTGACCTCCAGGATGGGGCTAAGATGTCATGCACCAAAGACGTGGATTGGAACTGCAAAATGATTGAGCAGCGAGATCTGTCTAGATATTCAGTCGATGGTCACAAGAATCAATTGCACATCTTTAACGGTGAAGACAACTTAACCCTGGGGACAAAGGAGGAAAATCTAGCTAACTTTGATGCTGATATGATGAGTGCAATTAAGGGGACCAAGGCAAAAAGGAAAAATAGCAGCAAACAAACTGCAGGGCAGGGTACCAAAAAAAGCAAAGCCCCAAGAGCTCCTAAGACAGAAAAGGGCAAATTTCCACGTCAGACTTCACGAGCATCTAAAAAGTTAAAGGCTTTACTGGATGAGAAGGGTGGAAAAGGCCAGACTGAGGGTGCTGCTCGCCCACTGAAGGACAGTGGCTCTGAGGAATGGACAGGAATAGTTTGTTCAGAGAGCCAAAGTCAAGTCCACGATGACCAGAGAGAGTTTGAAGAGCCATCCAACATCTTGTCAAATATTGTCTCAGGGATGGCCGAAGTACAGAGATTCATGATGGCCTCTGTTGAGCCAATATGGGGCCCTGCAGCAAATGTCTGCTTGCCCTCAGAGGCTAACAGCCTCAAGTTAAAAACTCTCAAAATCCTAGCAGGAACTTCTTCTGACCCAAAGAAGAAAGGCACTTGTGGGGCTAATGGGGGCACAAAAGGTAGAAAAAGTGGGACAAAAGGTGGCAAAACCCAGGCAAAGTTCAATGCCTCCCTGCCTTTTTTCCCTCAGCTGGCTTTGGGCTGTAACATGTTTGACAAGCCTAGTCTTGCCGTTCCTGGTGTAAATGGGCCTGCGCACAAAAAGATGTACCGTCACAAAACCAGTGCGAAATTCCCTCGGATTGAAAATCTAAAGGGCGCGCGACCAGAACGAGATCCAAATAAGGACATATCGTTAATTTCATCTTTTGAGAAACTGAGGTAATATTTTATATCTAGCTGCTGATGCACGTTCCTCACTTTCCCACTTCCTCCTCATTTCTTGACTCGAGACCAGAGATGCATGGATTTACGTTATCCTTTAGTAACCCCTCCTTCTTTTTGCCCCCGAAGAGGATATTGATATCTTGCATGAGAAACTTCTTGTACTCGCAAACTACCTATTGATTGATTGTGCAAGGCTTGATTGAGATTTTAAATTACCATGGCTGCATTTTTTTCTTCTGCATTCTTGTTTTTGCTGTTTTTCTTTTTCCTCGCAGTTGCTGATTACTTTTTGTCTGAAGAAAAGGAAAAACTTTGATGAGTGCAAATTCTCTTTTTGGACCTTTTTTTGTTGTTGAGTTCTCAGTGAATCTTGCTGCCCTTATGTAATTATATTTCTCTCTTCAAACATGTAGCTATTACAAATGTCTTTGTGTGAAACAAGCTACCCATTTGATTATGTATGCTGAAACAGAAGCCCTCCTTTTTACCCTTTTACTGCCTGACTTTTTAAAGTGTGAAATGCTTCGCCCATTGTCTTAGATATAGTACATCCTAAACATTAACAGCACACAATGGGACCATTTTGTACTGAAGACAAATCAGATTAATGTTGTTCTAATTACTTTCTTACTGTTGGAATGTACTTATGATTTTCTCTTATCTACTATGCTTTTTACAGGAGTTGTACTGGAAATTGTTTCTATGCCATGGAAATCCCAAAATGCTTCATTTTTGCTCTTTTTTTATACTTTCATTAAAATAATAATAATAATGAAATTGACGGGACAAGATATTATAATACTTCTAAGAGATTATAAATATGATTATTATTCAGTATCACTGTACAGAAATGCACTGTTCAAAGCGAAACATGTCCCAAACATAAATGACCTGTGCACATTTATGATCTGTTTGAATACTAGCTGTTCCAGTTACTATCCTGATGAATGCTGGCTGTTCTCTCAAGACAAGATCAAGATCAAGATCTGACATTTCTTTTTGCTTAGTTGTTTGGCCTGTTTTCTTTGCGGACCCTATCGTTTGAAGAGCACCTGCAGCTGACAGTGGTACAACCACTCAACCAAAACAACTCTTTTCTCACCTTGCTTACCAAATTCAATGTACCTCAGCATAAGTGAAGATTGACTCTTCTAAACACAGAAGGAAGAAAGGTGGACACGGATAATGTTACTAAATGTCTGGTATCAGTTGGTAAGCAATCATTTCACAATCTACTGTAACAGGGACTAGGGACATAATGCTCCGTATTTTGCTGAAAAGATACTTTGGATGGTTAGGAAACTGTAAAGGATGTCTCTTTTCCTTGAACCCACTTTTAAACATTTGCCTTCCTGCCAGAAATGTTTAAGTAGTATCCTGTGCTAATGATTTCATCTGACTACAACAAACATATTTTGTTGAACACGCTTACTTGTGTTTTATTTAATTCATTTATAAGTTGGCACATAATTAACACATTTGCTTTGCTAACGCAACCTTTGAAACCAAATTCGTCCTTTCAAAAGCACTGAATACATTGGCATTTACCACATTTAGATTTGCAGATGACACCCTTTGATTTGAAAGAGTTGCTCTAGGAGGATATCTCAGGTAAAGTAATGCCTTACCAATAGCTTTTACCTTAGAAAGATTTCACTCCGCCCCCTTCTGCCTCTAGCCGGCCATGTTTAGCACCAGGATGATGCTGATGGGAAACTGCACATGGGCCTCTCGCCCGACTTGCCTGCCTTCTCTCATTTCTGCCTGTTGTCAACTGAATGTACTTCAAGTTTTTTACAATGTGCCACTGTTGAGCTGCCTCCTCCTACTGGTGCTAGAGGAGGGTAATTGTATTCTCCCAAAAATTATGAAACAAGGATTATTAGAATTGAAAACCCTACTCCTCTCTTTATGAATGTACAATATATGGTTCTGTTTGATGTATTCACGACACAATTCTTCGTCATTAATTGGAGTTGCTTTTGCCTTTTTGTTGGAGAAATTATCGAGCTTTATAAATATTGTCTAGAGTTGATACCAGAGGGATTCTTAATTAACTCTCGACATCACAAAAAAATTGTATATTTTTCTCTGTGCCAATTTGTAAGATATTTTGTAAGTGTATATTTTTCTTAGAAAGTGCTGTGAAGTATTAGTATGTGTGTGTGTGTGTGCGTGCGTGCGTGTGTGTGTGTGTGTGTGTGTGTGTGTGTGTGTGTGTGCGTGAGTAACCTTTTTTGTGCCTCTGCGGGCAGTGAAAAGGATGTATAATGATAAGCTTTTGGTTTTAAAAACCAAAATATTAAGAAACAAAAAATGAAAAGGAAAAAAAACTCTACATTTTGTTGCAAGTTTTGTAAGAGGAAAATTATCTTGTTGTGAGAGTGTTGTGTTATTGTGAAAAACACATATAGGCAAAAAAGTTCAGACAAAAATTGTGAACTCTTCGCTGTTTTATAGATTTTCATGTAAATTATTCTTGTATTATTTTATGTTGTATCTGTTGCAAAGGTTTTAAATATTTGTGATCAAGCCTGTATGGTGAAATGTAATATTGGTAACTTGCTGAGTTTTGTAATAATGTTTATGGAGTACATATACAAATTAAAAGGAGATTTTGAATGCTGCCTCTTGAATGTTGTCACATTTCTTCCGTAATGCATAATTAAATGTGAACAAAGATGATAGCCATTATTTTAAGCCCTAATATATATTATATTTAAATATATATTAGGGCTAAGTTAATGCATTAACTTAATTATGAGAAAAAATCGAGGGTAGACCCTAATGCAGACCTCATTTCTAGTAAGTGGAAAAAACAAATGGCCATGATCTTATAGGGGTAGTCCTATACTAAATGCACACCTCATATGAAACCATGTAGTGTAGCGTTTAGGAGATATATGACATTATTCCACTATACATCTATAAAGACCTCATATGCATAGGCTACCTCGTATGAAACCGTTTTACTGCAGTGTTTTGGAGATATGTCAAATTATTCCAGGCCTATAAAGACCTCATTTCTGATTAGAAAAAACAAAACAATGGCCAGTTCTTTTAGGGGACATCCCATACTATATATACACCTCATTAAACCATTTCAGTGCAGAATTTTGTAGATATGTCAAAATATAGTTTGGCATATAAAGTCCTATAGGACCGTATTCACAAAGCATTTCATCTAGCAGTAAAAGTTCTTAGCTAAGAGTTCTCTCTTAAAACGTATTTGCAAAGTTGCTGAGACCAACTTTTACTAAGGAATAGAGAGAAGTCTTAAAGCGATAGTTCACCCAAGCCATCCTAGGTGATATTCTTCTTTCAGACGGATACAATCGGAGTTATATTAAAAAAATGTCCTGGCTCTTCCAAGCTTTATAATGGCAGTGAATGGGAGCCCAAATTTTTAAGCCCAAAAAAGTGCATTCATCCATTATAAAAGTGCTCCACATGGCTCCGGGGGGTTAATAAAGGACTTCTGAAGCGAAGCAATGGGGTCTGTGTAAGAAAAATATCCATATTTAAAACCTTATAAAGTAAAATATCTAGCTTCCGGCGGACCACCTTCTGTATTCAACTAATAAGAGGTACTTAGAAAAAGTAAACCGTTTTCGTAAACACCTTCGGAAAAAGACTAGGGGTGTAACCCCGGCATTCTGGCTAAATTTGGCCATTGGCCTCTGTCCATCAAGGCCTCCTAATAATACCGATTGGCTTTATCACTCCTCTCCACCAATCAGCTGCTTTGTGTGGTGGGCGTTATGGTGCAATATGGCTGCCGTCGCATCATCCAGGTGGTGCTGCACATTGGTGGTGGTTGAGAAACACCCCCCTCCATGTAAGACGTTTGAGTGCCCAGAAAAGCGCTATATAACAAATAACAAATTATTATTATTATTTATTATTTTAAGTGTGAAAATTAATCTTCATTCTCCCTCCCAAACATTCTTTCACAATTTAAGCCTGAGGATTTTTATTTAATATCCTGGAATATGGCCATGATGTGTCTGTCTACATGGTTGTTAAAAAAATGAAAAGCTACAAACCCAATCAATTAGGGTTAGAAGAACTGTTGCTAGAAACATAATAACCACTGCAATAATGATCCAGTACTCTTAAGCACTTGCCTGTTTAAATCCAAATTAATTTAGATTTATTCATTGTTTGTTTTGGCAGTGTATCTTGTGCCAAACATACTGCCTCTAACTTCACATTTCCTGCACAATGGTTTGAGCCATCGCTTTGTCAAAATACCTTTTGAATGGAAACACAAACTTTGACATCAACATCAAATTATATGGAAAGCATGCACATGAAATGTCTTGCATTGATTTGTCTGCTTTCTGTGACCCAGAGAAAATATGCAACCATTGTTCAGAGGAGTCACAAACCTCCATTAGAGAAGCACCGACTATGACCCTTGACAATCAAGGACAAAGCATTAAAATAATTTTAATTCAAAACAACAACAAAGGGAAAAAACATGGACAGATGGGATTTCTAAAGGTGAACCAGTTGAACAACAAGGATATGCTTTTATGTAAATGTATTTATTGAGACAACGGAACATTCAGGAATGAATGTTTTTACGTAGATCTTTTTACCCTCATCCTTCGCTCGGGTCATTTTGACCCGAAACTCATTTTATTTTTTTTAATTGACTTGAAAGTGAGTAAATCATGGGCTAATTTTCATTTTGGGGTGAACTAACCCTTTAAAAGGCTTATGCGTGAAATTGAGTTATTTTAATTTAAGTTGAAAGAATTGGAATAATGTGCTTAAATTACTATTTATTTATGTATTGATCAAATCAATAATATAATCAAGTAATATAATGAAAATGACAATTTCAAGAATTAAAATTATCTTATTTCTTTACTGTATAAAATTCATGCATAGAAAAACAGAAAAAACCCTTGTACTCCCTGATCACTCTTACTGTGAATTTAACAATATATTGCTCACAAATATTGCAGCACTATCACTTTAAAATGTACTTGTTGTTTTCCTGTACTAGTTTTGTATTATTCAGGTCTTCTTCTGAAATGTGTTAAGGCAGTGCCAACAATGTTGACTCCTTGAGCACATTAAAGTCAGCATGAAATGTAAGTTGCAATTGTCTTTTCTTCCCTATATTGTGAGGTATATTTGAGAGCGGGTATAAAGGTAGGCTGGGACTTGGAGAAGGTTATCACTCATAAGGGGGGAATAAAACAGCTTAATTATAATGATTTTACTTGATCTAAACTGAACATAGCAAATCTGTTGACAATGTTAAAATTATTTTCCTTGTTGATGAACATGTTGATGCTTTTGTTTCTTCCGATATCTCTTTTACAATTTTAAAATATCTTCTTGAAAATGTAATCTTTTGTGTTCAGCAGAAGAAAGAGATTCATACAGGTTTGGAACAACTTGAGGGTGAGTAAATGATGACACCGTTTTTCATTTTTGGGTGAACTAACCCTTCAAAACAGCTTTTGTATCATTTTGGACAGATGTGGATAAGCATATTTCAGTGTTATTTTGTGTGATATTGACTAAAAGAGCCCATAATGTTTTATTGGGTTTGGTATATTTGATATTATTTCTGAGACATATTCACTACTAAAAGAGAGTCGGATAGAGGTAGTTTCAGCCAAAATGAGAAATAAGCCGCATTGTACAGTGATTTTACCACGTGAGGGATCCTATAATTGGAGATTATGACATTTTGCATTTCAAAAAGTTAAGGAAAAAACTTACGGCAAAGTATTGTACCGTAACAGAGTTGACGCAGGATTTATGGACACACTTTTTTTAAGTTAAAAGTTATTTTTAAACATGGTGTAAAGTAAGAAAAATTCATATTTAGGACTAATATTTTATCAAATCATATTACCAAAATAAAATTAAAATAAAATATTTTCATTACACAATGATACATGATGGAAAAAATACACTAATTCGGACAAGAATAAATCATGATTTTCAGCTGTACAAAACACAGAAAATATTATATTGTTATGGCCTGCAACACCATGACCATGACAATGAGTAACAAATTATTAAAATAATTAAAACATATAACCATTTGGAAAAAATAAATAACTCTGGACACCAAATGTACCTGAAATGAATCACCCAGAGTTGTTTTGGCACAAAAGCTACTTCCAATATAGGCCTCCTCCATAAAGCCATGTCAACATCAGCAACATAGGGACTTTTAAGTTGTATTATATTATTTATGATAATATCAACATTTTAAGAGAAGCTTACTGGCCTTTGCACGTGTTTTGGGGCTCCTTCAGGGTTTTCTTTTGATACAATATTATGTCATTATGCTCCAAAATGTCTGTTATCCATGGAATTACAATAGAGAAATCACAATTTGGAGATAAAAGTCTTTCTGTCATAAAAATTTAAATAAGCATAGTATTATCACTATATTTGTAAGTATTATTGAAACCATCATTAAAATTATGCCAAAGTAGATTTTAGATTTTAAATACTTTTATTCATATATGATTATACCATATTTGATATTATTTCTGAGACATATTCACTACTAAAAGAGACTCGGATAGAGGTAGTTTTAGCCAAAATGAGAAATTAGGCACATTGTACAGTGATTTTACCCTTAGCCTTGTCACAACCTACTAAACGATGTTGACATATTTCAGCCTTAAATAAGGACTTTTAAGTTGTATTACGTTTCCGCACAATTCCGCACACCGGAAGTAGATTCATGCCGAAGAGACGCTTGAGAAAATGTACTCCTGAATAGCTGTCAAGAATAACACTTATAAACATCTACAAGGCATATAAGGGAACTGTTACTAGATAAGGCGTCGACGGGTTATTTAAGGTATTCTTCTATGGTTTTACTCATTTCACCGGTCAGTTGTTGTGATCGTCGAAATGACGAAGAGCTCGCTGGCTGTGTTTATCTTATAGCCGTGCTAACATTAGCTTCACATTAGCTTAGCATGAGAAGAAAGCTGGTTCTCCATAGGCTACGCGAGCTAACTTGAGTCCAGCTTGAGCTCATGCTACGGCTAACACTAGCCTTCACCCGTTTACTAGTTCATGGTCGCGAAAGGTTTGTCGTCACACATTACGAAATATACCGTTGCTGTAAAATTATTGATATTAGTCCTAGCATGATGAACTCTCTTACATGGGCAAGGCATTCATTGTGCTAATTCCATCGAGGACACACGTAAAGGTTGTTTTCCCTGAGATTTCTGGCCTTTAGCCTGTGTAGCTCGCTGATGCCATTTTGTTTTCAGTCAGCTCATTATATCTGAACAGAGACCCGAGAAATCACAGTCTAACTCATAATATTACGCTGTATTTTGAGAAGATTATTCCTAGCACGTTCACCTTTTAACCAGTTTGATTAGCAGGTAATATTATAAAGACGCGTATAGGAACTGTGTGGCCATATGATGGTGATGCTATCATATAGGTACTGGAGGATTGCTATATTCATTTATTAGATAGTCACATTCTGCTCATGTTGGGTTAAATACAATGGCTGTTGGGTCAGTGTGTGTGTGTGTGTTTTGACTGATTGACTCATGTGTTGTAGTTGGATCTGACATCTGGGTCACAGAGATGGAGGGTCAGGATAATGCAGATCAGGGCAGCAGTGATCAGTCTGAAATACAACGCCGAAGACAACTGGACCGTCTGGACAGAGAAGAGGCCTTCTACCAGTTTGTCAACAATCTCAGTGAGGAAGACTATAGGCTCATGAGAGACAACAACCTGCTCGGCACGCCTGGTAAATCCTTTGTTTAATTCATGTTTTTACATGCTGCAAGACAACAACTAAAGTGCTGCATCGACTCAGTTTAGTCATATGTCAGTCCCAACAGGATTTTGTGATAAGATTTGTGGTGGTAATTGCCATATTTTACTAGGGATGGGCATTTTCCCAAAATATTGTATTTGAATATTTGGGCTCATAAGAATATATTGTTTATTAAAATGTTATTTTGAGAACATGAGATGTTTTTTTTGTCACCTCTGAACAAGCTTTCGATTAGTCAATCAAGCCTTAATAAAATATAGGCCTAACGAACAAGACCATTATAAGCTCAAGCACCTTAAAATAGCAAATGCTAAGATATAATAATCAACACTCAAATAACAAATTGTATGCAAACATGTTTTTGCATTAACTTCTAATTATGAAATGTGTTGTTGAAATATACCTTATTATTTACACAGTGGCTGTCACTTTCATGGCAGATTTAAGCATACATTAAACAATCAAGACATCACTAACCAGTTAAGCAGAATATCATTAATATATATAAGTTGCACGGTTCGTGTCACGGTTTTCGGTTCTCTGCGGTTCTTGTTGTTGTTTTTAATTGTTAACACTCCAGAAATGTACTTCAGTATATGATATATAGCTTAATTATGCACAATTTAGGAGACAGTATTGAAAAGTTGTTATATCATGTAGACGTTGTTTCCTAACTGCTGTCTTCTGCTTACACTGTCTACAGAGTTCATTCTTCATGTTAATCATGTCAATTTTGATCAGATCAATGCACTGTGGCTTTAATTCAGCGTGAGCAGCTTTTTACCCAAACTTCAAAGGCCTGTTTAATAATTAAAACTAGAAGCATATCTAAACTTTAATGTTACATTTATCATGTGAACTACTTACAGCATGTTATATGCATGTGTGTTTGGGACAGAGGAGAACACGGTCGCTTTTGCAGCAGATATGCCCATCATAAATCAAAGCACGAGACAGACAGGGGTCAGAGGAGAACACAACGGGCGTGCGGCTCCAGCTCTTCATACGCGCATATATATATTAGGTTAATATAGTGTATATATTTAGTGAAATAATTAATTTCTCTAGTGAACCAACAGCTGTGGACACTGAATGGCTTCTAAGTAAATGTAATTAGAGGTCGACTGATAGTGGTTTTTACCGATAACTAGGTTGCACCGCACTTGCCGATAACCGATTAATCAACCGATAGTTTTTAATATGGATACTGGATAAAAAAATGTAATTAATAAAACCATAACACTAAGTAAAACAGTGCTGAAACCATGAAAATGTGCTAAATTATAACTAAATGTTTCTTTAGCTATTACATAGAAACATGTAAATTGTATAGGTAACACTTTGCAAGTCCTATTTTTTAACATGTATGTATTAGCTAGCCTAACGATATGCATTATGCAACAGACATTTTACAGCATGTATTAATATTTGAGCAATTGTACCATGGTCATTCACTTTAGTTCATAGTGCATTAACTAAGTTATCAATTAAACATTAAAACTCAATTTAAAAATGTTTACAGCATTAGCTTTTTTAGAACACAATGATTATCTAATCAAAATATGTATTGAAATTGAATGCATTTCTGATTTGTTTATATTTCTGTCAGCTGCACGAAGATACAGTTTGCTTTCTCACATCACTGGTTTTTACATTGTCATCGAGGCTGAGAGGACGTTAATATTAGCAGTACCGTAAGCAGTTGAAACAAAGTACATACACACTGCTGTTCTTTCCCTGCTAAAGCAGGATCTATTCAACAAATGAATTACTTTATAATGATTTGGCAACATGTACTGAAGTGTTCTGTACTCATACCGTTTCCCTGTCTGTGTTTTAAACGTGCCTCTGATGTGTCCGTGCGCTCTGCAGCGTGTGCTTTCCGTGTAGCGCACAGCCTCACCTGTCAATGTAAACAACGTCAGTGATAGTTGTTATTTGGCCTCTAGAGAGCGCTCTCGTGCTATATAACGGCAGCAGACCCTTCTCAGAGCTCTCATACTGTGTAATGACAGCATACCCTTCTCAGCTGCTCCGGCAACGGACGCAACCCGGAAAAACTATCGGTATGGATTTTTGCCGATAACCGATTGTTCCACCAATCGGTGCCGATTAATCCGCAAAACCGATGAATCGGCCGACCTCTAAACGTAATGCTACGTAACACGTTGTTAACAAGTTATTTTAATGGCATCTTTCCGTGGTTGAAATGCTGACTACGTTTACATGTGCACCAATAATGCGATTATTTATAATAATCAGAGTAATGCCTGGCTCACACTACAGGAGTTTTAGGCTGATTTATCCCCGATTTTTCCCATCTCAAGAAATGGAGAAAAAAATCTTGTCCAGGACCTCGATCGGTTCTGATGTTCGGCGCAGATTATCTGGTAATGGATCAAATCTTGCACCTCCCGATCTGCTCTCACACAAGTTCATATCAAATTGATATTTATCGGGATAAGCAAGATTGTAATAACCTCAGTACTGTCACAATAGCCAATAGGAAACAAGTCTACGACGAGACGGAAGTGACGGACATTTCTAAATGGTGACCGCGATACCGAGACATAGTGTGAAAGAGAGAGGTGTGTGTGTGTGTGTGTGTGTGTGTGTGTGTGAGAGAGAGAGAGAGAGAGAGACTGCAAACCATTTTGTAATGTATCAGTAGACACATTTCTTAATAATAGCACCAATTGTATATTCATTTTTGTGTTTCACAAATCTACACTGTAACAGGTGACACTATCGCCTTTGAACTAGGCAACCAAAAGTATAACTGTAAACATTCTAGCACACTTCGATAGTAATATAAGGTCAATGAAATTATTACCTCC
Organism: Gobiocypris rarus; assembly: GCA_023029165.1. Taxonomy (NCBI): domain Eukaryota; kingdom Metazoa; phylum Chordata; class Actinopteri; order Cypriniformes; family Gobionidae; genus Gobiocypris; species Gobiocypris rarus. The sequence goes on along the minus strand of CM040932.1, from coordinate 14,091,892 downwards.
ATTTCTCGCTGAAGAACTGACAATCCTCGTCTCCCCAACCATTTTCTCATCCATACTTTTTTCATATTTTTCCACTTTTGTTTTTTCTCACAACAAACGATCATTATTGATACAGCAAGTTTTCGTGTTACAGTATCCATTTAGTTTACATCCGCTTTCCCGCTTCTGATCTGCTGCGTAGATCACGTGACGTGCTTCCTCTTGCACGATAATCTTAATAACATTTTGTGGTGCGCCGCGATTTTCAAATCTTGTTGTGTGAGCCAGGCATAATCGCAGTATTATGTTTTCATGACACGAGCAGAACTCCTCACTCGGTTTACATGCAATTTTTATTATTCTGATTATTCGCTAATAAGTTATACCACACTCAGATAGGCATACAGTATGCATGTTACCGGCTGTTTTAATCCACATCAAATTTAAAATACATTGTTATGGATGTATTGGATATTAAAGGTAGGGTAGGTAAGAATTGTCAAACACTTTTGTCCAAATTTTATTAAACTTTCTTTATATGTCAATACATAATTAAATTGTAAGTAATCTGAAAAAGAGAATATAAAAATCGAGTGACTCTAGACTTTTTAATCTGCAATAAACACCGCTCATTATTTTTAGTTGGAACGAATCAAGTGATTGGCTTGTGCGACTGTCACTCTATCTCGCTACCATGGCGACCACCCCTTTTGCTACAGGATCTGCCCACATGCGTTCACCTCTGCTTCCTCGGAACCTGTTGCCCGCCCTCTTCTGCTTCGCCCTCGACCCCGGCCTTGTCCTCCAGCTGACGATGGGCTACTTGTCTCAGTGTAGTCCTCATCAGAGTCAGCAATGCTTTCATCATGGAAACTCTTCCATGCAAAGTGAGTTCTGTTGACATTTAACAACTAACGTTATGCGTCGCTCCGTTGCTCTGATTGGTTGTGGGTCTGTCCAATTGAGGTCTTTCCTGGTTAGGTTGAAACACGCCCCTTAATCACAGCCCAATAGAGCGGTATCAGACTCATATTCTGACTAGAATTGAGTATGACCACGTCAGGCAAATAATAGACCTTATTAATAGTAAACGAGAGGAAGAAACGTTTATAATTCCCTGTGAAAATGGGTGAAACGTAAGTGAAGATTTGGGAAAAGAAACGAGATGTCAATGTCCAGTGGAATAAAATGGAGTAAAATTAATCGTGGTGCAGTAGATTGGTTTATGTTAGCTCTAGGCTCCTATTTGAACAGAGGTGGCTACAGCTATCTGCCACATCACTTTAAAGACTGTCAAAACAACATTTATTGTTCGATTGCTGAAATTTCGGTCCGTTGCTGAACACAGCATAACACATATGATTGTTTTGAACTGAACGTAAGACCCAATAACTTTAAGTGCTTGACTATAAGGGGCTTGCATGCACCTGCTCGGCCATGGAAACCCATGCCACGAAGCTCCCAGAACACAGTTTTTGTGTTGATGTTAATGCCAGTTGAAGTTTAGAAATCTTCAGCTATGGCATCAGCAGAGCATCAATGACTTTTATGAACTTTTACAAACCATGCTCCTCAGTGGCCCCTCTCTGTGAATTTACACGGTTGCTGCTGTTCCACTTTCCAATAATACCTCTTACAGTTGACCGTGGAGTATCTAGCTGGGATGAAATGTCACAAACAGACTTACTGCACAGGTGGCGTCCTATCATGGTACCACACTTGAATTCATTGAACTCTTCAAAACGACCCAATTAGTTTTTTTACAAATGCTTGTAAATGCAGACTGCATGGCTAGGTGTTTAATGTTATACCTTTCTGTCAATGTGTCTGATTGAAGCACATTAATTCAATAATTAAGAGATTGTCCAATACTTTTGTCTCAATAGTGTATATCTATGTACTTTTTAAGTATCAGAACACATTCAACTGTCTCGCCATTTTAATTCGGAAATTGTCAATACCACAGGGTCTTTCACAGATCTTTCGATTCCCTTCTTAGGTTTTTTTGAAAGCAAACATTTATCTTTGCATTTTCTTCAATGTTTTGCCTGTTGTTTCTGTGCTCAGAAGCAAGTAAACAAACAAAACACAAACTTATGAAGCCACCCAATCCTTTTATGTCCCAGGACAGTGGAAAGGAATGTTATTTTGGAGCATCCTTTAGACATTCGTGCTGCTGATGATGGCATCAGACGGACATTTCTTGTCCTGGTAAGTCCGGTGGTTTTCAGTACTGTCCTGTTCTGCTGCAGTTTAATGAGTCTTTCTGGACAGCTACTGCATAAAGATTAGATAATTCATTTATAAACTCACGTTTGAATTTGCAAAAATGCTAAATTCTGCATATCCAACTTCCCCAGAATTATTATTATTATTGGAAAGTATCTTGAAGGTATTGTCACAAATGCATGTACCATGCCATTTGAAATGTATATCTTGTAAACTGTTACGCATTTCCCCCTTTAAACCTGGCATTAACATGCTTGGCAGACCACCCTTTTTAAGTGGACTCGGGTACGGTTAGTGGGTGTGCACCCGAGTGCGGAAGACAGTTTTCACATCATCCAAACGAACTGAACTCTGACGTCAATCGGAACCGGGTGCTAGTCAGTGTGAAAGCACCCTAAATCAGCTGGTACCAGTACTGCAGAATATCCGGTATCGTCACATTACATTATCAGATAAATCTTTTGTGAGACAAAGATTCATTTTGGCAGCCGCCAACATATTTTCAATGCAGGAAAAACCCTGTGATAGTTAAGCTTTTTACGTAGTATAGTGAAAATTTTCTTATCTGTTGTTTTATTTATCTATTATTTCCAACCTGGTTCATTGTGTATTAATATAGACATTCATGGTCTTAACAACTATTTGCCGCTAAATCGGATATGCAGTGTTTTGCTTAATTTGTTTTATGTGTAAAAATACTGTGATTTTTAAGTGTATCCCATTAATTGTATTGTTGTGCAAGTCATGTATTAATAAAAGAATTTGAGTCTTGTTGATTCTTTAAAAAATCCTGTTCATTCACATTTAACCCCATGAACCACCATTGGTGACAAGCTTAGTATACTTTTCTATTTCCAATTGAAACAGGACGTTTGGTTGGGACTTTGTTATAGACTTCGTCACACCAGTGAACTATGATTTCTAGCAAGCATTTTATTAGATGACCATTTGGAATTTCTTCTCAGTGAAGAGAAGAGTCAGTGTTTTTTTTTTTTACCTTTTTCTCCAAAGAACAAGATTAAAGCTTAAGTGTTCATGGCTTCTGAAATTTGGTGGTCGACTGAAGAGACCTAGATTATGAACTACACTTATTTTAATTAGAGTCTTAACGGAGAAACATTGAAAATTTGCATGAATTCAATTTTATGGAATGGACCACAGTAAGCAGTTTCATTGGTCTGATTGCCTAGTACGTTACACTTCCCTGCAAGATCCCCACCTTTTCTGTAGTGTCCCAATTCTAACTATTATGTTTCTTGGTTAGGTGAGATTACAGCAGATGAACTGTTGAGCCGCCTTCGACAGGTGAAGGATGGCCCGGAGTCGCCCAGCAATGCCACAACTGAGGAAAGAAGGGAGGGGTCTGGTGGTAAGTCAGCTGTAAAATGCCCTGTTAGAATATAAAATCCATATCGTCCAGGTGACTTTACTTGTGATTCTGCCCTGTTTTGATAATTTCTTGTTCTTCTCAGCAACAGAGGTTGAGGGCACTGAGGAAAACCCCAGTGGGGAGACCCTTCTTGACTGGCTCAACACAGTACGACAGACGGGGAATACAACAAGGAGTGGTTACCGGGGTAACCAGTCATGGCGGGCTGTGAGCCAAACCAATCCCAACAGTGGTGACTTCCGTTTCAGCTTGGAGATCAATGTCAATCGCAACATAGCTGAACAGCAAACGCAGACAGAAAGGCTGGAAGGGGGCCAGGAAAGAGCAGATGGCCCTGTGTCTGAGCCGGAGAGTCTTATGGAGACTGCAGAGGTGGTTGAGGAACCAGTTGTAGATGAGCTGGCTGTTATAGTAGAGCCAGAGCTGCCAGTTCCTAGCACACTGTCTCTAAACAGGGAAGTTAATCCACCAGATCCCCTAACCTTAGCTCCCCCAACTTTAGCTCCTCCAACCTTAGCTCCCCCAACCACAGCTCCCCCAACCACAGCTCCTCCAAACATAGCTCCCCCAACCACAGCTCCTCCAAACATAGCTCCCCCAACCACAGCTCCTCCAAATATAGCTCCCCCAACCACAGCTCCTCCAAACATAGCTCCTCCAAACATAGCTCCCCCAAACATAGCTCCCCATCCACAGCTCCCCATCCACAGCTCCTCCAAACATAGCTCCCCAACCACAGCTCCCCAACCATATCTCCCCTAACCATATCTCCCCAACCATAGCTCCCCAACCATAGCTCCCCCAACCATAGCGCCTCCAACCATAGCTCCTCCAACCACAGCTCCTCCAATCACAGCTCCCCCTACCATAGCTCCCCCAACCTTAGCCCCTCAAGCATAGCTCCCCAAGCATAGCTCCCCAAGCATAGCTCCCCCAACCATAGCTCCACCAAACATAGCTCCCCAACCATAGCTCCTCCAACTTTACCCCCCCCAACCTTAGCCCCCTCAACCTTAGCTCCCCCAACCTTGCCTCCAGTGGAGCAACCACGAAGGGGTCAAATAAGGGCTCGCAGTAGAAGCCCAGAGCAGCGACGGACAAGGGCTCGTACTGCAAGAGGTCGTTCACCGCTCAACCTTGAAAGATTAGATGGACTTCCGCCTACTCAGCATGGCCTACCTTCTCGGCATCCTGAGATCCTGCCCGAGCCCCAGGTAGAGGGAAGCTCAAGGACTCGGCAATTGTTTTTGCCTAGGCAGAGCACCGTGGAAATGGAAACTCAAGAATCGGGAGCTGCACCTGAGTTACCTGGAACACCACAGGAAAGAGAGGTAAATGCTGGAGAAGCAGGAGCCTCAGGTCGTCGTCCCCCAACAATAATGCTGGATTTGCAGGTACGTAGGGTGCGTCCTGGAGAGTACCGCCAGAGAGACAGCATTGCTAACCGTACAAGGTCTCGTTCGCAGACCTCCAATAACACTTTATTATATGAGACTGAGCGCGGGGGTTTCCGTCGGACTTTCTCCCGCTCTGAGCGGGCTGGAGTGAGAACATACGTCAGCACTATCCGCATTCCCATTCGGAGGATCTCAGATGCTGGACTTGGTGAAGCCACTTCTTTGGCTCTGCAGTCTATGATCCGTCAGATCATGACTGGCTTCGGTGAACTTAGCTACTTTATGGACTCAGACTATCCAGACTCGAACCGTGAAGAGAACGCACCAGCAGACCTTACTGATGCACTGGGTAACCCTGATGCTTCTACTGGAACTGCTGCAAGTGAAGCAGATTCCCATCTTCCTGGGAATGAAGGCTTGAACCAGGGTGGTTTAGAGGCACGGACAGAGGAAAGGGAACTGGAAGGTGGACTTCCCGGTGCTGCTGGTCCTCGGGAGAACCGAGGCAGACAACGGGCTCCCATCAGCCTGGATGAAACTGGATCTCTGCCCTTTCTGCGACTTGCGCACTTCTTCTTGCTCAATGAGGAAGATGATGACCAGCCCAGAGGTCTCACCAAAGAGCAGATTGACAACCTATCCATGCGAAACTTTGGTGAAAGCGATGCACTCAAAACCTGCAGCGTTTGCATTACAGAGTATGCTGAAGGCAACAAATTGCGAAAGCTGCCCTGCTCTCATGAGTACCATGTGCACTGTATCGATCGCTGGCTTTCAGAGAACTCAACCTGCCCTATTTGCCGCAGGGCGGTTCTTGTTTCCACCAACCGCGAGAGTGTTGTCTAGCCAAAATTGGTTTTGTGGCACTCCCAACAGGTTTCATGTCTCTTTTCCTCTCTTCCTTTTACATTTATTACCTAGTCATGTGAGGACTCTTATTGAGATTTTTCCATACATCCTATATAAAGTCATTATGTTTTATCAGATTTACTGGTGCCAAGATTCCCAGAACTATACATCAGTGTATTCTGACCCATCTTACAATAAATATTGGTGCAAGACACAACCAATGAAGACCTTGCTGCAATCCCTGATCTTTTACATATATTGAAAAACATTCAACAAAATGATCTAATGAGGGGCAATGTAGAAATAACTTTGAGTGGTACATATACTTTCGTACTAGATTTGAGTTGTACTTTTAAGCAAGTATTATCAGGTTATAACAAAGATTGCATTTGAATAAGTTAATGAATGGATCATATTGTAGAGCATCGGGAATTGCATTAAGGATCAAGAATAGTGTAATCTGCTCCGAATCCACAAATACACATCTATTGGAAAATGCATTGAAACTGTCACACTGTGCTGCATCTAAAATAATTTTGGTTTCATACAGTGTTGGTCGTGTGTTGGTATGAAAGCATAGTATGTGTTGTACCAATTGCACCATTATCATAAATGACTAAATGCAGATAAATAGTAGGAAATTCATGGAGTAGTTCTTAACGAATTTGTTATCCTGTGTAGAATAGATTTTGATTTGGCATTTGAAAGTGTCCTGTAATACTGGTTTTGAAAACCATATGGTCAGACACTTTTTATTTTTTATTTTAAACAAACAGAAAAGGCTGTAAATATGCTATGTTGACGCATCAGGTTGTATTTTTGCCCGTCTTCCCGATAATGCATCAGTTGGCTGACTCAAACATGTTTCATATATCTTAAGAAATAAACGTGGCTACATATAGGCAATGTTGTGCAATGCTAATAAGGAAAATGTAAAGGAAGTTTTGACAAATTGACTTGTATGTTGTAGTCTGTAAATATTAACATTTAAAATGAAGACTTAAATGGAAGTTTTTCTAACAGTTCTGTACATTGAGAATAGCACCATTTATCTTACTCTGAGGAGGAAATTATTTTTCTCATTATGTAATGGTTGGTTCATATGAGAGCTGAGGAGCTTTATTCCCATGCAAGTAAAAAGAAAAGCAGTGTTATTTAGAAACAATAGATGAAATATCTCTTTCCATTGTTTCTGTGTTGACTTGGAAGACTAACCTTAAGCAAAATGTTCTCAACCATGAGTTACATCAACATTTCATGTATCATAAGCAAGCCAACCATTGTTAAAATGCATATTCTTACAATTCAGTTCTGAGGTCATGTATTATAAGAGCGTGTTACTCAATAGAATTTCTTAATTTTGTCAGCATATTTATAGTTATATTTTGAGTCAATATTTTGACTAGCTTCCAGTTTGCTGTGTTTGAAATGAATAAAATGATTTCCTCACCTGACCATTTCTCTGTGGCCTCGCCAGTGTCCCATCATGTTGAGTGCTGCTGTGGATTAAAGAAGCAAAAGTGAATCATCCAGCCCTGCTATCAAGGAATCGAATTGAGCAATACATGGATCTCAAAAACATGATGCTGTGAAAGAAAATAAATATATATATATAAATATATTCACACAGTCACACACACACATATATATATATATTCTGGATAAGGTTTTATGTTCTGGTTTGTATTTTAATGAATAATTATAAATTTCCAAAAATGTTCAATATTATTTTGAGCTAAATTTGGATTATTTAGGTGAAAATGTGCTTGTAACCACGCCAGTGCTCACTGCACATATGTTGTACACTTTCTGCTACAACATAATGGTCGGTCTGTTCATCAAGCCATAATGTTATTTGTATATTACAATAAAAAAGTGTACAGCTACCAGAGTGTTTTGTTGTTTAGAAAAAAAAGAGTGCATTATTGAATATGAAAATCCAACTATCATTTGATACGACTGCTGATGCTTCACTCTTAGTTTTATGAAAAGGGATGAACACTATTCCATGATTAGATCATGAAAGGTTCAGGAAAATAAAATCCATTAACACCAAATACTGTGGACTTATTGATGTGATACTTCTTCATCAGACACTATATTTATATGGTCCCATGTACTTCTAGCAGACCATGGTTTCAGATTTGACATTAGTCTATGTTTACAGGCCTTTGTAATGAGAACCTCTTGCCAAACCCATAAAACTGGCTTGATTAAAATATAGAAGTACAGTTGATATTTCTCTTCTTCTTTTTTTTACGGTAAACCACACAAGCAACACTTCAATTGAAATGTATGGTGTTTTTCTATTTTGTAATTATATTTGCTTTGATCCAAAGAAACTACCGGAGTCTTGTGTCTAGGTTATGTAAATTAAGCTGCAGTCCGTAACATTTTTAGGTTAAATGATCCAAAATCAATTTTTGAGCAAGTACATAAACAGCCAGTGTTCAAAACTATCTCCTTACCTTAGCCTGATTCGCACCGGTAAACTTGTAATAATGTGTTATAATTTGAGAGGTGGGCTACTCGTGGTTTTCCGCTGTAAATTTGAGCATGTCTTTGCGTCATTACATCACAGAAGGAGTCCGGCTAGTTTAGCGCATGTGAGGATGCTGCAGGTGGCGGATCATTTATAGCCTTTTCTCACAGCAGCTGCAAAAAATAAACAGATCATTTTGATGATGGATTGTAATCCAGAAAGGTTCAAATGACAATCTCCAGTGACAACTGGAGATTCACCCTTAGTCAAAATCAAAAGATCAGAATTTACAGAAATCTACAGGTAACGATGTTACACACTATAACCTACATGCGGTCACGCAATGCTGATGATGTTAACATTAACTATAGCAGAATCATTTTTGGGCACGTTTTGATGTGATATGTGCTAAGCGGTCAGATTTAATCAGCGTTGGTAGCATGATTTATTGAATTGCTTTTCTTTTCTCAGTTGGTCAGAACTGGCAGGGATTACTTACTTGTTCAAGTCACATTTTGCGGGGAAAATTCTTATTTTGGTCATACTCCAAGAACCTGTGATTCCGACATATACAGTATCCACACCGGTGTGGTGAATGAATGACAGCCACCCACACTTCGATGCCACATAAAGATGATAATTCGAAAATAACTGCAATTACAGGTTTTAAACTGAGATGGCAAAGAGGCAAAACAAGATTTCTTTAAAGATATGAATGCAATGTTGTGAACATGCAGCCTGCTACAAATGAAATTAGCGCCAAAGTGATTAAAACAACAACAAAAAAACGAACCAAAAAAATACAGATAAACAAATTAGTGAACTGTTGATGAAAATCATGTTCTTTGTTTTTAGAACTGAATCAACCTCAAAGATACAGCACAATATGATCTGCTTTTTAATTAATAAAATGTTCCCTGTTGTGATGGCTTTAGTAGGCTAGTAAAGATAACTGGACAGGATGTGGCTATTATTGCGCGGAACCACAAAGATCGGAGATTGGCCCTTCCTGAGCAGCGCAGGGAAAAGTAACAGGTTACACTAGGGCACTGTACAGTACAGTAACAACACTGGGAAACTTTAAAAGAGTTTGAATTGAAAATGCATAGTTTAAATATATATAATTTTAGACTTAGCATATTTGACTAACTCTTCTGGACCGCCCATTGTTTATTTCATTAATGTGTGGCTACTATAGTGTGTATGGCGTGTGTAATAGAGTGATTACGGCAGGGTGTCGAGTGCGTCTCCTGCTCCGGTTGGACATGCTTATGATTTTCTTATCCAGGCAGGTTAGAACAGGTGATATCGTGAGTGTCATTTGACTTTCCAGTGTCAAAATGGCTCTACGCATTTGCAGTTCTTTTCTGCGTTCATACTCGACCCACGGCAAGGTAACAAAATCTCTCTCTCTCTCTCTAGTTTGAGAATTACTTCCTAGTTTCTTTTAGAAACTTGGAATGGAAAGCAGCGCATGGGAACAATTCCATTAAAGTACATGAGACTAGTAAGCTATTGCTTACTTGTTGGTTATTAATGTTTTATTGCTGTAAAAATGTGTTTCCTGGAAGGGAATTTGAATCCTGCGTGTACTATGAAGGCTTGGCTCATAAATATTCATTACGTCTAGTTCTACTGATTGGCTCAAAGGCTGACGTTGGTTATACCTTTCTGGACCTTATGTGTAAGGCTTATTGTCTCAAGTCATGAATATTAAATGTGGACACTGAATGAAGGTTACTAAAAGTCGTTTGTGTTGTATTAATATTCATGAGTTAACCCTTGGTTTAATTTCACTTCCTGGAAAATTGTATTTGGGAAATGGTACACCTTGCTAAATAAAATTGTTTGTTTTCATCTCCACAGATTCAGACTCAAAATTCTTTAAGACAAGTTGTAAATCGAATTATCAAATTTTATTGTGAAACCTCACGTATAGAATCTTTCTGAATTTGTAAAAATGATTCATCAGAATCAGAAAGAGCTTTATTGACAAGGATGCTTACACACACAAGGAATTTGTATTGGTGACAGAATCTTCCAGACAGAATGTCTGCGACAAGACATATAATACAAATCAAATAAGTGATTAAAAATAATAAACTATGTACAAAATAGAAAATGGACAATATATACAGGCATAACATAATCCCAATATTGTGTTGGTCCTCCTTTTGCTGCCAAAACAGCCCTGACCCATCAAGGCATGGACTCCACTAGACCCCTGAAGGTCCTGTAAGTTGTGAGGTGGGGCCTCCATGAATCGGACTTGTTTGTTTAGCACATCCCACAGAGGCTCGATTGGACTGAGATCTGGGGAATTTGGAGGCCAAGTCAGCACCTCAAACTCGCTGTTGTGCTCCTCAAACCATTCCTGAACCATTTTTGCTTTGTGGCAGGAGCATTATCCTGCTAAAGAGCCACAGCCACCAGGGAATACCGTTCCCATGAAAGGGTGTGCATGGTCTGCAACAATGCTTAGGTAGGCGGTACAGGTCAAAGTAACATCCACATGGATGGCAGGACCCAAGCTTCCCAGCAGAACATTGCCCAAAGCATCGCACTGCCATCACACATTTAAAGAAAATGTGATTCATCAGACCAGGCCACCTTCTTCCATAGCTTCCATAGCTCCAATTCTGATGCTCACGTGCCACTTTTAGCACTTTTGCCGGTGGACGGGTCAGCATGGGCACACTGACTGGTCTGCGACAATGCAGCATTAACTTCTTGAGCAATTTCAGCTCCAGTAGCTCGTCTGTTTGATCGGACCACACGGGCCAGCCTTCTCTCCTCACGTGCATCAAGGAGCCTTGGCCACCCATGACCCTGTGGCCGGTTCACCACTGTTGCTTCCTTGGAGCACTTTTGATACTGACCACTGCGGACCGGGAACACCCAACAAGAGCTGCAGTTTTAGAGAAGCTCTGACCCAGTCGTCTAGCTATTACATTTTGGCCCTTTGTTCCCACTAGATTTTGTCATTTGCAAATTAATTTAATAAAGCCTGAACCTCTTCATCGGCCCATCGGTTGTATTTTAAAACTAATTTGTTGATTAGAATAGCAATCAACTCTTACTGCATGGACCTCAACAGACTTTTGAAAATAGTGGTTGAAATAAAATGCTGCGTCGAGTCGACCAATCAAAAGGCTGCGTGAACTCAACCTATCAGCATGTTCAGCGCCCAAATCCTACCCCCGAAAGTTCCTGAACTTTGAAAAAGTACTACCTCGCAAGCAGGGCCGATTTAATGGGGACATTTTTACCCAGACCTTTATTTAGACCCTGGTTCCTGCGGTCGAAACACACTGAGTACCACCCCAAAGACTTCCCACGGTGGAAACGCGGCTTTTGTTAACAAATCATCATAAAAAGCAGAAAAATTAGTTGAGCCTGAACTCTCCCGAGTTCATAATGAAATATAAGGAGATGAATAATTCATATTTTCTTTTCTTTCTTTTTTTCTGTAAATGAATAGCATAATGCTAAACAGCGCATGAGCAGAGTTTTCAGACAGGAAGACTTTATGTTTTAGCCATGCGGCCTTACTAGACTGTCTCATTTTAGCATTCAGTGCTGAGGAGTACTCTAGGATCACAGGCCACGATTACGGTTGTCAGTCCTGTATTTGAGTCCTTAATACGGGTACGTTCACAGTCCAGTTATTTACGGGAGTGACAACCGTGTTCCATAACAGAACTCACACCCTTAAATAAAAAACCCTCTGAAATATTGCGCTGTGCACAACTAATTGTCAGTCACGTCATACAATGCGAGAGTGCCGTTCTGTGCTGCACAAACGTGTGTCTACCGAATGTTGGGGGTTCTCATGTGTGGTTTCAGTAACTTACAGAGACTGAGAATGGCAGTTTTGTGTCCTATGCGCAACTCAAGCTGCTGTCGGTTAATGACGATTTGAAGGATGAACTCATGGCTTGATTCTTGAATCTTGTCGTATCAAAAGTGATCATACTTTTCAGTTTTATGGACGTCAGCATCTTTGATTTGACGTTGGTCACTGTGGTTACTGGTAAGAAAATACATGCTTGACTCCCGTTGCACCTTCATACAGAGATTATTCCAGACGCTACTGTACATTGCTGATTAAAAGAGGGCATTTCGTTTGTAAATCCCAAAAATAATGGTGTGAATGACTGTAACCAAAAGGATGCAGCTTTCTTCAGCCTGCTTCAGCGTTTTTTTGGGATGTTTGAGAATGTGCTTTTGGTTGATGCAGTCAACAAGTCTGACTAAGGCAAACATTTGATTGTATAGGCATTCAGTGAGCAGTCCTTAAAAGAGTTGACCTTAAACACAGCCACAGTGACCACTTAACCAAAGCTCAGAAATATGCATAACATTTACTCTGATTATATGTAAGTGTGAACTTGTGGAATCTAGTCAGTAAACTGATGCTGTGTTCACCTTGAATGCCTTGAGTTCACCTTAGTTTTTCATGTGATGTCAGGACGTAGGATCCGCAGATTTTAAACAGACTCTTACATTTGTAATCCCACAGAGAGGGGAGGTTAACATTTTTGATTACAGATTATGAGGGCATTTAAATGAAAAGTATGCATTTAAACAAGAATGATGTGCATGGGTAAATCATTCATAATTAAATTCTGTAAAAAATAAGATTTTAATTTCATGATGACTTATTAATTTCTGAATTATGATACTACTCTTGCTATAGATGCCTTATAAATCACTGATGTCTTTGTTATATGTTATGCTTTTGCATAAAGAAAATGTATACCCATTTTACTTTTCATTTTTGTGATATTCCTCCAAATACATTTGTCACAAATAATAATTTTAACACTCTTAACTCTGTTCGTTTAAATGATTCTTGTGTTTTACTTCCAGTCAGTCCTCGGTGGACTCTCATCTGTCCGGTTCAGATGTTCCTGTCCAGTCCACATCAGTCATCTGGATCATCTGGTGCTCACTGTTCAGGACCTGAGCAAAACCACTCATTTTTACACCAAGGTTTTGGGAATGGAGGTTGTCACTTTTAAGGTAGGACCACACAGCAAACAATACCACATGGTGGCAGCAAAGTATAAGTATTCTCACCTATCACTTACATTTCAGGGTGACCGTAAAGCTTTGAGCTTTGGAGAGCAGAAAATCAACCTGCATCAGGTTGGGAAGGAGTTCGAGCCTAAAGCCAAAAGCCCGACACCAGGATCTGCTGACTTGTGCCTTATCACCAAAACCCCTCTGACAACCGTTGCTGCCCATCTCAAGGTAAAACACAATGTTTTTTGCACAGTTTAAGCCAGTTGTTCGCCAGCCGCACAACAGATGAACTCATTACTCCAACATAAGTTTTGCTAAATAAATGGTCACACTTTAATTTAGGGTCCAATTCTCACTGTTAACTAACTATTAACTATGACTTTTGCCTCAATAAACTCCTATTTACTGCTTATTACCTTAGGTAGTTGTTAAGTCTAGGTATTGGGTAGGATTAAAGGATGCAGAATAAGGCATTAATATGTGCTTTATATGCACTAATAAACAAACAATATCCTTGTAATATGCATGCTAATAAGCAATTAGTTCATAGTGAGAACTGGACCCTGTTAGTAAATGTGTTACTAAATAAATAAATAAAAATAATGACTATTAATTTTGACTTTATTTATTCATTTTGTCATACAGCACCATAAAACTGATTTTGAAGTTTAATTTTTGAGAATAAGGAGTTCTTCCACCATGCTTTATGATTAAGCATTATCACACAGTGCTGTTTTTAATACTACTTATAGGCATGCTGAAATTCAGTACAACATCATGATTGTGCGTGTGATATTGCTTTTAAACAGCAGTTCTATAAACAAAAAATTGTATTACTATTGAATAACTTACATTTTACCATTTTGCCAACATTAACATTATTCAATTTAATAATATCATTATGTTTGGTTTCACTTTATTTTACAGTGTCTTTGTTAAGTATATTACATGTATTTACTATAGTAATGACAGTAAATTATGCATAATTACATGCAACTAAACCTCAACCTAATCCTACCCTAACCCTATAGTAAGTACATGTAGTAATGTGTAACTACATCACCTTAAAATAAAGTGTTACCTTCTGTTTTTACTGACAAAAAATATTTCCAGATGAAGCCAAAGCAAAATCTCTGAGCAACACGTGTTTATTTCCTGAATGAACGTTCTTGTTTCAGATTCAAGGGCCAAAAACAAACTTTTCAATAAAGTGAAAGTTAATGATTAAATATAATGAACTATATTTATTTCTATAGATGACATTTGAAAAATTAATAACCCACCCTAACCCTTTCAGATGAATACAAACAGATTTATATTAAAAATGTCCTGGCTAATCCAAGCTTTATAATGGCAGTGAATGGGAGCCCAAAATTTGATGCCCAAAAAAAGTGCATCCATCCATTATAAACGTACTGGGTCCAATAAAGTTAATAAAGGCCTTCTGAAGCGAAGTCATGGGTTTGTGTAAGAAAAATATCCATATTTAAAACTTATTTTAACTTAAAATATCTAGCAGACAGCCTTCCGTATTCAACTTTTTAAAAAAGTTTTAAATACGGATATTTTTCTTACAAAAACCCATGGCTTTGCTTCAATAACTCTGATTGTATTCGTCTGAAAGAAGATGTATACACCTAGGATGAGCATTTTTGGGAGAACTATCTCTTTAAATCAAATGTTAATTCTGCCAGCTTCCTACTCATTTCAAGAATTGAACTGAAATGTAATTCATCTCTGTAAGGTGCCCATCCCTAGTTTTAGAGGACAAAACACTGGAGTATAACAGATTGTTTTTGTAGAATGATATATTCCATGATTTGATGATGTTGTATTTCCAGGCATGTGGCGTGACAATAGAAGAGGGCCCGGTGGACAGGACCGGCGCTGTGGGTCCCATCAGTTCTGTCTATTTCCGTGACCCTGACAACAACTTGATTGAAGTCTCAAATTACCAACAATAGACAGAAGGAGGTGATGCATTATTGCCTGAAGATGAACATGAATCACTCTGTACTTTGAAGATGCTTTTAAAAGTAATAAATAACTCCCACCAAGGTTTTAATTGCCTTTGCTGGTTTCGGCTGAACTAATATTTCCTTCTTTTTACAACTTCCTTATGGGGTTGCCTCAACGTCACACCATTTTGGGCCGAGCACAAGTCCTCACGTACTCAGACACTGTACATGATGAGTAATTGTAATCGTGCTGTGGAGTAAATTCATTTGAAGCCATTAAGGTCTATATTCACTTAATCCAAATGTTACTCTTCCACTGTCCTTTGGATAATGTAATATAGTAGAATTAGTTTAAATGATAATACTTTTAATATTAACAATCGTCATTTAAAATGGTAATGTGTCTATATTATTGGTCTAAGAGTTTCATTGAGTTTCTGGGCTGTTTGTGGATGTAGCCACGCATCAAAGGTTTGTCTGTTAAAATGAAAAAAAACAAAAATAACAAGAACAGTTAGTTTTAGTTCTCCAGTATGAATGTTACAAAAACGAGACCACATTCATTTATTTGTGTTGTTGTAATGATGCTATTTATAGCAATAATTGGTAACACTTTATTTTACAGTGTCCTTGTTACACGTGTTACACGTACTTACTGTAGTAATGACAGTAAATAACTGAACTTAGAATGGTTATTTCTCTTTTCCTTCTTCCATACCAGTCATTCATGATTACATCATATGCTTATGAGCACACTGATATGATTTCCAATGTCACATTATCACAGGGAAAGAAGGGCATTGATGTGTCACTGATATTGACAGTCAGTAATGTCACCTGGAACCTCTCACGTAATTTGAAATACTTGACAGGAAAACTTTTTCCTTGTTCCACCCACATGAACAGTTTCAGTTTTTGATTGTTAATTGTTTTCTCATCATCCTCATACAGAAGATGACACTGGTATTGTACCAGCAACACAAAGGTCAAGGGGTTTTCCCCTCACTGTAGAAACTGCTTTCTTAAATGAAACGTTCTGACTTAAACTTCCTGGGTGCCACATTGTAGTGGATTTCAATTGCATTGGATTGCACTTAACAGGAAATATTACCCACATATTGCATAAAGTAAGTAAAATGGTATATCAGTTAATTCCATGATATCTTGAGAATCATCTTTAAACAAAGTTTGGTTAAAAGAATTCTGAAAACTGATTTGATGAGTGAAAAAAATCCCATTGTGTTTGCCTATACATGTCACTTTATTTTTTATTCACTTTAAAAGTCACTTATGAGGACACCATTACATTTGAATAAAATATATATTTTTGATATGTCTCTTATACTCTAAACAATGTAATCACATGAAAAACAAAAAGGAAAAAAAAGTATATTTTTGTATAACATCAAATTAAATTAAGCAATTTTAAACTTTTTTTATGAGTTAAATCGATGTAAAAACATATGTTGTCGTATCTTATTGACCATATAATGTTTAACAGTGAGTGTTCAATCACTGACCCTGAATCGTAAAAGCAGTGAGATCTATTTGCAACTGGTGGACATTATTTAAAATGCACCCTTTGAAGGGGCCACGGAGAACTCACAAAGAAAAACGTGCCGTTTCAAGGGTAGCACTTTATTTTTACTGCCCCGTTCTCCGTGTAATTACTCTGTACATGCATAGTGTACACAAACTTGATAATAAGTAGTACTCTAATCCTAAACCTAACCCTGAAGTCCACGGAGATGCCTTTTATTACACAGTGCTTTCTGTAACACTGAAAAATAATGTGCAACCAACCCAAGTCCATTTTGCCACTGCACATCAACCTTAGCAACCATAAACATATGTTTGTTATCATTTATATTTTTCATTGAAGTTTATTGCGTGTGTGTGTGTGTGTGTGTGTGTGTGTGTGAGAGAGAGAGAGAGAGAGAGAGAGAGAGAGAGAGAGAGAGAGAGAGAGAGAGAGAGAGAGAGAGAGAGAGAGAAATCGAGTTTATTACCTACATTTAGATTTATTACCTACGTCAGGTCCAAATTACGCATCTCATACCACAAAAAACAACAACAAACGGTGCTAATACACACATACAATGTGGTGTACTAAAAAAGAAAAAAATTCATAACCTTAATCTCCATACCAAAATTCCAGACAGTGATTCATCGGTTCCGAGACCCCCTGAAAGCCCCTAAAGCAAAATTTGTCAAAAAATACAACATTTTATTGTCACTAAAATATTTTTAAGCTCACCATTCAGAATTCAAAATGTTCTATTTTACATTTGTTCTATTTTTTTGCTACGCGGAGACAGTCATATGCACGTATCCAAATTAGACATATACCAAAAATGGCTAGCAAGCGAAAGCTAAACGTCTAACTTAAGGTAAGATGTAAGAGGCTTTTTTCAATCTTTGCATAGAGAGAGAGAGAGAGAGAGAGAGAGAGAGAGAGAGAGAGAGAGAGAGAGAGAGAGAGAGAGAGAGAGAGAGAGAGAGAGAGAGAGAGAGATAACTTGGCTTGTTGCAGGCTGTCTGTCGGCATCCGCCGTGGTGCTTTTTTCAATTTGAGAGATGGCCTGTTTGCACGGTTTCTGTTAGGCGAATGTGCTTTGCTAGTCTCCGATAGGCTATACCTGGCATTTATTCATTTGCTCTTATTTATTGATTGCTCTTGTAAGTGCGCCAGATTGGTACTAATTATTGTCATGTCTGCATTGTAATGCACAACTTTGCCGCTCCTTTGTTCTATACCAACATCCAAACAACTTTAGCCAATGCAACTTCCAATGTCAGTCACGTTTACATGCACACTTTTTTTTGTCATTTCGATTTAAATCATTCCGATTTAAAGATTCAGTGGACTGTTTACATGAGACGAAACCGATCTCGTGTGTACATGTGCTGACAATTTCAATCGCAATCATTTTGAGACATGCGCACACAGTTTGTCTGCCGCATCAGAAATGGCGATGCTGCCCTCTCCAGGCTCCAGCAGCTGTAATGTGTTCCCGGTTGCCATGGCCAATCTCAAGGGCCACCAGGAGTTATACAGTTTTATAAAAGATATTTATTTGCTGTAAAGTGTAAGAATCATCATCATAAAATTTATTGAATATATGAATAATGTAGAGGTTACATTGATTGAAAATGCCGAAGTGATAATGTAACCCTTCTTTACTTGAACCCATGTGTATGTATATGTGTTTTTTTTTTTCTGATTCAGCAGTCTTGTAATAATGCTTGTTTAAGTGTTCTGTCTATTGAGGGGTGGGTTAGGGAGGGTAGGGTGGTTAGAAAGGATTGTCTACTTGTATACTAAATGCATTCTGTAAATTGTTAATGGGAAAATAATAAATATATTGATAAAAAAAAAGAAGAAGAAGAAAAAAAAAAGTCTTACTTCAAAAAAAGTTGAAGTAAAAAGTGCCTGGGATAGACTCTGTCAAAATGAGATGGTGTAGCCAGGCTATATCTGTGTAATTATTCCAACATTATCTTCATAGCTTGTTACGAAAAGTTGAACACCTCAGGTGATGTAACTTTCCTCTAGGCAGCATTATAGCCTGGTGTGAGTCACGTCACAGAAGGTAATCGGGTCAGGTCGTTTACATGGTGGAATTTTTCATTTGATCGGTTCATGAAAATGTTTATCCCTGCCCTCTCAAACCGATGACAGTTTCATTCGATTTGGGCATTTTTATTCCGATTGAGGTGTTTAAATGGAGCATTTTCATTCGGATTGGACTTTTAAACCGATTAGTACAGTGCTCCATGTAAACTCGCCTGTTGCTTTACGAATACTAGGGCTTTGTGACATACTTATTCTAATCTCACAAACTATTTAGGATGGATAGTATGCACATTGGGACGCAGGGGAAATGTACCTATAGCATATCGGATTATCAAAAAATTTTAGTGTGTGCGTGTGTGTTGTCATGTAGGCTATAGATTGGTCGTCTTGGCTTGCATCCATGAAATATTGTAATGTTATAGGCCTACTGCATATTGAGAAAATTTAGATCGTTATTGCGCAACAATCGGGAGATGGGGACCCCTGGCCAAACGAACCGCGCTCTGGCCAGGGAACGGGATGGAGTGCTCACACTTGTCCAACGAACCGGGCTTTGGGGGTCAAACACGCTCTGGCATGGTTCAGAGCGCCTAGTGTGAGTATACACTGGGTCCTCTTTCGGGTATACATCTTTATAAAAAAATACTAATATTTTTGACAATTTACATATATTGTAACATTTCTATTACATTATAAGCTTAAGATTTTATTAAATAGATTATGAATTCTTACATTGACTCCATCAGTTCTTATTATACATGAGGTTTGATTGATTGTAATGTTTTTTTTGTTTTTTTATTATATATGGAAAATATTGATGTCCACCTGCCCAAATCACAGTAGCACCAAAGAGTGTTCAAATATTTTCTCCTCATGATAAAACAAAGGCGATTGCCAACTGACAAAAGAGTAAAAGACTATTGATACTGAGTTCCTGTAAAGCCCAGGTTTCAAAAGTAAAAACATTCTCTTCCTTCTTCTCGTATAACAACGAGTCCGATGTGTTTAAGATATCAGAGTGTCTAATCAGAGTTTCGTCTATTCTTGTTGTACTGTACACTCACTATCTTTTCAGTATTTATTTTTAAGATTTTTCCTCAATAGAAACTATAGAGCTCCCGTTTGTGGGAAAATGAATGAGCTTCCGTCTTTTATTGTGTTTGTTCAGTCTTAACTATTCTATTCTAACTCTGTTGTTATTGTATTAATCTAAATTTTATTTGAACATAATCTGTTAAGAAGTGCTTCCAGCTTCCTTATATTCAATGGTGTCCATGACATTCTCATAAATTCCTACTGATTGTTTTTGTGTGAATAGTAAAAATAGCCGTTAACCTTTTGACTGCATACAGAAATCACCTATGTGCGTGTCCGGGAATTTAAGGATTAAATATTAATCCTCTAATCTAAAGGATTAAAGGGGATTGGAGGAAATTGGAGGAAATAAAGAAAAAGAAATAAGAATGGTAAAAGTTCCAGTTCCATTGTAGTTATGAAGTAAAATATTTGCAAATAATATATTTTTTTAAATATGCAATCATTCACTCTTATTTTCGTCTGCCAATTATGTGACCCTGGACCTGGATTTTATTTTTTATTTGAGATTTATACATGAAACCTGAAAGCTGAATAAATAATCTTTCCATTGACGTATGTTTAGGCTGGGACAATATTTGATAATGACGTGCTATAACCAAAGTTTTATCGTCCCAGAAACAATTGCGATAAACGATAATATTGTCATTTTAAGGCTTTTTTTTGCCACTGAATATATAATCCTAATATAACAGCATAATAATGCAAGTAAACCTGCGCACTTTCAAATGACAACCTTTTAATTCTTTAGATCATGGAAATTAAGGGTAAAAAATATATTATCCTAAATAAAAAATAAAAAAATTGAATAAATAGTAAATAAACATTTTCCCTTGTGAAACGGCTTTAACACTCGTGGGATCGTGTCCATTTGGGCTTATTCTTCCAAACTGTCAGTAGTGGTCAGGAAAACGCCTCAAACGGCTCCTTTCTTTCACCTGTGGATAACCGCTCTGTGTGTGAAGGAACGCCCGAGAACCACTTTCACTTCCGTCACGGAAAACATACAAGATGACAGCACAATCGAGTGAAATGCTGGTGACATTCATTATCATGGAAACATAATGGGCGATATATTGCATCACAATAAATGATTGAGGTCATGTACGTATATATTGTGCGATATATCGATTATTGCGACAGTTGGAACAGTAAGCCCCGCCTTCTTTGATTTGATTGGCCATCTCACTCATCCTGACAGTGACGAGCGCTGTTAGACTGCTGAGACAGACCAACCTAAAATATACACCATTTTACTTTTGTCATCCTAGCAACAAACAGGGGTGCGTTTTTCAAAAGCCTCGTTAGCCAACTATAGTCACAAGTTCTGCCGTTAGCATAGTTCAACCAGTCGGTGTTTCCCGAAACCATCGTTCCAACGAAAGCATCGCAAACTTGTGTGGTTGCAACGACAGCTCTTGACCTGTGGTTAGAAGCAGAGTTTCTTATTTGCATGACATGTAGACTCAATAAATCCTTATCTTGAGCAAAATAAGCAAGCTGACATTTAGGACAATCTACAGTATATCTTTTATTTCGAATACAAATGTAATTTATGTCTTTTAAGTTTGTTTGCATGTGGATCTGGAAAAAAGCAAAATAGTCCTCAGGTGCCATGTCCATAACAATCTAGCATGAATTTGATCTCAAAATAATTCATTAAAAGTAGTTGCGCGACATCACTAACCAGCGTGGTTGAACGACAGATTTGTGACAATACGGTTAACCAGTCGTGACCAGCTAGTTGATTTCTTCAACGATGTAACGTACTATTAAGCAGTGAGTTACATTGTTATACCGGAAACATCCCAGAGCAATCTGTAGTAATAATAATAATTATAATAATTCATTACATTTATATAGCGCTTTTCTAGGCACTCAAAGCACTTTACATATAGAAGGGGGAATCTCCTCAACCACCACCAATGAGAGTACAGCGGACCAGCATCAACAATATCAAATATTGGGGGGGGTTTGGCCGTTTCTAATTATTCGGGGACAAAAAACGTGTTTTTGGTCTAAGAATGTGACAAACAGAAAAAAATAGATGACACATGAAATGAAAATCGACACGAAATGCGACACGTTACAAAATCAAAATCCCCTATTTGTGTCTTTCTATTGTTTTTGGTTTCATTTCATTTCAAGGAAGCTACACAATAAAAAAAACAAAACAACAACAGTATTTTCAATTCACAGTTTACACTCTATAGACTATCGCAGGTGCCACATAATAACCCCTAACTTGAATTACCTCTATACTAATTTCAAAGTCCCTGCCATTGACGACATTCCTCGCAGCAGAAAATGCACCAAATGCAGGTGCTGAAACCAAACCAACAAATGTCATATGGACTGGAAATACTGTAAGATGAGAACAGTGTTAATCTATATATAAATGAAAGCAAACAAAAGAAAATCATTG
Source organism: Gobiocypris rarus (assembly GCA_023029165.1). NCBI lineage: Eukaryota > Metazoa > Chordata > Actinopteri > Cypriniformes > Gobionidae > Gobiocypris > Gobiocypris rarus. The sequence goes on along the minus strand of CM040932.1, from coordinate 14,069,483 downwards.
TAATCATCTCACAAGAGAGGAAAACCGAAACTGCCGAGCACCTATCTATTGAGTGTTCAACACGCACCTGGAACGATGGTGAAAATTCTGCAAGATTTAAAATGATTTTTAGCTGTTATTGTCCTAACATCATTGTCCTATTGCTCTCCATTCTGTGGTTTAGTAATACACTGGCCTTCTAACAGGCACCCTTTGATCTGCTAACCCATATCCTGAACCACTTTGCAAGAAAGTAGTCATTAGGGATATTTGTATCCAAAGTACACTTACAGGGACAATATCCCTGGAGCAACCTGGCATTAAGTGTCTTTAGGCTCATGACTCATTCCATTCAAGGAATGCACCACAACTTTGAACTCAACCTCGCCACACCTTCCCGCATCCACAGCCCAATATTTGATTGATATTCACATATTGACTCAACCCATTCGGAAATGTAATACATATGTCCCTATTTATGCATGTGGTGTTACATATTAGGCAATATATTCTTATTGCATACGTACATACTCAGGATATATGATGTTTGAAACACCCAAAGTAAATTTGGTATAACATACATTATATTCAACTATTTATATGAATTGTATATGGTACTGTAAAGACTGTGTATGTTAGCAAGATGTTTAATTTCTATATGCAATTTAAGTTTACACACCCCTTGCATAATCGGTAAAAATGAAAATGATGTTTACAAAATGCATGTTATTTTTTATTTAGTGCTGTCCTGAATAATATATTTTACATAAAAGATGTTTACATATAGTCCACAAGACAAAAAAGTAGCTGAATTTATAAAAATGACCCCATTCAAAAGTTTATGAACCCTTGATTTTTAACACTGTGTTGTTTCCTGATGATCCATGGCTGTTTTGTTTTTGTTTTGTGATGGTTGTTCTTGAGTCTCTTGTTTGTCCTGAGCAGTTAAACTGCTAAATGTTCTTCAGAAAAATCCTTCAGAAATTCTCCAGTTTTCCAGCATCTTTTGCAATTTTTTTCTTATTTTGTTTAATATACAGGTCCTTCTCAAAAAAATAGCATATTGTTATAAAGGTTCACTATTTTCCATAATGTAATGATAAAAATTAAACTTTCATATTTTTAAGATTCATTGCACACCAACTGAAATATTTCTGGTCTTTTATTGTTTTAATACTGATGATTTCGGCATACAGCTCATGAAAACCCAAAATTCCTATCTAAAAAAATTAGCATATTTCATCCGACCAATAAAAGAAAAGTGTTTTTAATACAAAAAAGTCAACCTTCAAATAATTATGTTCAGTTATGCACTCAATACTTGGTGGGGAATCCTTTTGCAGAAATGACTGCTTCAATGCGGCGTGGCATGGAGGCAATCAGCCTGTGGCACTGCTGAGGTGTTATGGAGGCCCAGGATGCTTCGATAGCGGCCTTAAGCTCATCCAGAGTGTTGGGTCTTGCGTCTCTCAACTTTCTCTTCACAATATCCCACAGATTCTCTATGGGTTCAGGTCAGGAGAGTTGGCAGGCCAATTGAGCACAGTAATACCAGTGGTTTTGGCACTGTGAGCAGGTGCCAGGTCGTGTTGAAAAATGAAACCTTCATCTCCATAAAGCTTTTCAGCAGATGGCAGTATAAAGTGCTCCAAAATCTCCTGATAGCTAGCTGCATTGACCCTAACCCTTGATAAAACACAGTGGACCAACACCAGCAGCTGACATGGCACCCCAGACCATCACTGACTGTGGGTACTTGACACTGGACTTCAGGCATTTTGGCATTTCCTTCTCCCCAGTCTTCCTCCAGACTCTGGCACCTTAATTTCCGAATTACATGCAAAATTTGAGCGACAGTCCAGTGCTGCTTCTCTGTAGCCCAGGTCAGGCGCTTCTGCCGCTGTTTCTGGTTCAAAAATGGCTTGACCTGGGGAATGCGGCACCTGTAGCCCATTTCCTGCACACATCTGTGCACGGTGGCTCTGGATGTTTCTACTCCAGACTCAGTCCACTGCTTCCGCAGGTCCCCCAAGGTCTGGAATCGGTCCTTCTCCACAATCTTCCTCAGGGTCCGGTCACCTCTTCTCGTTGTGCAGCGTTTTTTGCCACACTTTTTCCTTCCCACAGACTTCCCACTGAGGTGCCTTGATACAGCACTCTGGGAACAGCCTATTCGTTCAGAAATGTCTTTCTGTGTCTTACCCTCTCGCTTGAGGGTGTCAATGATGGCCTTCTGGACAGCAGTCAGGTCGGCAGTCTTACCCATGATTGCGGTTTTGAGTAATGAACCAGGCTGGGAGTTTTTAAAAGCCTCAGGAATCTTTTGCAGGTGTTTAGAGTTATTTAGTTGATTCAGATGATTAAGTTAATAGCTTGTTTAGAGAACCTTTGCATGATATGCTAATTTGAGATAGGAATTTTGGGTTTTCTTGAGCTGTATGCCAAAATCATCAGTATTAAAACAATAAAAGACCTGAAATATTTTAGTTGGTGTGCAATGAATCTAAAATATATGAAAGTTTAATTTTTATCATTACATTATGGAAAATAATGAACTTTTATCACAATATGCTAATTTTTTGAGAAGGACCTGTATATATTTTTTTCATTCAGTACTGCCCTTCGGAAGCAACAGACGATACTCACATGTTTCCTGAAAGACAAATTAAGATTAATTTACCTTAATCTTCAAATTCAGACATGTTTTTCATTAATTAAATTTTTATACCTATACATTTGACATGCATTATGTAAAATCCATACTAAGACTCTGACATGTCGTGTTTGTAAACAATATGCTATGTATGTGTAATTTGTATGTTACACATTTATACATACAACTAAATATTGTATTTGAAGATAGATATAAATATCCTAACAATTATATTTTGTGATATAATGTATAATATAGAGGAAGGAATTCCTGAAAACATGGCGAGTAGAGCAACTAGAAGGTTGACACTTTATAGTATAATAATATTATTTCAGGAAGTCTGTTATGTATCTATGGTCATGTGTTTTAATTTTAAAAAGGCACGTTTATTCCCCATGACTATAGTTAAAACATTAATTTACATTATTTGATAACATTTACCTCCTATTAGTGTGTAAAGCAAATGTATTTTATTTATAAAGTGTTGTGTTTCATTTGCATACAAGTCCCAAATAATTACATTTTGATGAACTCCATAGACCTACCCCAGACAGCAGCATAGTTTCGGCCCAGATCCGGGCCACATCTGGTGCACGTGGATTCATCGCTTGTGGGCCGGATCTGGGTATGTCTGGGACATTTTTACTTTTACTGAAGAACTTTTACTCTTTCTGGGAAAAATGCTAAATTTGGCCCTCACTTTCTGTTCAGTCCCATTACTGTAACATCTAAATATCATACTTGATATGTATTTTTGACCTTAGATCCTGTAACATTCTCCCCTAAGTTTCCCGTTTTTTTATGTAAACAGAAGAAATCTTACAATTGCTTAACCTGAATGATCATATGTGCACTCTCCAACTGATTTGCTAGAAATAACAAATACCTGAAGTCGTGCTAATACCTACCCAGCAAGCAATAGCCAAAAAAATTACCTTGAATTTGGTTACATGTCGTTTTTGCCAAAATAACTTGCGAGATGTATGATATTCCATCATGTAAGCAAAGTCAACAGTGATCACAAGGTGTTTGGTTTCATTCCTTTGACATGTTCATGTTCTAGATTTTGCCTTGTTTTATCCTAGACGTCAGGGCTGTGTTTGGACGGCTATTAGGCAACTTTTAAATGAAAAATTGCTTGCTGGGTTCTTCCAGTTTGTAGCTGAACATGTTTGATTGTGGTAATTCACCCCATTGAGGTATAACATTTTGCAGTAATGTAACATACAGTAATTTCAATGTGTGTTTATATGACAAAAGGCATGGTGGTCAAGACATCATGTAGAGTAATACATGTAGAAAATTATTGAGATTCAATCTAAACAAGATATTACATAATTAAAGCAGAATTCATCAAGAAGATTCTATTATACAATATGAGAGTTTACAAGACAAAACATATATTTACAAACATATTAAACTTTTGTTATTTTGAGAAATAGTGTAAATAAATATTGTAAAAACATGAAAACCGTCATACACAGCAGGACAATAAGACATTTTTTTATATTTTATATTTTTTTCAAAGTTTATATTATAAGTCTACAGTATGTACATCAAGAGGGTGAATTTTCATAGTCATATTCATGTTATATTATTGGTGTCATAATAAAAGCACCAAGATGTTTACTGCAGTTGAGCCAGCAGTGGTTTACAGTCTTCTAGATGCTCCAGGCCTTCGACAACTTCGACCAGCGTCTCCACCCTCTCATTGGGCAGAACTGCACCTGCGTTGTTACAGAACTTTCTCTGCAGGCTTTCTTGGCTAAGTGGGTTCCTCCAGTGGCCGTAGAAGGTGTCACAGCGGCCTTTTAGGATATCTCCACTTACCAAGGTAACCTCTACCTCACCGTACATTATGTTGAAATTGGCCGGATTGTCGTGGGGGTGCTCCAGACGGACACGGGAGAGCAGCGCATGAAGTTCGGGGCGTTGGAGAGCCTCCGGGTGGAAGGACTGCACTGTGACTTCTCCATCCAACAGTGCAGTGCAGGCATTAAACTGGAAGGAATGCCGTGCCTGGTGCTCCGTCTCTGGGAATGGGCGGTTGATGTACTTGGAGAGTGGAACCCTAAGCAGGATATCCTTCACCAGGTTTGGAGAAATGCTGCCTCCTCTCAGGCCAACCAGGTTCTTGTGCACAACAGCGGCAGCGTCTGCAATCCAGTGCATTCCGAGGTGTGCGGGAAAGCGCTTGAAAGCGATGTCTTGCTTCTCTATTAGGAAGCTGTGCTCATCATTCTCGGGGGAAGCGATGTGGTGTGGGGCGTAGTCTTCATAGAAAGCACTGAAGCCAGCGACGCCAGGCACTGAATCCAGGACCAGAGGACTTGCTTCCAACCCGCGAGATGCCAGCAGGGCTGCTTCGAGCCCGAGGCGCGAGGCATTTCCGATGTGGAGAGGTTTGGATTGTGTGGCGGCATTAGCCATTGGTGCACCTGCCAGAGATGCAGCGATGGCCAGGGCATTACTGCACTGACTGCGATCCAGAGAGAGGAGGCGGGCACAGGCAGCAGCACTACCCAGAGTGCCCACCACACTGGGAGGATGGAACCTTACGGAGAAGACAGAGAAAGAGCATAGTCGTTATTTTACAAGCTTGAATGATTTCAGCTCTCGGCCATTCTCAATACAATACAGAACATCAAAACGGTCTACATTTTTAACTTAAGCTGAGTATTGCTTGCCTGTGCAAAACTGTGCTTGGGTGTTTGTGTTCTGTGTGGTTGTTAAGTGGTTAGCCTAAAGAATGCTTCGGTTTTGATGTGAAGAGTTGAATGCGTAGCCTTTTAAAGTCACACTAGACTTTGAGCACTGCAATGCTTGTAGTGATATCACGCTATGCTGCATGTTTTTTTGAAACCCTAATTTCAACTTTAAATCATAAAGCTGCCAGACATCATTCTAAAACACAGGTGGATTCTGTTTTCAGAGCACTCAGGAAATAACAAATTATAAGTGTTTAACCCTATCCCCGGAGCCCAAACAGAACTGCTCTGCATAAACACCTGTCTGAAGGAGCTTTGACAAGCTTTCACATGGAATCTGCAGTGTTCTGACCCACCTAGCTCTCTGTTTGTGTATAACCTCAGAGAATACCCATGCTGTGCTGTACTTAGAAATATAATTATTTCTCTCGGTCACTTGAGTTGAGAATGAGACATAGAAATGGACTCTAACCTCTTAGGGATGTTGTGAGCCTCTCTGGAGAATCTCATCAGTCTGCCCTGTATTTCGATTCCCACATTGAAGGCGGTTAGAAAGTCGAGCCCACTTGGTTTGCTGTTCTTGTGCAACATGTCACTTATAGCCAGGAGGGCAGGCAGTACCGCTCCAGAGGGGTGGGTTGCAGGGTGCCAAGTGTCGTCAAAGTCCATTGAGTGAGCCTGTGGAAAACCAACATGTCAATCAAGGTCTAAAGTGTCTGTCCATTGTAGTATTTTTGGGATGATGGTTTGTGTTTCTAAATCTCACTGCACAGAAAACCATGCCAAAGCCTTCAGACATTCTCTAGTGTAGCCAAAACACAAATTGAAAAAAATGGTGCATGATTACAGGAAGTATGACCCAACAACCCAGTCTGTCTAGTTTTATAATCTGAAACACTTCCTGAAGTGTTTCTGGTTAAACTCCCATTATTTAGAGGGTTCACACACCAGACTTTCCAACAGGAGCTTGGATGTGTCTGTAGGTCCACAGTGCTAAAGTTACATTACTTATTAAAGTTGTTTTTCTGGTGCCAAAAATAGTGCTGAATGTTACAAAACAGGTTTATAATTTACTGCTTCATTGACTGTCTGGCTGGGTGTTAATTTCAGAACTTGCAGAACAGGACTTTCCAGGAGACACTGAGAATGTTTCCAGGATGTTTTATCACACATCCAGTGTAACATAAACTAATTACAACTCAATACACGTCATAATACTCACTGCAACTCCATTGACGAAGGCTGCAAGGGTTGGGGAAAGCTTCACACCTTGACGCCCATAGACGAAGCTGATGTCATCAGAAGCATACATGTGCTTGGGGAGGAGGATAAATGAATAGTCATTAGATCCAGCTCATTCACACATCAACAAACACATTAACACACACCATTGCTCCTGTCATGCTGAACTATGTCCAGGGAAGAATTGCACTCTGTAAAGGCTTGGCATCACTCAATTCTACAGAAAAAGTGTGTTTTCTTAGCGTATTAACACTGCATTTTATCACCTAACCTAACAGTGTAGCGATACATTCACAACCTGATTGGTCGGTTTTTATGGCGTATTTTGAGACGGAACTTACCGAACATCCAAAACAATGTTGTGAGCTGGCATAAATGGGCTCTTTGTATGAGCGTAGCTACATTATACAAAATAGCTAAATAGTGTGTGCCCAGATCTGTTACATGTGGATTCCACGTGTAGCGGATGTGGGACGGATCTGGGCGACACTTTGTTGCTGTCTGGGAGTTAGTTTGGAAGTGGAACGAGACCCATCTTTTCAGTGTTCAGATGGTAGCGTCCACACTTATAACTATTAATAAGCAGCAATCCACGCTTATTCAAATGAACCGCACTAACAAAGCAATCGTTCCAGGGTTCGTTTTAATCTCACCAAACATGCCAAGTGTGAACACACCCTTAATAATGGAAAGACAAGTTGTTTTCTCTAAAGGTTACTATTTACTATTGGCATTGTGCCCTACCTGGCAGTGCTGAAGGGCGAGTTCAAACACTTCAGTGGTGCTTCCCAAAAGCCCAACACCAATGCTGTCCAGAATCATGCGTTTGCTGCGCTGCAGCACGGTTGGTGACAGATGCCTTGGCTGGACGCTCTGAATAAACCTGCCAAAGTTGCTGGTCACTGTTTCCTCTGGGGCCGGACGCTCTGCCACTAAAAACAGACAACAGACAGTGTAAGTTAACACCAAAACAATTTACTCTGCTGGATAGCAGCACCCATCCTGAGTGCCAATGACTTGATTAGTCAGTCTATATAAATGTTTCTCTAAATGTCTAGACTTTCACTTCTCTTTTCTTAACAAACAGCAGTTCACTGAAAATTAAGTAGAGCTTGCTCACCATCTAGTGCAGACATATGGAGTCCCCGGGCAGCAGAAAAAGCAACATATCTGGTGGATCTCTGTGTACAAACAGTTATGTTTGAGTGTGTCAGCTGTATATATAGTTAGCATATACTGTATGTTTTGTTCTCTTTTAAGTGTACATTAAAAGAACAGCTAAAAGGCCAAGTCAAATACAAATTTAAAACCATTGGTCACTATAGTTTAAGGCCCAATTCTCACTATAAACTACAACTTTTGCCTCATTAAACTTCTAATTGCTTATTATTAATAGTTAGTAAGGTAAGCTAAGTTTAGGTATTAGGATTAAGCATGCAGAATAAGGCATTGATATGTGCTTTATAAGTACTAATTTACAGCCAATATCCTAGTAAAATGCATGCTAATAAGCAACTAGTTCATAGTGAGAATTGAACCCTAAACTAAAGTGTTACCCAACCTTTTTTATTTAATAATATTTTCTAAAAGTTTTTTCTAAAACCCTAATAACAGTTATGGTAAACAGTTTGGCTTCAATAAGACATTTAACACTTTAGTATGGGGAACACATTCACTATTAACTACAACTTTTGCCTCAATAAACTCCTAAATAATGCTTTTTAATAGTAAGGTAGTTGTTAAGTTTAGGTATTGGGTAGGATTAAGGGATGTAGAATACGATCATGCAGAATAAGGCAATAATATGAGCCTTATAAGAACTAATAAACAGACAATATCTTAGTAATATGCATGATAATGGGCAACTAGTTCATAGTGAGAATTGAACTCTAAAATAAAGTGTTACAGACATTATTTTTCTTCATCCATTCAGAAATCACACATAAATCTAGAATTTACACAACTATGATGTATAAAATATTCTCTACCTGTACAGTTGAAAGCATTCTGTCAATCTTTGTTCAGGATCTGGATATGAAGATGCTTGATGTCTCTGTTTGTCGATTCGAAGTTGAAGAAAGTCTTCACTTCTCTGTCTCAGTGTAGAGATGAATGATTGAAGCCCGATGATGAAGATGATGTGCTGGAGTCAGGTCTGCCCTTATCGCCTTTTTATACAGTACTGGACCACAAAAGATGGATACACCCATAGAACCCTCTGAAGAAACAGGGTTGGAGTTCCCAAGATTTGTTATTTTTAGGTTCATAGGTGGGATTTCGTAGAAGGAAGCAAACTGTCTTATGAAAGGGTCAATGAGGTCATCATTGTTGAGCCCAAGGGTTGGCTGGCATCACTGTAACTCCTCCCAGCATCACTGAGAAGGTTTCTATAAACTTAAAGCATTCTTCACAAGCATCTCAACACTTCATTACAGATCAAGGATCCTAACTAGGTAAGTTTCTTATTTATTATATACATAATATAATATGTAGTTGTGACTATTTATATGATATCTCACAAAGCATGTGTGTGTGCGCATATAGACGTAATGTTTTCTATACTGTACAAACTCTTTATTATATCCCCTAAACCTACCCATCATAGGACACTTTCTGCATTTTTACAATAAAAAAATAAAATAAAAAAACTTGTATTATTATGAATAAGCTGTTTTCCTCATGGGGAAAGTGCCCACAAGCTCAAAAATGTCTGGCATTTATCTTTGTGGGAATATATAATGTTGTATATACATAGTAACATTAACTCACTCAATTTTGATTACATTATTATGGTTTTATGTTTTGAAAAAACTTACTGCAAGTGTATTCTCAGGTATTGTCCATCTGTATATGTTGACTCCTGTCTGCTGGCTGTTTGAGATTAAAACAGGCTGAATCTCATCAGTATCATCATATAGAGTGTAATAGTATAATTCTTCAGCCAACAGAGTCAGAGAGGCAGTTTTAGTTTTAATGACTGAGAACTAAAACATCCACTATGTGAAAAAGCTGTTGCCTCCTGCTTTGCTGTTTGCTGAGTAAGACAACGGAGGGGAGGGAGGATATGAAACTAAACACACCTATAAATAGGCTGTTTAGCGCACACTCAAGAGATAAGGCGTTTGGCTTTGACAGGTTTCATTCCATGAAGGTTTTTTAATTATCTTTTATACATTCAGTCAAAATGTATTTCTAGACATGTTTGAAGAAGCATACATGGGCCAGTCCCACTACTAAAAGTACAGAATATTTTAGCATGCTGATTATATCGATCAGTTAGAAGTAACATTTATTAACCTGAATACGTTCATAATGTTAACTAATTGGGGCTGATAAAATCAGGCAAACATATTTTAGGTTTCAGAGAAGCTTTGTCTGATCAAAGTATCGTTGTACTATGAAAGTATTGTCCGTACTACTTAGAAAATGTACTTCATGTGGTAACATCTACAATAACTGTTGTAGTTTTGTTGAAATGATTTAAGATTATAACTGTATTCAACCAACCTGAAAATACCAAAGCATACCTGACGGTAGATATAACATGATTTCACCAGCCAGGTAACCTTACTTAATAAGTTTGATATAACAATTTATTTTTATAAATGATGAAAGTCATTTTTCACCTTGATGATATAATGTAAAAAAATAACCTTCGGCAACTTAATTTAATTGAAGACATTTTTACACACAATTTAGTTTAGTTGGCTGAACACAATTTAGTTGTGAAACTATTTAGTCAAAATATTTATTTAAATTGGTCCAATTTAATTTATTAATTAACTAAGACTTCATTTTCAGTAGTGTCATTCATCAATGTAATGAATGCCTGAGCGCAAGCGCTACTCTTCACCTCTTCAATGGTAACGACAACTTTCAGTAACAGAAACTCGTCCAATGTCCAACTGAACATTAAACATTAACCTGATTAGCTCTGGGACCATTTTTGGGGATTTCCAGTATTTTAGCAGTGTTTTGTGTAACTTCAAAGGGTAAAATTACACCAAAATATAGTATTTAGACCACTGTAAGTAGTTATGGGAAGCTTTTAAATTTGGAGAAATGTAGCCCACTTAGTAATGTCAAAGAATGATTCATGTAGTTTTAACACAAATTAATTTTGTCAAATATATTAGGTGGGTTGAACACAATTAAATTAAGTTGTGACAAAATGTTAAAGTGTGTTACTTTATCTCATTTGAATGAATTAAACTGTATATTGGAAATTGTATATTGGGTCAACATATCTCAATGTTAAAACAGCAAACCCTTGTGTTATGTTACATAAACCTGATTGAATTAGGTTACAATAACAAAATTAGCAACAAAAGCAACAATTGCACATTTTTACAGTGTAACACAAATATCTGAATTTGTACTTTTTGTCATCATATACTAATTACCCAACTTAATCTTTCCAGCAAAAAGCTACACTTCAAGGGGAGTTCATGGCATCGGCGAGTGGCTTTCCGGCAAGTTTTTATGGCGAGCCAGGTGTGCTTGGGCTCCTGGCCAATGGCATCAGTGCTTTTCTTGTCCTACTGCAGAACTTCCATGGAGCCAGGACAGGCATTCCTGCAGAGGAGTGGAGAACATATTAGCAGGTCATTGTTTTGTCATTTTAACTTTTTCAACTCTTTCCCGCCAGCATTTTTGAAAAAAGTTGCCAGTCACCGCCAGCATCATGATCGTTTTCACAAAAGTTTCATGGACCCCAAAATATTTTGTTGTATGACTATGCAATATCTCAAAAGAAAGAACAGCCCCTAACACTTTTTTAACAAGTTTTATTCTAGCTTCATGAGTAGATTGAGTCCATCAACATTTATAGCATTTAGCATGTTTAAATTTATATGATGTTTAATGCTGATGATCGTGTTATTTTAAATATGATATTGCTTGTTTCTGCTTCTTCTTCACCTGTGTTTTGATCAGTAGATTCGGTAAGATGTGTAATAGTGCCCCCCTAGCGTATAACAGTGAAAACATGGAAAGCCAGAAATTTCCATCAATGGTGGGGAAAGAGTTAACAAACAACTATGCTAATTTATATGATAATTGCAACAAAAAAAAAGAAAAGTTTTTAGCTGGTTCAGTTTAGTGCAATACACTAGACTGCTTACTTCCTTGAACATCACGCATCCCTTTCTTTGCATCTTATGTTAATTTATACAGGTGTTCATCTCATTCTGATTGGTGGAGTGTGCCAGCTTGTGGCAGGATTGCTGTCTTTCCGAAAATATGACCATCTGAGTGGAACCTCATTTGTAGGATACGCAGCATTGTGGGGGAGCTATGGGGCCACAAGAATTTTTCTAGGTGCCAACCAACAAAGTCCAAACCTTTTTAACGAATCAACAATGATAAACAGCACATTTCAAGATCTGTACACAAACAGTAGTGTCAATAAAACTGACATTCCAATGTACATCAAGGAGTCTGCCATAGCTGGGCTAGTACCTTACATCCTGCTTTCCTTTCTACTGGCCTTCTGTTCAGCAACAGTAAACTACATCATGCCCTTTGTTTTTGGGGCCATCACCCTCACACTGATATTTGAGGCTGTGGGTCTGGTAGCAGGGTGGGCTTTAGTGGTCTCTGGGATTCTGGAGCTCCTAATCCTGCTCTTTGCCATATATGGCTCATCAGCATTGCTAATCAAGGGATTGGTCCAACGCTACATGCTGAAGGGTTTTGGAAACCCTCTCTTTAATGTGCTACTCCTAGGAACCACCAACGCTAGCAGCTCCCAAAGCTTGGGCCAAGAGAAGAAGAAAAACACCAAATATGCCGAACCTATGGCTTTGGGATTCTTCTGCGACACAGTCTCACCATTTATATTTGCCTTCTACGCCTTTGGCTACTTCACGTGGATCCCAGTAGCTGCCATCTGGATATCCATAAATTCCGCTGCTCAGCTTCTATCTAGCTATTATGCATATCTGCGTCAAGATTGCTACCATGCAACCAAGTTTGGCCTGCACTGCGTATTTTGGTTGGTGAAGACCTGGGAAGAGTATGTGGTGTCTGTAACCACTGGCCGGATTGAAGCAGGGGAAGTAAGGCATGCCATGGTTGGCAACTGGTTCTTCCTTTCTGCTGCTTTGGTTTTCTGCATCGCAAGCCTAAACAAAGACACTCTTGAACTAGTACACAATTCATTTTTTGTCCTGGTGACCATATCAACCATCTCCCAGATTCCCATCGACAGGTACTACATCTTTTTTGGAGTGACCTGTTCCCTGTTCACTCTCTTATCCTTCTATGGCACTTTTGCACGCCTCATCAATACCATTGCTGAGAAGTCCTTGATTCCAGTCGGACCCCAGCCGGTCTCCACTGAATCCCTGCAAAAAAATCTCAGTTACCTTAAGAGACCTAAACTGGATGAGCCTGAGGATAAAGGTGCACAGATTCCTGATGCTTTATTCTATCTTTCCAATGGAGTGGCCGCACTCTCAGCCATTCACAACAATCAGCTCGGCCTTGCATTTTTTGACCTAACTGTTCCCTGGGTACTCATCCCGGGAGCCATTATCCAGGCCTACGTCAGTCGACTACAAGTACAAGGTGGCCAGAGGTTCGGCTCTGTCATTCCCTCATTCTATGTGGCTATTTGGGCAACTTGGAGCTGGTTTAGGTTCGCAGGTATGAAAATGTAAGATTAAAAAAAAAATACTTGGCTAAAATTCTGGGTAGAATTCTAAGCTGATTAATTTTTTTCTGTAGGTCATCGCTTGGAAATATCCACAGAGTCAGCAAACGGATTTGCAGCTGGAGCAATAGCATTCCTGGTCATTAATGCTTTCTTGATTCTAGTTGGTAGGTTTGTTAGTAATACATAACATAGACACTTGCTTCTGACTTTTGCCATTGGAAGCATTGTGAATTGGACCTTCTTCTTTTTTTTTTACAGCAACCTTTGGCAATCTAGTTCTCTTGGCATTGACCGTTGTCATGGAGGTCATCATAGTTTGTTTTCTCCTCTCTACTTTGGGAAGACTGCCTTATCAGTTAGAAGGTATGGATATACATTTTGTAAAGAAAATGATTGTGAAGATGTAACTACATGTGTAAAAGTTACTTCACATTTTCCCCTTCTTTAGTTGCTATGCTAGCAATTTTCGCCATCATATGTTTGTATGGCATGCTAGCATCCCTTGTGAACGGTATCTTCTCTAAGACCCTGATACCAGTTGGACCTTCCCTTATCAAGGTATTACATTTTATCAATGATGACAAAGTGCTTGTGAAGTTTAATTATGTTATACATTCAATAACGTAACATACAAAAACATTCCTACTAATTGATCTGCTTTTTTCAAAGGACAAGAAAAAGAAGAAATCTGAGTCCACATATCCATGTTTCATTGCCAAGTCTCGGGAAACCAGCGGACTCCTCAAGATTGCGAAATTGTTGGAAAACAATGGAGTGTGTGGTATCCCTACAGATACCGTCTATGCCTTGGCTGCTTCATGCAAGAACCCTAGTGCAATTGAGAAGATCTACACCATCAAAGTACATGCCAACACAAACGTTTTGAAACATAATACTCTTTTACAAATGATCAGCTGCCTGTGTGTGTGCCCTTTCAACTGACCCACTGACCCATAAACGTTTCTCTCCATGGTAGGACCGTCCTGCAGAAAAGCCGATTTGTATCTGTATCTCAAGTGTGGAGCAACTTGTGGCAGCCAAACCTCCCTTCAGTCCTCTGCTGTGGGAGTTCATGAGAAACGTCTACCCGGGAGGCATTAGTTGCATTGTCCCGAAGGGCGAATGGCTCCTAAAACTTGGTACGGTTATAAACATGCATTAACATTTTATATCTACACTTACTCTTACTCAGTCAACAAACCAAATTAAAACTTTACTGAGAGAACATTTTCAGGAATCAGTGATGATTATATATTATCTCCAGTCATTTTTACAAGTCATATTGTTTGCAGGTGTGGGTCCTGCATATGACCGTGTGGGGACCAGAGAAAGCATTATGATAAGAGTACCTGACCACACTGCTACTGCTCACCTGTGTGAATTCACCGGTCCATTGGCCATCACATCAGCCAATCCCAGTGGAGAAGCTGACAGTGTACATCATGATATGGTCATCAAGTAAGTTTAAAAAAGCCCCAACAATTTTCAGAGGCTACTGTGAGTGAATATAAAACTCTACAAAACCAATGCATTGAACATGGAATTGTTTTAAATTAATAAATAATGTAGGCTAAACAAGGGACTATTAAAGGGTATTCACTGCCGGTTATGACATTTAATATTAAAACAAGGATTGCAATAGAAACACATCTTAGATTTGTCCCTTGATTGCGGGACTCAAGTGATAATTGGCGTATTGTTTTCTTTTGTTCTGAAACAGCCGTCTTGGCCACAAGATTGAAGGAGTCCTGTGTGATGGAGAATCTAATGAGGTGGTGGCATCAACTGTAGTGAACTGCCTCAAAATTGATGAAGGTAAACTGATATCCCAAACAGCTCATAATAATAGATGTATTCCATTATTAATACTAACATACATTATGTCCGTTTTCAGGAACTATCAGCATTCTCCGTGAAGGTTGTGTGCCTGCTTTGAAAGTGAGGCAGATTTTTGAACGAGTAAAAAGCAACATGTTATAGGATTACTACTAACATCAGCTTCAACGGAACCTCTAGTTGCTGTCTTTAATATGAAGGATGTTGCATTTTGCACATGAAGAGAAAACTGACACAACTTTACATGTAAATAAGTCAATGTTATCAGTTATTCTGAGGAAGTATCACCATGAAAACATAAAGTGAGCACTGTTAAAGCTCTTTTAGCTACATAAACCTGTTACTGTAGTGCTGTGTGAATTATATGTTTACCAGTGCTTTTGAAGGTTGAAAAGTGTTGTAATACTGAACTGCTCTTTTTAATTTATTGCTATTTATGTATGCTTTCAATGGATCATGCCTTTGTTGATTAATATGCAATTCAACCACAGTGAGTGAAAATGCATTTAAATATTTATCTTTGCAAAGTATGCTTGTACATATTGAGAAATGAGAAACTGTATGCATGATATATATATATATATATTTTTTTTCTTTCAAGTGTGCTTATTTACTGTCTAATAAAATATTGGGATAGGAAGATTTGTTTTGACATGAAGTTTATTTGTCTTTTGCGATGACTTTACAAACTTTACAAACTTTCATGCTGTTTGCAGCAGAACCAAACAAAGACAGTGAAGACAATAAATACAGAACACAAATGGAACAATATACAAAATAAAGAAAAAATGTTAACACGTTAGAATACTGTTCTGTCATTAATAAACGAACTACACAGGAATGCAACTTTAACAATCTAGTAACTACAATTATAAGAAACTCTGATTAATGAATTAGTAAGTAATAGAGTTCAAATAAATGTGGAAGTTTGTTAGCAAAATTAAAATAGTAACTACTATTTTTTTCATACCTCCCAGAGGACTATTAAGAAATGAAAGCTCTTGCGTGAGTTCTGCCCGGAAGACTCAAATGTTACATCACTTATTACCTTCAGATCTAATCATGGTCTAATACTTGGAATATAAAAGATCGGTACTTACACACCTCCATCCTCCCCACCACCACCAGGATGGTCCCTGCCCATAACCGCCCCTGCCTTCATCTTCAGGAAGGAAATGCAGAGTCCATTACCCTTGAGACAAGAGCTACAGGCGGGGCCTAGGCCAAAGAACCTCATAATATATAACTTGCTGGTCTGTTTTAACGCATTGTTACTTCATCTGACCTCCTGAGTCTTCCTGGAAGAACTACTATATACAGGTTCATGATTAATGTGAATAATGTATAATTAATTCTAAAATTAGGTAACGGTAATCGACTATTAATGTCACAGTTGCTGTGTTAACACTCACAAAGACAAAGGAGTAGAAGTCAAGGGGCCTTTATTTTAAATCCAACAACAGAAATCACAAGGAAAAACAATACCACATAACAACTAAAATACTACTAACACCAGACAAAGAACAAACCAAAACTGAGGGTATAAATAGAGAGCAAACCAAATGAAATCAAACAAACAATGTGTAACTATGGGAACAAACAGGCAGGGAAAAGAGAAAACAAAACTAAAGAACTTACTAGAAAACCAACTATGAATGTCAGGCAAGAATGGAACCAAAGTACATGACAAAAACAAACTCATTATGTGACAAGTAATGACTCAAGTATTACCAAAATCCTTCAGAATGACTTATTAATTAGTTGGATCAGTATTATAAAGTGAAAAATAATAATAATAATAATTCATTACATTTATATAGCGCTTTTCTAGGCACTCAAAATGCTTTACATATAGAAGGGGGAATCTCCTCAACCACCACCAATGTGCAGCACCACCTGATGATGCGATGGCAGCCATATTGCACCAGAACGCCCACCACACACCGGCTGATTGGTGGAGAGGAGACCGAGTGATGAAGCCAATCAGTGTATGCGGAGGATTAGGAGTCCATGATGGACAGAGGCCACTGGGCAAATTTGGCCAGAATGCCAGGGGTTACACCCCTAGTCTTTTTCTGAAGGACATCCTGGGATTTTTAATGACCACAGAGAGTCAGGACCTCGGTTTAACGTCTCATCCGAAGACGGTGCTCTCTGAGAGTATAGTGTCCCCATCACTATACTGGGGTGTTAGGACCCACACAGACCACTGGTTGAGCGCCCACTGCTGGCCTCACTAACACCTCAACCAGCAGACACCTGGTTTTCCCAGGAGGTCTCCCATCCAGGTACTAACCAGGCTCAGCCCTGCTTAGCTTCAGTGGGAAACCAGTCTTGGGCTACAGGGTGATATGGGTGCTGGTAAAAAACATGATAACTATGTGGTATGTGGTAATGACTGAAGTCATTGTGAGCATTGAATGTTTTTGTTAAATCGATGGATTTGGGAACACTTGAGTCATTACAGCAAAGTTTTACTCCTATTCGTCAGATATCGACGCTTGGTCAGTTCTCTTCTGTGTAAGGGTACTACACTTTTAGTGTAGTTTTTTGACGTGCAGTCACGTTACTCCATTGATTTCAATGAGATAGCTTTGATGTCATATACAGATGCGTTGGGCATAGTTGTCGTCATGATGAAAATATATATTGGGTAATGATTTTCCATTATAACACGGTGTGTGATTCTCAATTTAATCAGCCAGTATAATTTTATTTACATTTCTTTTCTTTTTTTATTTACGCTATTCGGACACATTTGAACACTTAACCCAAACCTATCCCTGAAACTACCCATTCGTGTATTATAAAAAACAGGATCTAACAGGCAGATGCGACTGCAGCGACAATTTCCATACGCCAAAGATCATGAACACATTTCAAAAATTGCCGCCTGAAGAAACTTTACACCAGCTTTGACAGCATTGGCTCTCGTATGTCTCTTGACCAATTGCATCATTACGTCAGCTTTGATTGTAAAATGCCATTGGCTTTCGTGTGTCTCGTGACCGATGCCGTCATGCTAAATAATCGGGTGTATCATTTGAATGAGATATGACTGAGTGAAGTGTGTGTGTTCACGGAGCGATGGGTTGGATCATCATTTCAGCGATTGAAACATTAAGATCAGCTCTGTTCTTCACACAAAGATATCGAATGGCTTGGGATACAACATGAGTTAATACTTGTATACTGTTTTTGTTCAGTTTTTTGCAATAAATATCTGTGACTGTACTTTCATTAGCCTGTTACATGTTTTATGTTGTTGAGAAGTGGGTAGGTTTAGGGTAGGAGTGGGGTTAGTTGCTCCAAAATATAAAAGTAGCCTCTAAGTATTCATAAAATCAGTCTACTTTTACAAATGCAAATAATGAAATGCCTCTTGATCTGACGTATTGGGCAAACAACTGAAATAGAGTACCCTATGTGTTGGAAAAAACTACACTAAAGGAGTACCCTGTGTGTTAAAAAGTGACGCCGATGGGAACTGACCTAGTGTCAATATGTGATGAATAGGAGTGAGACCGTGTTGGTCATTTCTGTGGTTTCCCCATGAACTTTACGCTAAAATCCAAACAATTAGTCAGAAGGATGTAGAAATATTTGAGTCATTATTATCCAAAAACACCTTAGAAGCTTACAATGACAATATTAGTGAGTTATCCTCCTTTTCACTTTAGACTACTGATCCAAATAAATTAGTAATTCCTTCTGAAGGATTTGGTAATACTTGAGTTATTACTAAAGGGTTACCACGCTCTTCACTTTAGAAAAATAGTAGCGTAAGCTAATAGTGAACTACCACGTTCAACTTAACTAACAAAAAACTATGATTAATTAATTAGTTAGTAAAGCTTTTTTTGCATACTGTAATTCTCCCTGTGCACAATCAATAAATTACTGGATTTCACATGTTTTTTACAGCCTTCCACAAAAAATCCACATGGTTTTGGGAGACTGGATATATGTTTTTGCAAATACTTGGATGGCTTTTTTTTCTCAGAAAAGATCTCATAGTTTGGGAATATGGGAGATAGTTGCCACATGTAGAGAGCAACCAATACTATCTGGAAAGAGCTGCACCTCATTCAACTTCTAAAATATGTTGCTGTCGGCCTCTTGACAACCTCACTGACCAGTTTTCTCTTTGTCTTCTCATCAATTTTGGCGGGACGCCCTGTTCTTGATAATGTCAGACTGTGCCAAATTTCCTCCAATTGTTGATGACTTTACACTGTGTTTCATGTATATACTGTATCTAGTGCCTTGTAAATATTTGTGTAGCCCTTTTTGTGAGTGAAACATTTTAACAATGTTTCACAAGCTCTTTATGGCACCATGGTTCTTATAGTAGCATCCAACCAAGAAAATGTCAGAAAAATCTTACAAGATCAGAACACTAAATAATTCATTAAACAAATGAAAAATACTAGGAGTACCACAGTAACCTAATCAATACCGAATATGTTAGTGGGTGGGAAATATCAAAGTTGATGTGTTAGAAGCAGGAAAAATGGGCAAGCGTAAGGATTTGAGCGAGTTTGACAAGGGCCTAATTGTGATGGCTAGACGACTGGGTCAGAGCATCTCCAAAACGGCAGCTCTTGTGGGGTGTTCCCGGTCCGCAGTGGTCAGGATCTATCAAAAGTGCTCCAAGGAAGGAACCTGTGGTGTACCGGTCACAGGGTCATGGGCGGCCAAGGCTCATTGATGCACGTGGGGAGCGAAGGCTGGCCCGTGTGGTCCGATCAAACAGACGAGCTACTGGAGCTCAAATTGCTCAAGAAGTTAATGCTGGTTCTGATAGAAAGGTGCTCTGAATACACAGAGAATCGCAGATCAGTCAGGGTGCCAATGCTGACCCCTGACCACCGCAGAAAGTGCCAACTGTGGGCACGAGAGCATCAGAACTGGACCACGGAGCAATGGAAGCTGGCCGGGTGTGTGTGCGTCGCTTACCTGTGAACACATGGCACCAGGATGCACTATGGGAAGAAGGCAAGCCAGCGGAGGCAGTGTGATGCTTCAGGCAATGTTCTGCTGGGAAACCTTGGGTCCTGCCATCCATGTGGATGTTACTTTGACATGTACCACCTAAGCATTGTTGCAGACCAAGCACACCCTTTCATGGGAACGGTATTCCCTGGTGGCTGTGGCTCTTTCAGCAGGATAATGCTCCTGCCGCAAAGCTAATGGTTCAGGAATGGTTTGACAAGCATAACAATGAGTTTGAGGTGTTGACTTGGCCTCTAATTCCAAGAAGTCGTCGCTGCAGCCTGTAGCACGATGACATACTGGATCAGGTCCAACACGTACTGGACGTGCATGCGTGGGGGTTTCATTCACATTTTGATGACGTCACATGCGCAGTTGAGAGTTTTGGTGACTTGTGCATAGATAAATACTGGAACCGCTCGCGCAAAAATAATTATTAATTACATGCTCACAAAATCAGGACACAGGTTTTGCATTTTCCCTTGAATGTGTACTGGTTTTTTAAGTTGTTTACAGATCTTGTTGTATTGTACCTTGAGCATTAAAATTACAGACAATTACTTGATTTATTTTTGCTTCAAAATATGGAAATATGACCTGAATATGTTACAATTTTAACTGTTTTGCATGTATGTAGAGAGAAACTAGGATAACCAGCATCACAATGACTTATTCATCAATATTTACTTATAACTATTTATCAGAACAACTACTACACAGGTTAGAACATCATATTGACCGTACATGTCACTTAAGACCAGCACATATGCGTCTATGCATACAAATTATAACCATAGACTGTATAACTAGATCGGTATGACGTCGCCATAACGAACCACCATCCAGTACGTATTGGATCTGATCCAGCTACGTCATCGTACTACAGGCTGCAGCGAGGGGTGTCTCTCTAATTCCCCAGATCTCAATCCAATTGAGCATCTGTGGGATGTGCTGAACAAACAAGTCCGATCCATGGAGGCCCCACCTCGCAACTTACAGGACTTAAAGGATCTGCTACTACCATCTTGGTGCCGGATACCACAGCACACCCTCAGGGGTCTAGTGGAGTCCATGCCTCGACGGGTCAGAGCTGTTTTGGTAGCCAACGAGGGACCAATGCAATATTAGGACATAATGTTATGCCTGATCGGTGTAAATACATAAGGGAGCAATCAAGGGAAAACAGACCAGGTGTTGTACTAATGAACAACCATGAGAACACACAAGAGATCAGTGAGGGACAGAAAACAGGAACAAGGAAAACAACACCAAGACTCATTACATAAACACCCCTCCCACCTCCACCCCGGAAGGAGGGCGAGGGACTGGTGCAGGACAACTAACAGGAAATGCCTGCAGGTGAAACCAGGGAGGCGATGATTTTGAGAGGAGCATGAAGTGCCAACGGCAGTGTAGCTTGATTGCTGGACTCTTATGAAGTGTTGACGTCAACTGTGAACTACCTCAAAATTAATGAATGTATATTGATTTCCCAAAGAGCTCATAATACTATATGTATTCCATTATTGAAAATAACATGCATTATGTCCATTTTCAGGAACTATCAGCATTCTCCGTGAAGCTCTTTGGTCAGAGGAGAACTGGCACCCCGACTGAGCCTGGTTTCTCCCAAGGTTTTTCTCCATTATGTACTGTTCATGATAAATGAAATGAGCTGGATGACATCCCTGTTTTCTCCAGAGTGGCTGTACAGCCGAATCAAATCCTGTTTAACACTGTGAAGCTGCTTTGAAACAATCAGCTTTGCGAGTTAAAAACAACATGTTATAAGATTAGGGGATAGCGGGGGACATCCTAACACATTGATTTTTTATCAGTTTGTGTAAATCCACTTGGGGAGTATTTTTTTTTTCACACATTAATTGACATTAATTAAATGTCTAGTAAAAATTATGTGGTTTTGCTTCATTAATACAGTGTGTACTTTTTTCTTGATTTTCCCCCGAAAGAATGGAAGTGAAATGTGACAACATGCCCCATTGGAGGGGCACACTGTAACATGACCATCATATATTGTTTTGTATTGTGTCTTTAGTAAATCCCGACAGTTCTTTAACGCCAAAAGAGGGTTTGTGCTGGTTCAAGCTATTAGTAAATCTGGCCCTTAATGTAACAATGAAAATCTATGCAACACAATTGAAAACCAATGTGATACATCTTTGATAAAAAACACAACAACATTAAAAAAAAGTAGGAATAAATAACTGTATAAGAGTACACAGGTCTGAACTAATTCTTAGTTTAAGCACCTTTTGTCTTTATGACAGCACTCGGTGTGTTTGGACAGGATGAAGAATACGGGCGATAGTTATCAAATGTAGGGAGCAGCTGCTTGCCAGAAAGCTGCAACTCTTTTAATGTTACCGTCGGCCTCTTGACAGCCTTCCTGATCTCTAAATAACGCCAAATAAATCTCAGCAGATCAGCGATTAAAACAGCGATTAAAAGCGATTGATTTTTCTGACATCTTCTTGGTTGGATGCTACTATAAGAGCCATGGTGCCTTAAAGAGCTTGTGAAGAATCTCATTGTTAAAATGTTAAAAATTTCACTCAGACAAAGTCTACATTCCCAAGGCATTAAGCATCCATGGAACACAGTGTACATAGTCATCAACAATTGGAGAAAGTATGGCACACATAAGATATTATCAGGAACACTAGGTGATCATTTTATCTTCCAGTGCCGAACATGGAACTGAATGAACTGAAGACACAAATACACATGGGAGCAATAAGGGATAACAGAACATGTGTGATTCTAATTTACAACCACGAGAAAACACAAGGATCTAGAACTCAGGCAACAGGAAAAGGGAAAAGAACACCAAGACAAGGAAACTGAACAGGACTAAATGTACAGCTAACATTACGCCAACATTTGAGGTTCATTTGTGTTCAAAAACACATTTTCCCACATTGTTTTGTTTTGGGAGGCACGTTCTGATTTTGCCAAGTGGTTGCTGTCCTGAGACCAGTGTTCTGTAATGATGATCCTGGGACAACAACTGCCTACGCCAATCAGCGTTTATGATGCCATCACCGTGAGCCCCGTATGCTCTGCTGTGTCCAGCAAATAATAATAATTAAAAAAAAACGCAAAACGCTTCTGCAGTAAACACAGATTACTACAGTAAACCCATTTGCTAACAAGCGCACGTTACAAGGTAAGACCAATGATTTTTTACATCATATTAATTTACAGCAGTCCTGTTTACATTATTTGCATTTGTGAATCAATTGAAAGTCGCTACCAGCCAAGATTTGAATCTTGAATATGAATATGACTTCAGATCATTACTGACGTTGTCTTCAGATCATCACATGAATATGACAGAGCTGACAGTGATTGGCTGAAGCAGTTGTTGTCCCAGGGTCATCATAAAGCACATTGGTCTCAACACATTGGACAGCACCGTGGTAATATCAGGACGTGCGTTTTACGAGACTGGATATATGTGTTTGCAAGGATTAACCAGGCAGATGGGTAATCTGAAGAGACAGCCTCACTGGCCAGTTTGTCTTCTCGTGAATTTTGGAGGGACACCCTATTCTTGATAATGTTGCTGTGTGCCAAAATTCCTCCTTTTGCTTATGACTATACACTTTGTTCCATGTATAGCTAATGCCTTGGAAATGTTGTTTTTAGCCCTGGTCTGAGGGAAACATTTTAGCAATGAGATTCCGTTGATGCTTCACAAGCTCTTTGTGGCCCATGGCTCATTTAGAAGCATGCAATGAAGATGTCAGACAGAAAAAATCCATTTCCTTTTCCTCACTCCTCAAGTCAAGTCATTCCAAAACTCATTAAACAGAACAACACCTGCTATTTTAAAATATATTCACGCCCATATACATCATGTTAGTATAAACACATTTTAACAGCTTTTCTTTGGAAGAAAAAATTAAATAAATAAAACCCTTGCACTGTCATGGTACTTTTGGTGCGTCACTGAATGCTCAGTTCCAATCATGTGTGCTTCATTCTTTTTTTTAGATTAGTGTTTAGTCTGATTTCAACATGAGTCAGATTTTAGCATTGAAAATGTCATGATATATGTAGGCCTACTGGAATTGCTACACTGTAAAAGAAATGGTGTTGGTTTTCACTTTAAAAAAGCAAGTAAATGGTTGCCTTAAAATTTTGAGTTCTTAAATTAAACATTTGAGTTAATACAATGAAGGAAAATCGGTTTAATAAATGGAAACTCAAAATATTATTTTATCTGAACCACATACATTTAAAAAATGTTGTAATAAAGCATGAAGATAGCAAAATTTAGCATGTTTCACTGCATTATAACAAATAAAACTCACAATATGTTTACAAAATCTTTTAATTAATTAATTGAATTAAGGGTGATGTCGATTTTGAAAAATGTTCATTGTATTAACTCAAAATTTTAATTTCAATGAATTTTAATGCAACCAGGTAACTTACTTTTAAAATATTATTTTTACAGTGTAGATTAAATTGTATTGTTGTGCATCACAATTGATCGTCATCAATAGCTTTTCAGCTTTTTCCGTAAATATTTCTGTGATTAATATTTGGTAATTATAGTAATTAACGCAAATAACAAAACATAACTTTTATCACTTTCTGCAGATGTATGCCCACATCTTTGGTTGGCATTACAGGAAATGATCTGTGTCTGAGACGTTGTATCGAGAGGATCGATGATAGACACAGAAAATTGGGTTACACTCAAGTGTTGGGTAAGTTACTCTACAAAAGTAATTAATTACTAATTACATCTTCAATAGTGTAATTAGATTACAGTACAAATGACTCTCTCCAAAAAGTATTTAATTACTAATTACTTTCTAAATACCAAATCAACCTCGAGTTAAGCGATTCAAGGATAGACATGAAATGGCTGTTTTAATTCATTCAAATACATAATATAAAACTATAAAAATTATTCTTATTAACTGAGCAAAGTATTGCAAATGTGAGAAGGATACATAAAACATACATTTTGACGTTAATTCCACTATTGTATTATTTATAAGTATTTAGTTCAATTACTTGTGAAGTAACTGTAATTCAATTACACAAAAAATAAGAGTAATCCCTTACTTTACTTTTTCAAGGGAAAAGTAATTAAATTACAGTAACTAATAGTAACTAGTTACACCCAACAGCCAGCACACTGGATTTTAAGATATCCCTGTTATACACAATCCTATACACAAAGATGTTGAGTTGTTTCTCAGGCTTGGGTCAAATATGGACACATTTTTAAATTTGCAGTGTAATTAAAAGTTGTTAAAATGTTGTTTAACGTTCTGTAATTGATAAAGATAAACATAAAAATAAATAAATAAGAACTGCCTTTTCATTATAATGTAATTTTATTACAAAAAAAACACACATTTTATTCTGTTAAATAAAATAAAAAACAGTGTTGATACTGGTTTTCATTACTTAAAATTTTAATTTTAATTAATTTAAAAATATTTTTTTTACATTTGGCGAGTCAATGTGAAAATAATTACAGATTTTAATGTTATGTGCAATTAATCAAAGTCAGTTTCAGAAAACTGTGCAATTGATTAATTTTTTTTATAATATTTATCGACAGCCCTAATAATTGATGTAAGTTGATGCTGATTTCTTTTAAAAAATGTACGCTACAATCAGGGCCGTCGCTAGTGGGGTGAAAGCTGGTGACGATTATAGGGGCCCCCACTGCCCAAGGGGCCCCACAAAATCCAGAAGTTATACTATATAGTACCCTGTTCTGTGAACAATTATAATATTTTTATTAGATGTATGCCTGAGATTTTAATGAAAACCACAAAACCATGCAAATCGGTTAAAGAAGTTTTTCAAATATCTGCTCCTCTCCTCTCCATACAAATGGTTCAGTCCGGTTTAGTATTTATTAATTAAATCAGTCAGTGACGAACATTAGATCATTTGACCCAATCAAATTGTAAGTCCCACCCCATCTCATGAACAGAACCAATCGGAGTTGAGGCGGCAGCTGAAGTTAAAGATGAACTTATTGAAAGAACAGGAGACTGACAGACAGGCTGAAAATGTCAGGGAAAAGAAAATATAAATCAGGGTACCAGAAACGCCTTGAAAAGAACGAGAGGGAGGCCAGGAGAGTTGCTGTATCCCAGCCGATCAAGACGTTCTTTAAGACAGGTTAGTAACTTAGTGAATTGTTATTTCGCTGTCAGAATTACTTTCGTAGGAAAACTACCGCCTGCCGCCTACTGTCATTACCGGCACAGACGTCAAATTGATTAAATGATTACGTGGTCAAAATCCCCGTCTTTTTACGCTATTGTAAATAGAGTTTGTTTGTATAACCCACAGAAAAAAATGTCACAAAGCATGTCACAAGCATTATGCACCTACTGGCTGTTGATTTATTTTATTAGGCTACAGTCAAGAAAACACGAATACAACACACTGCTCTTGGATGGATACATTCATTAGGTTTATTTAATAATATATTACAGTTACATAGTGTCTTTATTTAAATAAGACATGTCATTCTTATAAAAAAGACAAAAGTCTTTACATTTGACTGCATTCTTGACAATTTATTTGTTTACTTTTTGAATTTATTAATATTTAAAAATGTCTTGGTTTTTGTTAAGTTTTTATTAGTTGTAAAAATGTATATAAACATTTACCTTTTAAAATAAAGAGTTTACAACACCACGACCATTTTATAATGTGTATTTTGCTTTTGCTGGTGTTAAGTAAAAATCTTTATTTACATTTATCTGTTTTGTTATTTTGTAATAACCCCCTATTAGGTTACATGTGGGCCTCCATTCTCATATATTGTACAGTATATGATTTGGGTGAGGGGCCCACATCAATATTTTTTCAGGGGGCCCCAAATCCTCTAGCTACGGCCCTGGCTACAATTACGCTTCATAAACAAATACCCCTGAATACTGAGATTACATAAGAAGATTTCCATTAAGATGATTTTTCCATTTCCTTTTTCCTCAATAACGATGAAGTCACTCCAAAAACTCTCAGTCATTGAACAAGACATGATACATCAAGTTTTGTGACATGCCATGTGTCTTTCCACAGAAGAGTGTGTTTTGTTTTTTTCCGCAATGCTTCAAAGACAACCGTGATGCTTATTGTAATTAATTGTTTTTGTACCATTTCCCCCTCTCAGAAAATGTTCTTCATTCCATGTCAATAGAAACTTTACTAACTGATTAAAAGATTCAGTCTTGACGTCATAATGGATGTCTATTGATTGTGTTCTTCTGTCATTGTCAGAAACTCTCAACCATGAGGAAGCATATATAATTTAAAAAAGTTATCTTTTTTTAGCTTATTTTAACTTGAGCACCGCATTTTTTAAAAGCCATGTTCGAGATGCTTGTACTGTTTTAAACGTGTGTTCTACACTCACAAAAAATGTGGTTCTTCAGCAGTTCTTTGGGGTGCTTAAGGTGCTATATGTGACCGGGCCACATTATTGAAGATAACATAAGCTTGAAAAAATTAGCTTTCCACTGGTTTGTTAGGATAGGACAATATTTGGCCGAGATACAACTATTTAAAAATCTGGAATCTGAGGGTGCAAAAAAATCTAAATATTAAGAAAATCTCCTCTAAAGTTGTGCAAATGAAGTCCTTAGCCATGCATATTACTATTAATAATAAATGTTTGATATATTTACGGTAGGACATTTACAAAATATCTTCATGGAACATGATCTTTACTTAATATCCTAATGATTTTTTGGCATTAAAAAAAAGGATAATTTTGACTTATACAGTGTATTTTTGGCTATTGCCATAAATAAACCCGTGAGACTTATGACTGGTTTTGTGCTCCAGGGTCACATATAGCACTGTTACCATATAAAGAACCTGTTAAGCCCAGTATGGGTCTTCAGCGGTTCTTTGGGGTGGTTGATGTGCTATATATGATGTTACCATATATTACCCCATTTCCACCAGCAAGAACCAGGTGTTAGTTCAGAGCTATTACCGGTTCAGGGTTGGTTTGACTGACGAGCCTTCTATGAACCGGTTTGCCTTTCCACAGGCTAGAGAGAGCCACCACAGAACCAAGTCTTACGTCACTGCATACGTCTCATCTTTCTCAGCAACGCTAGTGAGGCAGCGGGAAACACACACACACCAGGCTTGTTCAAGATGCATCAGTGATGTATGAGCGATTTAAAGGCATGAGGAGTCGTATAATCGTCATACAGCGATCGGGCAGTGCAGCGGCGATACATCTCGAACAAGTCTTCTATCAACAATGGTGAACGCTGCGTTACTATTGATGCTCATGGCTTTGCGAACCTATCGGCATCAAAGCAAAGCGAATCCAACGCATTCGTGCAGCTCGCCATGATTTGTATAGACTGAGATTATAATCGAGCAGCTGTAACTCCTCCTGTTCGAACCGCCCGCTCCAAGCATGAGAGTCGGATGCTCTAACAAGGAGGCTAAAGGATACAACCTCTAGCGTCAGTCGCTAGAGCGTCGCTTGAGGGCAGAGGAGTGAGGTTTACTCGCACAATGACTACTGTTACACAGCTATTAGCTTTATTACCTGCTATTTCAAAAATGGCAGTCTCAAGTTTGTGATCGTCTTGTTGGTCACTAACCTCGCCCCCAGCCCCTGATGCAAGCGGTTCTGACTTATAGACCAGCAATGTTTTGGTGCTACTTAAGAATCACTTTTCCTGGTTCAGAGCTGGTGCTTTGGGTGTCGAAAGACAAAAAAACTATTTGAAACTAGGCTCTGGCTCTGAACCAGCACCAGCACTGCCTTGGTGGAAAAGGGGTATGGTGAACCTGTTAAACCCAGTGTGGTTCTTCAGTGGTTCTTGTAGTGGTTAAGGTGCTATGTAGCACCACTTTCATGCAAAGAACGTTGTGGCGAGGTTGATCTCGCTCGCTCCTCCCACATCTCTCGCTTGCCAACCTCGCCACAAACAAGGGGCTAAACATGTTTGACCAACTCTCTCTTAGTCTCTTAGTTTAGTTGGAGAAAGGATTAAAACAACAATAAAGTACAGTGTTTTTCCTGAAGATATCATGGCTCTTAACATTTTGCCCCCTTATAATATTCCAGGGCCCCCACACAAGAGAACGAAGCACTTTCTTTTTTGCCCAGATTCATGCGACTGTAAACAGGAGGCTCTAGATGCCTGCCAGCTCCATGAGACATGACACAGTCTGAGAATTCAAAGAGCAGTTTGTGCCCTTCATAGACAGGATGGCCAATAAACTGACAGGGCAGGGTCATTGGTTCACCTCTTCAACTTTCCACACAAAAACAAACTCAGAGTCTGATGCATCGGCGTCTTATTTTTGTAGCGATTTCCTGGAAAAAAAACCCCGGTTCTTGTAAGAGATGCTGTCATTACCATAATCAGCCTATTTGGAAACAACACGTCTTTTATTATTTTATTTAAGTGTCCATTTAATGTTTAACTTGAAGAAAATCCCCCTTATTGAACTTCCTTTAGGTGAAGTCAGACTTAAATTATTTTGTTGTTCCTTTCAGTAAACCTGCAAATCAGAACAAATCCAAAAACTACAAGCCGTCGTGGAACCTCTTTGTTGTTGTCGCTTGTCAATATTACTTCCTCATCAAACTCTTTGAGAAACTCATAATAGTAAGTAAAAATGGTAACACTTTACAATAAGGTTGTATTAGTTAACATTAGTTAATGCATTAGTTAACATGAACTAACCATGAACAACACCTCTGTTCAGCATTAGTTAATCTTTCTTAACATTAGTTAATATAAATCCAGCTGCTCATGGTTAGTTGATGTTAGTTCACAGCGCATTAACTAATGCTAACAAGATTTTAATAATACATTAGTAAATGTTGAAATGAACATTAACAAAGATAAATAAATGCTTTATAAGTGCAGTTCATTTTTAGTTCATGTTAACTAATGAAACCTTATTGTAAAGTGTAACCGTAAAAATCGAATCTTTTAATTTGCTTATAGTTTCCTCTGATGGCCTTTTGGATCTTTGAGGTCTACTTGCTGTTATTTAATAACAGGAAGTCATTTGTCAGTTCATCCAGTGAGACTATTCACGCATACCTTGTGTGACATGACCACATTCTTCTGTTCGAATACCTGTCAATCAGATGTGTTTCTATCAGTTTGCATTTATGTAACTTTTCTTTTTTCTGTGTTGAGTAATCACATCACGTCAAAACAATTCCATGGTCCTAAAATAAACTAGACCTGCCTTTTATAACGTTCACATTATATAATGTGAAAGTATTATGTGTGTAACATGACCAAACATTCACTGCGTTTGCTTCAGTCTTCACTGCACAGACTATGATAAATAATTGTTTATATATTTGTATCTATCAATCATTGGACAAGCAATATGCTCAATTTATGCAAGAAAAAAAGAAAAGTTGAGCCAACTTAAAAAAATAAGGCAACATATCACATTTAACTAAGTTAGCTCAACTAATTCACTTCAGTTAAAGTCAACTTAAAAATATTTGTTCATCTAATAAATACCAGGTAGTCTTTTTTAACTTAAAGCTGCATGTAACATTTTTTTTTCAGTAAAATATCCAAAAACCAATAGGCCAGTGTTATATATTTTGTTCAGTTGAGTACAATATCCCAAATGTTTCCAACTATTTGCAAATCGTGAGGAAATTGCTATTTTAACCAAGAAATCGGTACGTATGAAGGAGTCGCCTGTCAATTGCGTCATATCTGCGTTACCCTCGGATTCCGCCGCTGCAGCCGCAGAGCGAACGCACAGAGTAACGTCATAACATCGTTTTCAACTCACTCAGATGTGTCTAATATGATAAACAGAGCTGCGTTACCTCATACACATGACCGGAGGAGCGGAAATGGCGCTGGTGACTGTGGCATAATAAAAGTCCCGCTGCTCATGTGTTGCGTTCATCTTATTAACAATCTCTCCAGCGGCCTTGCTCAGCTGCTCAACACTCAGCCCTGCTCTGCTTCATACTACAGTAACGTTAATAACCACATCCATGAACATGATTTCTGCCCGAGTCCTATCCCGACCACATGTCCCAAGATTCTGCGCTCAAACTTGGCGTCATCAAACTACGCCTTTGCTTTGAATAGGTGACCTCTAGCGGACGGAAAGTTACATAGTGCACCTTTAAAACTTCTTGTCAAGACAACCAAAGAATGTCCTTGTTTTTTTTTTTCATCTCCATGTTTGATTTTCAAAATTAACTATGACATGAACATCAATTGCCTCTTAAGTTTACCCATTTCACCTGAGCAAATACGTTGCAATGTGAAGAACATCCAGCTCAACACCTCAACACACAAATCTCAAACATGATGATGATGATCAACAATTGTAACTCAGTAAAAATATGAACTGTGAAATGTGACAGCTAAATAACAGTGACAATATCAGCAGCAGCATAAACAGGTTAATGCAAAGCAATTATCCTTTTTATTTTATTTTTTTTACAATTACCTCTTTTTTTCAAGATTTTTAAATGCAAAATTGTTTGTTCAAATTACTCAATTTGTAAAGTTAGGACTACATGTTTTTCTAAGTAAGGTCAACAAAAAAAACTTTTGTTAGTACAACATTTTTTTTTCTAACAAATGTAAAAATAGCTTGAGCAAAGATTATTTGGTATGAGTAGTTTTATTATTCTGAGATAATTAAACAAGAATGCTCTAAACATGTTGTCATACCAAGACAATATCACCCTGGTGCACTAAAAATATAAGTTTGAATATACTCTAGAGGTGCCATTAATTGTGGCCAACGTGTTTTGGAGAAGAACATTTATTTCATAATGTGACCCCCACACCAATTATTTTACTTCAATGAAAGTTTAGATTCTGACCTCAACTGTAAGTCCAAGGTTGAAGAAGAATGGATAAATAATGACAATCTTTATTCAACATAAGCCAGTTACAGTTGTGGTGATGAAATAAAATATCCATAGTAACTGATTATGGTGGAGAACAGATGAACACCGGCAAACAGGAGATTAAACAGACTGATAGAAAACGAAACCAAAACTAAGCACGACTGTGGCAGATAAAGCGGTTTGGGATGGACAGATTTTGAAGTGAAAAGATAAAAGCAGTGGGGTTTTTATTCAGTAATTACATTAATAAGATGTGTTTCTGACATCCCTGCTGTACATTTTTTATTTTTTTTTAAATGCTAAAACCAGTCTTGGATGACTCGCTGGAAGTAGCTGGTTTAAGATGGTCCCCCAGGCTGGTTTTAGCTGGTCTTTTAGCGGGTCTCCCAGATTGACCAGCTAAGTTCAGCCTGGTCAGCAAAAAAAAAGTGTCCAAAAGACCAGTAAAACCAGCAGCTATTATGACTTCTGCTATTTGATCTTCAATCACAATATGAGCAATTAAATATGTAAATATTCATATGTCTGTACTGTATATAAGTCATAGAATACATATACTGTAAGAAAGTGTTGTTTTTTTATGTAATGTGTGCGAGAATGGAAATGATGAGTAAACAAGATGAAGTTCACTACACCTGTCTTGTGGGTTTCATTACTTACGAACTCCTGACAGACACCACATTTACCTCTCAGGTGAATCTCTTTTACTCTTTTACTTTGTCTGTCATCAGTTATTCATTTATTAAACTAAACTGTTTAAACAAACTTTGGTCATATGTTATGTTAGGTGGCCTTAACTGCTATGTACTGTGTAACTACACTGGAAAATTCCCACATTTATTGATAATGAGTTTGAGGTAAGGGTGTGGTTAGGGTCAAGGCCACATAATAAATGTATTGTGACCTAAAATGTTAAACAGAATTGCCCACATGACTATTTAGGCCTGTCCAAATCAGTGCCAAATTTGCCAACATTTAACCAAGCCATTGACAGGGCAGACTCATCCAGAAGAAGAAGACAACCAGATGTCACACACCCTCAGAGCTTGACCCTAATGCTGTATTTACAACAAGTTTTCAGGAGAATCATGTCATGTTTTCATGAATCATGTTTTTCAGTCAGGACTCCATATTTACTGAACTCACACAAACATGCCGTAAGTGTTCTTAATTTTCAAAAATATTGTATACAATATATTACAGAAATAAAACATGACATTGCCAAATTAACAATATATACAATTAAAAAATAATAAATAAGTAGAAAAGTGGATAGAATTAATAGTAAGATAATGAGAACCTCACACATACACAGAAATACTGAGGCCAATTACTATCTTCTCCTTAATTCATACAATTACCCTAATTCTAAATACAATCCTAATTTCCTGACCCATTTGTCCGAAGTATCTGATGTCAACACACTAAAAGGTTGTACTTTACAATTCAAAATGGACACATTCAACAATTGCATAGCACATTTGGTGTTTGGCTTTATCTATAAAGCCTCTTCTTCCTCCTCTTCCTGATGGTCATGTTGGCTGAGGTCCAGAGAGCTCTGTGAGTCGGAAGGGGTCACACAACCAAACCCTGAGTCTGTTTTAGTCTCTGACAAGTCTGTCCGAGAGTCTGCGAGATCTCTGTGAAGGTCTGCGTTATCCATCTCAAAAGCTGCGTTCTGTTCACCGTGCACATGCTTCTTCTGAATCTGCTCAAAGATCTGAAGAACCTTCAGAAAATCACAACAAACAGATTTTGTATTGTATTGTATTGTATTGTATTGTATTGTATTGTATTGTATTGTAAGGCTGCGAATGGCAGGACGTCGGTGCTGGAATGATCACTAGTTACCTTGTATTTTGGGATAAGCCCGACACGGAAAAATCCAATCTCGCCACTCTCAATTTTGGTGCAGTCTACAACCGTGGAGGCGATATTCTCCGGTGACGGTCCATCACACAGCACCCCGTCCACCTGCAGGATTAGGGCCAATTACATTTTAGTCTCCTGATGGGTATAGCTATGAATCTTCAAAAAAGTAAAACAGCCTCTGTACCTTGTCACCAAGTTTTGCATAAACTTGGTTGTGATGTGTAGTATCTGCCTCACCAGTGGGATTAGCAGATGTGACCGCAATGGGACCCACCTAGTCAAACAAGAATGCATGGTTTATACCATGATAAAATCCAACATTTCAATGAGCAAACAATTACAACACATACCGCATTTATGAGGTGTGTGGCGACAGTGCAGTCTGGGTTTCTTATGGCTATGCTCTGTGGTGTGCCAATATATTTTGAAGAGTCACCCAATCCAAAGAATTCCATCCACGGAGCTAAGATTCAATAGCGAAGTTTGGATTACATGTTACATAATTTGGCACACATGTCAGATCCATTGTTAATATCACATCACCCACCTCTAGCTATAACCAGGCTAATGGAAGATGGCCATGCAGCTTCCATAAAGTCCCAGAGAAGAGGGCTGATCTGTTGTCTGACTGGCTCCAGCTGCTTTATGGATGAAATCCATAAGGACATGGGTCGTTCTTTAGCCTGTTTCTTTACACTAAAGAGGTGGGATTACATGGTTAGAGACACTAATGGAGCAACAGAAAACCAAAGGTGGTATTTCTTACATTTAGGCTTACCTATGTGCCTTTTCAACAGCCTGCGGGCGATTGCAAGCTGCCACAAGTACATAGACTGTGTCTGTGGGCATTCCACATATGCCCCCATTCTTCATGATCTCTGTCATAAAAGAAAGGAAAGTCTATAGACACATACACACTCATGTAAATGCAAACAGATTTGCCAATAGACCTTAGTCAGGGACAGGGTAGCGCCATATTAAATTATTGATAGGAATGAAAACAAGACTGTGAGGGATAGACGTACAGTGTGTATAATTGATTATACTGTTCTACATGACGGTGAACAGTATAATCACTTTTGACACTTTGACACTTCACAATTTGACACTTACAAATAAACACATAGAGTAAAAAGTATGCATATTTGGCGTGCTGTCCGAGGGAAGTTCTCCGAGCTCGGAATTTGGCCTGAACCCAGAGAACTTTCCATGTATCTCTGGTTAGGATAGTAATCAGGCGAGTGTGAGGAGACAGGGTGGTGGAGGGATGCAGAAAACTGTCAAGGAACATAGGTGAGTCGGCTGTGTATATATATATATATATATATAAATGCATTCTCTTGTACTGACTGGATAGACAATTTGAATGTGTTCCTCACGAACTTTGTTAATAAACATAATTCATCAACATACCGGTTGTTCAGCTGATGAAACATCTTTCCTAAAGACTTTCAGCAAACAAAAACTCCATAAAAAAGTTTTGGTAGTTGTGAGTTTTGAACATTACATGTGATCTATATCTTTGTAAGCCCCTTTCACAGAGAGATTATCCCGGAAAATTGCCATAGAATTGCTAGAGTGCCTTCTGTGAGAATGCAAACATGTCCTAGGATCGATCCTGGGAATGAGGACCTAGTATTGCTGGGATCAGTCCCGGAAAGCACCCTGTTTGAACAAAAGGCAGGACCAATGCCATAAAGAGTAGGTTGCAGTGATGACGCTAAAGCGGAGATCATTCGCGAGCTTAGAGGAACGGTACGAGCTAGTTTATGATCGAATCAGGATGCACAAGCATGGTTTCTCGAGAGAGAAAATCGCAGATCATAAACAAACTTAAGACGCACATCCTGATGTCACGTGTCTTTACAGGATCTTTGCGGGATCTTTAGGTGTCTTTATGGGATTGTTCGATTTGGGTTCATTCACACCGCTAGAGATTTTCTGGAATCTGTGTTTGCGTGGTGAGTGAAGTAAAATCAAGTGATCCCGGGACACATTATCAGTGTATTTTCCGGAATCTCTTTGTGAAAGGGGCTAAAGTGACATGACGTGTGGGCCAAGTATGGTAACCCACACCTGGAATTTGTCCTCGGCATTCAACCCATCCAAGTAAGTGCACAGATTAGGAGTAGTGAGTAATGAACACACAACCACACACACACACACTGCAAACCCGGGGAGCCATTCGGGGTTAGGTTCCTTTGCTAATTTTCATTGAGAATCGATCCCTCAACCTTTGGGTTACCAGTCTGAGACACTAACACAAGGGTGTCCAAACTTGGTCCTGGAGTCCTGGTCTAACCATTAAGCCATGACTGCCCAAGCTTGCCATTGTAAAGACTGTGAGTCTATCCCTCACAGACTCATTTTCATATGTGTACAATACGGCATCTACCCTGACTAAGGCTATACATCAAAAATTTTCGTAAGTGGCTCACCTGCAATCTGCTGAACAGATGTGGACCTCCTGGCTGTAAGATGAGGGCAACTGTCTTTGCCTCCTCCAAAGCCACTCAACTTGATGAAAGGATCACCGAATGGCATTTGTGGACTTTTAAAGGTGCAGTTGAAAATGCTGGCCAGGAAAATATAGAAGCTGACCAGCCCAACAATAATGGTCACACCGATATCGTAGCCGTGGGGCAGAGCGCCTACTGCATCCAGTAAGAAGCTGATGAGGATGAGTTGGAAGGTGAAGGTATAGATGAACCAAGCCTTGTTGAGAAACAGAGCCCCAGCTGTCACTAATACATTAAAGAGCATGAAACTGATGATTCCCACAGCTAGGTGAAGGCCACGCACATCTCCATAGAGGCCGCCGAAGCGTGTCAGTCCCCAGACTGTCCACATGATGCCGTAAAGGATGAAAGCCGTACTCTCTAGAGTCTTTCCTCTAGCAAAGGCAACTGAACCACATATTAGGTGTAGCACACCACCCGAAACCACTGCCCAAGGTAAGATTAAAATGGACAAGGGGTCTCCACTTGAAAGTGAGGCTGTAATTGAAAAGGCTGCCAGGACACTGCATCCGTGGCCCAACACCTCAGCGTCTGCATACTTAGAGTAGCCCAGATAGGGAGCATGTAGATCTTTGTCATGGGTTTGCAGAACAAATTTATTACTGCGGCTCAACAGGTTCTTAAGGAAACCTGCACCTGTAGGTATCTTGTTTGAGGAAGCCATGTTATAAAGGGCTATAAAGAGCACAAAAGCAGACGCAACAAAGATGGCAGCCTGTACACCTTGTGTTCCTCTCTGAAAGAAGCTTTGGGGTTCGGCTGCAATTGCTATACAGTATGCCACAAAAAACAATTGGTAGATAGTGCTTACAAATCCTCCCTGCAAGCTAAAAAAAGCCAGGATGAAAAACAACACAGAGAATACAACTGGAAAAGGCACTGGGGAATAGGGAACCTGCTTTGTTAAGTGCACTACTAGTGCTGTGTACCCTTCAGTGAAGTGCAGAATCGATGTGAAGCCATAGAAAGTGGCCGCCAGGGTGTCCATAGATCTATAGCTCTTAACACACACACCCAGCTGGAAGACACCAGCGGTCCACAGCCATGGCACATGGCCAGAAAAAAGCTTAGGGACTACCCCCAGCAGAGGACAAGCTAGCACACTAGCTGACAGTAGGTTCATGATTATTCCAATGATCACTACCTCATTAGCTTCTTGATTCTGTAACTGCTTCACACTATCTTTCTTAAATGTTCCGGGCAGCTGAATCTTTCTCTGTGTGATGTAAGACAACAATCGGCCACTGCCGAAGTAAGCGCCCACCAAACAGACCATGAGGTAGCAGACAGCGGTGGCTGACTGTCCGAAAGCCAAATCTGCCAGACCAGCAATCTGGTGGGCACACGCTAAACATATGGTCAGGGCAATGAATGAGAGGACAACCTCATGACATAAAACGGACACAATGCAAATAACAAGCAGTGCCAGAGCGAAAGCTGCGAGACCTGGCACCATTGCATCTCTCAGCTCATTCCTGCTGTTTGCACACCTGGATAAAAGAAAGAGAGAGAGAGAGAGAGAGAGAGAGAGAGAGAGAGAGAGAGAGAGAGAGAGAGAGAGAGAGAGAGAGAGAGAGAGAGAGAGAGAGAGAGAGAGAGAGAGAGAGAGAGAGAGAGAGAGAGAGAGAGAGAGAGAGAGAGAGAGAGAGAGAGAGAGAGAGAGAGAGAGAGAGAGAGATTTACATAGGCTGAAGAAAACTATTTATTAGCACAAAAATGTTGCCTTTTTTAAGATTTTCAATTTTCAATTGCATAGTAAAATTCCATCAAATTGAATGGAATACTCCTTACATATTATTCATATCATGAATTTATCATTTTATATGAGTAAAAAAATGGAGCCTAATAAAACATGTTGTATGAATCTTAATAGAACAAGGGAATGGACAATTTAGTATATGTGATTCGTATTCATAAATTTAAACATTCTTTTATGTGTGTTAATACGAATTACATAAACTAAATGGTCTATTCCCTTGTTCGCCTCGTCTACTTTTTATTTTGACTAATTTGTCCAAATATAAAATGTTAAAGAGAATAGTACATTAATGCACTAAATATATAAATATATAAATGTAAAATATATATATATATATATATATATATATATATATATATATATATATATATATATATATATATATATATATATATATATATATTTTACATTTAGTGCTACAATAACTAAATTAGCAAATGTTTGTATTTACATATTGGCTGATGCATCATCATTCTGCATGTGCTAATGTATATGTATATGTATAACTACACTGTAAAATGACACCTTAAAATAAAGGTGAAATAAAATACATGTAAATATGTTTCATGTATATAGTAATAACTATAAATTATGCATAATTACATGCAACTAACACTAAAACAAACCAAACCAGTAGTGTGTAGTTACTTAATATCACAGTGTAACAAAGACACCTTAATATAAAGTGTAACCCATTGTTTTTAAGGGGGCATCGTCTCCCTTACTTTTAAGTAACAAATAAGAAGTACATTACACATGTCTCCATTTGACATTATAAAAGACGATACATTAACTTGTGATTCATTTGTAGCTTTTAAGTAACTTACAAAAATGTCAATGTGATCTAGATTTCTGTGCGCGATACATTACGACTGTTTATTGAAGTCTAATAAGACATATTCATACCTGAGTAAGCCAGCAGAGCCGCGATCATGAGCAGCAGAACTCCTAAAGCTGTGTCTGTGATCAGAGGTCTGTCTGGGGCGCTGGCATAGTTGTTGACCAGAAGCAACACAGAACCTGTTCATAAGACAATTTGATTAGTTTTGCCCTCTACTGGCGTTTATATATATATATATATATATATATATATATATATATATATATATATATATATATATATATATATATATATATATATATATATATATATATATATATATATATATATATATATATATATATATATATACACTTTTTTTTTAAAAACATTAAAAACAAAACTGAACTATTTTAATGGCTGCAACAATGTAAACATGACAAATAATCTGCAAATCACGCAAGGATATTATTATATATAGCTACATTTAGCTACAAATATTAAAAAAGCATTTAGGCTACATCGCAAATAAATGTATCGTTTATCATTTATCAGATTTGTTTGATTAATAAAGCAGAACATGTTTACCGTTCGGTGTAAATAACAGCGATAATCATTTAAATTCCTCGTTAATGTGTCATTATTGAGCTCCAAAGCTCCGTTTGGAGTCGTCTGCACTTACCCGCAGATACTCCCAGAACTCCGATGGATAAGTGCAGTGACTCCGACTCCGCCATCCTCGCTTCACACACACTCCTCTCACACACGCTGAGCTTTTATATACACACTCCGACGTCATACACGATGATGTCAGACATGCACTTGAACAGAATTATTTCCTTCCTTCCTTTGGTTTCCTCAACGTTATATAACACTGTATTAGACGGATTGTAGCCTATTCCCAGCAGAGAAAAATCATGCCGTTTCAATTTATTTCACTTAATTTTCTGCTTTAATGAGAGTCTACTCTTTGGTTTAATACATTAAAATGTTGACTACGTCTTTGTAAAATGTGGATGTAGATAGAAAATATGCATTTATTTTAAAGAACAATTATGGAAGCTTACTCCGCCATGGAATAAAAAAGTAGTGTAATTGCGACTTTTTTATTTCACAATTATGACAATTTTTTACACGCAATCACAATTTCCTCTCACAATAATACATAGAATTTGTTTTGAAGTGTAGCCTAAACCCAATCATTTTAGTTGTGTTATCTTTTGGATGTCTTATAGTTCTGAATGTTTGTCTTTAATATCTAAAAATATATATAAATAAATACAAATAAAAGAAAATATTTATCTCCCAATTCTCTTTTTATTCTCAGAATTGCGGGATAGTCTCAATTGTGTGTTATAAAGTCAGAAATGCGCGATAGACCATAAACTCGCAATTCATTGATAAAAAAAAGTCATATCTCGCAATTCTGGCTTTATATCAGATAATTCTGAGGGGGAAATTTTTTTTTCAAAATGATTTTACAAAAACAAGTGTTAGATTTCAAATGAATCATTGATAATTCACTTGATATGAATAGGCAGATAGAGCTAGTAAGGATAAGTAGGCCTATATCGAAACTTGTCAAAGTAGGCTAATTATGCATATTCATAATTAATGTGAAATACTACACATGTGGCTCGGACACCTGTGCGCATCTGGGGAGATCTGACTTCATACATCCCGTGAAAACAGTCATTTTTATTGCAAAAGTTATTGCAAAAAAAAAAGTAGATCATTTGAAGTTTTAAGAACACACACACACACACACACACACACACACACACACACACACACACACACACACACACACACACACACACACACACACACACACACACACACACACACACACACACACACACATGTTGGGTTTTCATGTTTTATGGGGACATTCCATAGGCGTAATTCATTTTATACCGCACAAACTGTATTTTCTATCCCCTACACTGCCCCTGCCCCTAAACCTACCCATCACACACACACACGCACGCACACACACACACACACACACATACACACATGTTGGGTTTTCATGTTTTATGGGGACATTCCATAGGCGTAATTCATTTTATACCGCACAAACTGTATTTTCTATCCCCTACACTGCCCCTGCCCCTAAACCTACCCATCACACACACACACACACACACACACACACACACACACACACACACACACACACACACACACACACACACACACACACACACACACACACAGCCCTGCCCTAAACCTACCCATCACAGGAGACATGCTGCATTTTTACTTTTTCAAAAAACATCACTTAGTGTGATTTATAAGATGTTTTCCTCATGGGGACCAAAAAATGTCCCCACAAGGACAAGGATTTTGGATATTGCCATCTTTGTGGGGACCTTTTGTCCCCATACCGTAGGGATTACCAGTCAACACACACACACACACACACACACACACACACACACACACACACTTTTATATCATTGTGGGGACCTTCTGTTGACTTCTGCTGTTAATTTGCATTGTAATTGTGTGTGTGTGTGTGTGTGTGTGTGTGTGTGTGCAGTTAATGTGTCACCAGTGTAAATACAGCTGAGCTCAGACAGAAAGAGTAGGCATGACTAAGCACTCTCTATATGGGTGAACAGAGATTAACAATAGTTTTCGTTTTCCTTCCAGGAAGCCTTGACAGAAAGTGAGGGCGTGTCCTCGACCGTCTAACGCGCCTTCATGGGCGGGGCCTGTAGCCTTCAGTAATATAAGCAGCCCGCCGGTCTTCATCTGCGTGGTGAGCGGAACCAGAACACTGCACACTTCACTGCAAAGTCAACTCCTTTAACAAGGTAGGCACTGCGTTGCGTTTACTGTAACAACTTACTGAAACCTTTCAGTTTAACACTGAAACCTTTCAGTTTAACACTGAAACCTCATTATGTCCTTCTTCTTTTTCTAATATTTTTAAGGTTGTAGTTTAATGGTTCTATTAGGTAGGCTACTATTATTCTTACTAATACTGTACTTACTGTAACCAACATCTTGCATACAGTATGTGTATAGCCGATACGAAATTCTGTTCAGCACTTGTTTACTTAAACTCCCTGGAAACTGAGGTGTGTTGCCTCGGCAAAACTCTCTAGGGGTGCGAGTAGCCTACTGTATAAATATTTAATTCTGCAGGTGTGTAAGTCACTGGCATATGCTGTGTACTTCTGATATCTCTTCTCAGTGTTATGAACCCTCACATTGTGTTCAAATTAATACTCAACAGTTAAAGAGCAGCCTTAATAGTTGATTTCTGTGTTTGTGTTTAGTGTAACAGGCAAGATGGTAAAGCGTGTGGCGGTGATTTTGTCAGGCTGTGGTGTGTACGATGGCACAGAGGTTCATGAGGCGTCTGCTGTAATGGTACACCTCAGTCGAGCAGGTGCCAAGGTAATGTCATACACACACACACACACACACACACACACACACACACACACACACACACACACACACACACACACACACACATGTTTGTTTTTGTGAAATGTGGGGACATTCCATAGGCGTAATGCATTTTATACCATACAAACCGTATTTTCTATCCCCTACACTGCCCCTGCCCCTAAACCTACCAATCACAGGAGACTGCGCAGTTTACTTTCTGTGAAAAAAACCTCATCCTGTGTGATTTATAAGCATTTTGAAAAGTGAGGACATGGGGAACGTCCTCATATTTCACCCTCTTTTTGTAATACCTATGTCATACCCATGTCATTATACACATTTTTGTCCTGATATTTCACAAAAACATGCCCACACACACACACACACACACACACACACACACACACACACACACACACACACTCACGTTGGGTTTTCATGTTTTATGGGGACATTCCATAGGCGTAATGCATTTTATACTGTACAAACTGTATTTTCTATCCCCCTACACTGCCCCTGCCCCTAAACCTACCCATCACAGGAGACATGCTGCATTTTTACATTTTTAAAAAACATCACTTAGTGTGATTTATGACCTGTTTTCCTCATGGGAACCAAAAAATGTCCCCACAGGGACAAGGATTTCGGATATTGCCATCTTTTTACCGTAGGGATTACCAGGACACACACACGCACACACACACACACACAAAGAAAAAGTTTTTTCACAAAAATCACCCTGCCCTTTGCGTCTCAGTTGGCTTTAATGCAGCTCACTTTGCTGTGTAGGTTCAGATGTTTGCACCTGATGTTGAGATGATGCATGTGGTGAATCACTGTGAAGGAAAGCCTGGGACAGAAAAGAGGAACGTCCTGCAGGAGAGCGCCCGCATCGCCAGGGGTGACATCACTGACCTGGCCAAGCTCGAGGTCAGCGCCTTTGATGCACTCGTCATTCCAGGTAAGCAAAACATCCGTGGCATCATACAACTGCACAAATTCATTACTATATATCAGGGATGTAACGGTACACAGAAGTCATGGTTTGGTACGTACCTCGGTTTTGGGGTCATGGTTTGATACGAGTTCAGTACGACAGAAAAAAAAGCAACAAATCCCCAAATACTAGGTTTATTTACATTTATTTTGAAAAGACAGTAGTGCAAATTCCAGTTAGCTCCACCTAGCGGTGGGACAGCCTCCTTTAGTGTCATAAGCAGTAACAATGGCTGTTTTCAAACATATTGGTTTGATGACTTTAGTGAGACTTCCATGGCACAGCCAAATTATTTTGTTTTATTAAACCAGCAGAAACCGCTTAAAATAATTAGTCATTTATGGTCATACAGATAAGAGTAAGACCTCATTCGAAATGTATTTGTGTACACTCACAATAAAACTCACAATTTGGCTTTTGTAAAATAAAGACTAGCAAACAGAAGACTTTTTTTAAGACTTCAATGTAAACGGCCACTGCTACTAACAAGAACAGTGTGATCTTGACCGTTTAGCTTGATTTACTCATGCATAAACAGAAATGAACCAATTTGTCTGACTGTACATGAGTCAGATACCACAGAAACCACAACCGAACAAACAAATAATCCTCTACTGAAAATGTCTCATTGTAAATCAGTGTCTGGTAGGCAGGGTCTGCAGAAGGATTCATGTCTATTATCTAATAAAACTTGTTTCAATAAAAGCTTACAGTATAACGTACACTGACCCCCTATTTCTCAAACCTAATGTGTCATGCAGGTGGTTTTGGAGTGGCGAAAAACCTGAGCGACTGGGCCACCAAAGGCAAGGAGTACTCCATCAGTCCTCAGATTGAGAAGGTCATTAAAGGTTTCCATCAGGCGAAGAAACCCATGGGCATGTGCTGCATCTCCCCTGTGCTGGCAGCCAAGGCTATTCCAGGATGTGAGATCACCGTCGGCCATGACACCAA
Organism: Gobiocypris rarus; assembly: GCA_023029165.1. Taxonomy (NCBI): domain Eukaryota; kingdom Metazoa; phylum Chordata; class Actinopteri; order Cypriniformes; family Gobionidae; genus Gobiocypris; species Gobiocypris rarus. The sequence goes on along the minus strand of CM040932.1, from coordinate 14,025,178 downwards.
GTGTGAGAAGTGAGTTTGGGCAATATCTAACAGGATTCACATAATCGAGATGATGGTTTAGACCAGGGGTCCCCAAACTTTTTTCTGTGAGGGCCACATTATTGTTATTTTCTTTAATGGGGGCCGGGTCGGTTACAGAAAATTACATGGGCCAGAGTGACTATTATTGTGGAGTTTTTATTATGATTTTAAATGTATTTATTATGCCTCCTAATGCTTTGTTTATTATTTTATGCACCATACAAACAAAAGAGAATTACTTTAAAAAAGCATTATCCAATTGTCTTGTAGTCATTTCTTGCTGGCTCGCGCACACTTGCTCGATCACGATGAAACGTTCATTGAATGTGCGATTCTATTGGTGGGTGAATCTAACAAATAATTAAGCTACGCTATGTTAATGTTTTAGTTAATTACTAAGGGAAATTGTAAAAGTTAAAAAATAAGGGACATTTTAGTTTAAAAGGCAACCTTTATAATCAAATACAATTAAAATTATAATAAAAATTACATTTTTTATTATATTACTTTATAATTAAAATTACATTTTCAAAATATGTCTCTGGCATTGTTTAAAGGGCCGGTCCAAATGTGGGGGCGGGCCGTATTCGGCCCGCGGGCCGTAGTTTGGGGACCCCTGGTTTAGACCATTATTAAAAGTGGGCTCTGATGATATTACTGGTTCACACTGTCTTTCTTGCAACCGCAGGTGGCCGTACGCTCAGGTGGCACTAACCATGGCAGAGCTGGGCAGCAAACACTTGAATAAGAACGTTGGTGAGGTGCATGTGGATTCCAAGAACAAACTGGTGACTACGAGTGCGTTCATGTGCAACGCTCCCATCCACGAGATCTTTGATGGTCTGGGTGTCATGATCAAAGAAGTCCTCAAACTAGCTTAACCCTTAACATGAATATATATATTTATTTATGAATAAATGCAAAACTGGTGACAAGTTCACTTTTTATAGTAAGCAGAATAAACCATCTGTCAATGTTTGTGTTTTTGTGGTAATAAAACTGAATTAAAACACTTCCCTGATATTTTACAGTTATTCCTTTTGACACCATGAAATGCTATTATATGATAAAACTTACATTTTGTGAAGGAGGGCCACTGATTGGAAGCCTCTGAGCTGTGCTTATGATCACCTAGTGGTTTTCAATATGCATAACAGTGCAGTCATTATAATACATATAAATATGTGTTTTAGGTATGGGAATGGCACATTTTTGGGAATTATTTTGGGCTAGCTTATTTACGCACACCTTGCATTACAAACCTACTTGCCACATACTTACTGAACCTGGTTACACTTTATTCTAAGGTGTCATTGTTACGGTGTAATTATATATTTAAGTACTGAGTAATATTAATTAACAACATGTACTTGTTTTGATAGGACTAGGGTTTGGTTGAGGGTTAGTTGTAAGTATGCACTATTTTCTGTTATTAGTATGGTAAATACATGTAACGTATGTAACAAGGACACTGTAAAATAAAGTGTTACCCTGAACCTCATACTGCACAATACGAGACGTATGATACATCGGCTTCTCACAATACAATATGTATCAATAATTAAAAAAATCCATTCATTAAAAAATGTCAACAGTCTTCCTGTTTATATACAGTCATGGTCAGAATTATTGGCACCCCTGGTAACCAAAGACTATAGGCTATGTAAAATGTGAATTAACTTTTATTAGTAACTTTTGGTAAGTTTCAGATTTCAATTCATAAATAACATTGATTTGGGGGCCCAAAAAATGCAGCCTGCCTAGTGTAGTCCATTTATTTCATCCGGCTCTGCACATATCCAATGTTTTTAACCGACTGTATTTGCGTGAGATACTTCATTTTGACAATGCATTTTTGACAACTGTGTCTGTATTTGATCATTCAGGCAAAGAGAACTGATTTCGTTGTCTGAGAGAGTGCTTTTGGTGTGTGTGTCAATGTGTGTGATACTACATTAGTTTACCTATAGGCTACACTAGTAAACAGTCAACTCTGCTGCTAAGCCTTTGCCACTTCTCTTTCTTCTCATTGCCATAATCCATCCCTCTCTACTTTTACAGTTATTAGGGAATAAAACAATTCTGATGCCGATATTCTTTGTGTATATTATAGTAGCCTACAGTAGCTACCAGCCAAAAGTTTGGACACTTTCCCATTGGTGTCCAAACTTTAAACTGGCACTGTATAATATATGTACATAATATACAGTGTACATAAATACAACAGAACAAACATACTAGTGAAAAACTGTAATTTTCAGGAACTGGCATTGCGTCATGATTGACGTTGTGGAAACGTACTGCGTGATTACGTCGTGAAGCACTTGTGAAATCAGTCCAATGGCATGTAGTCTGTACATCCTTGTGAAAATGCGATAGGGAAGATCTGCTTTCTGTCTAATCCTTCTCTCGGGAATAGAAAAATTAGACAACTCTTTCAGAGCGATATTATTACGGTCCCTTACGTAATATCTTATTGGAGTATTTGCTTTAATGATATTCCTTGGAAAAAAGTGTGGTCTACCCAATAAATATTTAATCACTAATAAGGTTAAAGAGGTATTGTAAGAGCCATTTTGTCTTTATTTTAAACCTTATGTAAGTGTGTGTCCAGTAGGGGTCTCTCTTTTGGGTAATTGGTGGTTGAATATAGGTAGGAACCTTCCTTTAGGTGACATGTGTTGCTGGAGGGAAGGTGCACACAGTTTTTGACCGCTAAGCTATGCTACACTGTTATTATATGCCATGCTGAGGAAATCTGTACTGGTGAAGGATTTGGAACTGTGGATTTATTGACTGTTTGTTGGACTCTTGCTTACTAGAAATGAGGACCAGTCACAGTAAAATAAATCTACAATGTAAGCATATTAACTTGGTGTGGACATTGCAGTGAATAACAATGCAAACAAGCGCGTCCTTTAACAAGCACCTTCCAGCAGCCATCAGCTGCTTAAAGTAATAGACTTGGCTGCTACATTTAGTCAAAAACTTTGCATTTACTCAAAAGGAACTGAGTTTACCTATTTTTGCTTTGAGTTTCGTCATTTGTTGAGCGAGATTGATTGGAAGTTGGAGGAACTAGGCATCGATTTCATTCACATCTGAGATCAGCTGCAGCCGTGATAGGAGGACATCGCATATCTGTGGATTATATGTGTGCGTCTCTGCTATGGGTCAGGGATCATCTACCAGCATGTGGAAAGGCACCGGAGCTGCTCTACGAATGTCAGTAAGGGAGCTTTTTGTTCATATGGCGCCCAACGTGAAGAGGTATGTGTAGTAGCGCTACTTATTGTTGAATGGCCATTTTTTACTTTTGTGCACAACATGGGGACATAAATCCAATGCATTGGTGGTCAAAGAGTATAACTAATTGCAAACTGGATTCACCTTTTATTTTGATTGTGCTTTGAAAACGGTAGATTATGGAGACTTCTGAAGCTGAGCACATGCCAATGGAAGCGCTTCAGTTGAACACTAGTGTTTTTACTGATGTTGATGTTCAAATGGACAAACAAAAACGTGTTGTGAAATTAACTCCTAAAGCGTTTGTAGAAAGGTTGAAAGGTTGCAGAGTGATAGAAAATCTGTATTAACTAAAGCTACTAATTTAAGGAAAAAGATACAAGGTCTGATGCAACAAAGAAATGTAAAAGAGGTGCAAAGTGCTTTTGTGGATTTGTTGGATTTGTGTGATGAAGTAAAAGGTATTCATGGTAGTTTGATGGGTATGTTACCTGAAAGTGAGAAGGAAAAACATGACACATGGTTTAAGGCAAAATGATTGTGAATAATGATTGTATTTCTGAAGTCAAAATGTGGGTGTCATGTACTGAAAATGTTGAAAGTACTACAACTGAGGTCATGAATGACAATGTTGATGGGGTCAATCCAGATGACAGTATTTCAAATGTTGGTAGTAGACATCCAAGTAAAACGAGTACAAGCAGTAGTGTTTCTTCTGCCAGAATTATAGCCGAGGCAAATAAGGCTGCACTGCTTACTCGTATGGCAGCTTTAAAGGAAAGACAAGACTTGGAGGAGCAAGAGCAGATGATTAAGAGGAAAAAGGAGCAACTGGAACTAAAGGCAATGCTAGCAGAATCCAATGCTAAACTTGCAGTCCTAAAGGCCTCTGAAAGTCGCAGTGTTTCTAATGCCTCTCATGTTGTTAAGTCTCAATTGGGAAAGGAAGAAAGGAAAGCATCTGCAACTATCTTAAATCCAAGGGCAGAGGAGTTTGAACTTGTTGGCTATAGTAAAACTGCAAACAAGGTGCCAGCAGTGGATCCTTCTTTGACGTCTTCTGTGCCATATCAGGAAATTCATCAGCAGCCTTGGCATGGATGTATGGACCCAGAAGGGCGGAATTCTCAGCATGCTTTAGGAGACCAATCAGTTCAACATAGACAACAAGCATCTTCCTCTGTGCCATATCAGGAAATTCATCAGCAGCCTTGGCATGGATGTATGGACCCAGAAGGGCGGAATTCTCAGCATGCATTAGGAGACAAATCAGTTCAACATGGACAACAAGCATCTGAAATGATTCTTCAGCCACAAATGCAGAGTCAGTATGGTGACATTGGCACTATAATGCAAAAGCAAGTTGAAATAACATCAGCTCTTGTCCAACAGCAACGTTGTTCCTCCTTACCAGCCAGAGATTTACCTTTATTTGATGGAGATCCTTTTCAGTATGTGTCGTTTATCAGAGCATTTGAAAAGGGAGTGGAGGAGAAGACAAGTGGTAGTGATTGTTTATATTACTTGGAACAGTTCACCAGGGGGCAGCCACAAGATTTAGTACGTAGTTGCTTGCACATGACCCCGGACCTTGGCTATGCTAAGGCAAAACAGCTATTGCAGGAACATTTTGGCAATAAGTATAAGATTGCCACTGGTTATCTGGAAAGAGCCTTGTCTTGGCCCGCAATAAAAGGGGAGAATGTCAATGCTTTGCAATCATATGCCCTTTTTTTGCGTGGTTGTTGCAATGTCACTGAGGAACTGCATTACCTTCAGGAGTTAGATATGCCAAGCAATATGAGAGCTATTATGTGTAAATTGCCTTTCAAGCTCAGAGAGCGGTGGAGAACTGTCGCACATAATATTCTGGAAACTACTCAATGTAGAGCTTTGTTCAAAGATCTTGTGAATTTTATTGAAAGGCAGGTGGGCATCCTAATGGATCCTTTGTTTGGTGATATTAGGGATTTGCCAACGATCACAAGACCTGTTAATCGACCAAGGCAGTTCACCTTGAATTGGCTACTTCTCTTGACACAGATGCCTGTATTAATGCTCTGCGCCGATTTATTAGTAGAAGAGGACAAGTGGAGCATCTTCTATCAGATAATGGTACAAATTTCATTGGGGCAAAGAGAGAACTTAAGGAGGCACTTGCATCATTGAATCAGGCTAACATTCAAGGAGTTTTATGCCAGAAGGGCATTAAGTGGAGTTTCAATCCTCCTGCTGGGTCCCATTATGGTGGGGTTTGGGAGCGAGTCATCCGCATGTTGAGGAAAGTCCTCACTGCAGTTCTCCAACAGCAGATGCTTGATGACGATGGTTTTCATACAGTTTTGTGTGAAGTTGAGGCCATTTTAAATGATCGACCAATCACCAAATTGTCTGATGATCCAATGGATCTTGAAGCTCTGACCCTAATCATATTCTGTTGCTGAAAGGAAAACCTACATTATCTCGGATTGTTTGATGCACATGATTTGTACATAAAAAGAAGGTGGAGACAGGTCCAATACATTTCTGATCTCTTTTGGAAGAGATGGGTCAGAGAATACCTACCTTTGCTGCAGGAGAGGCAGAAATGGAATAAAACTAAGAATAGCCTCAAGCCTGGGGACATTGTGACTATTATGGATCCAACAGCACCTCGAGGTTCCTGGCCACTCGGAAGAGTTTTGAAACATTCCTGACACAAAGGGGTTGGTTCGCTCTGTCCGTTTACAGACTAAAACCAGTGTGATAGACAGGCCTGTAGCGAAGCTTTGTTTTTTACACGAGTCCGTGGGCTAAGGGGTTTTGTGATAAGTATCACTACTTGTATTTATGTGTGGCTCTTTGTTATGTGTTGGGAATTGGTATGTTTGATTCATCCCAATTAGGGGCCGGTATGTAAGAGCCATTTTGTCTTTATTTTAAACCTTATGTAAGTGTGTGTCCAGTAGGGGTCTCTCTTTTGGGTAATTGGTGGTTGAATATAGGTAGGAACCTTCCTTTAGGTGACATGTGTTGCTGGAGGGAAGGTGCACACAGTTTTTGACCGCTAAGCTACACTGTTATTATATGCCATGCTGAGGAAATCTGTACTGGTGAAGGATTTGGAACTGTGGATTTATTGACTGTTTGTTGGACTCTTGCTTACTAGAAATGAGGACCAGTCACAGTAAAATAAATCTACAATGTAAGCATATTAACTTGGTGTGGACATTGCAGTGAATAACAATGCAAACAAGCGCGTCCTTTAACAAGCACCTTCCAGCAGCCATCAGCTGCTTAAAGTAATAGACTTGGCTGCTACAGGTATCATTTAAGTTGTTACATCGATTTTATCCTGTCAATCTTTACATCAAAAAAAATGTTTTCTGAGATGGGTCCCCTTTGCTCCTTTTGTGAAGTGGAAGATGACCCCTTACCTTTTTTTGGGATTGTGTTCATGTAGCTACTTTTTGGAAGATATTCTGTTTGCTTGTTTGATTGTGTTTCTCTCTTAGACCATTTTTCTTGTGAGTTTAAGGATGTCCTATTTGGATTTCATAACTCTGACAAGTGTCTTAAAGACAAGTATTTTCTTATAAATCTATTTTTTTTAGCAACATTTTTTATACATAGTGCAAATTTTTGTCTATCAAACCTCTTTTTGTTATTTTTTTGTAAAGATCTGAAATGTTATTTAGATACGGTCTCTTCTTCCAGCAATGCCAAAGCTTTAAAGTCTTCTATGCTGTGCAAAAAGTATAATATTTATGCCTCCTTATAATGTAAAAATGTCATTTGAATATTTGAAATATTTTGTCTCCGTTTTGTTCTCTTAAACCTAATCTTTTCTTTTTTTTTCACCCCTGGCTCATTGTTTTTTATTTTTTCTTAATTACTACCTCTGTCTACTGTGTAGCCTATGCATATGTTTTGTTGTTAAATTCTTTTTTGAATTGTAACTGTATTTGCTTTTATATTTCTTCATTAAAATAAAAAAAATCAATGGCACGTAGGCGGGTGACGTCATGTCCGGAAGCTATAAAGCGCACCCAGACCAAACAAAGTCAGCTTCTGTCTTCAGCAAGCGCTCTGTGTGAAACTGTCTCTGTCTATTTATTGTTGTTTGTCCTCAAGCTTAATATATATGTAGACAGGAGTATAATGGTGAGCAAACTGAATTTTGGATCGTGTGGTCCTCGCTTCCTTATGAGTGGGAATACACGCGAGTCATGTTTTGTTTGTTTGGGAGTGTAGCATGCTTGGTCAGCTCTAGGAAAAGGAAGAGCTGATCAAGCGTGCATGCTCCACTCCCAAACAAACAAAACTCGCGTGTCATGTTTTCATTCAGTGTTCATTCATAAATTCCCGACGTGTAATATATGCACGATCAAGAGTTTTAGCTCTGCTCCTGCTGGAGGTCTTCTCGAGGGAAGAAAGATTCTTTGACTCGGATGTCGCGTTTGCCGAGGCGGCGCATCGATTATGGATCTACATCACTGCATAAAGCGGCGCAGATCTCGCGTTTGCCGAGGCGAGGTGTAGATTTTGGGAACTGAGCAGATGGGAATTTCTCTTTCACTTTTTCTCTTATGATTGTTTGCAAACTAATTGTGTTTGCAGTAGGGATGCAACAATACAGTTAGTTAATATTGGAGATTACATACCTCGGTTTTTAACCACGGTTTTCGATTCGGTTCGGTTCTGATGGCTTGTCACAAAAAAAATGTGTTATTCTATTCTTAGGCGATAGGAACAGCAAGAGGTTAAAGAGAAAAATACTATTTTTTTATTGCAATACTTTATTTTACTTAAAATAATTGAAAAACTTTACTTAAACTTAACTTTACTAAAGAAAAAACTTTTTTACACATTCCTAGTGTATTGGATAATATAAAATAAATATATAAGATTTACACTGGCAGCAGCACAGAGCTGTACAGCAGCATTTAAGTATGAAATTGAATGAATAAATGTAAAAATAAAACACTACATAGACTTCACTATAAATATACATTGATTCTTATTAAAGCTACTGTAGCCTATTAGTTTTTCAGTCAAGAGCAGTGGGTGATTTTCTCTTTGTCTTTTGTTGTTGTATTAACATTAAAGGGATATTTCGCTCAAAAATGAAAATTCTGTCATGGAGAAATGAAACGACATTAGAGTGAGTAAATAATGACCTCATTTTAGAGGTGAACGGTCCCTTTAAGGACCGCGTGTTCACTTAGGCTACACGATTGCGATTTTACTTTCACTTTAGGCATGACCGACTGTGTTTATGTTAACCTTGTGTGCATTTGACAGTAAGATGACTTAGTCCAGTAATCACGTGTTTGACAGGCGTTTAGTGCTCGCGCTCTGAAAAGTGCATGTTATTGAAACCGGCAAGGCTTTAAAACGCATGGATATGATGAACTTTGGTGATTGGGAATAACTATATTGTGTCCCATGAGTATAACTCTACCAGTAACCTGTGATGTGAGTGTATGTCGCGTTGTTCAGTATGTTGGGATGGAGGCAAATTATAGAATGTGTGGGAAAATAATTTATTAAATGCGAAACCGAAAAAACACAATTCACAAGCGCGTATTGAACCGTGAATGCCGTACCGAACGGTTCAATATTACATTGAGAATTGTGGCATCCCTAGTTTGCAGACTATTACGTTGCTTTGTATGTTGAGATCATAATGTCTACATTAATACTCTACATTCAGCCTTTATACCTAGACAGTTTCTACTTGACTGGTTGATATTTGGCTGCATTTGAGGAATCAAATGGTAAACATTTTTCAGAAGTTTTATGTGTATTAATACACTATATTCAGCCTCTCATCCAGATCGTTTCTATGTGGGGGAGCGTGGGGCTATGGTTTAACACTTTCCACACATGCCAGGATGACGAAACTTTGGCATTTAGCCTACTAGTTGCCATTTCAACACTATAGAGAAAAAATTGCGCCAAAATTAAAAAAATATTCGGGAGATAACATTGAACATTTATTTAATCATAGCAAAAGTACATTTCTTAAGTTTATTTTTCATCTCCTTTTTTTGTATGTATTTAAAATAAGACTAATCTGATATCATTGTAATCTTCTATCTGTTATTTAACAGATGGTTCTTTAATGCTGATCTAACAGCAGAAGACACGAGCAAGGGTTTAAACCCCAGTTGTGCAGATGTGGTGTGTGTTACACTGCGTTACAATTAGAACTACACTATTATATTCTATACGTTTATGAATTCTCTTGCGAAACCATGAGAAAATGTCAATGTTCAGAAATTATTATTCATTATTATGTTTTTAACTATGCTGTATAGCTGTATTTAGCAATGTATTTGTTGTCAAACTCAAAAAATGGGTATATATTTAATGATTAAAAAACGTAATTATTTTATTTAAAAAAGTTAATCATTGCATTTTATTGACAAAATATTTTAGTTTGTCATGGATTTTTTTTTTGTGATTATATCAGCGTACATTAAGCTGTCATATGATGTTACAATGTACCCCAGGCCAGCTAATAGGGGCATGTTGTCACATTTCACTTCCATTCTTTCGGGGTAAATCAAGAAAAAAGTACACACTGTATTAATGAAACAAAACCACATAATTGTGCTAGACGTGTGAAATTAACGTGGGGGATAAAAATACTCTGAACCCCAAGTGGATTTACACAAACTGAGAAAGTCAAAAAGCGTTAGGTGGTGCATTTGGCTGTATTAAATTTTGAGTAATTAAATGGTAAACACTTTACGTATCCGTATTAATGGTGCATTCAAGTCCTCCTGGGAGTTTGTATTTACGACGTTGTGTGTTCAAGTCACTTTCCTCGGAGTAAGATGGCGGAGTACTTCCTCTTAATTAATTACACACAAATACAGCAAAATCTACTTCCACAAAATGAAGAACAAGGAATGTGCATCAGGTGTGTCTTACTTGTTTTTAATTAATTTATGAAGCCACTGCAAACTTTATCATGACATTTTATATTGTTATATTATAATGCTATCATAGTTATCATATGCTATCGCTGTAAATAGAAAAGCAAAATAACAATACATTCAAAATACATTCAAGTGTTGTGATATTTCGCCATGTATCTCATGCCCCAACTCGCAAAGATCGGGGCTTAGAGCTTGGTATTTATGATTTTATGGTGGCGTTCATGTGCGTTCAACTTGTAAATACGATCTTTACGACAAGACTTAAATGCAACATTATACAGTATATTCAGCCTCTCATCCAGACCATTTCTACTTGTCTGGTTGATATTTGGCTGCATTTAATTTGTGAGAAAATTAAATATGTACTCATCTGATCTTTTGAGGTTGTTGTAGTTCTATACCGCTGTAACAATTCTGAAATCACTTAATTAATTCCATATCTCAGGTAATTCATAAATGGTCTCGCCTGCTTGTGGTAAAGGTCAGAAATTATTTCAGATGTCCTCGGCGGTGCCCTTCAACCAACTCAGTCTAGAATTCGGATGCAATTCAACAGGATGCTAATATATAATATATTCGAGAACAGATATTCTTTTTCAGGGGGAAAAAAAAGAACTCTGAGACTTAATGTGAAAGTTTATAAGAATAACTGGTCTTCTTTGTTTACTTAAAGTTTTTCAGAATACAAAATACAAATCAATACAAAAAGGAATAATATAAGTACAGCCCCGATCCACTGTTCCTCCAGTCACATCCAGGGCACGAAGCTCCCGTTCCACCACATTCCGAAGATGCTCTATTGGGTTGAGATCTGGTGACTGTGGGGGCCATTTTAGTACAGTGAACTCATTGTCATGTTCAAGAAACCAATTTGAAATGATTCGAGCTTTGTGACATGGTGCATTATCCTGCTGGAAGTAGCCATCAGAGGATGGGTACATGGTGGTCATAAAGGGATGGACATGGTCACAAACTAAGTGGCCTAAAGTGTGCCAAGAAAACATCCCCCACACCATTACACCACCACCACCAGCCTGCACAGTGGGAACAAGGCATGATGGATCCATGTTCTCATTCTGTTTACACCAAATTCTGACTCTACCATCTGAATGTCTCAACAAAAATCAAGACTCATCAGACCAGGCAACATTTTTCCAGTCTTCAACTGTCCAATTTTGGTGAGCTCATTCAAATTGTAGCCTCTTCCTATTTGTAGTGGAGATGAGTGGTACCCGGTGGGGTCTTCTGCTGTTGTAGCCCATCCGCCTCAAGGTTGTGCGTGTTGTGTCTTCACAAATGCTTTGCTGCTTACCTCGGTTGTAACGAGTGGTTATTTCAGTCAAAGTTGCTCTTCTATCAGCTTGAATCGGTCGGCCCATTCTCCTCTGACCTCTAGCATCAACAAGGCATTTTCGCCCACAGGACTGCCGCACACTGGATGTTTTTCCCTTTTCACACCATTCTTTGTAAACCCTAAAAATGGTTGTGCGTGAAAATCCCAGTAACTGAGCAGATTGTGAAATACTCAGACCGGTCCGTCTGGCACCAGCAACCATGCCACGCTCAAAATTGCTTAAATCATCTTTCTTTCCCATTCTGACATTCAGTTTGGAGTTCAGGAGATTGTCTTGACCAGGACCACACCCCTAAATGCATTGAAGCAACTGTCATCTGATTGGTTGATTAGATAATTGCATTAATGAGAAATTGAACAGGTGTTCCTAATAATCCTTTAGGTGAGTGTATACTATTCAGCCTTTTGTCCATACTGTGTTTACTTGCATTTAATTGAGGAAATAAATGGTGATATTCCTGTGGGGAAATGATTAACACCTCGTTATATGGTGCCCATCTCCCTTCAATGCCCTTAGGGGCCGTCATGCTGAACACCTTCACCTCGTGCTTCTGACCGCAGCGGTCTCCAGCGAGTTCTAGTCTCAGTGTCTGACTCGCAGGAGGAGGGTTTAACTGGGGTCAGTTCAGTTGTTTCCTACCAGTCATCCGTTTCAGGACACTAGTTTGGGTTCTCAAGTTAAACTAGAGAACAGTCTTGAGAGGCTGGTTCCTTTAGTAGTCTCAGCTGTAGTTGTCTTGGAATAAGACAGATCTGAGGACAGTGATTATCTCAAAAAGAGCCTTTGGCGAAGAGGTCCTGATGCCAGTGTCCAATGGGGGAAGTGGTTAAAATCTTATTATATATATTTTTGGCAGCATGGGAACTTCTGCCAAGCATATCTCAACAAAAGCAGAGCGTCTGCTCCCGAGCCCCCACTAAAAGACTTGGGGTTGGGCTGGTGCTCTTAACGGTAGCCTTCAAGGGGTAAGACGGATCTGAGGACCGTCATTATTTCCAAGGCGGCTGCGGGGGGGAAAAGGTCCTGACGCCCGAGGGGTCAGGTAAATGAGGGCAGTCCATTGATTTCATGCAAATTTCATGTTTACGTTACGATGATACTCGACAAGACTGTTTTTTTTATTTTATTTTTTATAAAAGGCCTATGTAGTCATCTTCCTAACTCTGCAACATTAAATTGTTTAAAAATAGCTATCTATTAAAATCATAATATTGCGTCAACTCTGTTACCGTACCATGCGTTACCTTTAAATTGGTGGATTTATCTCCCACAACTATGTAAGATACAGGAAATGAAGTCACTTTCCCTCATGGATAAGATCTGAATCTTCCTGACCTCCTGATTCTTACACCAAGAGCTTTGTAAAATGTCAAAATTACCACAAAATCAAAAGGAAATCAGAATTTATCACTGGGTTGGATTTATCTGGATTTGTCAACTCTAAACCTATTCTGAAAGAGTTTGTTCAGCTAGCTTCATGCAACAGGCCTAATGGGTGCTGCTGCTGGTTTCCAATGCATTTTAGTAATGCAAAATCACTATTCCACTTCAGATGCCCAAACCCATAGTTTCGACCTTATTTGTAATGTCTACAATATCCCTATTCATTGGCCCAAGGACTCCATGTCACAAAAGATTAGACTAGTAATTGGGGTTATTATCAGCTTTAGAATACAACCTTGTTTGAGATGATACGTCTAGATCCAGAGCAAGACACAGAGTCATGAAAGCTAGACACAGACCATGTCTCTTGATACCACATGTGAAATACAGCAGTTTGTGTTGTGATTTGTTGAATAAGTTGCAAATGACTTACAAATCCAGAGGTAATAATAAACAATTTATTATTTCAGATAAGTTCCATGTTCAGAATGTGACAATTCAGTTACATTAGATCATAAAATCCATGACACATGATTTCCAGAAAAGCCTGAAAGATACAGTATACATACCTAAAGTTTAAATAAATATACTTCTATAACCATGTAAATATTGCATTCAAATCTTTCAAATTACACTTTTATCGTCGACTACTGTTAATAATAAAAGTAATATCAAATACTATGTTCATTCAAGGACACACACAGTTAGAGAAGAATTGGAGTTCAGTATAAGCCGGTCACAGTTTGGAGGAGAAATGGTTGTATTTGTCAAACCCGCTGACCAGCACTGTGTCAGGAAAACTCCTGGGCCGTGCCGGATCCTGTCAGGAAAGCACACACAAATGCTCTTTACTGCTAAATTTCTGACTACATGTATGTGGAATGTCATCATTTTGTAAAACATTGTTACCTGGATTGGATAAGCGCATGTAGGGACATATCGGATGACGTAGCCACAGCGCCTCCTATCAGATGTGTTGGGATCGCTGGCATGAACCAGAAGTCCATCATGGATCTGTGTGGGAACAGACAATAAATGCTTGGGCAATGCTCAAATTAAACTCCACCTCATTGTTAATGTAATAGCAGCAGTAAATCTGGTTTCCAGTCTCATCCGCTTCTTAGCTGTATTCTTAGTCCGGCATTTCTGTATCCTTGCTGGAGTTGTACAATGTCTGCGCCAAAGAGGCATTACAAGTGTTATTCTTTTGAGATGTACCAATGCGTATAAGAGTCTCCATAGACGCCAGCCATCTGAGTTACGTTTACGCCAATCATTATGTGCACAAACTTCAGATCCAAACAAAGTATAATTTATTATTATTTATGTATTAATAAGTAACATGTATTATACACTGTACAGTCAGGTCATAGGTGACTGAACATATAAGGATGAATACCACTACTGACAGTTTCTGACATTTTCAGTGCGTGAGATTGTCCTGTTTTGTTGTTGCTAGTACGCTAGAGAATTAGCTCTTGAAGCTCTCCGTGTAACCTTGACTGGTAGTGTACCTGCCTTCTGTCACTGCCAGAGAAACATATAAATGCATATTCATACTCACAGACATCTGACCAGCTTGAAGGGGGCATAAGATGGCATTCTCTGTCTGCACCAGCTCCTCTGGGATCTCTTGATTGACACTCAGCATGTTCCCAACTCGTTGTGATTGGTGATGGGGCAGAAGACCAGAGTGGTGACTTCCTGTTGGATAAATAAAGACGATTTAGGCACTTTCCATTACAAACCAGTAAGGCAGCACGATTAATCGCAATTAACCTGAAATCGTGCTTAAACCTTAGTGGCTTAATGCGATTCATGAAATCAAAATAATATTCTATACAGTGATAAGGGCTATGGTGATTAGCACTGAAGTATAAATATACTTTATTATCATGAAAATCCCAGGCTTGAAGATCTCACACAAACTATATACTGTCATAGTCGTGTGTTTATTAGTCATGTTTAATCAATCAAAGAGTTTCAGATGGAGCAGCATTTACTACTGATCACAGAGATTAACAACGCATAAAAAGAAAATCACAGCCTTTGCCACACTGTTAATTATTTCCCTGTTAAATAACAGGAAATTACTGGCAGCAGGGTTACCATTATTTACCTGTTATTTAAACAGTTAATTCCTGTTAATGTTTTTTTACAGTGCACTCCCCGTAATGTTTTTCAACAGGAATTTACTGTAAATCACAGAAAAAAAACAGGAAACAACTGGCAGCAGTATTACCATTATTTTCCTGTTAAATCACCATTTATTTTGTTTCCATTAAATATTGTTAATTAGGGTTAGCATATAACATGTACTGATTGTTATAGACATATTCTAGCTTGAGTTAATACAAGAATAGGCATAATCCATTAGATAACACTTAAGTGAAAGAAAACTAATAGTTCTGTGTTAAAATTGACTTTTTTTTATTGTAATACAAACACTGAAAGGTAAAAACTTACAAATTTAGGCATACATGGATCAGACCAATCACAGAAATATACAGTATATCATGTTCATTGCTGACATCTGTGGTCGCTGGACGGAAAATAGCAACTGCGTCTAGCAAAGACACTTGCGTTTGGCTTTGCGCTGCAAGATACGGCCCTAAACCTCAAAATGTTAAACTGCTAAAATTCAGCTAAAAAGACTCACACCAAGGATATACACACTATGACTCCTGATCACAAAAAATGTTACAAATAGGCTCAGACGTGGACTGGATCCCTTCGCAAACGACTTGGCCCTCAAGGCTGAGCAATCAGCGCTGGAAGCGGCTTCCCGTTTCTCCTGAAACAGAAATGTTTTAACTGTCAAATTTCTGTTTTAGTTTTCAATTTTAATACAGTTTAGTTTGATACCATTGAATTCACTACATACAACACTAAAGCCAACTGTCCTATCTAAAACCAACTTACCAAGAAGTTTCAGAAGAGGAGTTGCAGGAATAGAGAGTGAACTCTCAAGGTCAGCTGCAGTGGCATATCCCTAGGAACAAATTAAACACAATATTAATGACATAAGTCTACCAGATAGATAGGATAGAATAGATAGATAGATAGATAGATAGATAGGCTAAAACCTGCACATAAAATAGTTACACCAGCATGTCTGGTAACGTTAGCCCAAACAGCTATAATCCATCAAAGACGAGCAGCTGACATTAATTAATCAAATACAGTCTTAGACTAACTATAGCATCATAAACAGCTATTAGTAAATATATTCATGTTAACCGTTTGATTTTCAGGATGAATCTACTTTAAGACGTGCACATGGAAACGAAAGCCACAAACTTGACAACAGGAATGCTAAATTATAAATTATAGGCCTAACCTTAGCCTATTGTTTATAGATTTAGATCGTACATAAATGGACATTAAAATAAGCACATTGTTTCTAAAATGAATGGACAAACTATCGAAATGTTGCTAGCTTGAATCACCATGGCTCATTAGCTCATCAGTTATTTCATTTCATGTGGTTGAAGTCCGTGGCGTTTAGTATAACGTTAACATCAACATCACTGATAGATGTTAAAACTATATATGACTTTCAAGAAACTCTTTAATCTCACCGTGTTATTGTGATTTTGGTCGATGAAACCACCGCGATCTTCCGACATCTCCGTATTCGTGTCAGGTTCAAATGCCGCCTTCTACGCTCCTTCCCACAATGCAAAAAATACTGTATGAACATGTTATTTCAAATAGTGGCGCCAATAGACATAAGGCGCCTTCCAGCGTGCTGCGTGTCATACGGATATTTACTCTGTGTTTAGAAAGACACACATTTGTCTAATCTTCATTCAGTAAATGCATTTAGTTTGTTAGTAATGGATTGCACCGTCGATTATTGTTTGAATCAGTGGTTGTTTAGCAACCTAAAAAAACTAAATGAAATTGCTAACTTCTCCACTGATATTTATTTATTTATTTATTTATTACAATAAGCATAAAATTGTATACGGCATTATCTCCAAACATAGCCTATCTGACATATTTGCTTGAATTTTCTATTTTGCGGTTAAATAACAAAAATGAGGTGTTATTTAACAATGAGGTGTTAAATAACACAAATGAGGTGTTATTTAACATATATTTCCTAAAATTAACAGTAAGGCGCAGTTATTAAAAATAACAGGTTAATCATGTTGAAATTTGGGTGTAAATTAACAGGAACATTTAACAGTGCAAATCATGTGCGGTTTAATTTCGATGAATCGAGCATCCCTACAAACAGACACATGGAGCAATGTTTGTACCTGGAATAACCTGCAGTGCTCCATTGTCCTCAAGCGAGTCATCAAGGGCAAGCCAGACAGACAGAACAGGACCGCCATCAAAACCCCAGTACCTAAAGACCAACACATGATGATTCCTGAGCCAATAGAAAAACAAATACACTATTTTATTATGTGGAACGGTGCTTACGTCATGTCCTGGTGCCAGGCCACAAATGGCATTCCTTCCATCTTCTCGTTGCTCAACTGGATGACGCCATTGCTTTCTGGCTTTCGCACTGGATATTTACAAATGAATCTGGAGTCAAGCAGGATGACATCAGGCCCCAGAACTGAAGTGACCACCTTAAGAAGCCTTGGGTGCTTGCCGAGGGCCATCACCCAGTCGTACTCCGTGTGGATATTGTGAAGGTTGTAAGCTGTGTATTCTTTACCTGTAAAAGAATACTTGGGTTATTTCATTTCCAAAGTTCAACCACATGAATGCAGCCCGTTCCACTGAACCTCACCATGTTTTCTCTCCAGCTCAGCGAAGGCATCTCGGGCCTGCTGCAGCTCTTCTGGACTCAGGATAGGAAGTCCCGACAGATACCCCTGCTGCTCGTACTGGGCCTGAATCTCAGCCATGTTTATGCTCATGTCTGAAAAGGCAGTGAAACTTCCGCTGGTCTGCTTTCGAAATGGCTCGGCTTAAACTCAGCTGTGCAAACTCCACAGGGAGACCTGTTTATATAACCTGTGGTACAGAGAAAGATGGGTATTCAACTTTGGGTCCATGCTTAGTCTGGCATTTCCTTTTTCGACCTCTGAAAACCTCCTTGTCTTGGCCTTACACCTCCTCACTTATTCATGGCAAATTTATTCAGGCTTGTTTATGCAGGAACAGAGTCCTATAGTGTCTGAAGGCAATGGTCCACGAGCAATTAAATGGGAAGAGCATGTTACTCTTAAGCACATAAGGGTGGAGGTGAGCCACAGTTAGCAGTTCAGTTAAAAGATGCCATCTGTCTAGTACACTCATTTTCAATGCTAAAGTTCCCTGAGTGTGGCGCCAACAAGAAACACACCTGAGTCTGAAAGCTGTTGGATTCTTGGTGCAAAATGTCTTGGTCCAAGCTGCAGAAAAAACACATGTATAAAACAGCTGAAAACAATCTACAGAAACTTAAAGTTGTATTTAACCACCATGCATGATATCAAGATAAGCAATACCTGCTCTCTGCTGTTCAGGCTGTTGCTTCCGGAGCTGTTATGCTCTTTGCTTTAAAGCGGTGTATATTTATAATAATATGAGAATTAGGCTCCTCCTCCACTACAACATCATACACACCTATTTTAGACTCCAGGAAAAAAACAATTTTAACCTCCCTTTTGTAAATAACCTAGGGTGTGTAAGCATAAATGTTAAATATGTTGCAATCTGATGATACTGGAAAATTCAAGGAAGTCCCAAGAGCATTTCCTTTAGTGGGTAAGAATCTTTTTTGTGTTTCCGTGACATCACAAAAACACAATGGAAAACTGTCAGCTGAACGTGATGTCAACTGATGGTGACAACATTGAGGTAAAGTGAAATCATGTATACATCCCATACCCATAGTTATTAACTATATATTACACTATAAATGAAACTACTTGCATTGTGTGTATCTACTCAAATCACCCTAACCACCCTAATATTTATTAAAAGCAAAAATTGTAAAATATTTCTTCTTCTAAATTTTTATATTTATATATTCAAAAATATCTGTCTTTACATGTGTTGACATTTGTAGCATTATTGTTTTTTAGTTCAACTTATTCCAGTTTTTAAAGACATTTTTGAAGAGGAAAAAATAGAATAAACCTTATAGCAATAATAAATATTTCTTGTCCATAAATGTTTAATTAAAACCAACAAAGAGCAAATATAGAGTGTATATACAGTCATGGTCAGAATTATTGGCACCCCTGGTAAATGTGATCAAAGATGGATATAACAATAAATCTGCATTGTTTATCCTTTTGATCTTTCATTAAAAAAATTCACAAAAATCTAACCTTTCATTGAAGTAAAAGAATTGAAAGTGGGGGGTAAATCATATTATGAAATAAATGCTTTTCTCCAAACCACAATGGCCAAAATTATTGGCACCCTTTTATTGAATACTTTTTGCAACCTCCCTTTGCCAAGATAACAGCTCTCAGTCTTCTCCTCTAATGCCCGATGAGTTTGGAGATCAGAGACCATTTCTTCATACAGACTCTCTTCAGATTCCCAGATCCATGTTGCTGCTGCTTCTCTTCTC
This sequence comes from Gobiocypris rarus, assembly GCA_023029165.1. NCBI lineage: Eukaryota > Metazoa > Chordata > Actinopteri > Cypriniformes > Gobionidae > Gobiocypris > Gobiocypris rarus. The sequence continues at coordinate 14,005,709 of CM040932.1, read as the reverse complement.
TTGAGTTTATCACTCATTTTCTATCGGGTTCTGGTCAGGTGGACTAGGACGACCATGGCAGAAGCTTCATTTTGTGCTCAGACACAGATTATTGTGTTGATTTTGATGTTTGTTTTGGATTCCTGATGGAAGATCCAACCATGGCCCATTATAAGATTCCCAGCAGAAGCGTCAGGTTTTTATTTTTATTTTTTTAATTATCTGTTGGTATTTGCTAATATGAAGCCATGAATCTGAACAAGATGTCCAGGACCGCCAGCAAAACAATAGGCTGAAACATTAAAGATCCAGTGGTATATTTAACCGTGGGCATGGGGTACTGTTTAACCCTTTTTGCACCAAACCCATCAGGTACTCTTTTAATAGTTTCATCTGACCACAGAACCAGGTCCCGTCTGAAGGTCCAGTCTGAACACTGAATATGCTGGAGTTTGTTTCTGGATGAGCAAGAAGGTTTTTTTCTTAAAACACTCCCAAAAACAGGTGCTGATATTGTTTATTTGTTTTGTCTTTCTGACCCCAAAACTGAACTAATCTCTGCCATTCTCCATCTATGATCCTTGGAGAGTCTTTGCTCACTCAAACTGCATGTTGATCGGAATTTCTTAATTATTGCCCTGGTGGTGGAAATGGGGATTTCCAATGATTTAGCTGTTGTCCAGCCACTTCCTATTTTGTGAAGCTCAACAATCTGTTTCTGCTCATCAGAACTAAAGTATTTGGTTGTACCCATTGTGATGAACAATTAAGGGTATTTTAAAGTTGTTTCCTCATAATTATACTCCTGTGGAACAGGAAGCCATAGCTAGACAATGTCATGCTCCTTGTCACCCTGGTGTGATAAAATGTGTGTGTGTATAAGTTGATATTCAAAATGAATAGTTGTTAAGATTGGTTTGGAATTGGTAAAATGTGCTTGTAAAAAATATGATCAGAATATCAATCGGCATATATATTTAAACTTGTATTGTAAATAATGAAATTATTAATTGTTAATGTATATTTTATTGAAACAATATAGTTTCAGAGTAATTATAAGGCACCATTATATAATTTTAAAAACAAACAAACAAAAACAATGCCTGACCTATATAACAAGTGCAAAGATGGACATTACTGGAAGAGTGACAACTTTTCATTTAAATTAATCATCATTCATCATCCTGTTTTCTTTTTCATCATTTATTTACTTTTTTAATACTTTTTAATGGTTATGATCAATTGTATTTGTTATTTATATTCTAGTGTTAATTGCACTTGCATTGATTTTTTTGGGAAAAATTCCATTTAAATAGAGTTGACTGATACAACTGAGAAAATATCCTGGAAAAATCCAGCTAATATAGGAAATTCCAAATGCCTTGGCTTTCCTTACAGTCAAAGTGCAAAAACATCTGAAGTTGTTTCCTGCTAGTAATGTATTAAAAAGGTCTATTTGCTGACACATTAACTGGACAAAACAGATATAGGCTATTAAAATATTTTATGACATGGATTGTTTGAGTTTCATGCTTTCAGTCATTGAAGTGGTTCAGTGGTTTCACATTAAAACTATACAAAAGTGCACCATTTCCACACAGTCACTGTACAAACACCAGCCTTTCAAGAATGTAAAAGGAAAATACAATAAAAAACTACAGAATAAATAAATACAGCAATTAAAAGGGACCTAAAAAGTTTGAAAATAGCTTGTTTCCTTTTGTTTAATGTGCTGAATCCGTGAGTGTCAGCGTTCAGGGGAAGTCCAGCTGGCCGTGATGTTCACAGTGTTTGGGACACACGTATCCTCCCCGCTGCTCTTCCCGGTGCTTCCTCCTGTCTGTCCTGGGCCGGTCCTGCTCGTTGTTGCAGCGATGCACCAGAACCGGATCTTTCTCGGCTGGAGATTTTTTCATCAGCAGTCTCTGGAGAATCTGTTTGTCTGAGCGTTCCTTGTGAAAATCATCCTCATACACCTTTAACTAAGAAAGAGAGAGGATTTAAAACACATGAAATGTCTGTTTAATTACACCTTTCATGCAAAGTAAATATGCATTTGTTAATTATTATTTCTGTGATTGCTTACACTGAATTCATTAAAACCTGACAAGATAATTATCAGCATTCCTGTCAAGCACAATGCCTATTTTTAGCCTGAAAGGTCAAGATCATGTATCATGACATAACTTCACAACAACATGACAGCACAATTAGTTTCACTGGAAACTACCAAATCTCATTTCCTTTTGCGGTAAGATTCTTTGTTTATCTAACAGTTACTTCAAAACGGAAATCTTTGACGGAAATGTGGTGAACGTGATCTACAGATGATAATATCATGATAAAGGTTATTCATTTTCTCATAGAAACACTCAGATTCAATCCGTCCTCAATGTTGTGGCTTAACAGAGGGAATTGGGTGTGTGATATTATTGTGTGTTCAATAGGTAACTGCGATTTCTCCAAGAATTTGATCCAACATGTTCCTGGATCAACATCCTTGTTGACCATGAAACACCATTCCAATAAACCAATCCAGTTTGAGGGACACGTTTACAGGTAATGTCTAATTCAGGCTTACAACCAGGCTGCCATTTGCCATTGGGGAGCAGCGAGGCTGAGTGGCCGTGAGAGCGGAACGAGGCCGGGCGATAATGATAAGCGACAGCTCTCGTGTCTCATGGAGGAGTGACGGGAGCATAAAGGAGGAGCGGCGACAGTGAAGGACGAGAGAGGACCAAGCCTGGACTTTACATTGTGTTTTCTTAATGTTTTATTATGTGTGTGCGTGGCAGTTGTCCGTGAGGGGCTGCCCGCTGTTTACATTCAGTTTATTTATTGTATTAAAGTCTTTAAATGTTCACCGGTTCCCGCCTCCTTCCTTCCCATATCTACGAACTGCGTTACAGTCAGTCAAACACAAACACAGTCAGCAACACTTTATAAGGTCGCATAGCCGCAGATCAGTCAGGGTGACCATGCTGACCCCCGTCCACCGCCAAAAGCGCCAACAGTGGCACATGAGCATCAGAACTGGACCACAGAGCAATGGAAGAAGGTGGCCTGGTCTGATGAATCATGTTTTCTTTTACATCACGTGGATGGCCGGGTGTGTGTGCGTCACTTACCCGTGGAACACATGGCACCAGGATGCACTATGGGAAGAAGGCAAGCCGGCGGAGGCAGTGTGATGCTTCAGGCAATGTTCTGCTGGGAAAAACCTTGGGTCCTTCCATCCATGTGGATGTTACTTTGACCTGTACCACCTACCTAAGCATTGTTGCAGACCATGTGCACCTTTTTAATGGGAACGGTATTCCCTGGTGGCTGTGACCTCTTTCAGAAGGATAATGCTCCTGCCACAAAGCTAATGGTTCAGGAATGGTTTGACAAGCATAACAACGAGTTTGAGGTGTTGACTTGGCCTCCAAATTCCCCAGATCTCAATCCAATCGAGCGTCTGTGGGATGTGCTGAACAAACAAGTCCGGTCCATGGAGGCCCCACCTCTCAACTTACAGGACTTAAAGGATCTGCTGCTAACATCTTGGTGCCAGATACCACAGCACACCTTCAGGGGTCTAGTGGAGTCCATGCCTCGACGGGTCAGGGCTGTTTTGGCAGCAAAAGGAGGACCAACACAATATTGGGAAGGTGGTCATAATGTTATTCCTGATCTGTGTATATTTCTTTCTACAATCATACATATGGGAATAGTGAAAAGCACATTATTCTTAAGGTGTGCTTTTAGCCCCGTTGTACCCCATTAGTAAATGTTGAAATTAACATGAACTAAGAGTAATAAAGCCTTTAGATAAGTTATTATTTTTATTTTTAGTTAATGTTAACTAAAGTAGTTAGTTAATAAATTAAACTGTATTGTGAAGTGTAACTGTAGTTTGATTCAGTAGATGACATGCTAAAACAAACATCTGTCAGGGTGTTCACACTTCTGGAGGAATCAGCCTGCAAACAGAGGAAGATCACTGTGGTCCATTTGAAATAGTGATTATCTGGTCACATCTGCCACCCAGTGGTGAAACTCTGCACCAGACGGTTGATCTGTAGGGGGCGGGGCTGATGAACAGTGCAGTCCTGTGCTCACCTGCTCCTGCAGCAGCGCCATCTGCTGGCGCATATCTCCCTCTCTGCGCCGCAGTCTCTTGTTCTCCTGAAGCATGCGCTCATGGTCCTTCTGCTCCGTTTTATAATCAGCCTCATAGATTTTAGTCTGTGGATGGATGGATGCAATAAGCCTATTATTGAGATTTGACAGTGCTTAGTCAAGCTTTACTGTGATGTATGAAACCTCTAATACTTTAATCTCCACATGTTAGTTTGAAATGTAAACTGCATTATTGTAAAAACATCTATGAAACAGACATTTTTATATAACGGTTTATATGACTGTCCATGTAATATTTCACCCCAAATGCAAAAGATTTTAGGACCATTAGACTTTATTATTATGATTATTAATCACAATTTGCTTCACTGTAATGCTAATAAATAAGTACAGAATAAAATAAGTAAAGTAAAAAAAATTAAACCAAAGATATTAAAATATTCGACATTGTTAAAAATCATGTTATTAAATATGATCTATCAGGCTTTTGAAGAACATTTATTTCTGCATCTCTCCATCATCATTGATATATTTTTGGGAGATATAGTTAAAACTTATATTTATATGCATTCTATATAAGTAGTCTGCTATACTGTTATGAAGACCAGAATTTCAACCTTCTTGAGCATATCAGCAACTGCACCAAATTACATATTTTCACTCAGTTTAGGCATCTGAATAAAACTGAGGCGTTTACCCTCCTTCAGTGTGAGCTCCATGTTCTCCTACATCATACTATATAAGTCATAAAGAAATTATGAGTCATATAAGTCAAACAAAAATGCTCCATGACTGGATCATTATTGCAATGGTTATGTTTCTAGCATGTTATATGTGTGGCAACAGTTCTTCTAACCCAAACTGATGGAGTGTGTAGCTTTTCATTTCTTAACCATGTTCGGAAGACACATCATGGCCATTTTCCAGGATGACAATGAAAAAAATTAAATAATAAGAGTCCAGCACTCTGTAAAGTCTCCTCCAGCACATCCCAAAGACTTATAACGGATTTAAGGTCTGGACTCAGAGGTGCCAATTCATGTGTGGAAATGATTCTTCATGCTCAACCATTCGTTCACAGTTTGAGCCGGATGAACCTTGACATTGTCCTCCTGGAATATGGCCATGATGTGTCTTCATACATAATACACAACATAATAATCACTGCAATAATGATATTAAGCATTTGCCTATTTAAACCCAACAGCACATTTTTGGGGATGGCCCGTGTATATAGGCCTATTTAAAACTCTCTTGGTTGTTTTTGGATGTGTTAACTCACCTGACACCGCAGCGCCTCCAGCTGTTCTTTAAGATCCTGAACCTCTCTCACCGGGTCAGACAGGATCTCCATTCCCATAGCAGCCAGTCTGAGGCTCGACTTTGTGCCTGATGTAGACCGTACGTCCAGGGATGGTTTAGAGGACCGCTGGAATATCTGAGTGTCTGAGGTGCCACTGATATCCGGGGTCTTCCAACAGAGAGCAAAATAAAATAAAGTTAAACGATAAACACGTAGTAAACCGCTGGTCTGGCTGATTCTGTAAGCTGACCTGTGTCGCCCTAGTCCACTGATGAAGATCTGTTTGGTGCAGTCGGCTCTCCAGCAGTCTGATATAGTCCTGGAGATGCTGGTTTTTCTTCAGTTCCTGCATCAGTGTTTGTTCATAATATTCCCTCTTATTCTACAAACACACAAACGTATCAGTGTCTTCTCATGTCTCTACTTCTGAATGGCAGCAAAACAGTCACACCATAGCATTCCCTGAAGATCAGTCATTCAGTAAATCAATCAACCAATCAACCAATCAACCAACCAATCAATCAATCAATCAATCAACCAATCAGCCAATCGATCAATCGATCAATCGATCAATCGATCAATCGATCAATCGATCAATCGATCAATCGAACAATCGATCAATCGAACAATCGATCAATCAATCAATCAACCAATCAGCCAATCGATCAATCGATCAATCGAACAATCGATCAATCGATCAATCGAACAATCGATCAATCGAACAATCGATCAATCGAACAATCGATCAATCAATCAATCAACCAACCAACCAACCAACCAACCAACCAACCAACCAACCAACCAACCAACCAATCAATCAATCAACCAATAAACCAATCAATCAATCAATCAATCAATCAATCAATCAATCAATCAGCCAATCAGCCAATCGAACAATCGATCAATCGAACAATCAATCATTCAACCAACCAACCAACCAACCAACCAATCAACCAATCAACCAATCAACCAATCAATCAATCAATCAATCAATCAATCAATCAATCAATCAATCAATAGTTCTAATTAGAACCAAAATGGCCTGATGACAAAGCAGAAATGCATCAAGTTGCACTAAAACCATTCTATAATTCTTTACTTTACGAACAAACAGGTGTTTCCAAACCCACGTGACTTGCTTTTCAAGCTGAGATCAAAAATGGACCAAAGGTAGTCCTTGAAGAAGTCTGTATACACTTAAAATAAAAATAGAAAGTCTGTTTTGAATTGTGAAAAATGTGAATATGTTTTGAGAGCTGTGGGAGATGTGAAGATTATCAGCTATTAAACCATGGCACTGTTGAAAACAAATGAGCATATGGAGTGCTTAATTGGTGGAGCTTTTGGTTTTCTCATTTTCAATAATCCTGAGTCACTTATTCCTTATAATGAATTTTGTTGGCTTCATAACATGTATAATATAGTTTATAGTGAAATACTGTCAAGCTGTGGTTGACACACGGATGAAAAATAACAAAACACTCAGGATACTTTACATTTCCAAAAACATGAACAGAACAAACACAATTACGACAACGGACAACAAAGACTACAAACTAAGTGATACAAATACAAAGGATTTTACAGGCCACTGATGAACCTTTATTTCTAGGATTTTGTGAAATGTAACCACCCTGCAGTCAGCCAAGATCTCTAGCATTAAGTTACTTATGTTTGACAAGTCTTCCCAGTATGGCTTACAATTACAAACACTTGGCTAACCACCAGTGCAACCAACAAACCCTCTTCAGATTACATCTGTTCACTGGTAGCCCACGGGGAGCTTGACTTCATCCTGCTGTTCATAAATCTACACTTGAATGTCTTTAGCCGTGTGTTACCGGGCATTAGTGTGCTGGAGAATGGGATCAGAGTGAACCTGCAAGAGCTTCATATTCCTACCATGCAGAGCGACCAAATGAACTAATTACTCCAAACAGCATCTTATGACCTGGAGCCATCCTTTGGCTTTCTTCAAATATAAAGCGTTCCAGATTTAATAAATCGGGTGCGAGATGACTCATCACACATATTGCTTTTCCAATCACTCAAAGGGGTTTGTGCACCCAACAGCAGGTTATGGACTTGCACATAAGGTGTGTTCCAGACTCAACATCAATTCTAAACCCTGTTGAAATCTGATTGGCTTATAGGAATGTTGTTCTGGGTCCAGCAAGGATGCTGATCCAAGAACACATGGTGAAAAAGTCATCATACTCAATTTCACATAATTGCTGCTTTACCTGTTGTTTGCTATATCTGTGTTTCTCTTTGATGATTTGGTTTTGCTCCTCTTATTGCATTTTACAATTACAGTGTTTTTTTTAAGACAGATGCACAAAATGTCATTTTCGCCACTAGAGGTCGCTTATTCAGAACAAAGGCGTAGCTTGATGACACCTTGTTTTCACAGAATCATGGGAGTTGTTGTCTTCACCTCTAAAGCCGGTGGAAAAGAATCCGATGGGACAACGCTATCTCTCGACCGATTCGTACTAATTCATACGAGTGAATAAAAGGTGTCTAATTCGTACGATTTGTCTAAAGCCACGTGATGGGTAGGTTTAGGGGCGGGGTCAGGGGTAGGCGTAAAATATGTATGAATTAGCAAAAATCGTATGAATTCGTACGAGTGAGGTCGTATCAATTCGTATGAATTAGCCACCTCGTAAAATTAGTATGAATTGCCGTGAGATCGGGCTGGACGGGACTCAGACTGACTCAAGACAGACGAGCCCGACTCCAGAGCAGTGGAGGTGTAATTCTGCCTCAGACGACGCTTCTGCTTCTTCCGCTCATGTGTATGTGGGGGAACGCAGCGCTGTTTATCATATTACACACATTTGAGTGTGTTGAAGGTTATGTTATAACGCTACTCTGTGTGTTCGCCCGGCGGCTGCTATGAGACACTTGTTCACACTGCAGTGAGAGATCGATATTAGGCATGGTAAAGCATGGTACTCTGTGCGGTAAATCAAGAACACCAGATTTAAACAATAAGACTGACTGTGTTGAGCTGGAGAACAAGGATTCGTTTTCTGTCGAAGAATGTATCCAAATATTTGCTCACCTGTCTGGTGTTTGCATGGTTTCTGACAACCTGACTGTGATTCAGAGTTGCAGCTCAATTTTCAATTGTGATTTCATTGGTATTACCATGGCAATGTCCAAAAATGCTACTATGGTATCACTGTGTAAACATTTTAAAAACCTTTTTAAATAAAAACTATTCAAAATGTTACATGACTACTTCAGATTATTCTATTGGAAGTCATTTTTAAAGTGCCCCTATTATGCTATTTTAAAGTTTCCTAATATAGTTTTGGAGGTCTTCAACAACAGGTTTACATGCATCAAAGGTAAAAAAAAAAAAAGTTTCATTTTATCATAACATACATTACACATCACCTCAATGTTCATTCAACAGATGAATCCGTCTCTCTAAATCCCTCCTTTCCACAAGCTACTCTGCTCTGATTGGTCAGATGGCCCCGTCTGTTGTGATTGGTCAACCGCGTACAGCGTGTATTTTAGAAACAAACGCTCATCACCATAACTGAACTCCAGCTCCATCAGGAGGCTTCCTAAAGCTCAGCTATAGTACACACTGTAAAGACCCACACTATATGAAACACAATAAACACATTGTAGAGCGCAGCGTCTTCTCGACATGATGATCCAGTATCCGCTGCAGTGTTTGAGGGGGTTCAAGTTTTCCCTGGTGTCTGCGCACGGGCAACATGCTAATGTTTCATCGTGACGTCGCAACAAATTGGCTTGCGAGTCGTTTGAAAAGCGATTCGTTTAATTGACTCAGAGTCGACTCATACATTTGAGAGACAATAACTTTATATATGGTGCTCTTTCAGATTTAAAACTTTGCAGGATGTTTTCAGTCAGCTATGTTACACACTAAATGAAAGGTCATTTAAAAATCCATAGAGGCTCTTTAAAGCCTTATCCGTGCACATTATTTTATTCTATTCATTTTTTTCACTTGGATGTACTTCACAGTAGAGAAGAAAAGATTAATGCAATTTCTGTCATGCCAACTTTAAGAGTTAGATCATGTAAAAAGAGCTTCACAAGACAACATATTCACTTTTACAGTGCCTGTCCAAAAAAATAAATAAATAAAATTGGTATGAAGACCTTGTCCAAACAGTGGTGTGAGTTTGGGGCAGGAGTTTTGGCAAACAGGAGTGTTGATAGGTAAACTATAACGATATTTGCTATTCTGTGTAGTGACAACAATGATGCTAAAATTACACACCTTCAATACACCTCTGCTATAAGTATTTTTGTGTGTGTGTGTGTGTGTGTGTGTGTGTGTGTGTGTGTGTGTCTGCCCACGTACCTGTTCATGTTCTACTTTGAGCAGCAGTCTGCTGTTGAGCTGTTTGAGGGCCATGCTTTCCTCCTCGAGAGCCGTCACACGCTGCTGGAAGCCCATACTCGTGCTGTGGTAGATATGATCCCACTCCTCGTTCAGTTTCATCAGCTGACACACACACACACACACACACACACACACACACACACACACACACACACACACACACACACACACACACACACACACACACACACACACACGTTGGGTTTTCATGTTTAATGGGGACATTCCCCATAGGCATAATGCATTTAATACTGTACAAACTGTATTATCTATCCCCTACACTGCCCCTGCCCCTAAACCTACCCATCACACACACACACACACACACACACACACACACACACACACACACACACACACACACACACACACACACACACACACACACACACACACACACACACACACACACACACACACACACACACACACACACACACGTTGGGTTTTCATGTTTAATGGGGACATTCCATAGGCATAATGCATTTAATACTGTACAAACTGTATTATCTATCCCCTACACTGCCCCTGCCCCTAAACCTACCCATCACACACACACACACACACACACACACACACACACACACACACACACACACACACACACACACACACACACACACACACACTGCCCCTGCCCCTGCCCCTAAACCTACCCATCACAGGAGACATGCTGCATCTATACACTGTCTATTTATTTATTTGCTTGCTTGCTTGTTGCTGCCGTGGAATATATATATATATATTTTTCAAGATAATTATGATGTTTTTTTGCAAAAGAATTGTTTGACAAACTCGCATTTGAGAGAGAAATTCTAAAATATAAAAGGTAATTGTGACTTTTTTTCCGGACAACTGCGAATTTATATCTCATAATTCTGAGAAAGAAAAAGTCAGAATTGTGTGGAAAAAAGTGGCAATTACCTTTTATATTTTTTATTCAGGGGCGGAAACAAGCTTTCATAAACATTTGATATATGAAGTGTTACCTAATATAAAGTGGGACCACATTGCGTCCACAAAAATGAAATACATCTTACTTCTGTAATAGGAATTCAATATATGGGACACTAAATAAAAAAAAGAACTTTAGCATGCAAATGAAAACGAAGTATCTACAGTAAATGATAGTCCAATCCATGTCCTGAGCTGTTGTAATTTTACAAAATCTCCCTTTCTTTCCTTTTTATGGTGAATTCCAGAAAATGATACGTCAGGAACACGATATACTAGCTGATAAAGAACACTGAGTTCTAGGGTCATGGTGTGTTTTTCTACCTCTTTGTTGAGTCTCCTCAGTTCAGTGTTTCTGTTGAGGAGCTGAAGCTTCTCTTCATCCGAGGAGGTGATTGACATGCTTTCTGTGATGAGGGTTAACTGCTCCTCCCCAGAGAGAAGGGGCTCTTCCTGTGCCGCGTCCTCCACCTGCCTACAACACATGAAAAACACACGTTTCTTTGTTTGTTTGTTTTTTATATATTTTAGGATCTCACATTATTATTATTATTATTATTATTACCCCCATAACTCTACCTTTCAAAGACACCTATTGGCATGTTTACAATATTTCGCCCTGTTTTGACCCTTGTCTTTTATTTTACTCTTGACTATCCTTGAAATATAGCTCTTGTTTAAATAAAACATTATTGAGACCCTTTATGAAGTTGATTTCCTCATGGGGATATTTGTACATTAAATGTTTGTCAGATTTTGCTGTTCTTGAGAGGATCCCCTTGAGAATAGTATAAATAATCACTTTACATGACAAGGCCAGTTATTAGGGCATCTATTGTATGCGTTGGCGTTCTCATTCTTCCGTTTCTCCTTCTTCTGCCGCTCTCGAGTCGATGGCAGCCCATAAGAACCACTTGCAGGAAAATTATTACATTTGGCACACAGACAGAGAACAGTCTATAACTCCAAAAAAAGTTGCACTCACATTTATACTAATAACTTTTGGGCTAGAAACAAAATTCCTCTGATTCCTAGGCACAAGACTATTTGACTGCATCCTATGACGTCATTTTCCGCTACATTCAAACTCCTCCTAGGCCGCTGCTCCGATTTTCATGAAAATGGAACCAGATCGTCTTCAGACCACGCCAACAAAAAAGTTGTGGAATTCAAGTCTCGATTCATCAAATAAGGCGTGAACGAATTTGATGAAGTGTCCGCCAGAATGAACGTGAGGCTATTTCCTCAACGCTTCGCATATTCTGGTGTGTGTTATGACAACCATGACCTGTGACTACCTGCACAGTTTCCATTTGCCATTTTGGGTGTCGGCCATTTTGAATTTTGTCATAAAATGCTGTATTTTATGAATGCATTGGCACATTACGAAACTCAGTATGTGTCTTCGCCACCATGCCCTGACAGTACTCAAAGTTTTGGGGGAGCGCCACCTTGTGGTCAAAAGTTACAATAATTTCCAAAAACTTTCGATTAAATTAGCCTATTATAATAGTCAAGTCAACTTTTGTTTATATAGCTCTTTTAACAAAGCAGATTGTTTCAAAGCAGCTTCACAGTGTTAAACAGAAAAATAATGCAACAGAATATATTTCGATTATCATACAGTAACAATGTGGGCTTTAGATCAGTAATTAGATAAGTAATTTGGTCTATATGGTTAATTTAGTTTAATACTTAGATTTATTTTGAAATTTATTTGAAAAATTGTTTTTGCCCAACCAGAGGCTTGGCTTGCTCAGTTTACATAGATACCAATTTTGCCATTCTGTCCACCATTTTGATTTGATTCGATTTACTTTTTCGACTCCTACAGCGTCTGTCTGATTTTCACCAAAATCTAATCGTACCATCTCTAAGCCGTGCCGACAAAGTGTCGATATATGAAACCGGATTTTGTGTCAAGATATGAATGTTTTTGTACATAGCATCAACAAATTGAGCCATTACGCCAAAATAACTCTTGAGGCTGTATCTCTACAATGCTTTGGCAGATTGACACCAAACTTTGCATGTGTCATTGTCAGCTCACTCTGACCACAACACATCAATTTAGTCACAGCGCCACCTATTGGTCAAACGTGATGAACTATTAAATAATTTTACCAGTGACTATATTTATGACTTTTCAGCATGCTTTCATTACTTATTGTGTCTTCTTATTATAATAATTATTGTGTTTATTATAATTGGCCCATTATTTGATATTTATTATTATTTCTAATATTATATTATAATATCCCTTATATATTATCCCTACAGCCGTAGGGATCAACACTGTGCTGTTATTGCTGCTTACTAATACAGTAATGGACAGATGGAGAATCTGATCCAGCACAAACAAAGTCATGGGTGTTATGCAAATGTTCCCATATTTCATTACAGTCTCATGATGAGTGACTCATGCTAAACTGTGACAGAGTATGAACTAATAAAAGGTACACAGACACAATGACGCCCATAAAAACAAAATGACTATATAAAAGCTCTGGGAAATTTGAGCTGAGATGGGTTTCTGTTTCTATTCTCCCTTTGTGTGATACTGGGAGTTTATATTCTCAAACAAATATATCAAAATTAAAGTTAACAGTTATGCTAATGCAAAGTCAACATGTCCACCAGAATGATGCTGTATTAAATAATTGGAGAAACTGTCAATAAGACGTCATATATGTGTGATCGTAGCGCAGAGAAGATATGGTGTCTCCTGAGAGAATGTCAGATCCCAGGAGGTTTTGTACACTAACAAAAAAAAAGTGTTTTTGAGTATCATATAAGTACGGTAATCATTTGTATGTCTCACCTAAACATGTCAGTCTTTATAACATTCTAAGGATCACATACTGTACTGTTGTACAAAACAACCCATCTTAAACTCCTAAAATTAGAGGCACAATATAAGGATTGGATTAAAATATCCAAAAACCACTAGAACATTGTTATATATTTTGTTGACTTAACTTCCATTATCCCAAATGCTTCCAAGAATATTTAAAGGGTTACTTCAGCGATTAGTATTAAGCTTTGTATCAGTAGAAACCCGGGATTATATTCAAATTATCGTACTTTCCCCCCTCATATCCCCCTGAGATGAGAGAATTATGTATTTTATTTCTGGAAAAATTCCTCCGATGACGCAAATATTGTCATTTTGCATCATTGGAGGAGTTTTTTGTCCAGAGGCTGAAGACTACAGCCAGCAGGAGGCGCTATTTCCACATGTTTTCAACATCGCATTCACAGCACTCGGCTCGGGAGCTGCGGAGATTCATGTAAACGGAGCGGTGGAGAGCAAAGTGAGTGTTTCAACTTTTCAAATGAACTTCCTATGAAAGTTAAGCTTCCAAAGACATGAACTGAAAATGCGCCAGACTGAACACGTGCTGTGAATGCGGCCGCAGCCGCGAATCCCGCGCTTACCTCAGCTCATGTGATGAATATAATCCGATCCTGCTGCGTTTGTGCCGTGACACTCAATCGGCTCACTCATAATATATCGAACAGACACGTTCAGTTTTTAATTGTAGTGTCTCAAACTGAACTGATTTTATGGAAATTAATGTGGTGGGCAAGTGATCCAGTAATCCAGTAGCCGACTAGCCGTGCCTAGAGTAGGGCAGTGAAGCAGTGCATTCTGGGAATTGTTGTCTTTCATCCCCATGAGACAAAAATACATTTTCTGTGTTTTCTCAGTCTAGAAGGCAACAAATAAAAAAATAATTTCACATTTCTACTACATTTATGACCCAGTTTAAAAACAGATTCATCTTCCCAGCGCTGAAGTACCCCTTTAAATCCAGAGTAATCAGTTATTTTAATGAGGATATGGACCGTGTGCGTGCGTCACCTATCAATGACATCATACCCGTGTTACCCTAGATTTCTGGTTTTTATTTTTGTGGAAACCCATGTAAATACCAACGCTTTAATATATGATGTGTTTTATTAGACAGGCGAGCAACAGTTGGATCATTCATCGACAGAAAACGAATCCTTGTTCTCCAGCTCAACACAGTCAGTCTTATTGTTTAAATCTGGTGTTCTTGATTTACCGCACAGAGTACCATGCTTTACCATGCCTAATATCGATCTCTTACCTCCTTTGTTTTGAATAAGTGACCCTATAGCGGCAAAAATTACATATTGTGGCTTTAAAGGTTCCAGAAAGGAATTTTCATGGCGATGCCATTGAAGAACCATTTTTACCCAACTTTTCAAAGAACCGTTTGTTAAATGGAAAGTTTCCATGGATGTTAAAAGAGCCATCAATGGCAATAAATAACATATTTTTATGTGTGTATTGGCAAATTATTAGAAAAATTTGTTTACAGTTTTCTTCTATGACGGATTGCTCTTTATCCAAATTCAGAGACACACACACACACACACACACACACACACACATGTTTGTTTTTGTGAAATGTGGGGACATTCCATAGGCGTAATGGTTTTTATACTGTACAAACCGTATTTTCTATCCCCCTACACTGCCCCTGCCCCTAAACCTACCCATCACAGGAGACTGTGCAGTTTACTTTCTGTGAAAAAAACCTCATCCTGTGTGATTTATAAGCATTTTGAAAAGTGAGGACATGGGGAACGTCCTCATATTTCACCCTCTTTTTGTAATACCTATGTCATACCCATGTCATTATACACATTTGTGTCCTGATATTTCACAAAAACATGCCCACACACACACACACACACACACACACACACACACACACACCCTACAACACTCCTGATGAAGCTCATTAAGCAGTAAGTAGATGCTGAAAGACAGTAAAATAATACCCACTCAGACTGAAGTTCATTCTCCTCCTCAGGTAAAGAGCGCTCTTTGCTTGAAGAGTCCTCTTCTGACAGTGAAGACTGTGAACTTCCTTCCATGACCCTTTAAAACCTGAATCCAACTGATTAATAGCTGTAATTCTAATCCTTGTGTCGTCTTTTCCTCCTAAATCCAAACGATGTATTGTGTACAGCCTAAAGGCAGTGTGGTAGCGTAATGCTATTCACTGGAGGGGAAGTTCAAATTTAAACCCCTTCGTTGACATGCAAGACATCACAGAGTAGGAAGTAATGCTCCGTGTGTGTCACAATAATAAACAACCCTATGTCCAATCTGAATGATCTTTACAAACTAATAACAATATAATGGGAACAGTTAATTTGGCCAAATATCTAGCACTATTGTGTGATTTATTTTTGGAAAGTTTGATTTTATGTCTGTAAGTGCTACTAGGTTGAGATACAAAATAAGGAAGTGATTTGCTGGTATAGCAGCAGGGAATTTCCACTTCAGCATCATCTGTTCTCTGTGGGCTTTCTGAAAGACGCCTAAAAGCAGCACGGTTAAAAGCCAAACCACAATGTTTCACTGTCAACACACAAGTGAAAGGACACTGGAGGGTTATTTTCCACCCCCAGGATGTCTGTTTACTTGTAGTCTACTGTTAACGAATGTACCATGGTAACCATACTTTCCACCAAATTTCCAGTGACAACAGTTGTTGTTACTACTGTAATAGCTTTATAAATTCATATGGATTTAAAGGGACCATGAACTGGATTTCCTGAGGTGTACTTATGTTAATATATTAATTTAACATAAATAAATAAAAAAAATATTATTTAGAAATAAAAGGCATTTTTCCTACCCTGATTTTACACTGTTTGGAATGCTCTGTTTTAAGGGGCGTGTCTGCTGTGAGACTTGAGTGTAAACGCCCACTGCTGTGATTGGCTGCTGTGAGACTTGAGTGTAAACGCCCACTGCTGTGATTGGCTTCTGTGAGACTTCAGTGTAAACGCCCACTGCTGTGATTGGCTGCTGTGAGACTTGAGTGTAAACGCCCACTGCTGTGATTGGCTTCTGTGAGACTTGAGTGTAAACGCCCACTGTTGTGATGGCTGCTGTGAGACTTCAGTGTAAACGCCCACTGCTGTGATTGGCTGCTGTGAGACTTCAGTGTAAACGCCCACTGCTGTGATCGGCTGCTGTGAGGCTTCAGTGTACGCCCACTGCTGTGATTGGCTTCTGTGAGACTTGAGTGTAAACGCCCACTGCTGTGATCGGCTGCTGTGAGGCTTCAGTGTAAACGCCCACTGCTGTGATTGGCTTCTGTGAGACTTCAGTGTAAACGCCCACTGCTGTGATTGGCTTCTGTGAGACTTCAGTGTAAACGCCCACTGCTGTGATTGGCTTCTGTGAGACTTCAGTGTAAACGTCCACTGCTGTGATTGGCTTCTGTGAGACTTCAGTGTAAACGCCCACTGCTGTGATTGGCTGCTGTGAGACTTGAGTGTAAACGCCCACTGCTGTGATTGGCTTCTGTGAGACTTCAGTGTAAACGCCCACTGCTGTGATCGGCTGCTGTGAGACTTCAGTGTAAACGCCCACTGCTGTGATCGGCTGCTGTGAGGCTTCAGTGTAAACGCCCACTGCTGTGATTGGCTGCTGTGAGACTTCAGTGTAAACGCCCACTGCTGTGATCGGCTGCTGTGAGGCTTCAGTGTAAACGCCCACTGCTGTGATTGGCTTCTGTGAGACTTCAGTGTAAACGCCCACTGCTGTGATTGGCTTCTGTGAGACTTCAGTGTAAACGCCCACTGCTGTGATTGGCTGCTGTGAGACTTGAGTGTAAACGCCCACTGCTGTGATTGGCTTCTGTGAGACTTCAGTGTAAACGCCCACTGCTGTGATTGGCTGCTGTGAGACTTGAGTGTAAACGCCCACTGCTGTGATTGGCTTCTGTGAGACTTCAGTGTAAACGCCCACTGCTGTGATTGGCTGCTGTGAGACTTCAGTGTATACGCCCACTGCTGTGATTGGCTGCTGTGAGGCTTCAGTGTAAACGCCCACTGCTGTGATTGGCTGCTGTGAGACTTGAGTGTAAACGCCCACTGCTGTGATTGGCTTCTGTGAGACTTGAGTGTAAACGCCCACTGCTGTGATTGGCTGCTGTGAGACTTGAGTGTAAACGCCACTGCTGTGATTGGCTGCCGTGAGGCTTCAGTGTAAACGCCCACTGCTGTGATTGGCTGCCGTGAGGCTTCAGTGTAACGCCCACTGCTGTGATCGGCTGCTGTGAGACTTGAGGTAAACGCACACTGCTGTGATTGGCTGCTGTGAGACTTGAGTGTAAACGCCCACTGCTGTGATTGGCTGCCGTGAGGCTTCAGTGTAAACGCCACTGCTGTGATTGGCTGCTCTGAGACTTCAGTGTAAACGCCCACTGCTGTGATTGGCTGCTGTGAGACTTCAGTGTAAACGCCCACTGCTGTGATTGGCTTCTGTGAGACTTCAGTGTAAACGCCCACTGCTGTGATTGGCTGCTGTGAGACTTGAGTGTAAACGCCCACTGCTGTGATTGGCTTCTGTGAGGCTTCAGTGTAAACGCCCACTGCTGTGATTGGCTGCTGTGAGGCTTCAGTGTAACAGCTGTAGATTATTGCATTATATTTAGATCTATTCCCATCACATGAAATGTCGCAGTGATGAGCATTGAGCAGATGACAGAAAGTTACTAGTAGGGTTGAGCTGGTCATTGCCATCTTAGCAGCGCGTCATCGCACGTTACTCCCGGATAACAGAAAATGGGCAAAGAGGCGGGACGTGGGCGGAGCTGAGGTGACGTTGTAACAATTCCAAATGTGTTTTCATTGTTACTGGCTGATCATTTATTCAGTTTACAGTTTTCTTCCGGATCACCAGGGGGCGGTAGCCGGAGGAGGAAGGTTAGCATCTCATATAGGGAGAGCGAAGGAGGAAGTGTGAGGGCCATGTGGTAGCTTACCTCGGAGATGGCTGGGTTGGTTTTTCGATAAAAGGGGGGCTTGAGATAATTCTCAAGAATTAGGCCTTCTTGTGGTCATGAGTGGAGGAACAATACGTTTACAAATGCTCAATGTAGGCTATATATATCAGCAACGGTATGTGCTGGGTGTGCTACTCGGAATCTAGGCGTTCACTACGGACTATACACCAACATCACCTTTTCTTCAGTGGGAATTATATATTTTTCCCTTGTTTTCTTCAATCTTGGTATTTTTGCCTGATTGAGTTTTTTCAACGACAAGATTGCGGATGTGTCTGAACTGAATCGGAACTGAACTTTTCGTGTACAGATAATCTTATTGATCATCGCTGGATTTCAGGTTCCTTATATTTATTACACCCACATTATTCCTGTTTTGTTATTTTGGTGCTTTTGTGATTGCATTTAATGGACTGATTCAACACTGAAGGACTTTTTGGACTGGGGCTTGGGGTGTTGTGTTGTCATTTAACTGTCTTTTTGTATTATATTTTGAACTAGTGGTTGGCAATTATATTTGGATGGGTCCATCCCTTATTTGTTGTTTCATTTTGTCTTCAAATTGGGGCAAGTTGTTACAACGTGATGACTAACAGACAGCAGATAAATGGCTACCCACCTGCCACTCAAGTGGCCACGCACTTAATTATGCAGAACTTTAAGGCTTTATATAATGTAAACAAATGAGTTATTAAAAAAATCACCACCCTCACAGTCATCATGAAGGGCAAAATTAGCCGTATAGACCAAAACCACAATTTGTACCAGGCTGTAAACATGTTTTCTTCTGCTGTAAAGTTGGGCATTTTAACATGGGGCTCCCTTCTGGAGTCTGCCTCTAGTGGCCAGTTGATGAACTGCAGTTTAAGTCACTTCCGTATTGGCTTCAAGAGAGACCACGGGAGGTTTCCGCTTAGTCTCAAAACAGTCGCTGGTAAAATGTACGGTACAAACACACAAGTCAGCACTGACGTGACTAGGTCATTAAAATATACGCTCATTAAAAATAAACTGAATCCATTTTTCTCTGACATCTGGATCCTTCGGAAGCTCATGCTAAGGTGATGTTTTTTCCGCGGTCAGAAACAGCACAACGTATGCTTGGTATCACAATCTTTTTGTTATCACAGTCTTATCATGAACAACTACTCACTGCTCATTGACTGAACACCAGTGGGCGGGGACAACGATGTGATGATGTAAACGGAGCCATTTTTGTCTTGCTCCATAGACAGGCGTATGCATATATGATTACATACCCCATCGGATCCAAACAAAGCTTTTTTACAACTTTATTATATAAATGCTTTTTATTGAGGATGAGGAAGTTTTAAGTTATGGAACTTGCAAGATGTGTTAATGATGCAAAAACCTCTTATGTGCCAAAATATCAAGGACAATTTGATTTCTCATGTCATGACCCCTTTAATATTATTACTTTACAGTACTGACAAATACTCAAAGTTCAATGGTGGATGATGTTCCCTGTGACAATTCAGTTTCATTGTTCTAACTGGAACTGTAGTGTGGTATTTGGTGGAATCTGTGATAACCAGGGTAAAATTAGCAATGCATAGTTTAAAACTGATACTAAAGAACAAAATAGCACAGAAATCACCTAAATTATCCAGGAATAATAGCATGATGTATTGTGTGTCAGTGCTCATGACTCTCAAGCTTGGCTGTTTTCTGAAAGAATCAGTACAGCGTGTCTGTCTTTTATAAATATGATAAAACTAAAGACTCTTCTGAGATATGAAGGATGCAATACTACTCTCTAGGTACTCAAGATTAACATGAGACTGGCAGAAACGGCAAAAAAGGAGTGTCTAAAAACAAGATAAAAACACTAAATCTGAGGGAAAAGGTTCTCAAGAAATAAAGCATGTCTACCGAGGTATATGGAAGACTTAAAATAACCCGAAATACAGGTTTTAAAATCAGATTACTTAAATTTGAACTTTTTACAAACCCAAAATAAGTAAAATATACTAAATATAAGCAAAAAATGCTGTTTTTAAAATGAGATTACTTGAATTTTAACTTTTTACAGCCTCAAAATAAATTTAATATACTAAATATAAGCAATTACATATTTAGTTTTCTTACTTTTAGCAAATTCAGCTGAAGATTAGTAAAAAATATATATTAAATGCAGAGAAAGAATACTCAGTATTAGTGAAGAATGACTAAACTCAAGCTGGTTTATCTTGAAACAACGCTTACTTCATCTTACTTGAAGTCTTTCAGTTTCTTTCAGATACTATTTGTGTGACTCTTGAATCAAGCAACTTGAGTTTGTTACTGAATCTTAAAACAAGATTTATTTTGATAAGAATTTGGGGGAGAGATGTAATATATCCTTTTTTAACAGTTATTTACCTCATTTGAAGATTTTCTGCCTATTTGAGACAAAAAAAGATAAGGTTGTGCTTAATTTAAGATTATAGTGAAAAGTTAAACACTTAAAATAAGAAATTCACTCTTAAAACAAGATAAATTATCTAACTCTAAATCAAATTTTTTTTTTATCTTGGTAAGAACCAATTAAAATCATACTGCAAAGTGTGTGTTTGTTATTACCCCTTTGAACTAAATTTGTGTATTGTACTCTGTTTTATTTTTTACAAATTGTAGGCACAGCAAAAACCCCAGTGTTAAACTAACACTCCTCAGAGTTTACACTCAAGAGTGTTAAAGTAAATCAAATAATTAAGTGATTAATTGAGTGATAATTGACCATTGGTGAAGACACCTGATGTTAGCAGAATCGCTTAAGGAAAGAGTCACTCTGATCAGTGTTAGCTTTATACCGAAGTTCACACTGCACGATTCTCAAAGTCGTCGGATCACTGCTCTTTTCACACTGCTTGACTATCTAGGGTAGCATTGCTGTGTCGCTGCTGTGTTCACACTGCCCGATGGATCGGCGACAGGATGTTTCACATTGCATTACTTTTCAAGAGGAAGAGTCGCTGACAACTCTGGTCCGCAAACTACATTTCACAACCAAACATACAAGATGTGACAAGGAAACAACGCAAGAACACGCGTGTGTCAGACCAGAGTTCTTGCGTGAGACTGGTAACGTTCTTAACAATTAAAGCATGCAAGAAGCTTGCGATCCAAATTGTCTGTGTGCTATTTTGCAGCGAAAAGGAGAGGAGGAAATAGTTGGGAGGGGAGCAAGGTTTGTGTTCTGCAAAAAGAGTTTGTATTTGAGGCAAATAAAAAATGATTTTGCAATGCGCTGCTATTGCGGCTAGTCAAGCAAATGTTTGTGCTTTGTTTCTGTTTGATATCATTGTAAATATATCTTATTAAAATACTGATATTCTGGTCTATAACTCCTCCCCGAACTTCCCGCTGCCCTGTATCTTGCGCTCTCATTGGCTGTATGTCATTGCCAATATCGTATTCTGTCAAAACTCATTTCATACAGCAGGATTTTGAATCGACTCACTGGTAATTCACACTGCGTGATTGTCCCTCGCGTGGAAGAGCACCGATTTGCCTATGATTTCAGGGATTTGTCGGGATTTAGCAAAACTTGTCGGCGAGTCACAATCGGGGCTAAAATCATGCAGTGTGAACTCTGCATAAATTGGGCTCTTGACCCTTGACTTTATTGCATATTTTTTTCTTTGGATGCCTGGACTGTGTGTTTAGAAAATGTTGTGTTTTCATAGTATCAGTCACCGTAGTGACCTGGGGCCTATACCATGAAGCTGGTTTAGCTGGCTAGCCAGATATGTTTAAGCTTAGTTTGTGCCAATCCTTGGCTTTAGGTACCTTGAAAGTGGTTTGGCTTTTAGCAGTGTTCATCTCCACAGTAACTTATGCTCCACAGCTAACCTGCTCCAGGGTAGGTTATGTTCAAGATAAGAGATCTCAAATTGAAATTGGACCAATCAGCTGTGAGCAAAGTGACACACCTCTGATGAAGTCCCTCCCCCTGTTTCTACTCCAAATTAAAGGTCACTACATAGCAAATGGTTTTTAAAGACTAAGGCATCTGGCTTTTAACAATGCTTATTTATAATAATAATTTTGAATGATTTAGATATAATTTATTTAATTATTATACACTTAATCAATTACACATGTATCATTTAAGTTAATCAACCATTAACCAGCACTTTGTTAAAAATAATATAAATATTATTTATATTATTATTTATACCTTTACCTCCATATAAAGGTCATACAAATAAGCTTTAAAATCAATAAATATATATATATATATATATATATATATATATATATATATATATATATATATATATATATATATTATTTATTTTATTTATTTATTTTTATCGCCCAGTGACTCCTAATTTGAAGCAAGTTAAATTCTTAATATTTTTCGATCATGTAATATTCTGCAGAAGAGAATAAGAAATCGAAGAGAAATTAATCATCGCTGCTTCTCTCGCAAGAAGTGAATCTCAGTTTTACTGATCCACAGCATTTGATTGGCTGTTCACTACTGATGTCAACGCCTGAGTTGACA
The DNA here is from genome assembly GCA_023029165.1 of Gobiocypris rarus. Classification (NCBI taxonomy): domain Eukaryota; kingdom Metazoa; phylum Chordata; class Actinopteri; order Cypriniformes; family Gobionidae; genus Gobiocypris; species Gobiocypris rarus. Next base: position 13,982,595 of record CM040932.1, on the reverse strand, counting down.
GAGAAAGCTGATGATCAGCATCATGGGACCAACAAAACATGAATAGATTGGTTTGATTTTGTCCACTTGAAACTAATCCTGTAACCCTGAGTTTGTTAAACTAGCATCATGGTACAGGCCCCTGATGAACTGATATCATGCTGAGCCCAATCTCTGAGTATATGGGTGATGTGTTCATTTTTCATTATTGATTACAGCAGCCGTGTGATGTTACTGTATGAGATTTTACTACAGTTTGAACTACTATTTTTCAGCCACACACGGACATCAAAAATCAGTGTATGAATCTCAGTAACAGTGACAAACAGCATATTCAGAAAAACTCAGAACATCACAAAACAAGCTAAAAGTCACTTAAAACAGCAAAACAGAAAATAGTAAGAATAAAAGAAATTACTAAGACAATTCAGCTGCATTTGATAGTGCACCCAGAATGCACTGCAAAAAGCTATCTGCTGTGCATGAACAGTAAGACGTATGTTAGTTTCATTCTGAACATTGCAGGTGTGATACAGGAGATGGATAACCACAATGACCACATTACCCTTCCAATGGTCATGCTAACTCCATTCATTGTGACGACTTGCCAGTCAGTGTATTGCTGAGTCTAGCATTAGTTAGAGCATTAAGTCTAGTCAGCTATGGCTAAAGAGAGTGCTTCAGCAATGGCTTTATTGACCCAATGCACTATATGGACCAAGGACAAAATGTGCTCCGAAATGGACTGTCCTCATTCGCTGTGAAACAGAACATACCCAAAGGACAAGGATGATTAACTATGACCCAGTGTTACATCAGCATCAAAAAAAAAAAAAAAAAAAAAGTCATTAAGAAATAACAAAAAGCACCATCGTAAACAAAGAACAAACTAATTCAAAATAAAAAATAATAACCATTTAAAGCTTGGATAGCAAAACATAAGTGTCATGTGAAAATATGTGTATGATTATAATTTCAGTTGAGTTTTTGGATATAATATGGGTCAATTTGGTTGCTTCATAACTTTCATGAATAATAACAATAATATAGAAATGTAATGTCTTGTGTATTGGCTCTGTTTCATGTTCTTATCTTGTTCTTATCATGCCCTGTACCATGATGCTAGTTTAACAAACTCAGGGTTACAGGATTAGTTTCGAGTTGACAAAACCAAACCAATCTATTCAGGCTTTGTTGGTCCCATGATGCTGATCATCAACTTTCTCTGTCAACTCAGGCTTTGATCTTGAGTTTGTGGAGCTCGTGCGTGTGATAGTGTGACATCAGCAGTGAGCAGCCAATCACATGCCTTTCAACACAAAGTGTGACTCATTTCTCAAGAGAGAGCCAACGTGATTCAAAACTCTTTGCTGAAGATTAAGAGATTTAAGTATGTAAAGAATGTAAATGCATTTACAAAGAAGAAAATACTTTTCTGTGAAAAAGGATAAATAAAGAAAATATCTAGAGAGAGATATAGAGAATAGAGAGAGAGAGAGAGAGAGAGAGAGAGAGAGAGAGAGAGGTAATATTTATTTTTAAAGCAGTCTCTTCTGCTCACCAAGGCTGCATTTGTTATTTAAAAAAAACAAAAAAAAACTGTGATATTATGAAATATTATTAAAATTTAAAATAACTGTTTTCTATTTGAACATGTTTTACAATGTAATTTATAATTGTAAAATATCATTATATAATTATAAATTGTATACAATTATTATATTAAATTAGACTATATATATATATATATATATATATATATATATATATATATATATATATATAATTTTTTTAATTTATTATTTTTATATTTTTATCATGTAGTGACCTTTAATTTGAAGCAAGAGAAACAGGTGGAGTGGCTAAGTTACTATGGAGATGAACACTGCTAAAAGCCAAACCACTTTCATGGCACCTAAAACCCAGGATTAGCACAAACTAAGCTTAAACATATCTGGCTAGCCAGCTACACTAGCTTCATGGTATAGGCCCCAGGTCTTGTCATGTGTTCCTGTTGGTCATGGGATCATTGTCATGTGATTCCCTAGTCTCTTGTGTCATGTTCTCATTGGTTGTTTTAGTCATGTGTTCTCAGTTCAGTTCTGTCATTAGGCTCGTTTGAGATGAGCAAAATCTGCGCAGAACCGATCACCGGTGATCACCGCAAGATGCATGCCGGTTAGAAATGTGGCCGAACGTGGTCCGACTTGCTCTGATGTCATGCTGACGTGTGTCAAAAACTCTTGCGATGGAATCGGACGTGTCGGATTCTGCAGTCGAGCGCAGTTGCTCTCCGCCGACTGCTCTGAGCAAAAGCACGATGGGAAACGACTTACTGACGACACAGCTTAATGCTCATTGGTTTAAACAACCGTGATGTATGGTTCTTTTTTAAAATGTTTGATTTTAAAACTTTGATATCATGTTTTTATGTGTATAAATGATGTGTAAATATTCCCAAATATCTCTCACAGATCTCTTGCCAATTTAAATATTCAGTTGCAAGAAGACGCAAAAGGGAAATCAAATCATTATTCTAGCATTGTGTGGGAAGTGTAATGTTCGCCTAGAAAGACACATCTCAGACAGCGCGAATGCTGAAATGAGCTCTGATTCAAATCTTCTTGTGCATGAACAGACATATTCAATCAAAATTATGTTAAAAAAAAAAAATGCCCGTCTCAGTGAGTATCCTTGTAAACACAGTCGGTTATGTCGTGAGTGAACGTAAACATACAAGAAAGACAACGCATGTGTTCAGTATCAGTATACTGGATCCGTGCATTAGGTCTTAAAGTGACAGCAGCCTAATATTCCTGCTGCCGTCTGTGTTTTAATGTTAATCAAACAACAAAGGACAAAGAAAAAAATCACTATGTGCTGTTGACTGAATAATTTTTGAAACTTTAATAAGGATTCATCTGTGTTTCATTTATACAGTGATGACTATCAGTGTTATTTTACATTTGTTTACTTTATTTAATGTCTCTGAAAACTAATGTTACCTGTCTTTCATAATGTTTTAAATTTGCATTAGTTGGGCTGGTAGCTTTAGCTGTTTAGCTGTTTTAATTGAAATTGGAATAGAAAATAGGGAATTTATTACTGGTATCTAAAATGGTATCATAACTGGCTGTTTTTGCAAAACAGTTTAATGGCCAATAAAAAATATTCATGGTAAAAAGTTAGTTTTAGGCCCTAGGACGGGATGGACCGGGGAGAGGGATTTCTCTGCACCTAGAGTTTCATGACAGAACTTTTGTATTTTATTAGCTATCCAGAATAACTTTTCAGGAACATATCACACTATAGTTTCATCTTCATGTAAAAAGAAGTTACACAAACAAAATCCTAAGAAAGGTTAATGTTTTTTTTACATCGTTCCACTGTACAATTTTAGAATTCAATTCAATTCAATTCAAATATATTTGTAAAGCGTTTTTTTTTTTTTTTACAATACACATTGTTTCAAAGCAGCTTTACAGAAAGTGCATTTCATAAATGTACATTGAAAAATGTTAGAAAAAGTTAATCATACACATCAGATATCAGATACATCATTGGAAAATCTGGATGTACATCTCAAACATTATCTAATTCAATCTAATACTTATCTATTATATGTTTGAGCTTTAAGCAGTAGCTAGAACTGTAGAGTAACCGATCAGAAAGAGCAGATATGCACTGACGCACAGATGAAGTGACATTCAGTTATGATGATTTTAGCTGAACACAGCGCAGCCGTCTCGTCTCCTCTCCGCTCTTTAAGGTTCATTTATCTCAATAGCTCACTGTGGCCCAGGCCTAATGCTCCTCTGTTAGGAGGATTCTAATGGGGTCAGCCTAGATTTAATTTGATAGCGTTGTTATTAATTCTTGGAGTTAATCACAAAGTACTTACAATTCCCCATTAATTGGGCTTTTTAATGCCTCTATGAAGAATTAATATGACTGTGTTATTATTCAACATCAAAAGATTCATTACAAGAAATATGATTGTTGCTAACATCCTGTAATGACAGAAACACAAATGGAAAAGTAAAGACCTTACATTTTCAGAAGAAAGGGTTCAAACTAAATCCTAAGAAAGGTTAACCTTCATACTTCCCTCGGGTCATTTTGACCCAAAACTCATTTTGAAATTTAGAGTTCATCGAAATGGTCCAAGACCCTAGGACTTTTGTCGCACCCGAACCACAAATGCACAAAAAAAATTGACTGGGTTCAAGGAGTTTTGTGGCTGAAATTAAATCACGTTCACGTTCACAAAGCTCTGGGTAGTTGCATTTTCTTATGTCAAAGGAATCGCTGATATTCTTTACACTAGATATGGCTTCTTTACTGTTGGCCATTTTTATTTGCCGTTTTATTGTCTGATCGCTTAAAAGTAGCGGTTTCCAAACTTTTTGTCAGCAGAATCACTTTTGCATGTTGGTGGTTCTCTGATGTCACTTAATGGTCACATGACATGCAAACAAATAAAATATTTTTAGTAAGTGTCTTAAAAATGATATATACCCGCATATATTGCGATTGTCGTTTGAACTGCGAAATAACATTTAATTTTAAATAAGGATGTCTTGCTGCTGCTGAGAACAAGGACTCTACCTCTTAAAGTCTTAAATTCTTCACTTTTAAATGTTCAAACACTCAAGCTAGCATCACTTATTACAGTCATTTCTTATGATATTGCAATTTATTGTTTTAAAGGTTTCATGAATTGAGAGAGCAAGTTTTCCTTGACATATTTTGACATATCAGATGTCAAGTTTCAGAATTCAAAATGTTCTTGTTAGTCCAAAAACAGCTTTTATTGAAAGAAAGCTGCCAAAATGACAAGTTTTTTATTACATAGAGATGAATATAAGCACAAGACTGCCTTCATAGACAGATCAAAGCCCTTTGTCTTTTTGACCTTTTCTCTCAACTTAACTACAACAATCACTTGACTAAAACAGATTTAGATGTTTTCCAAATGTTGTGCAATCCATAGTTGTGGAAGAGCATCATCTTTACAAACCTTCCGAAGGATTCTAACATTTGGGAAATGGCTGTTTATTTTCAACAAAGAGCTTGATTGTGTCATTATTATTTATGTCACAATTGAACAAGCGTTACAAAACACAACAATAATGCTGCAACACATACGTAGCCATGTTCATAAGTCAGGACAATATAATGAATCTCATATTTACATTGTGTCTACACTTTATGATGAGAGCATTAAATAGAGAGTGGAAAGCATAGACTGTAAAAAAATATGGACGTAGTGTCTGTGACGTCACCCATAATATTCTGAAGTTGCAGTTTTGAAGTGTAAATTAGGGTAGAGGTGGCCGTTTCTATCTTGGCAGCGCGTTACTCCCGGATAACAGAAAATGAACAAAGAGGCTGGACGTGGGCGGAGCTGAGGTGACGTGATGACTAACAGACCTCAGATAAACCGCAATCCACCTGTCACTCAAAGTGGCCATGCCCTTAATTATGCAGAACTTTAAGGCTTTATATAATCTAAACTAATGAGTTATAAAAACATTCACCCCCTCACAGTTGTCATGAAGGGCAAAATTAGCCGTATAGACCAAAACCACAATTTGTACCAGGCTGTAAACTGTAAAGTTGGGCATTTTAGCATTTTAGCATGGGGCTCAATGAGATTCTGCCCTTTCTGGAGCCTGTCCCTAGTGGCCAGTCGATGAATTGCAGTTCAAGTCACTTCCATATTGGCTTCAAGAGAAACTGGGGGAGGTTGCCGCTTGGTTAAAACCAGAGGATCAAAAACAGGGTGAAAAAAAAAAAAAAAGTCTGTGTTCCCCGTTATTGTTTATTTCAAAAAGTTGCCAGCCACCCTCAGGGTTATTTTCACAAAAACATCATGACTCCCCAGAATATTTTGTTCATGTCATGCATTATGTATCAAAAGAAAGAACAGAGAACAAATTAGTTTAGCTTCATGCATTTTTTTTTATCAACACTTAAATATGGGTAAGTTTCATGAAAGGGTAAATAACACACACAGTTTCTGCCAGTCTCATGTTAATCTTGAGTACCTATAGAGTAGTATTGCATAATTCATATGTCGGAATAGTGCGAAAATGCGTATCAATAGTACGCGTGTGCAATCTCGTAGAATGTATACGCCAAAACTCATTTTGGTATGCACATGGTACGCTGCTTTTGGTGCATATGATACGCACTTTATGGCGTATTATATGTACGAACCCCACACCCCCACCCTCACCCTACCCAAAAGCGTGTCATATACACGGCATAAAGTGCGTATCATATGCACGGCAAACGGTGATACATATGCACGCCAAAATTAGTTTTGGCGTGCATATGGTGTGACATTCTACGAGATTGCACACTCGTACTATTTATACGCATTGTCATGAGATTGTGTTGAACAAACACACCTGCAGAACTCTGCTGCTTCGGAAAAAACAAACTGCATCCACTGTTTCCTTAACACTGGGTTATTTGGGAAGCTGAACAAGGTTATCTTTCCCTCACAACCAGAAACACACTTCTTTAGTGACATTGTTGATTTTGTGGTCTAAAAACAAAATGACAGTGCTGCCGACGGCTCCCGTAACCTGAACGAAGCTCGTTGATGGGCGTGCTCTTGCTATCACATGCGCTCATCCGGGAGAAATGCCCAAACAAGGAATTCCGCCCTTTATGATGTCATACAGGGCACTACTTGAAAAAAAAAACTTTCTGAAACGTATTCAAATCCTGAAGGAGTGTATTTGGCACAGAAAAACTATGTCATATGTCCAACGCGTTTTTAAAAAATGTGTCCGTATTTAGAAAAAATATTTTTTTAAAGAGTACAATGTGCATAAGCAATGTTTTTATCGCTTGTTTCTGCTCCTTTTTTGTCTGTGTTTTGATCCAGAGATTGTGTACTCTTTTAGATGTGTAATAGCGCCCCCCACCATATATCAGTGAAAACACAGAAAGCAGGACAATTCCATCAATAGCAAGAAAACGTTCTCTCAAAAATTACGAAGAATTCCATCAATGAACATCAAATAATAATAAAATGCAGTTCATGACCGCTTTAAAGAAAGACAAACTCAACATATTTTTTGATTATTACCAGTTGAGGAAAATAAAAATCATGAGAAATTGTATGAAAATGTTGTATATGAAGCTTAATGAAACATTTGGTGTGGCAATGCGGGGCATATGAATGAGATTTCAGTGACAATTGTTCCACCTGCCCACAGGCTACTATTTAGTCTCTTTATTTATTGTATTCATAAACATTGTAATATGTGACAGAAGAAGAGGACACAATTGGCAAGGTTTGATTTCAGACTCCCACAGTGGGCTGCGGGACTGCAGTGAGTCATGGCTCTGCCCCGGGCTACAGACAGCTCTTATAGATCAAGACTTTCAAATGAGCACTGCCACAGATTTCATTCATGGCCTTTAATTGGAAAAGTGGTTCTCAGCTTTCTCTTTTCCAAAGGAGCGGCTTTCCTCTAAGGGCTTGTAATATTAGAGTGCACTACTTTTGAAGAAAAAAAAAAAGTTTCATTTGCTTTATTCCCCTGATCTTGATTAGAAAGCAAACCAATTTGAAAGCATGCAGTGAGTCAGGTACAAGGCCATCTGTCAGATATTCAGGGATATTAACTACTGTACATGGTCAGCCTCACACAGTCTTAGCTGCCCATATGGAAATGTAATATATGTACATATAATATGTTTACTATGGGTATTTCATGGTATAAACCTATAGAAAATCATTTATAAGCATATGTTTGCATATATATTCTGTGAATAAACTTAAATACATAAATTAGACATATATTGTTCACATATATGGCCTTTACCTACAGTACCACATAAAATGTCATCATATGAATATGCATAATATATAATAATTCTACTATGGGTATTTCATACACGGTATAAACTTATATTTTCATACATCTTGAGGATGTAAATATGTGAATAACATATTACTTTATAATATACATATGTGACGACACTACTATAGGGAAATGTACACCAATCAGAATCCTAATATTGTGTTGGTCCTCCTTTTGCTGCCAAAACAGCCCTGACCCGAGGCATGGACTCCACTAGACCCCTGAAGGTGTGCTATGGTATCTGGCACCAAGATGTTAGCAGCAGATCCTTTAAGTCCTGCAAGTTGTGAGGTGGGGCCTCCGTAGATTAGACATGTTTGTTCAGCACATCCCACAGATGCTCGACTGGATTGAGATCTGGGGAATTTGGAGGCCAAGTCAACACCTCAAACTCATTGTTGTGCTCCTCAAACCATTCCTGAACCATTAGCTTTGTGGCAGGAGCATTATCCTTCTGAAAGAGCCACAGCCACCAGGGAATACCGTTCCCATGAAAGGGTGTGCATGGTCTGCAACAATGCTTAGGTGGTACAGGTCAAAGTAACATCCACACTCCAAAAGCAAGTTGACTAACAAACCAGCCTCCCCTCACTCACTCATTTAATTTGCTCCGGATGAATATTGCAGGTGTTAGAGGGCTTGATTTTCGGAATGGGATTGCACATAAAGCCAAGTTTATTGTCTATATAGTACAATGGGTCAAGTGACAGCAGCCTAATACTACTAAAATAAGCAATAAATCATTAGTGTAACAATATGCAAATGTATTGTTACAGTCATCACACAATGAAGTACAGTTTAATGCAGCATGAGTTCATCCGTTTTACAGCTTCTGGAAAGAAGCTATTTCTTAGCTTGGTGGTTCTGGCGCTAATGCTGCGCATGCTCCTTCCTGAAGGGAGTGCCAAACAGACCATTTTCTGGGTGGGCAAGGTCCCTCATAATACAAGTTGCCCTCCTTCTGCATCTGGTGATGTAAATATCGCTTACAGATGGCAAACCATGCTTGATGACTTTCTGGGCAAACTTAACTACCCGCTCTGGTGCCCTCCTGTCAGCAACAGAACAATTCCCCCAACACACAGTGAGAAGGATGTGAGGATTAAAATGCCAAAGGCTAGCATGCTTTGATTTCAGAAATAAATGCATAATATATAAGAAATATAGGCATTGATGGGCCGCCTTTGTCAGCCTAGACATATTGTTACTAACATGCTCTCCAGAGTATTTGAAGCTGGAGACCACCTCAACAGCTACTCCTCCAATGTCCAGAGGAGGAGGGATGTTGCCACCTTTCCTAAAGCTCACAATCATCTCTTTTGTTTTCTTCACATTAATGCAAGAGTTATTTGCTCAGCACCAAACCTCCATTCACGGGGAGCTTAAGACACACCCCTAGACGAGCCACTATTAACTCTTTCAATGGAGTTTACCCTGCGTGTCAGAAAATTATGCTAAATGGAGTACCTTGTGTGTTAAAAAGTGATGCAGAGGGGTACTAACCAAGTGTCAATATGTGACGAGTTGGGAGTTAGAATGTGTTGTGTTGGTTTGATAATTCTGAAATGCCTGAGACAAAGTCTGTCACCAGAATGATTTGGTTTCATTCCTGCCCAGAAGTGTCTCACATGATTGCATTCACCAGGCATCCGAACACAAGATAACATGACAGCGTTTATTGCTTTTTGTCTGCACGCCCTGAGCCGCAAGTCATTTATGATGGAGGAAAAAGGAACCACGGTGGCTTTCCCAATTGCAGAAACTTCCATTTTTATTCCAGATATTTTGCACCAAGATTTTGTTCTCTTGAACACCTGAGATGGAAACTTTATTCCCAATGTTTTATGCGATATTCCAATCAGCAGGTTAAATCAGCAACTTTAGATGTAAACATAGCTATTGACTTACAGACTGAAGGTGCAATCACATTTACCTTTGCTTGTCTAAATTTGAGGTAAAAAATACTGTCATTTCAATAGGAATTGGCATAATCTCACTTGAGTGTGGAAAATCTTCCTGTGTTGCCCATCAGAAAGCAGCTTGGTTTAAAAGTGACCTCTGTGTGGGCAGTACTTTGGGCATTGCTGTATTATTAATGGACCCTTTTTATGCAATAAGAACTGAGAGATTAGAGCTTGCTTTTTTACAAAGCTCTAATCAGATATGCATAACACAGTCCATGTTATAAAATCTACAGTGTGCCAAATGGTAGAACTCCTCGGGTTGCTTTTATTGTTAATTGAGAGCAGATACAACACATTTTATTCACACTACAAGCTTCTCTGATACCATGGTACATTTGTGTGTTTGTGTGCTGGCTTTTACAAGGAGGAATCTCTTCAGTATTCTGCATGGAGGCAGCTAGGAACTTTTGGCACAAGAAGGTTCTGCTTCATGCATTGAGAGAACGAATATTGACAAGTGTGGACAAATGATGAATCACACAGTCATGAGGTGTGATAAACACTAACACTCAGTGGCATCTGTGAGTTGCCATACTGAATTAAAATCTAGCTGAGTCAGTCATGGCATCTATCATGTAGATCATTTCTTTTATTCTTCATGGACGAGGTTGCTTTCCTATAGAGCCATAAAATGAGGAAGCTGCTTCATGAAATCTTTCATTCATCCTCAAGAGTGTGGAGAATATTTAAAGTGCGAATTTACTTAAAAATGAAAATAAGGTGAATTTCTAAAGAATATTATACCAAAATTGCAAATAAACACATAAAAGTATAAAAATTGCAATGATCTTATGCAGGGAAAAACCATAAGTCCCTAAAAATCTTGACATTCATTCCAACCTATCAGCAGGTTTATGAGAGTTTGTTTGTTAAAGGGGCTACATTTAAGAATTTAACAGCTTGTATCAAAACTTAAAAAATGAGACCTTCCCAACTTCCTAGGTTGAAAGCCTGTAGACTGATTTTTATGGAAAGGACTTGGGACATTTATGCCAGGAGAATCAAAAGGATGTGATGTTTTTTACACATGCCTCCAAGAGCGTTGATATGCAAATTGCTGCAAAGGTATTTCCAACTTCTTTTTACTTCTTAGCAAAGAATGAAAAAGTACTTTGCCATAAGTATTTCGGGGCCTTGAATCATATTCAGTCTCTTGGATGTTACGTGTGCACGAGTAGGAGCACTAACAAGATGCCAGCTGCTGTTCACAACATCTATGTACAGTTCTAAAAAACTGTGTGTTTCAGTAGGTAGAGAAGCACAGAACAGTTGAAGCAAACTTTGACGCATATACAATCAAGAAAAAAAATGTCACTGGTAACGACTGTAACCATGGTTCCCTGAGAAGGTGAACGGGACACTTTGTCTTGGATTGAAACTATAAGGAACGTTGTTAACGTGACGTGTTTTAATGGCTGAAAACAGTCTATGACATCATTACTGGAGTGCTCATGAGTATAAGAGGGTGCCTGGACTGTACGTGATCAAGTTCTTTGTCTGGAGGAGGCCTACAAGCAGGACAGCAACACATGATCTTCTGGATCAGAAGACCTAAGAGACAATGCATCCAGATCCAGCAGATCGCTTCAGCCACTGACTGAGAAACATAAGAGAGAGACATATCTTTCTCAAACTCCTCAGCTATCTCAACATGCATTCTCAACAACTTCAGTCTCCGCTGTGCCTTGACTTTCGTGGGGCCTGTGCCGTGGGTGCAGATGCTTGCCCTACACCCCTCGAGAATAGTGCCAAGCACGAATGGAGCTTACTCATTGTAAATCTCTCACAATGTCCACATTCAGCCCCCTTGAGAGTTGAATGCATGTGCTCCTTACCTAAATACATAACGCTCAGGTCGTGTTTGTCCTCAGGTGACAAAAACCTGGGACACAGAGGTACACACTTCCTGAAACTCCTGCATGAGTGTTTACGGACAAACGGCTCCTGAAGAAAATAAATAAATAAATGATGACGTACATTGCATTGCTTATACTCACAGGTGCTCCAGCAATGACATCATTGCTGTCAGTCAATAAAAATGTTGTGTTTACACACATGCTACAGACACCGGTCACTAATGATGTTCCCCATAGTGTCAATCCAAGATGCAGTGTTGAGTTCCACTTCGAAAGGCTACTATAAATATGTTCAGCAGCATGCCCCCACTTTCTCCTCCCAAGGTTCAGATTAGAAAGACTGCCCTGGGTTGTTTAAGCCAGACTAAATGAAAGACCATACCAACTGCAGGGGCAACAATAAAATGCATCTTTAAATGCTTTAACATATGACAATTTAAGGACGAATGGATACTTTGTTTACTGTTTTTAGATACTACTTGTTTACTACTGTAGAAAAGCCTTGCATTTGAAGCTGGCTATCTGATGTAAATGACAAAATGTACTACAAATCATGGTCAAAGTGTTTTAAGGTCATAACACAACACAATAATTATGCAAGAAACTACACAAAAGTATTTGTGTCCGAGCCGATCGCCTTGTGGGCTGCATTCAGACATGGTTGCACTTCAGGCGACCCAAGTTCGAGTCCTGGCTTGCAGACTCTACTATGAAATTATACTACTGGCAAAACATTTGGCAAAAAGTCTTTATTAATTTATCTTCCCCTGTAATCATAATTTGTGTAAAAAGGAATATAAGTTGTTGATGTTTTTCTACCACTAGTTTTCATTCAGCTGGAAACTGCAGTCAATTGGATGTTCAGGTACTTTTAGTTTTGCAAAAATGTAGGTAGAGGCAAGTTTTTTCCAATGAGCCTTGGTTGTCTTCATCACTGCACAGCAATAACGTTACGGGTCAGGGAAGAATCTATTATTGGTGGGATAACACTGAGTAAACATCTGCAATGAACCTCCCAAGGCCATTTGTTGGTGAATCAATTCCCTTCACCTGCCTCTGTGTTGAATAGGATTTGCTTTGGCTTCCAATCAGCTGATTAAAAGCATCGACTGGGCTGTCAGGCGCTCAGAGAGAGATAGCAGGCATTTACCATCTGGAGATGTACATGCCTTTTGAAGATGCCCAGGCTAGAAGAGGCAGGAAATTCACAGAGACGAACATTCATTGTAATTCCAATCTCATCTGATTAACATTCAAGAATTTAAAGGTATCAAATGATCATAAGTTCATCTTTCTTGGTGGGTTGTATGGTTTTTGCTTATATCCCGGGAAGAAATAAGCCATGAGTTTTAACCAAAGACTGATAGGAATGTTACTCAGTGATGATGGATGTTGATCCAGGAACATGTCCAACATGGCAAAAAGGGGGACAATGATCAATGATCTTGTGAGGCGATAAATAAAGCCATTTTAATTCGTCACTTTGGGAAATACCCCTGTACACAAAACAAAAAGAATCCTGAAGAGATCACATGAAAATTATATCTGTGTGATACATTTCTGGCAATTAAAAAACATTTAAATAACTAAAAGGGATTGTCCTATGACATAATTTCGGGTAAACACCCTCAAAGTTTCACGTAAATGTTAAGTCCAGCATCTCGCTTGACAACACATTCAGTCAAAAAAGGTGAAGTGGAACTAACACCGCCTGTTTCAGTTCACTATTTGTATACTCTCTAGAATAAAATGAATCAGAGGCCAAACCTTGTTAGAATGCAAGATTTCTTAAATTTATTTATTTTCTTTGTTATTAATAGGCATGATGCAAAGTGTAAGGGTTGTTATGATCTTCTGTATAACAAAGCTCACAGTCTAACTCTAGGTAAGAATTCATGGCACGAGATCTCTTCACACCACTACTAATCAGAGATACGCGGGGAGTACTGTGTCATGTAATGTAAAGATTCTGATTTTAATGATTTTGTGCAATTTAATTAACCTACACATAGTATAGATGTAGATTTATTGTTTAATTTAATATTCTCTTTAATGAATTGAATGTTCTCTTTATGTGGAATAAATTCATAATTTTTTTATACATTTCTCTCTAATACGGTAGGAAATAAAATGTGGAGGATGTTCGCTCTAAGACCAGTTTACGGTGACAGGATGCATGCAACTAAGCGTCAGAGAGGAGATGTTGAAGACGCAATTAAATCACGTGATAGTATGTCCCAAAGTACATACTTTTAGGGTGTAGTATAGGCTAATTGGGACTCTTGGGACTAAAAATAACACTTGCCAATGCCAATTATTACTCGCTAACACCAGGAGTAATTGGCCTGCTCTAAAGCGTCAATATTCAAAGCTTACCTTGCTTTCTTTCACCCTTCTCTCTCTTTTACTCAATCTTATTTCAGCATTTTGAATACATGGCCTCCACATAGTGGCAAATGCATCACATAGAGAGATGGTCAGCGTACCTTTATAGGTATTTGTGCTGTCCTGCACAGAACACACTGTACCAGATTAATCCTGCTTCAGTCCAGATAATCAGTGAAATTGTGAAGCTGTTTAAAATATTGATTGTATTTACTTGCACAATGGCATGGCAGACCTGGCAAGCCTCTACTTGTACACTATATTACCAATGTTTAGGGACACCTGCCTTTACATGCACATGAACTTTACATTACCATTCTTCTAGAAGTGAGGTCAGGCACTGATGTTGGACGAGAAGGCCTGGCTCACAGTCTCCGCTCTAATTCATCCCAAAGGTGTTCTATTGGGTTGAGGTCAGGACTCTGTGCTGGCCAGTCAAGTTCGTCCACACCAAACTCGCTCATCCATGTCTTTATGGACCGACGCTTTGTGCACTGGAGCGCAGTCATGTTGGAACAGGAAGGGCCATCCCCGAACTGTTCCCGTAAATTTAGAAGCATGAAATTGTGCAAAATGTCTTGGTATGCTGAAACATTAAGAGTTCTTTCAATGGAACTAAGGGGCCGATCCCAACCCCAGAAAAACAACCCCACACCATAATCCCCCCTCCACCAAACTTTACACTTGGCACAATGCAGTCAGGCACGTTCTCCTGGCAACTGCCAAATCCAGACTTATCCATCAGATTGCCAGATAGAGAAGCGTGATTGGTCACTCCAGAGAACAAGTCTCCACTGCTCTAGAGTCCAGTGGTGGTGTGCTTTACCCCACTGCATCCGACACTTTGCACTTGGCGATGCTTGGATGATCTGCTCGGCCATGGAAACCCATTCCATGAAGCTCTGTTCTTGAGCTAATCTGAAGGCCACACAAAGTTTGGAGGTCTGTAGCTTTTGATTCTGCAGAAAGTTGGTGACCTCTGCGCACTCTGACCCTCAGCATGCGTTGACCCCGCTTTGTGATTTTCATGAATGGACTTACTGCACAGGTGGCGCTTGAGTTCACTGAGCTCCTGAGAGCGACCCATTATTTCACAAATGTTTGTAGAAGCGTCTGCATGCCTAGGTTCTTGATTTTATACACCTGTGGCCATGAAGTGATTGAACACCTGAATTCAATGATTTGGAGGGGTGTCCCAATACTTTTGGCAATATAGTGTATATGGTTATGGCTTTGTCTTTATTTTCTAATACAAGACCCACTTACTCAAGGCTCTTTTTTGTACAGTAGTACCTGGTACATTTTAGTACCACCTCAGTTGCGGTTTCAAGCGAGCCATATCGATAATAAAATGTGACGTGTAAACACTGCAGATCACTGATTTGTCAGAGAGAATCATCACTGCAGCGTCTTTGGATTCGCGACAGCAGACACCAAACTCGCTAGATTTAAAAATCAGCAACAGCCACAGCAGTATCATTTGTTCGCACAACTTTTTAAAACGACTCGCTTTAAACAACTCTTACTCACAACTTGAAACAAATAGCTGTATCGTGGTCATTAGATGATTAATATGTAATCTCACACACTTTGAAGTGGTACTAAAATGCATGGAAAGCAAACAAGCCGTGCCAGGCCGAGCTAAGTAGTATCACGCAGTGGAAAAGCACCGTTAAATACATTAAAAAGGTACAATTTGAAGAAAGAATTTGATCCAAAAACACTGAACAGCATTGACTTTCCTTTAAAATTTCTGGTTCCACAAAATAAATGCATACAAGTATTAGAACGACATGAGGATTTGTAAATTATGACACTGTTTTAGGTGAATTATCCATTTAATATTAACACAAATATAACATGTAAAATGTAACAACTAACATCAAAAAGGAACATGATACGACTTGATGCAACACATAATGTGATGCAGTTTTGAGTAAAACAAGATTTTCAACAGAAACTAATTTCACTTTTTAATTGGAAATTGATTGGATGGTGAAAAGTGCCTCTATATGCCAATTGTGATTGTATTACAAGAGGACTTGGAGATGTCATTCAAGAAAGAAAGGCAGAGCAAGTGATTGCATTTTGATACAAAGATTATCATACACAATAGAACCAGGAACATGCTTTAAGAAATAAATAAAACAAATAGTCAAATATGATTTTAGATTCAGCTGGCTTTTGCTACAGCACCTCGATGGCTATTAGTTCACTTTTTGCCAGTGAGCCAACATCATTTTATTTCCATATAGTGACTAACTCAAGGTTGATTGAATAATTAATTTGATGTAATTAATCTTTCTCCTTGCTAAATGATGTGGGCTTTTCTTGAAAACACATATTGTCTCTTTAATACACACATTCTTTCTCAGTAGAGAAATTGTTTTGCAGACCCACACAGGAAAGTGAATGCTGTGTCTGTGGACATTGTGACGTATGTGGATTGCTTTACTGCAGTAAAGTAAAGTGAGTGGCTGCCCTTCACTTCTGCATCAGTAGTGCCCCTCCATTCATCCACCAGTTCATCCATTCTCCCCATCCTGAGACCTGACTGCAGTCCAGACAGATCCGTGAAATAGACTTGATTACGATTTTTTTTTTTTTGAGTCATTAGTGTATGACTGGAGCGATCAAACACACTATTATTACAATTTAATCTCCTTAAGGACCCAGACAGGCTCTGTGATGTCTAGTTTTCCCACTGGGAATTAGCTCCCAGGTGCTAATCTGTAGACTTCAAAGACACTTGGGCCGTGTTCTCAAATGGGAGAAGAGCAAAGGCAACCCCCTATTGAAATGGAATTCTATCCACTAATTCACTGACAATCTGTTTTAATGAATGAATATGCATTTCTCCAGTACATGTGTATCATTGCTGTTTGTATATTGTCTTTTTATATTTTTTTGTGTTTTGCATGCTTGGTGATAGAATTAGTAGTTAATGTTAGTGTAACGGAGGCCAGCTAGTAGTTGCTGTGCGAGTAAACCTCACTCCTCTGATCTCAAGAGACGCTCTAGCGACTGAAGCTAGAGGTTGCAGCCTTTAGCCTCCTTGTTAGAGTGTCCGACTCTCATGCCGGCAGACCAAGTCCCGCTTGGAGCGGGGCGGTTCGAACAGGAGGGGTTACATTGGTGCCGTGACCCGGATGGGAGTGAGGTTTAGGGGGGTGAGTGTAACGGAGGCCAGCTAGTAGTTGCTGTGCGAGTAAACCTCACTCCTCTGATCTCAAGAGACGCTCTAGCGACTGACGCTAGAGGTTGCAGCCTTTAGCCTCCTTGTTAGAGTGTCCGACTCTCATGCCGGCAGACCTGGCAAGTCCCGCTTGGAGCGGGCGGTTCAACAGGAGGGGTTACATTGGTGCCGTGACCCGGATGGGAGTGAGGTTTAGGGGTGAGTGTAACGGAGGCCAGCTAGTAGTTGCTGTAGTAAACCTCACTCCTCTGATCTCAAGAGACGCCAGCGACTGAAGCTAGAGGTTGCAGCCTTTAGCCTCCTTGTTAGAGTGTCCGACTCTCATGCCGGCAGACCTGGGTTCGAGTCCCGCTGGAGCGGGCGGTTCAACAGGAGGGGTTACATTGGTGCCGTGACCCGGATGGGAGTGAGGTTTAGGGGTGAGGTAACGGAGGCCAGCTAGTAGTTGCTGTGCGAGTAAACCTCACTCCTCTGATCTCAAGAGACGCTCTAGCGACTGAAGCTAGAGGTTGCAGCCTTTAGCCTCCTTGTTAGAGTGTCCGACTCTCATGCCGGCAGACCCGGGTTCGAGTCCCGCTTGGAGCGGGGCGGTTCGAACAGGAGGGGTTACATTGGTGCCGTGACCCGGATGGGAGTGAGGTTTAGGGGGGTGAGTGTAACGGAGGCCAGCTAGTAGTTGCTGTGCGAGTAAACCTCACTCCTCTGATCTCAAGAGACGCTCTAGCGACTGAAGCTAGAGGTTGCAGCCTTTAGCCTCCTTGTTAGAGTGTCCGACTCTCATGCCGGCAGACCCGGGTTCGAGTCCCGCTTGGAGCGGGGCGGTTCGAACAGGAGGGGTTACATTGGTGCCGTGACCCGGATGGGAGTGAGGTTTCGGGGGGTGAGTGTAACGGAGGCCAGCTAGTAGTTGCTGTGCGAGTAAACCTCACTCCTCTGATCTCAAGAGACGCTCTAGCGACTGAAGCTAGAGGTTGCAGCCTTTAGCCTCCTTGTTAGAGTGTCCGACTCTCATGCCGGCAGACCCGGGTTCGAGTCCCGCTTGGAGCGTGGCGGTTCGAACAGGAGGGGTTACATTAGCCCATTTAGCTGGTGTCTCCTGACTCACACTTTGGTGAACATCACTCATAGAAGGTTTACTGTAGTCTGCGGGATCCAGATCAGATGGTGGACCTGCGCCTAGACAAGACCACAATGCAGCCGGTCCCACTTTATATTAGGATATGGAAATTAGTGATGTGACGTTCGGCACCGAGGCTTTGAAGCTTGTATTGAAGGTGGTATATATCACTGCCATTCTGCCTGTCCAGTGTCTCTCAGTGAGGATCACTGATGCTGTTTCATCAACTGAGTCTTATTTGGATTGTTGGAATGAGAGATGCACATTTGCATACTGATCCTTAACCTCCATTAAAGTCTGATCATTCTTATAAAATCTTGTTATTTTGCACAGCCAGTTCTAATCGTTTTGTCCTCTTCCATCTGCTGCATGAGAAACGAGGCAACAGAAACTGAGTCATTTTTTGGCATCATCTTTATCTCCTCATTTCTGAGGGCAGTTTGCTATCACAATGCAAATGCTCTCCAGCACCTCTCATTAATAACAGCTGAATGTCCTCCATCATTTTCCTTTAGCTTGAGACACTCGCAAAATATGGGCTGTAAACAAATCTTAGCAACAGGGGCTCATATTCGTTGACTTCCACAGCCGTTTTCTCTATTACCCGTGATGCTCCATGTGGAAAATCTTCCTCAGAAGACAAGGTTCATGACTCCGTGAGGCTGTTTACACTTGTAGAATGAAACGAAGCATGAAGGGAAAGCTGAGCGCCACCAAAAGCTTAAGGAAGCAAAAGTAGCTTTCTGAAGTCATCTGTGTGCGGTGAGAGGCCACTGAGCTATATTTACGACATTGACATTCAGCTACAGCAGAAAGCTTGTGATTTTGTTTGGCCAGGGAAAATACAGGCAGCACTCATGCTGTTTACTGATTGTAGCACTTATGAGAGGCCAGTAATGAGACTTAACGGCTGCGGTGGAATTTTCACACAACAGTTTTTCTGTCTATTTTTGAATCACACATCTCCGCTCAGCCTCTGATGCGTTGACCCTTCTGTGTCATTGTGTTTGCTTTGTATTGGTCAGCAGTTAAAACAATTAGAGACGCGGCCTTCAACTCATGTCAGAATGAGAATATTTCAAGTCTATGGGAATCATGTACAGTTTATTTAAATGTGGCACGAGAATATAACCACAAAGATATATTTTTCAATTTTCAATTCCCATATGATCATCATTTGCTCCAATGCTAATATTTATATTAAATATGTTATTAACTTAGTATCAACACTACATTGGCATGTAAATGATGTTAACTACACACATGCACACACACACACACACACACACACACACACACACACACACACACACACACACACACACACACACACACACAAATACAGTGTATACTATTTTTTCTCTCTTACTGTCAGCAGTTTTTGAGTTTTGGCGTATACATTCTACGAGATTGCACACTCGTACTATTGATACGCATTTTCGTGAGATCGGGCTCTACAGGTTCACGAGAAGGACACGCAGGAGAATCACCAAGGGGCAAACACAGGGTAGGCCAGCAGGTACGTATCTACAGATAGTCCTAGTCGAGACCAAACAATGGAGTGTGTGTGAATAGCAGGCTTAGGGTACGCTTACAAGACAATGATGTGCTAAAAAAGTCATTTGTATCCCCGTTCACACAGATCCATGTAAATGACTAATAACACTGTATTATTATGCATGCAAGACAAGTAGGTGTCACTTTGTAAAGAAAGACTACGCACATGCGCGCACACACACACACACACACACACACACACACACACACACACACACACACACACACACACACACACACACACACACACACACACACATTCTTTTACAACAGTGCACTCAAGATGAACCTATAGACACAAATTACATAATCTATCTTTTTTGCCCAATTTTCCTTCTAAGGATGTTAATCTTGATAACACTGTATTATTACTTTGTCTTGTGGGTATATTTCATCTTCACAAAGCCAGAAACATTCACTGTATTCCCAATTTTAAAATGTTCTCCTCTGATATAAAGTCCCTTTTTACTTCCTTTAAGAAAATGTCAAAACCTTTGAACACAAAGGCTTCGAAAACACATCATCCTTGAGTCTGTTGTAAGGATCCTTGCATGATGACAAAATGTTATATTGTGTTGATTTGTGTCATTTTTATAACCAATTGTGATGTCTGTATGTCCTTAAAAATGGCAGCTGAGAATGCTTTGCAATTATTTCCACCACACATAAGAATAATCTCTGCACAATATTCAATCCAACTCATTTAGTGAGTTTATGAGGCGACATGTGGCCTCAGAGCTGTTGGTTGTGCAAGCCTGAGAATGAGAAAATACATAAATTACACACATAGAGCACATCCTTCGCGATTCATATTGTCGCAAGTGTAATAAGCTCCCAGGGTTTATGTAGAATTGCAAGAGAAAGAAATAGGAAATTATATTCTATTCTATTCTGACCAAAATCAATTCGCCTCACATCATAATCATGCCTTTCAGAAATGCAAGTAGGGGCTCACCAGAAAAACTTGAAGGCAGCAAGAAAAAATAAGTGACACAATACCAAGAAACAGAATCGTAATAAAGGAATTCAAGATTTTCTGCAAAATGATGATGAGAGACCCACTAGTTAATGGCTGTTAATGACTGAACTGAACCCCTGATAGGTGAAAGAGAAAGATGAAATCAATGAATCGCCAATGTTCCTGCCTGTTCTCTGAATCAGTACACATTTATAGAACTGGAATGGAGTAGGAAATCTAAAGTGCTCATTAAAAATGCTCATACTCATTGTGCTTATGGGTTTGAGAGTATGAAGACTTCATTCTGAGCTCTCTCTGCTATTTCCGGCACATTTTATACTTTTTCATTGACGTATGAATCCCAAATTGTGATTCAAAGGGATAATACATCTCTGGCTACCGCCAGCACTCATTTAATTGTACAGACCTGTATCCATTCTTACCACACACACACACACACACACACACACACACACACACACACACACACACACACACACACACACACACACACACACACACACACACACACACACACACACACACAGTGCCACATTACTGCTGCTAGGCAACACCTCCTCAGTGGAGAACGAGCCCAGGCTCATTGTTTCCTCACCAATCAGAGCATCTGTCTCAAGGTCTCACTCTTTTTGTTCCTGTTTACTGTAAGACAGATTCTACATGTACTGTATATTGTTGAGAGTGCAGTCCAGGGCTGTTCAACTTTGGAAAGCTTGAGGGCCACAAAGCAGGATCTCTTGAATCTATAGGCTTGCATTCCTACATTTTGTTGCATTTTTTTTAATTAAAAGGAATGTTTGCTATATGTGCTGTGATATAAGTTATACAAGTGATATATAATGGTATGAGCCTATATCAACTTGATGTTACATCATCATGCAATGAGGCTCCTGTTTTTAGCATTCAGACGATATGAACAGTTATTCTTCAGTGTTTGGCAATAGAAAGAGTCCAGTTAGTATGAACAAAAAAAATCTTGATATTTAAGGAATTTTTATCCATCTCCTGTTTAGGAATATATAGATAGAATAAGAATCTTAGTGTAGTAATCACCACTCAACTGTTGCAGTTAATTTAAGATACAAATTAACTATAAATTTAACATCAGTATATATCTGCTTTTACATTGACTCATGGACACATGGTCTGTCATGCATACTACTAGCCTGGGTCCCAGCCGAATTTAGCTCCGCACACAAAATTTTTTGCTCGGGCAATTCGGTCTGGAATCGCTCCATAGAGGAGTTATTATGCCTGAACAGAAACTGTTCGGACCAATGAAATTGTCAGGGCGGGCTTTAGACGATGATGGACAGATGATCAACAGTATCGTAATCATCCACGTCATCAAAGGCGCTTTGGGTTGAATTTGCTCTTATCCTAAACGCTTGAACTTGTTCATATATGCATTCACCTTCACTATTTCTCTCAGAAACGATGATCGTGTTGGTAAGTACTCTGTGTATCCTTAAATTCTTTTATTACAATACTGGCAAAGATCGTTTACACTCATCTTTTTCTTCTAACATTACTTAATCCAGCGCGCGTGCAGACAGGGTTGCCACGATTTTTTGCAATGTCGCGCACAATCTCTACTCAAAACTATAGCCCAAAACAATAACTTTCCGGGGGGTTCTCCAGAAAAAAATGGCGTTTGGTTGGCAAAATATGTTATTTTGGCAAGGTTGCCTGCTAAAATTCGCATTCCTGGGTTTATATAATCACATAATTGGGGTCGCTTCAACCCGCGGACATGGAGAAAAACACGGACTTGACAACACAGTGCAGTTGAGTTTGACAACTAACGTTACGCGTCGCTCCGTTTCTCTGATTGGTTGTCGGTCTGTCCAATTGAGGTCTTTCCTGGCTCGGTTGAAACACGCCCCATAATTACAGCTCAATGGAGCGGTACCAGACTCATATTCTG
This sequence comes from Gobiocypris rarus, assembly GCA_023029165.1. NCBI lineage: Eukaryota > Metazoa > Chordata > Actinopteri > Cypriniformes > Gobionidae > Gobiocypris > Gobiocypris rarus. The sequence continues at coordinate 13,959,749 of CM040932.1, read as the reverse complement.
ACTAGAATTGAGTATGGCCACGCCAGGCTAGCATACTACATCATTTTGAGTCGATTTCAGTGGTTTCGTGTGTACTCATATATTTCTTGAGACGAGGGGAAAAACAGATCGGATAGGGAAAGCTCTGGCTTTGTGTGAATGTGGCCTTAGACTGTTGTTACATATTGGCCAATCATAGAACCGCATTAAGACATGAATTAAGACATTATAAACATAACAGTAAGGGCTCATTCACACAGAACGTGGGCAGTGGAATGGAGAAAAATCTCAAGATGCGTTTTTTTTCAAACTAGAGGACCAGAATAAACTCCTATGCAGTTACATTAAAACTTCATAGCTTTGAGTCACACATTTTTGCTCACTTATCATCTATAAGACATACTTTTGTAACTTTTTTTGTACAAATTTGCACAAATACAGCCCAACAAAATAAATGTCAAAAAACATGCTGTGTAAAATAATAACACTACCCCGGGACAGATAACACTCCTCCCCCTCCACACAAAAATATTCCCCTAATATTTTTAAATAATGTTGACAACACGCTTTTATTTTTCTGTGATATTTTAATTCATTATTTTAATATTTTGTATTATTTTAATTAGTTTACTACTAATTATTCACTCATCTACCCTATATTTAGTTTCACTCAGTAATGCATTCAAACCACGTTAGTATTTTGGTAGTATTTTAAAAGTATATTAAATCTTTAAACCAACACCAGAAATCCAGACACTGACAGTACAGCTCTTAAAAGATTCATACTGTACTTTGCTGTTGATCACTCGAGACAAAACATAAACACATCCAGGTCAAGGCAGTCAAGCCTGAAGACAACTCCAAGTACTAGTAGACATCTCTGCTCCGTAAACAATTAACTAGACACTGCTTCTTCCTGACATTATCTGGTCTCCTGCATATTGTGTCTGATGTTTATAGAAAATAAGGGAGCCAGACCAATGGTTTCCAAAAAACAAAAAAAAAAGAGCCTGGCTATAGTCTCATATGCACAAGGCTCTGGGGTATTTATTCTATGTGTCATATTCATTATTTAAATGAATCTTGCATTTGTAGACGGATAAGTTGTGCATTTTCAGTCCCCCATGCATAACGAGTGCATCTGCATGTTTTAAAAATAGCTGTTTCTATAGTGTGGAATATAGTCTATACCACATTTAGAGATGATAAGTAAAAACTTTTTTTTTTTAATGACTAGAGTTATCATGTTTTTCACTTTAGAATACTGATCCAAATTATTTGTAATTACTTCTAAAGGATTTGGTAACACGAGTCATTATTAAAGGTACACTATGTAGGATTTTTGCAGTCAAATGTCCCAAAACCACCAGGCCAGTGTTATATATTTTGTTCTGTTGAGTTCTTACAATGTCCCAAATGTTTCCAACTATTTGTAAATTGTGAGAAAATCGCTATTTTTACCAATGAACCGGGACGTGTGAGCATAGCGTGTGAGGGAGTCGCCTGTCAATGGCATCATATCTGCATTACCCTCGTTTCCGGGTTTAATTTGGCAGAAAAGCTTTACTCGGAGTGTGAACAAGTGTCACAGCAGCCGCCGAGCGAACGCACAGAGTAACGTCATAACATCATTGTAAACACACTTAAATGTATCTAATATAATCAACAGAGCTGCGTTACCTCATACTCATGACCGAAAAAGCGGAGATTGCGCCGGCGCGTGTGTCCCGTCATAATAAAAGTCCCACTGCTCGCGAGAAGTGTGTTATGTGTAACAATCTTTCCACAGCACTCGGCCCTGCTCTGCTTCATACTACAGTAACGTTAATAATCGCATTCATGAACATGATTTCTGCCCGAGTCCTGTCCCGATTCTTTTCCACCGGCTGTGAGGTGAAGACCACATGTCCCAAGATTCTGTCATCAAACTTGACATCATCAAACTACGCCTTTGTTTTGAACAGGCGCCCTCTAGCAGACGGAAAAGTTTCATAGTGTACCTTTAATAGTGGGTTACTATGACCTTCACTTTAGACTTAATTATGCATTATGCATTATTCATGTTAGTTATCAATCTGTGTATAGCAGTTCTTAGTAGTCAACATTTTTTGAGTGATTGATTAGCTTATAGTGAACAACCAAGTTCAACTGAGCGCTATTTCTTACTAATTTGTTAATTAGAGTTTCTTGTTAGTTAAAGGAACACTCCACTTTAAAAAAATAGGAAAATCAGTCACGTTGGAAATTACCTGGAGACTATTTTCAGGCGCTGCGTAATATCATGGCGCCGCTGCACCCGTGGTACAGCAGCAAAGTTCTTTGATTATTACGCAGGAATGAGAGTATAGTTCCTAGCCAAATCACAACTTTTAATTTTCCATCGGTCCTAGTACACGATGTTACTACTGAGGAGTCAGTTTTAAATAGGAAAAATATCGAAACTTTTTGGTTATTTTTGAGCGAGATTGTGGCGAGGTTGGCGAGCGAGAGACGTGGGAGGAGCGAGCGAGACCGGTGCGTGATTGAGAATGAGCATCACCTGCGAGGCACTTCGAGGACTCGAGTCCTCTCATGAGGGAGCTCGGAGGCATATAAGGACGAGCCACACCAGTGAAGGGCGAGAGAGGACCAGGCCTGGACTTTTACGTTGTGTTTTGTTATGTGTGTGCGTGGCAGTCGTCTGTGAGGGCTGTCTGCATTTTTACTTTCAGTTTGTGTTTATTTATTAAAGTCTTGTTAACGTTCACCGGTTCCCACCTCCTTCCTGCCTTATTCAAAGAACTTCATAACAGAGGTGCTAACGGTCTAATCAGAATTATATTAAGCTATGCTAAAAGTGCCATCGCCAGACCTGGAGATCGGCTGAATGGATTAGAAAACGATAAAACTCAACTGGAAGTTGGAAAATGAGCCTATTTTCCAAAAAAAGTGGAGTGTTCCTTTAATAGAAGTTAGTTAACAATGCATTACTAATTTGTTCCTGTTTAGTTATTCATTAATGACGGAACAGTTTTCTAACGTGTTACCAATTTAGGAAAACAAATTCTTCACAAGGATTCTTGCATTTCTAGGGTTACGATCATGATGAGGTCATTTCTTCATCTTTGAAACAGATGGAGAAAGAACAAGTTGTGCCATTTAATGTTAGCTTTGTATTTTAGCTTGTACTTTCCAAATCAGTTTTATATAGTTTTCCTCCTGCGGGCTCCATTTAGCTCTGATAATATATGTGGACAAATATTACATTGTCTTTATCAGTACACTGTCTGAATCCTCGATATATCCGTGTAATAAGTAAAAGCAAGAAACAGCATGAAGAGCAAATCCTTTGTAATCAGCTGTATCCTTAAAAAAATGTATTGATTAACTGAAAAATCCTTAAAAATGGAGGATTTTGTTTTTGTACCTTTCCTTGAAACAACATTTGACATCATGCCACATTTTGGCTATATCAACACCGCTTTAAGATGGTACCATGAGGATTCACAACAATGGACACCTTTTTCCCGATGTATCATCAGCAACCAATCAGCTGTGTATGTAAATAATGAGTGAATGACCTATCCTGGCCTGAGTTTAATGCCAGAACTAGGTTTTAAATGCATTGTTATTTTAAAAATACAAAATACTTGTTTTTTAATAGAGTGTAATAAATGTTTTATTATTATTTATTTTACTTGAAAAATGTGTCTGGAAACTCTATTTAAATTGGATAAACAAACAAATGATGAGGACATTGTCTCCTTTTTTTCTGCATGCCACTGAACTCTCCTGACTCTTTATTTCTGTTGACTAAGTCTGCGGCTGTCACATATCATCAGGACACCTATTTCAGTGATATCTTTCTGGTAATAGGGAAAAGAAAAAATTGGCATGCAATTCATGATCTCAGACCTTTGCCTGAGGGAGTGGGTGAAACTAGTCATGTGCTGGGTGAGATAAACAATCTTCTCAGGGCGTATGTACAGGGATTCCACTGATGGGAGCTCTGAACCTGGGATCCTCAAATGCTTTGAAGATGACATGTTCCTGTTTTTCCTTTGTTATGGCGTCACTGATGATGGATGATGTCAAAATGCTCACCTCAATGGCAGTGTAAGAGGTGCTGAGTCATTCTGCGCTCCCCAAGTTGTACAGTAGTACATGCATGCAATATTTGATGTGGCTTTCTGCTGAAATGTTGAGTTGCCATTTTAAAGTTCTGCAGATATGTATTTGTGATTTATTGAATGCCTTAAATCCTCAAGGATATTAAAGATGTCTGATGTGTTCAATTAATGATCACTCTTGATAAAACCGGAGGTTGCTCTGACCGTTTCAAGCCGTTAATGTGCCTCATGCCTTTCAGACATGAGACTGATAATGGTGATGTTGTCTGCATATCTGATCATTTTACCTGTACTGTAGGTGAAAAAGAGAGAAAATAGTAGTTAATAGAAAAAAAGGATGTGTTATAGGTGTTTGGTGCATCTTCAAGGTAGCAAAGGTCCATGTTGGTGGCATCTTCCATAGCCTTGTTAGTGGGACAAGCAAATTGACCTATCGTTAAGCCCTTCCCCTTGAACCATGCCAGCCAATAGCAGTCGAGTATCAGTCACATTCAGACATATTTAGGTTTCAGCGCCATAGAGAAACACTGAAAGATCCGAAGCTCTCATCAGCTGGTGTTTATTCAACAAAAATGGTAAAACGATGTGCCTGGGGTATTGTAACAGATATCCAGAGAGGATTTTCTGGTTGTCATACTTTCATTAAGTTGACGGAACAGCTTTCAACGTATTACTAATGAACCGACTGGACCGAACCTGCTCCATCTCTTCCATCTCAGATAGGAGTGACCGCATTTAGAGAATCAGGCAGATAGGGATCTATTTATCCGCATTTTAATTTTATTTTTTATATTCTCTTTACAACTGTTTTAATTATCCTTGTTTTTATTTTTAATTCTTACACATGGTTTTCTTATTTCTTATGTAAAGCATTTTGAATTGCCATTGTGTATGAAATGTGCTATATAAATAAACTTGCCTTGCCTAGTGAGCCCATGCTCACGTACAAACCGAAATAACTAACTGTTCTCACGTCATGCACAGTGTAGGTCAAAAACACTTAAACGGAGGTCTACATTTCAATGCCTCTCCATATTAAACTGGTTAAATGTAAAATAATGTAATCTAACCCTGCGGTACATGAACAGTGTTGTCATCTGTGATCGTGACAGCATAACATGAGGCTTCTCCCGCTTGCATTGTGATCTGTAAACCCTCGCTTCCAAATGAATCTTTTTACCAACCATAAACCTTTTATATATCCCTCCATGGCATATTTAAGTGAATGCTCTTCTACGAGAGGTGGTCCTTCTGTGTCCAAAAACATCTTGGGACAAGGTTTTCACACTGACAGCTGTCATTGTAACTGTGCTTTCACACTGCCGGTGGCGAGAGCGTCAAGGTGGCCGGAAGTCATTTTCAATGGGAGCCGGCGGCAAAAGCAGCGCGGCGCAGGTGATTTGTGCGTCGAGGAGAGTTGAAATCAGGTCAACTTTATGGTAATGAGCTATGACGCGGTTTGGCGGCAACCAATCGGAATGTAGAAGTGCTCCGCTTGAGAGAAATCCAGAGAACGCAGTCCTGGAAACTTTGTGCCGTTCCGACCACATTAGTTCCCAAGCAAAATTAATGAAGAAGTTGATAATTGCTGTGCGGATTTCCCTATTATTTACGAAGTGATCATTCATAGTGATGTCTAATTTGTTAAGAAGGCGCGCAACACTATTTTACAGGCTAGAACACTTGTTTTTCAGCGGGAATGCAATTCATTCTTACTTTCACATTTAAACGATTTCATGAGGTTAACTTATACCTTACTTGTGGTCAGTCTGCCAATCAAAATGCTTGTTTGCTTTGCGGCCCCTTTAAACACATTTTAAAAAAAGACCAAACATTCGATCTACGTCAGCCATCACGTCCATGAATCTGGTGAATCAGCGCTGTTGGCAGGGTGGCCAGAGTGAATTTTGACGCTGTCGCTTGCGGTGGTGTAAACGCAGAGTAAGACAAATTAGTAGGGATGCACCGAATATTCGGCCACTGAAAATTTTCGGCCGAAAGTCTTTTATCACCGAAACAATACGGCCGAAAAGTTGTGATGACGCAAACACACACCGCGACCTGCACGTGCTTGTCTAAACGGTCTAAACAAGCAACATGTCTGCGGTGTGTGGACGTATGTGGTTCATCTAACATCTGATGACACATCTATAATATGGGTTGTAACTTGAAAATAATGCTTTGTTTATGTTTCTATTGATGGATACACGTGCTGGCTCCTCAGTGATACACTACAACAACAGCGATAATAAAAGAAAAACGTGGGCAAAACGGTCTGTCTTTGTAAACTTTGTTCAATGCATGCGAGTGCTGCCATATGTTCGAATATGACCAGTCGTTTCCTCCGTCATCACCGGGTGTAGAGCCAAAAGACGCGAATGAGAACTCGCGCGCTGTGAGAATTGTCTCTGTGCACTCATCCGAAAGTGTGCACTCATCTCACAGCGCGCAAATATTGAGTTCTCTTTTAAGTCTTGCGCTTAAACGGACAAACTCACACAAAAAGTATGTCATCATGTCCATCTTGATGAGTATCCCTGCAGACATAGTCTGTATGCCATAAGTGAACTGTATAGAGTCGAGAAAGATGACGCATATCCCTGCATTAGGTCTTAAAGGGGCAGTAGCCTTTACTGCGGTCTGTTTAATCTCTAACAAAAGACAAGGACATCACTCACTGCTCTTGATTGAATAGCGTTTGTAAGTTTAATAAGGATTAATCTTTCATTTAAACAGTTAAATATGCAGTTATTTTATGTTTGATTACTTTATTAAATTTCTGTACCTTTCTGCCAGTTGGCCTGTACATTATTATTTAATGTACACATGAGTGAGGTACACAAATTCAACATTTTTTATTTGAATTTTATTTTATACTGTGCATTGTTGCAATGTGCTAAATAAATATTTGCATAATTTGTAATTGATTTATTATTTGAAACTTTAATATTAATTTATGCAATTGCAATGCCTTGATTTTTAGTAAAGTTACACAGTCATAGCCATAAATGCAATGGTACTAATAATTGGCATAATTTCTTTCGGTGTTTCGGTTTTCGGCTTTCGGCCTTTGTTTCCTCTTTTTCGGTTTTCGGTTTCGGCCAAGAATTTTGATTTCGGTGCATCCCTACAAATTAGCAACTCTGTTTGTTTGTCCGAGTTGGCAACAGTAACTAAGAGGGGGATAGGTAAGCATTCAAAACTTACAGTCTCTCACTTCCGCTAAAATGGATCACAGGTTTTTATGACATCACCGCAGACTTCAGCTTCTCATCACATCTTCTGTCCAATCAAATACTCTCTAGAAGCTGAAGCTCAAGCTGAAGCTGCGGCTGAAATCGGTCACTTGTTAAGGTGGGTCACTATATAGGGGACAGGGAACGATTCAGACAGTGCACTATACAGAATAAGGAATTATTCAGACAGTGTAAATATGCTCTCAGTTGAGGCGAATGAAGTCTGCTTTAACGTTAGTTTCACGCACACTGCCGCAGCGCACACACACCACAGCTCTGGTCTAGAGAAACGACAGCACAGAGCGGATCACATGCATGAGTCAGAGCAGACAACAAAAATTATCGGACCCATTTGAATTGTGAACATGATGCTGTATTTTAAAGCGATATGGAGGAGATTAGGAGGAAACTGCGGCTTTACTCTGGCTAAGCTGTGATTGCTTGATATGTCCCGTCCTGTCTTTCTGTTTCAGGGGAAATTATGTCAACACATTGAAAAATGCTGTGCGTTTCAAGGCATTTCAGTCAGCCTTTAAATGTTTATATACAAATCAATTGTTCATTTAAATATTAATGTACCAACTCCAACTGACAGGGTTCCCTCTATTGTTTACAGCATTAATCGAGAGATTTTTTTCTCTCGAGATTTTTTTTTTTACCTGAGAAAATGAATATGTAGGCTACTGTACCTTATCCAAATTGATCAGTGAGAGGAGGGTCAATGGTGGAAAGTGGGAGAGATGCTCCTGAATTATCAAATCATTAGTAGTATCATCTGGTAGGGATACTAGAGGTTTTTTTTTTTTTAAAAAGTTCTTCCAAACTGTCTGAATGAAATGTGCACGATTTGATGTGCACGATTTGATTTGTTGTATAATGGCTGTGTGCAGTTTATATGTTGTGGTAATAAAGAGTGATTGTTTTCTCCCTACACAATTCTAAACAGAAGTGTATGCAGGCCTATGGTGTCTGTGTTGTTTTCAAATATGGTTTGAAACATATTCCTTTCAGTTCAGTCAAAGCATTCCCTTGACATATCAACAGCCTCCAGCGACCACAACTTATCGGTTAATTATCTGAGTTTGTTGGGTTTAAGTTGTTGTTTATATGTCGTAATAAGGAGTAATAATCAGGCAAAATCAGACGTACCACGCAGTGCATGGGGAAAAGCCCAGTAGGAATCCATGGGGCAGATTGATGAGCATTCCTTGAAGTTTTTTTTTTCTTTCATTTGTGCAAATGAAGGGGGAGGGAAAAAACACAAACCAAGGCATCAGTAAAAAGATATAGAAAGTTTATTATTACACATTTAAGTGAATCACATTTTGAGTGTGTCGCAGGTTCACCAGGCTCTGTCACACTACCACTGAATGGTTATATTTACATGCATAACTTTATATGTCACAAACTTCATATCAGAATTTATATATTGACATGCACACATGCACAAATATGCAGAGTTCCCTGCTGTTTGCGCATAATAACCATTATCCTACATTGGTTTTTTATTTGTTTTAAACAGCAGACTTAGTTCACACTTGTAGTTCGGTTAGTTTGTCCTGGTCCGCTTAGCGTTCACACTGGCATTTTTAACAGCGACCCTAAAATTTACTGAACCAAAGGCATAAGTATATACGGTCACAACCTGATTGGTCATATATTTCGCGACAGAGCTTGCTTACCGAACATTCAAAACAATGCTGTGTGCTGGATTAAACGCCATCATTTTATGCGTGTACATATGGTTTTATTTTTACCAGCTGAGAACTCACAAAGAGCTCATAAAATGCTCAAAACAGCAGCAGGATTTCCACCGTTTTAAGCAGAAACGAAGATCTGCTGCAAAGAGATGGCAGTTCGGTCGTCTGTACCGACTGATGGGAAACACAGGTCCTGTGATGAGAAGAACCAGGTACACAGGTTCGGATGGCAGCGTTCACATGTTCAAATGAACCGCACTAACCGAGCAATCGCACCAGGGTTCATTTTAATCGAACCAAACATGACAAGTGTGAACGCACCCTTAAACGAGAAAGAGACCGAAACAAGGACTGATGGGACGTTGTCCTGTCCACTTCACAGACGCTGAGTGAAAAGAGAATTTTAGAATGATGTGACACTCATTTATATTACTCAACAGCTCGTGCCACACGTCATTACGCAATTTCTACGTCATTGCACATGCACAGTCCTTTCAGTTTTTAGTCTTCAATCCAGTCAAGTGTTTACATGTTCTCTCTATCGGATTTGAAGAGAAATAAACCACCCATTTCAATCGGATCGATTAAGTTGTTAACATGAAGTCTTTTCAGTCCGATTAAGCCGCCAATCCGATTACTGGATTAATTGGTTGCATGTAAATTTAGCCAATATTCCCAGTGACCAGAGCTGTAATCACCTACACCTGTCACCAATCTACTCACCTCATTAGCCACCACATAAAAGCACACACCTCAGCTCAGCGTTTGCCTGGCCTTGAGCGAGGACACAGATCCAGATCAGTGAGCTCTGATCTTCTAAAGAGTTCTTAGTCCTACAAATGATCTCCAAAGTGTTTCCAAATTATATTCCTCATACATTTTCTAGAGTGTGTATATTCTGACAGAGTGATTCTAGTTGAATTAATCAGTTAAAATTAATCTAGTTGACCGTAAACATCCATTTAATTAATATTTAGTGAATAATATTTTACTCTTTATAAGCCTATAAATGTCACCTATAAGTACTGAAAATCTTCTGACAACTCTCTACAGGAATCTTAGGCAGGACATTTTTGCACAGAAGGAATGGCTAATTATTTTATTTATTTATTTTTATTCAGAGACTATTCACACTTATATGCTGAACTGCAGCCCCAGGATGGCAGGAACAACACTGCCTTGAAGAGTAATGTATTTTCACAATTAAAAATTATATAATAAGACAAAAACATGAGGTCCCCCAACAGACATACTGACTATAAGTGACTTTGCAAATAAATGTTAACTTATGCTGAGTTCACACTGCATGATTTTAGCCCCAATTTTCACTCGCTGACAGCTTTTGCGAAAATGCCAATAAATGCCTGAAATCGGATGCAATTTCGATGCTTGTTCACGTGAGTGACAATCACGCAGTGTGGATTATAAAAGACATGATCTGAGAGAATCAACAAAGCGTTGCAGAGGCCCGGAGATATTTGGCATGCTAAATATCAGGATCTATCTGTGATTTTCAAAATCCTGCTGCGTGAAATGTTTTCTGGCTGAAAATGACACCGGCCATGACCTATAGCCAATGAGAGAACAAGATACAGGGCAGAAGGAAGTTCAGGAGGAGTTATAGACCAGAATATTAGATTTAATTAGCGTACACAGTTTTACAATTATATCAAACAGAAACAAAGCACAAATATTTTCTTGACTAGGCACATTGCAAATGCATTTATTTACCTCCAACTCTCTTTGCAGAACTAAAATAAAATCAAGCACTAGGCATGCAGACGCCTCTACAAACATTTGTGAAAAAATGGGTCACTCTCAGGAGCTCAGTGAACTCAAGCGTGGGACCGTGATAGGTTGACAAGTCCATTTGTGAAATTTCCTCACTACTAAATATTCTATGCTCAACTGTTAGTGGTATTTTAACAAGTGGAAACAATTGGGAACAACAGCAACTCAGCCACGAAGTGGTAGGCCACATAAAAACACAGAGTGGGTCAGTGCATGCTGAGGCGCACAGTGCGCAGAGGTCACCATCTTTCTGCAGAGTCAATGGCTACAGACCTTTAAACTTTGTGTGGCCTTCAGATTAACTCAAGAACAATGCGTAGAGAACTTTATGGAATGGGTTTCCAAGGCAGTGGAGACGTGTTCTCTGGAGTGCAGAATCATGCTTCTCTGTCTGGCAATCTAATGGACAAATCTGGGTTTTGCCAAGAGAACAGTACGTGCCTGACTGCATTGTGCCAAGTGTAAAGTTTGGTGGAGGGGGGATTATGGTGTGGGGGTTGGGATTGGCCCCTTAGTTCCCGTGACAGGAATTCTTAATGCTTCAGCATACCAAGACATTTTGGACAATTTCATGCTCCCAACTTTGTGGGAAAAGTATGGGGATGGCCCCTTCCTGTTCCAACATGACTATGCACCAATGCACAAAGCAAGGTCCATAAAGACATGGATGAGCGATTTTTTTTTTTTTTTTTTTTTGGTGTGGAGGAACTTGACTGGCTGGTCCTCAACCCAATAGAACACCTTTAGGATGAATTAGAGTGGAGACTGCGAGCCAGGCCTTCTCGTCCAACATCAGTGCCTGACCTCACAAATGCGCTTCTAGAAGAATGGTAAAATTCCCATAAACATACTCCTAAACCTTGTGGAAAGCCCAGAAGAGTTGAAGCTGTTATAGCTGCAAAGGGTGGGCTGACTCCATATTAAACCCTACAGATTAAGATTGGGATGTCATACATGTGTACATGTGCATGTGTGCATGTAAAGGCAGACGTCCTTAAACTTTTGCCAATATAGTGTGTGCTGTATGCTTTACTATCAATAACAAAATAATCACACAACAAAATTTAGGAGTAAGCATTTTTAATAAGGCATAAGAAAAGCAGCTGATCATAGCAAAGTTGCACAAGCTCTGCAATTTGGGACCCTAGTAAAGCCACTTCATGTTTATTTATATATTACTTTATACAATACATTGCTTAAAATCAAGCAGCTTTACCATATTAAACATGAAAAATAGTGTCTGTGTCTCGTTTCATCAGAAGTACAACTTCATTTTCTGCTATAAAGCAGCTCTCTAGTATATTCATGTTTTCACTCACAGACATCTGATCCTGACTGACTGAAGGAGAAATGTAGTGGAAAAGATCTGCAAGTGAAAGAATACAGAGCCTCCACGCACACCTACCTATTGCGTAATTGCCATGGACCAATGGGAGTACAAAGGTGTTTACCAGCCGTAGCAAACTTCTCCAGGAAGTTTGCTTTGGCAAGCTGTTTCAAACTCCCAAAATGAAAACAGCCTGATTTTGTTCGAAATGACGTCACATCAGTTCATACTTTGATTTCGCGTGACGTATATTGGGGCCTTTACCAGAGTCAAATAGACCATTTTGGAGCAGACGCCACGGTTACGTCACTGCACTTGCGTGCACATTGTGGTGGAAGAAAAACAGTGGTAACAAGTGGAGGAAAACAGGTGAAATCCACAGAATAAGAGAACTGCAGAACATGAATTTTCTGCCGCCAAGTAGTCTCTGCTCACAAAACACATCATCGCTGTTTGCAAAATCCCACCCGCTGGCTTTAGTAGGAAATAGTTCTTGGTAAACTTTTAGTCCCAATAGTGTTTACTTGAATTGTTCCCAGGTGCAAGAATTCAAAGAGTATCATATGGAGTGGAAATGCAGCATCTCCCAGGAACACATGTGGCCGTTTGGTGTTGGTGCCTGGCAGGTTTTCCGGCTGTGGAAGTTCAACGGTGCTGTGAAGAAGCTTAATTGGAACCAAAAAATACTGCCCTTAAAAAAACAATCATCACTTTCACGTCAGATGAGCCAATGTGTCCACCTTGGTAAAACGACACTTCACATCACAGACTGCCATAAGAACAATAAAGTGTGTTGCTTTTTATAATTGTAAAAGTCACTTCCAGCATTTGGTGTCTATTAGGTGTCAGTTGGTGCACAAACAGGTGGTGTCTTGATTCAGATGTGTTTCCCATCCATGCACCCCAAACAATTGGGAAGGTTCCACACTCCCTGTGGAGTTTTTTGAGCCATTAATTGCCTTTTGGTGGGGAGACAAAATACCTTTTCAAAGCAATCCAGATGGCTTGGCAGACCTCACTCACAATTAGTGATTGATCTGAATTTATAACTGGAGGGAACATATTTTTGGCTACTACCAAATGCAAGTATGCAAAGTGTGATGGCCAGTCTCTCTTGCAAACTTACTGGGCTCCTGTGGGTTATTTTGCCTTTAAAATATGTCTTGATGCGATGCAACAAGTCTTCAAACCACTGGGAAAGCATTTCCTTGTCCATTACATGCATTTGTCAGACAATCTGCCCTTTTCTTCTTTGTCTGGTGGCATTTAAGGACGGACATTCTATCTTCTTCTCCATCTTTTAGACAACAATAACAAACACAACAAATCCTCCTCACTCAGAGTTGCCCCCTGTCGTTTCAAGGCGTTTGGTTTTCAGTGAAGGATCCAGCGTGATGTAGGCATTGGCTAAATACCAAGAATAGAATTGTAAATATGGAGAGAACACCACAACGGAAAATCAAAGGAAAACTGGAAAAAATGCCATCAGTTTCACCCAAACTCCCGAAGCAGACATAGTACGATACATTTTTTAGTGATACACCTACTCTTACAATAACTGTTTTGTTAATAACCTCTGTCCATTTTACTGGCCATTGGTGTGGATACAAAAATGTGGAAGTACAATCTGTAGTTTTTATGAAAGTCCTGGAGATGTCAAAAGTCTGCCAGATGATGTGTTTTGCAACAATGTAACAATACAAAGGGGGCTGAAAATCAGCAAAGTTACACTTTGAGTTTAGGAGCAGGAACACTGATAGAGAAAGACACTGTGGAACAAGAATTTTACTGCTTGTCAAAATTACATTTCAACAGTTTAAATCAAGAATAAAATCTGACAACACTGTTAGGTAAATTCAGGTTGATCGGGACACTTTTTCCAAGTCATCTCAATGGCGAAAAGTGTCTCAAATCACCCAGAATTCATCTTATCCAACACTGTCCTCCTTAAGCTCAAGTCATGCAAACAGACAATTTCCACGCCAATCCAGAAAATACTTCCACAATCAGTGTCTTCCATGTTTGATGACTAATATAAATAAGGAGTGGTATTTCAGTCCAATGAATTTTCAGAGCTGCTCGTAGCTGTCTGATGTGACGCTTCATAAATACAAACCAGATGACAGTCAAAATGTAGTGTTGCTTGTCATTGGCTACAGTCACAGCTGGTTAGGACAAAAACTCATGCAGGACATACCCTTTATCATTTGTTGCTTTATCATGTCGTATCATAAGTGTCATTTATCATCTGGTTAGGATACAATGTTAGGTAGACAATGAAAGACAACAACAGGAAAATGTATAGGTTTTTCTTTATATAGTCACACGTTTCTTTTTAGAGTATGCTAACTATATTGCAAAACAGCATCATAATTAGATAGCAAGTGTTATAGCTTGGTTCTGAAAATGAAATAAAGTGACAGATGGATTAAAATGGTCAAAGCATGTCAACAAGGGAGAGTGATCAGTGGGATAACTCAATCTCTCTCACACAGTTTGCTTAATGTTTATCAATTCAGCAATTGCACAGATGTGGCTCAGACGGCACTGAGAAATGCTAGTTTGCAACATGACATCATGACTTTCTAAAGCCAAAAATGGCGTGTTATCTGTACGCATTTTGAGCTATCCGCGTGTATGTCTACGCCGTGTGATGCCGCGTGTATGTTTACGCTGAAACGAACCATTATGTGTGTGTGTGTGTGTGTGTGTGTGTGTGTGTGTGTGTGTGTGTGTGTGTGTGTGTGTGTGTCCACAATGTAAATGGATTTATAAACATAATAAATGATGTTTTTTTATGAAAATGTAAAAATGTTAAATGTTTCTTTTGATGGGTAGGGGCAGTGTGTGTGTGTGTGTGTGTGTGTGTGTGTGTGTGATGGGTAGGTTTAGGTAGGGGCAGTGTGTGTGATGGGTAGGTTAGAGGTAGGGGCAAGTGTGTGTGTGTGTGTGTGTGTGTGTGTGTGTGTGTGTGTGTGTGTGTGTGTGTGATGGGTAGGGGCAGTGTGTGTGTGTGTGTGTGTGTTTGTGTGTGTGATGGGTAGGTTTAGGGGTAGGGGCAGTATAGGAGTTAAAATGAAATGGCGTTGATAAACACTCTAAAAAGCGATTATGCGTCTTGATAGCATGCCAAAATGGCATACGAATTGGCGTGTCATTCATACTCCATTTCATGAGATCAGTCTGTAGTTTGACTTTTAGGGCGGTCTTAAACTGGACATGTTTGCTGTCCAGTTTAGCAATCACATTTAGAAAGAATGATCATTTCTACGAATACGACCTGAGGAGCTTTAGCACTCTCTCCAGTGACAGTCACAATTTCAGTCAGAAAAACAGAAGAAGCTCCTGAAAAAACAAGTTGCAAGTTGCTTAAGTTTATGGATCTCGGAGAGTCCGGTATAAAGAGTCGAGATGTACTGACAGAGGAAACGCGGCTTATGTTCCAAAGTAATAATGCAATTGTGAGAGAAATAGATCTTTGAGGCTTTGATTAGGGAGCACTGCTAGTCTGGCACCTTCAATGGCCAATCGATCATAGAGCATGATGGTCAGCACAAACCTCTTTTGACTTGTTTCATTAAAGACCAGCTTACCTTCCCTTATCAACTGTAAATTCTTTGACAGTAATTTACTGACAAAAATGAATGGCAAAAGAATAAAAAGATTGCATTAGTTCTTCTTATATCTTATCAGTTCAATTGAGGGTAAAGTTATAGTGACCATTTGATTTTCGGACAGGGCAGAAATTGCTTCATTCAGAAAAGGTGACATTGGCCCTTATCTTTTAAAATACACTATTTTGCTGTGGGCTGTGCTTTTTCATTCAATTCTACCTGAATTGAAGCATATAAATTGAACTGTGCCAGACACATTTTTCACCTGTAGGTAAAAAGGATTTCTGGGCGTATGGCCACAAACATAGCAAACAGAGAGATTGCTGTTGTTTAATGTGTTTGGTAGTGATGTTGTCCAAATGTTCTTTTTTTTTTCTACTGCAGCCTGGTGTTTTGAGTGCCTGAAAATGCAAACTTTTGAAAAGGATACTGTTATCTTTGTGTAAACTACAAAAAACATGCATATTACGTGTTCAATCTATAGGTGCATAGTGTTTCTTTAGAAAGTGACAGTGATAACTACTGGTCTGGCAGCAGAATACAGCACCACACATATGATACTATCAGATAATCAAATCATCTACCCAATCAGTGCAAGAGGAGGCTTATCACTCCCTCCAGACAAATGCAGCCTTTTTTTGTGATTGTTGTGGGCAAAAATCCTTAATTATGCAGCAAGTTTTCTTAAAAAATGTGATGGAATATGCGGGATATTTATGCAATTTTATGCGTTGAAATTGCGGGAACTTGCAAAGACTGCGGTTTGATGAAAAAGAGAAAAAAAGTGATTCCCCAACACCCTGTCCTCACTAGGCTACTCCCTTAATGTAAAGAGTCATGTCTTATCACTTCCTATGATAAGATAAGCTTCCTACATCTTCGAAAGTGCTGGGAATATTTCAAACCTTAATAAACACATGGCTCAAACTTACAAAACATTGAGTCAAACAAGTTCTGTAGCTTTACAAAATGAATATGCTGCAACTTCAAGTGCTTCCTACAAAACAGACTTCTTCTGTTAAATTAAGTGCAATCTCTTACTGTAACTTTACATACTACTAATATACTTACAACGGTATGGTTTTTTTAAACTACCCTAGTATGATTTAACCCACTGCTAACAAAAAAGTTCAATATTGCAACTGTTAAGTTGCATCAACTCCTGAATGAAACTATAACAGTCCACTGTGAAAATGAAAACAGGGGCTGAATGTGTGTGTGTGTGTGTGTGTGTGTATCCACTAAAACAGTTCATTAAAGGCGGGAATGAAAACGAGTGCGTGAAGTCGGACGGTTGTACACTCAATGTGGGATTGAATGAGTGCACTCAAAAATGTCCACTATGGTTTCGGACACTACTACAAATGGCTGGTCCCTCAAATAATGCCCTATTTGTGGGTATGGGGGCTATTTTGTATTCAGCTCACACTGCGTAGCTCACTGGCGAGCCCGATCTCACGAAAATGCGTATAAATAGTACGCAGTGTGCAATCTCAGAGAATGTATACGCCAAAACTCATTTTGGCGTGCATATGGTACGCTGCTTTTTGGCGTACCATATGATACGCACTTTATGGCGTATTATATGTACGAACCCCCACACCCCCACCCTCACCCTACCCAAAAGCGTGTCACATACACGCCATAAAGTGTGTATCATATGCACGCCAAAAACGGGATTGCACACTCGTACTATTTATACGCATAGTCATGAGATCGTGTTGCACTGGCAGGGTTTGCAGCTTGATGTTCACGTCGCATCATGTTACTTCATAGCGTTCCCATGACAATAGGCTGCTCTTGTGTGAAGTAAATGCAACATTTTTCAACTTTCTGCTAAAATATATGTGACTTTTTTGCAATGAAAATGCGGGGATTATTAAATCATGCAAGGCCGCATATTTTGTGTGCGAAAATCTGCAATTTACGTGGCGAAAGTGCGACGTATTTGAAAAAATTCGGCCCCCGCATAAATATGCAGACTTTGCCTGATTATGCATTAAATCAGGCGATCGCATAATCGCGTTTTTCTGGAGGAACTGGCTCATTGAGTTGACTGACCTCTGTTCCAGTTTTTCCAGCATCCCTCCTCCACCCCAACTCCACATTTTGGATTATTAATCCAGCACGCTAAATACACATTTAATACTTTATCTAATTTTATGTAAGTGTGAACTTGTGAAAGGCTATATTTTCTTACATTTCAGATCAGCTAAATAACTAGTATGCTGTGCTCTCTGAATGACATTCCAGAGAGAAGATAGACCCATCTGTGTTATATGCAGAAAAATAAAAATATCTGCAGTGTTAATAGTTTCATGCCCATGCATCAGCCATTTAGCAACTGTTCTCGTGAAGTGCCATTGATGACTTTTACAGTTTATGGTAACACCTACACACATCACACAGCGTCTGCCACAGTGCTAAACAGCATTTTTTTCTGTCTCATGAATGATTCCCATCCTCAGATTCATTCACACACAGGATAACTCACAGTAAGCAAGAACAGATGCTCTCTTGAATGTTCATGTGTGAAGCCGCTGAAGCAGCAAACCGGGCCTGTTATCCTGCCCAGCGCACATTTACATTTTTATAGCTGCAGTATGCTGCTGGCAGCACTGGATTGCAAGGAAAAGGTACGCTGGACACGAGCCAACTTAATTGTGCCCCATCTAGGTCCCTTCTGAGTGGAGTGCAGAGGATAACTTGAGTGGTAAACCTGATGTATTATCATGCATTAAGGGGATTACTGTATGATAAGACACTGCAGATATTAAGAGACTTCACTGTCAAGGGACGAGTGCAAGGGTTGCCAAGATAAGAAAGTGTTGACTAATGAGTAACCGACAGTCCTCTTGGGTTCAGGTAGCACTATTACTACAGTCACATCCTCTGTGATCCCATTCGCCTTCTGTACTGCCTGCGTTTCCTTAAGCTTCTTCCATCGCTTGAATCCACAGGGCCCGGGAATAAATAATGCACAGCTGTGTAAAGACATGTCAATACAGTTATCACAGTTTTGTATTTACTTTATATTATATTTTAAAATTCCATTTAAAACTTCAGGTTATGTTTTATTAATTATGGAGTTATTCTTTTTTACTTTTTATGTTTTAAATTCAAATTTAGATTCAAACATGAAATTCAATTTACTTTAATGAACTACTTGCACTAAGCTAAGTGACGCACTTCCCTTTTGAAATAGTACAACTCATTTATTTATGATTATATTATCATGTATATTTTCAATGTGCTGTATTTACATTTTAGTTTGACCTAGGTTCACAGTGGCCTCATTCCATTACCCTTCAAATTGTGCAAATTGAAATTGCGCATTTTGAAATTGCGACTTGAAAATACACCCAATGAAAAACGTAAATTTCGCAAAAACTCCCATGTATCGCAAAAACATTTTTACTCGCACATGTGGTGGTTTTTCAGGCAATTTGCATAAGCAATAATTTCGCAAAACTGCAATGGAAACAGTTTTTCCGCATTTACAGGTCACCTGGCATACGTAAAAGTGGATCATTCTTTAAAGATGACTCGGTATGTTTGGACAGAAGACGAGACAGTCCTTTATTAAACTCATAAAAGACAAGATAATTATGGGAATACTGGATTCTAAACAACAAAGAAATGCCACAATTTATCCAGACCTCAAAGCAGACATGAGGGAGAAAAACCCAGAAACTCCTCATACGTGGCCGCTCCCAAGTATAAGGGGCTTTCCTTGCCATTAATGCTTGGATAGCATGCCTACGTCTCCTTCGATTAAAAATAATAGCTAGTCAGCGGTGGCTGGCATATACGTAAACCCACAAACATCCGTTGCCATGATTTTTGGAATGGCTTATCACGAGAGGAAAGAATTACCTTTTAGTCACATAGCATCAGTTAAACGCTGTCATTTTGCAATAGTTTTGCCATTTGATGTCCAGTAAGGACATTGAGTTGATGGATTTGTTTTGGAGTGGGTTACACACAAACGTATGGCCATGGATACCAGTGGATGATTCTAGTATGACCCTTGAGCAGTATCTGGACTTAATTCTGAGGTTGTGTGCTCATAGCCCTCCCAGCCTCCAGCCCTCTTGGTACCCACTATATTCACCTCTGAACTGGTCTCATAACTCTCTCCCATTAGTTCCAGAGTCCGTTCCAGCCCATACATGCGCTCCAGAATTTGCTCTAGTTCCAGAGTTCATTCCAGCCCTGTAGTTCAATCCAGAATCTTTCACATACTTCAGGTTAAACACCACACTAACCCCATTACGAAAGAGGAGGCTGAGGAGGAATTAAAAAAAAGGCTGTTGAGATCTTTAATTCAGTGGTCTCAGTGCCCTCAGTTTGGATGTTTGTACCTTTCTTGTCTGTGACAGCACAGCCCAGTTTCGACTCCAGCCCCTGAGCACAGTCCAGTGTTGGATCCAGAGAGTGAAATTCACGAGTCTGTTCCAGTGAGTGAAATTCCAGAGTCCTTTACAGAGAGTGAAGTTTCCGAGTCCTTTACAGAGAGTGAAGTTTCCAAATCTGTTCCTGCGAGTGAAATTCTTGAATGTGCTCTTCTTTTTGGCTTTGTACGTTGCTGCTAGCATGTGTATCTGGGCCACAAACAAATCTTTTCTGACACACGGCCCAGAGCTCACCCATGAGCCCACTCCAGAATCCACTCTAGCCCATTAGCCTGCTCCCTCATCCAAGCCAAGCTCCCTCGTCATGGTCACAGTGGCCAAGTTCCCTCGTCCAGGCCATGGAGGCTGCTCCTCCCTGGCTCCCTGCACTGCTGGCACCTCCCTGGCTCCTATATTGCTGGTGTCACCGTGAAGGGCTTCCTAGCCTGCCAGCACCGGCCTGCTCACTTGCCTGTGACCTACCACGACTCCAGGGTGAACGCCCTTCCTCCCCAGAAGGTTGGACCTTCCAGGAGTGGGAAGTGTCACCACAAGGTGTAGTCATCATCTAAACTATTGACCATGATTGCTGAAGTGTGTGAGACCTAATGAATACGAGCCTTTGTTTATTTGCATTAAATATTTTAATCATCATTTTTCAATGTCAATAATTTTACTGTATTTAATTTACATGTTTATGCCCAAAATAATTAATTAATATTTAAAAAGTAGTTGACTATCATTCTCCTGTACACTGTGTATGTTACTGTTTAAGGTTAATTAAATATAATATTTAACATCATTTAAGGCACGTACCACACAAACATTTGTTCAAATATTTTAAAAGACTGGAACAAGAGCACCAGCGCACACAAGCAATCCTTTTAATCAGTCAAAATCTTAAATTTTTTTTTTAAATCAACAGGTATGAAATATGATCAGTAAGAGAAAATGATGTTTTATTAACAAGGTTCGGGAGGAGCATGTTCGGATAATTGACACAGGTGGAGAGCACTCAGCTAATCAGCAAAAAGAGGTGTATATACAGTATACTGTATATATGCAGCAGTCTTACCTGTGTTCATTTACAGTTATCAGCATCCCTCCACCACCCCTTCTCCACACTTTAAGTTCTAACCACTTACATACACAGGGGGTACTCTGGGTTCATGCCAAATTCCGAAATCCCTCCCCCCGGACAGCATGCCAAAAACGCATTTAAATGTATTCTCTATAAATGATTTGTAAGTGTGAACTCGTGAAACACTGTTAAAGAGAAGACAAGTGCTGGACTGCTGTAGTTTAGTGGAGAAATATATTAATTTATTATTCAGAATGCACAGTTGGAAAGAAATTGAAACATTTCAGCAGCTTTTCAACACAGAGAACATCATTCATTGTTTTAAACAATTGACAGCCATAAAATGTAGTAATAATCTGTGTTTTTTTCATGTATGTAGGGGCTCTGAACACTGTTACCGGAAACTCCTGAGTTGAATTAAGTAGAACGTTGAAGTAGTTGTTTTTTCAACAAAAAAAAAGATTTCACTAAAAAGTAATAAATACCTCCTCCGCAATTATTCAGAATATTTATATGAAAAAAATCAAAAAAGTGACATCCAAAATATTTGAGAAAACAACACAAAACGGACTTGATATTGTATCTCTATACTAAGGCAGAATTTATGACTCATGAATGTTAACTAGACAACGTGACTGGACTAAGAACATTATCTTGCAGTGTCTGTGTGCATTAATTAATATTCATGAGCTCAGTATTCTCTATATAGTGACATCATGACCCATTCATCTTCTGCCCCTGACCTCTAAAACTCAATCCAGCTACACCGCTAGGCTGAGGTTTTGTTGAGAAGACGTTCAGCTTTGCCACACACATCTAGTGCCTTCTTTGTGTACTATAATAAAAAATTGCCTCCATTATTTTTTGCCATTCAAGTGTGGCCATACCTCATGCTCTTGTACATCTCATAGCATTAAAGGTGTGGCTCGTGGCCTTGAGGCCTTGTTAATATGTGACACCGTGTGAACATCTATCCTACTTTTGCAACAGAGTCTCAGGAGACCATTAAAAGAGGAAAAAGTTCGCTTCTCACCATCTGTATGATCTGACCAGTTTTTGCTGTGTCTTTTTGAAGATCTGTGTTGATCCCAAAACCAGATGGCACATTTTCACACTTTAAAATCTTGAAATTGAGTTTGGCATCTACCCCATACAAATTTTCGGCTAATTTAAATCACAGATATTAGATAATATTGTTAATTCACAAATCTGTCAATGCTACTGTAAAGGCCCTTTCACAAGATTCATGTGAACTTTATGGAGCAAAGTGTCAAGCTACATGTCTTACGCTCAGGTCAAGTGTGTCAACACGATGCTCAAAGTTCAAACTAATTAAATATTGATGCTATTGGGTGCAGATTAGAGGACAACCTGAATAATGTATAAACCCAATTGGTCAGTTCTAGTGTAAAAAAAGATAGATTGAGATTGATGCAACAGCATTCAGAGAATAATCATCATATTACACACATCTGATATTTCTGTCAGGACCACTATCATCAAAGATGATAGCATATGGTTTGGATTGGCGGTGTAGTTCTTTTCTGGGCAAGAACTCCCTGTCCATCAATGCAACCTAGCATGGATAAGAGCAGGGAGAGCAATAATAACCACCCTTAGGGTAAACGGAAAATAACCAACATAATTGTATTGCAGATATTATTAATTGTTCAATCATTTAATGTACAACATGGTTCAAGAAAAATTAGTCTGAATCAAAGAAGAATACCAGAAGGCCAAGTCCTGACTGGATGAGAGGAGGAGCTGGGGATGGAGGAGGGTAATTAGCTCCTGACCAACATGATAACGCTGTTAATAATACTGAATAGACCTTATATATGCTTATATATAGGGATGCTGTGATAGGCATTGTATTCTTATTAAGGATGTGCATCTCCATAATGGAGGCCAATGTAATACGCATCTCAATGCATAGCCAATGATACGGTACATTAAATGCGATACGATTCATCCCTATTACAATAGCCTGGATGCCAGCCGAACTTAGCCCCGCCCACAACATTTGAGGTCAGGAAGTTCGGTCGGGACTTGATCCGTTGTGGAGCAACATTTCTCAAACCAAAGCTGTTTGGACCAATCAAATTGTCAGGACGGGCTTTATATGATAATGGACCGATAATACAAATAGATAAATAGTACAAAAAGCTTTTCTGGGGTGTCATTGTCTACACTTTTTTACTGTTCTACCTTCAAAAAGTCAATAGTAAAATGTAGTGATTTGTTAAAACATTTACTATTCAGGCCTAGTTGTTAATGTCCACTAAAATGAGTCACACTCCACTGGATGACAGCTGAGAATGAACTAATGCTTCTGCAGGTCTGATTCATGTGGATAAGGCAGTCATGGGAGAACAAGATTCATGTGAGAAATGAAATGAGCAATCAATGCTTCAGGCACCTACAAGCGAAACTCATCTCACATCAGGAATTTTGGATCAGCTCTGGTCACAACGCTTTCCCATGATGACGCTATTCAGTTCAAAATACTTGACCAGGTGTGAGTGCACTACTCCAGATTATATAAGTGCAGGCATCTTTAGACTACATAACTCATTCATGAGACTTCTAATCAAATAAACTTGGTATATTTTGTGTAATACAATCAGGTCAGTGGTGTGATGTCAAATTTTGTTTATTAATTTATTCAAAAATACATTCAAATGGAATGTTATTTTGTACCCAAACAAGATGCTTTATACAACTATATATATATATATATATATATATATATATATATATATATATATATATATATATATATATATATATATACAGTATATAAGATTCTCCATACTCTTGCAGTCCAGAATGGAAGCAGCTGAAAGGTTTGTTTGAGCTGCACCCTCAACTGTACAAGAGTGGATTTGCATTTCCTTCCGTCTGAGGCTTATTCATTTCACTTTTGGTGTTAAATGGCCTTTACATTTGCAAAAATATAACTTTATTTGTTATTAAAAAGCAAACAAGCAAGCCCAGCCTATATGAAAAAAAGTAATGCAAAAATAACAACATTCATTTCCATTAAAAGTAATTATTACTTACTTTTTTGGGAGTAACGCTATATATTGTAATGCATTATTTTTTTAAAGTAACTATCCCTATGTCATGGGTGGCTGTACAAAGCGCACAAAGATGAAGGCGATCAGAAAAACTTTAATTTTCTTTAACCTTTAAACACATACCTCGGGTCTTTAGTGAGGGACGTCATTCATTACCCTCCTCCTCATTTATTTTGTAAAGTTAGACATTCCTCAATCAATTCATTATTAAAAAAATAATAATACAATTATAAAAGAATGCCTGTTTTTCCATTCATTTCCATTGATTTTTCATTCATTCAAGGTGGGTATGAGTGTACTTTATTTTTCTTTTCTGCACGACAATAATTGAATCTTTAATGACAAAATACATGCAACTCACGTTTATTCCACAAGGTGGCAATGTCTGAAACACAATGATGAAGCGATGTTTCACTCATAGTCACCGCAGGCAAAAAACAAAAGAATAATAAGTTTAATATGCAAAACTTGAAAAGGCTCAGAAATTGCAGATCAATTACTGAACTCAATCGTATATTACTGTCACTGTCACTCGATGGTGGATGTGGTGAAGAAGCTGTCAGCAATCAAAATATTGATTTTGAAGATGATAGATGACAGATTTCCATGACAGAGTTCAAGATACAGCTTTTCATTACTACTGGTGGCACTCAGTGTCCGAATTCACTCGCTCGTTTTCATTCACTCCTTCAAGTGGAGTAATGCAGGGAATAGGGGATAGTGAATGAGGGTATGGGGACTATTTCGAACACAGCAAATGAAACATGTTACACCCTAACACTGCAGGAAATGATTTCACACAGAGGACCCCTGCAGACCCTCATGAATGTGTCAGTAAGATATATAATATTTTTATGATAGGGTTGTCAAATGGTTCAGCTTCAAGAAAATCTTAAACCATGAAAATATGTTGGTAAAAAGCAATTGAAAATAATGACAAATTAATTTTATCCAAACTCCATAAAGGTTTTTACTCTCAAAATAAATGAACCGAACATAAAAAAATTGACAATTCTAAGTATTTGGCAGATTTTTACAAGTACAGCCTGCCTCATGCTGTAACTTTAATCAATAAAACGTAAAATAATTTCTTCACTTTCTTTCATGGATTAGTCCACAAAGTGAGCTTGTACTTGCCGCCATCACAGTTTGAAAGACTATGAAGAACAGTCAAATTGCTTCCCCCTGCTTTGATTAGTATATCTGGTAGAAAGTAATCTTTTAAATCTTTATTAATTATCTCTCAATAAACATTAAAGTAATGGAGACATTTCATTCATCCGCAATAAAGCCTCCTTAACAGCATTTCTCCACTCTTTGGCATATTCAAGGCTAAATTTCAATTATCTGCCATGGCAACACATGCAGACGGGCAGAGGCTGCACTCAGAGATTACACTGATATCCGGCATGATCTATTTCTGGTTTTCTTTTTTAAAGTGCTTGCCAAGCCATTGCAGGCAGTTTTAATTGGAAGAAAGCAAATACAATGAGTTGACCCATGCCATAAATGAGGGTACATTTCACATCAACAAAAAAGTTCCAAAACAACCCAAATCCTGGGTTGAGCCTTTTGGTTCATGTTTTGGTGTTATTATTTCAGTGTTTGGGTAGTTTCAGTGTAACCCAGATCGTGAGTCAGACGTAACAAACCTAAATACTTAGGATGTTAAAATATGTTCTCATAACTGTACACTGATTGTTTATGGACAGGTTAAGGAGTGAAGTGGTTTGACTTCGCCCCTGAACATGAGGCAAGCTCCGGCACGAGATGCAGCGCCGTTATGGTGGAAACGGACAACAGAGACTGATTACACTTGAATTACTTCTTAATATTAAATTTTTCCATCTAATATTTGTTTCACAAGCTTAAAGGGGTACTTTAGCGCTGGGAAATGAATCTGTATTTAAACTTGGTCATAAATGTAGTAGAAATCTGAAATTTTTTTTGAATTTGGTGCCTTCTAGACTGAGAAAACACATTTGTCTCGTGGGGATGAAAGACAACAATTCCCAGAATGCACTTCGCTGCCCCACGCTAGGCACAGCTACTGGATTACTTGCCCACCACGTTCATTTTCATAAAATCAGTTCAGTTAGACACTACAATTTAATACTGAACGTGTCTGTTCAATATATTATAAGTGAGTCGATTGAGTATATCGGCCGTCACGGCACAAACGCAGCAGGATCGGATTACATTCAACGCATGAGCTGAGGTAAGCGCGGGATTCGTGGCTGCG
The DNA here is from genome assembly GCA_023029165.1 of Gobiocypris rarus. Classification (NCBI taxonomy): domain Eukaryota; kingdom Metazoa; phylum Chordata; class Actinopteri; order Cypriniformes; family Gobionidae; genus Gobiocypris; species Gobiocypris rarus. The sequence continues at coordinate 13,933,196 of CM040932.1, read as the reverse complement.
GCCGCATTCACAGCACGTGTTCAGTCTGCCGCGTGTTCAGTTCATGTCTTTGGAAGCTTAACTTTCATAGGAAGTTCATTTGAAAAGTTGAAACACTCACTTTGCTCTCCACCGCTCCGTTTACATGAATCTCCGCAGCTCCCGAGCCGAGTGCTGTGAGTGTGATGTTGAAAACATGTGGGAACAGCGCCTCCTGCTGGCTGTAGTCTTCAGCCTCTGGACAAAAACTCCTCAGATGATGCAGAAATAAAATACATAATTCTCTCGTCTCAGGGTCATGTGAGGGGGGAAAGTACGAAAATTTGAATATACTCCTGGGTTTCTACTGATACAAAGCTTAATGGTAATCGCTGAAGTGACCCATGTATTAAAAACTATATAAAATATGCTACACTGTAAAATAATGGAATTATCATGCACGGTTGTGTGGAGTATTTAAACAAAACAAAAAAAGTTTAGAGGATTTAAATTAATCTGTAAAAGTCTAGTATTATAGTAAAGTTATAGTAAAAACAAATCAACTCATGATGCTGGGTGTGGCAAGCAGGACGAGGGGCCGTGAGAATGGAGGAGCTTGGGCGCATAAAAGGAGGAGCGCCACCAGTGAAGGACGAGAGAGGACCAGGTGTGCGTGGCAGTCGTCCGTAAGGGGCTGCCCACATTACTTTTGTTTTTTCATGTATTAAAGTCTTTGTTACACTTTTAACAACCCAATTTGACGGGTAAAATTAACCCAATGTGCTCTGTCCTATATGTACCCAGTCCTTGGGTTAAAAGAGCTTAAATTGGGTGTTTTCATGTTTTAAAGAACATAACATTACAATAATAATGAACAACTTAAAGAGTTCTGACTTCTACTACCTGGCTGCTCCAGATGGTTTCAGATGTTGATAGTGTTGCCATAGATTTTAATCCTGGTAATGAACAGTTCTTTATTTACATAAAATGACGCTTTCTAAACACATCTATAAAATGTAGTTTCACTGTGTTTGTTCTCTGCCTCATAAATGTTTGATAAGCGGCTCATTTTACCCTGTTTTGAGACTGGCTGGCCATGTCATTCCCAAAGACAGAACTGCTTGTGGTCTCAGCCAACCCAGCACTTCAACATACTCTCTCCATTCAGCTCGGTTGAACGGATGAACCATTCAGCTCGGTTCATCAACCATAACTCCGTCCGGGACAGCCAGGAACCTTGGAGTTGTGATTGATGATCAGCTAAAATTCACTGACCACATTACTGCAACAACCCAATCCTGCAGATTTGCTATACAACATTAGGAAGATTAGACCCTTCCTATCAGAGCAGGCCACTCAACTCTTGGTCCAAGCTCTTGTACTCTCCAGACTGGACTACTGTAATTCTCTTCTAGCGGGCCTTCCAGCATCCACTGTTAAACCCTTGCAGCTGATCCAGAACGCAGCGGCGAGAGTGGTCTTCAACGAGCCGAAGAGAGCACACGCCACGCCTCTCTCTTTATCAGTCTTCACTGGCTGCCGATAGCCGCCCGAATCAAATTCAAGGCTCTGGTGCTCGCTACAAAGCAACCGCAGGCTCTGCACCAGTATACCTAAACTGGCTTGTTCAGACTTACACACCCGCCAGAAGCTTGCGTTCTGCAAGTGAACGACGCCTAGTGGTGCCATCTCAAAGAGGCATGAAATCCCTCACTAGGACCTTTTCCTGGACCGTTCCCACCTGGTGGAATGACCTGCCTGTCTCAGTTCGAGCAGCCGAGTCTGTAGGCATTTTCAAAAACATCTCAAGACACTTCTTTTCCAGCAGCACTTGACCAATAAAGAATAGCACGTATCACTCTATTAATTTCTGTTTGTTATTTAGAAAAAAAAAAACTGTCCTATGTGTTTTGTGTTCGATTCCGTGAGACTTGTTACAGCGCTTGCATATTGTTGCCCTTGACTGGTCTTGGTTGCTTCTATTACTCTCATTTGTAAGTCGCTTTGGATAAAAGCATCTGCTAAATGACTAAATGTGAATGTCATTCACAGCTGAAAACCCTCGTTCACACTTGAAGTAGGCAAGGCAAGTTTGACTGCCGATTAAGATCACTGAGAGAGACTTGGCATGTAGTGGTGCTTTTAAAAGTGCCTCCCATTTTCAGATATGCTTTCAGGCAGTAGGCCTATATTGTTACTTTCAGAAGGTCTTCGAACCCATTCGACCCCTGTAATTTGCAGTGTGAACGAACAACTTCAGCTTCAACTGTTTCTCTGTTTATCTATATATAACTATACCTATATATAACTAGAGAAAGTAGTTTCAAGTAATTCTTGACTTTCATTGATTCACCACCACACAACACCAATGGAAAGTTTTTTAAAAAAAGGCAAAGCGTCACATGCTGAGTCACAGACCCCACAGGTGAACTGGTACTGGAAAATGTTTGCTCTGCTGGCTCATACGGGACCTGTGTGCTGCTATCTAAATTTAATCAAATTTTAATCAAATGAAACGCATGAACTGATGACTTAAATGATTTCATATGGCCAGCTTCGACTCCTCTTCCCTCCAAATGCCAGCGCAATGTATCCGATCTTCAAGCAGAAGGAACTGGATGAAATATTCTGAATGATCAATCCACAATCTGACTTGCCTGGAATCATAGTCACACCATGTTCGTTCTGAGAATGCTTTCTCCCAAGGTTTTTTTCTTTTGGCTTGCTTAGTTAGAGACACAAAATATTCTGCAATATTATTGACTGCACTGACACTATCGGATGAGAACTGGACTGATGACAGTTTTCTCCAGAGCTGCTTTATAGCTGAATTGAATTCATTCCATAATAATGAACTTTGTAAGGAATAATTGACGATGGGCCATTGAATTAATTAGAAAAATAATGCACAACCAAGGTGGTAATGCGGTCCTGACTTGAAGCGGAACATGAAACCGTAAGAACAGTGAGTTATTATCTTGCCAATAAATAAATAAATAAATAAAGGAATTAATAGACATGAATAATTAATAGAGACAAAAATGACCAAATTTCCTTCCGTTTGTCGCGCCCCACTTGTCATGTCTCTATTCCCCACCAGTGAGGCCCGCCCCACACTTTGAGAAACACTGGCTTAGGAAGACTTGGATTATTGAAGACAACATGGAACTATAAGTAAGTGAGTATATAATGACATAATGTTTATTTTTATTTGAACTATTCAATTAAGATAAAACCGATGATTGAATCCAGATCTAAATAATTTGGTAGATAATACCAGACTCCAACAAGATTACATTTCTGCCACACATAAACGAGTTACTTACAGTGCATCCTGCTTCTCCATTACAGCTTCAGGGAATGGCTGGTTTGACTGATACTGCTCAATGTGCAGTATCTTCTCTAAGGGCAAAAGTATGCTCTCCTACACATCCATTCGTCAGCCTTTTTGACCTGAAGACCACAGTCTCCACCCACTCAAGTTGAACTTCTCAGGGCTGTTCACATCCTGCGTGTGGTTATATCACTCACAAGTCCATACATGCACACCAGGACGTGAAATCTGCTATTTTTGCTCATAGACACTTTCTGGTCACAATTGTTCACATAAGTGTGTTTTTTTGTTTTTTTTTTTGCTAGTTTCAGCCTTGACACTGTTATCTTTATGTCCAGTGCCACGTTGTTTCAATAGCAAATGCACTCACAACCATCTGTTCTGGTCTGAAAACCAGGTGTGTTCAAGCGCATTGTTGGTGCGTTGCTATTTTGAGGAACTGAAAACGACTGTGCCATTGACCAACACAAACCTGCTCTAAAGTCAATAGCTCAGTGGTTTTGTGTGTGTGTGTGTGTGTGTGTGTTTTATTTAAAGGGTGCGTTAGTAATATGCGCTTATTGGTGGGTGCACTCCCAAAACACACCCATGACTCATTAAGAGACTAGGTACAACCCTTTTGGACCATGCCTAGCGCGCCAACTGTTTTTTCCAGCTAGCAAAAGTGTATTTGGTCACTCCCTAAGTGCACCTGCGCCAGACGCTTTAGACCATGTGTTCAGATCCTTAAAATAGGGCCCATGATGTCAAATACAGACAAATACAGTAAGTCCATAAGATCCTAGATGCAGAAGACTTGGAATATAGCACGTGAGTTTTCTTGGTTCCACATTTCATATACCGTATATTTTTAGTGTGGTGTTTGGAAGTGGGTTGTGGACATCAGTTTCCAATCCTTCCGGACAGTGGAAAACATCAAACTCTACAAAGGATAAAGGACTAATAGAGCTGTTTAATTGTTGCTGATACTCATAGGCCTCAACCGTTGAGGGAGACTGGTTTGTTCCTGGCAGATGTGTAATTGCTGCTGTTGTGATCATCACTGGGTTTTTGGCCTCTTATGCACTTTACATTAATACCCAATTTGATCTTGGCAGCACAAATAAGGATGGTTTGTTTAACCTTCAGCCCTGCATGTGAGTTTTTCGAATAATGGGAGCCAGTAGGGGTCGATGAGGGCCCTGTGTCTTCCCATCTGCCATGTGCATGTGGATATGTTCAGGGACTTGGTTTATGTCATTTTATGCCAAAGCAAACTTGATTAACCTAAAACTATATACCATCCCAGCAAGCTATAGTCGTCATTACACCGTCTCGTTTAACTATAGACCTGGGGCTTATACCATGAAGCCGGTTTAGCTGGCTAACCAGATATGTTTAAGCTTAGTTTGTGCCAATCCTTGGTTTTAGGTACCATTAAAGTGGTTTGGCTTTTAGCAGTGTTCATCTCCATAGTAACTTACGCTCAGCGGCTAACCTGCTCCAGGGTAGGTTATGTTCTGGATAATCTCAAACTGAAATTGGACCAATCAGGTGAGAGCAAAGTGACACACCTCTGATGCAATAAAGTTAAAGGTCACTACATAGCAAATGGTTTTTAAAGACCATGCGCCTATGGCATTAACAATGCTTTTATTTCCAGCTAGCATAATAATTTTGAATGATTTAGATATAATTTATGTAATTATTATACCCTTAATCAATTACACATGTATCATTTTAGTAAATCAATCATTAATAAGCACTTAGTTAAAATTAATATAAATAGCCTAGATAAAGGTCATACAAATTAGCTTTAAAATCAATAAATAAAGCTATAAAAATGTGAGCTTAAATGTTCAATTCTCTCTATATATCAACTAAACTAATTTCATAACTTTTACTTCCATTGACGTATAAGATTTTTCTCTAAGTTTTCCTTTTTTATAGACAGCTCTTCTTGCTGTGTAAATTTGTTTAAATTCTTAATATTTTTCAATCAGTAATAAATCTCAGTTCCACTGATCCAGAGCATGTGATTGGCTGTTCACTACTGATGTCACAGCTAAACTCCTAAACCCAGGATCAAAGCCTGAGTTGACAGAGAAAGTTGATGATCTGCATCATGGGACCAACAAAGCCTGAATAGATTGGTTTGGTTTTGTCAACTCGAAACTAATCCTGTAACCCTGAGTTTGTTAAACTACCATCATGGTACAGGCCTCTGATATAGTCCGGCTAACCAACTTCTAGCCAAATAACCTTGCATTTGGTTGTTTTTGCCAAAAATAACTAGCGATATGATTACAGGATGTTTGGTCGTTGACATCTTCATGTTAAATCTAGATGACTAATCTATTCTTGGGCTATGGTTAGACGTCTATTACATTTTCACTGACAGCCCAAATTTTGCCTCGTTTTAGCCTGGACATCAGGGCTATATTTGGATGGCTATTAGCCATCTTTTAAACACAAAATTGCTTGCTGTGATATATGTCAGTGTATCAGCTGATTCAGATTATTCACCTTCATTTTCTGACAATCCAGAAGCTCTGCCTTTGTTGCAGCCTTCGGTTTTCAAATACGCCTTGGGCACATTGCAGCCACTAAGATTTTCGATCAAAATGGCATCTCAGTAAGTCCTGATCTCTCTAGGCAACAGCTTCTTCGCCTGAAAGGTAATGTTTTGGGCTTCCTGTCTCCCACACTCACTAACAAAGAAGCTATACCTCTGCAATTCCTTCTACATTGGCCTCTGTCTCAAATAAAATCACAGGACGCAAATCACTGCCACTGTGCCACATCATGTCTTATAAAAAGGTTTAATACAGACAATGCAACAAATTCTCATGAACCTCGGTTGGAATGCTTTGCATTCTCTGGGTTAGATGGTGGAATCACTGGACAGCAGGTTCCCATCATTAGAGGGAGCCCAAGGTTCAGTTTCTATCCCTCCTAACAAGGCTCATAGTATCAACACTTGAGCCCCTTTAATTGTCCTGTCCTGTCAATCATCCCTTCAACGTCAGCTGCTCTCAAATCACTCTACACAAACACATAAGCAAGAACAGTAACACTTTACCATACTGATCTGTCATTAATTAATAAGTACAAACAATATTAACATTCTAGTAACGGCTATTAACTATCAAAATGTTAACTAACTATTAAGTAATAGCACCAATTTTAATGAGGTAGTTCACTATTACCTAATCAATAACTTTTTTTTTTTTCCATCTTAGTCACTCCTCTGATATGTATCTCAAAGCAGTGCAAAGATTCCTTATCCATCTCCGGTCTCTTCTAGACTTTGAGGGAGAAACAGTTGCCATCTATCTTTACTCTTAAAGTTGATGACTGCATGATTTCAATCCTCCTTCTCCTGTCAATCTCACAGTATAGTTTTATTTCCAGTTCTCATTTCCACAGTCTGGACTTCACTGTCCGTTTCTTAAAATGTTCCTCTATCCACAAATTGGTGTCGGGGATCCAGTTTTACATCAGATGCATTCATCCAGACTACCATAGCACTTCCCTCTGTGTATCTTTTTCTTAAAATCCCCCTGTAGTCAATAATTGTATCCCTTAAAACTCTTAAAACTCACCAAAATTACCTATTTAATCTTTTTGAGAAATTTCTCATGCCTTGAAATAGCTTGAAAGTAATTCTACACCCTTGCTTCAGTTGGTAAACGTGGAACCATGAATATGCAAATGAGCCATGCCTCCAGTACCTCACACCAGTTCAGAATGTCAACTTTACAGTAAACGCTGCACAATGGTATCACTCTTTACAACGTCGGACACGCTATTTCAACCGCTATATTGATAAATATACCCAATTTTTCATATCAACAGACAAATGTACCAGGATCCCCTGGCTTCTCTTGAGACTCCACTGCTTCAGGGAATAGTTAATGATATGCTAAAGTTCTGCCCACAGTTTGGCATGATTGGTTACAGGGTAGTTTGTGACATAAGAAACACCAGCGATTTGAAACCTTGTCTTTGAGACTGTCTTTAGATCACTGGGGCTTTTAAAGGGAAAATACACAGCAATGGTGTTGACTTATTCAATTCAAGGCATTGAATTGAATTGAGCTTATGATTTAGCACATGGTTTGTCTTAAAGCATATTAAAAACACCACATATACACTCATCTAAAGGATTATTAGGAACACCATACTAATACTGTGTTTGACCCCCTTTCGCCTTCAGAACTGCCTTAATTCTACGTGGCATTGATTCAACAAGGTGCTGAAAGCGTTCTTTAAAAATGTTGGCCCATATTGATAGGATAGCATCTTGCAGTTGATGGAGATTTGTGGGATGCACATCCAGGGCACGAAGCTTTCCCTTTCCACCACATCCCAAAGATGCTCTATTGGGTTAAGATCTGGGTGACTGTGGGGGCCATTTTAGTACAGTGAACTCATTGTCATGTTCAAGAAACATGTTTGTTGTGTTTGATTCCGTGAGACTTGTTACAGCGCTTGCATATTGTTGCCCTGGACTGGTCTTGGTTGCTTCTATTACTCTCATTTGTAAGTCGCTTTGGATAAAAGCGTCTGCTAAATGACTAAATGTAAATGTAAGAAACCAATTTGAAATGATTCGAGCTTTGTGACATGGTGCATTATCCTGCTAGAAGTAGCCATCAGAGGATGGGTACATGGTGGTCATAAAGGGATGGACATGGTCAGAAACAATGCTCAGGTAGGCCGTGGCATTTAAACAACGCCCAATTGGCACTAAGGGGCCTAAAGTGTGCCAAGAAAACATCCCCCACACCATTACACCACCACCACCAGCCTGCACAGTGGTAACAAGGCATGATGGATCCATGTTCTCATTCTGTTTATGCCAAATTCTGACTCCATCTACCATCTGAATGTCTCTACAGAAATCGAGACTCATCAGACCAGGCAAAATTTTTACAGTCTTCAACTGTCCAATTTTGGTTAGCTTGTACAAATTGTAGCCTCTTTTTCCTATTTGTAGTGGAGATGAGTGGTACCCGGTGGGGTCTTCTGCTGTTGTAGCCCATCTGCCTCAAGGTTGTGCGTGTTGTGGCTTCACAAATGCTTTGCTGCATACCTCGGTTGTAACGAGTGGTTATTTCAGTCAAAGTTGCTCTTCTATCAGCTTGAATCAGTCAGGCCCATTCTCCTCTGACCTCGGATGTTTTTCCCTTTTCACACCATTCTTTGTAAACCCTAGAAATGGTTGTGCGTGAAAATCCCAGTAACTGAGCAGATTGTGAAATACTCAGACCGGCCCGTCTGGCACCAACAACCATGCCACGCTCAAAATTGTTAAAATCACCTTTCTTTCCCATTCTGACATTCAGTTTGGAGTTCAGGAGATTGTCTTGACCAGGACCACACCCCTAAATGCATTGAAGCAACTGCCATGTGATTGGTTGATTAGATAATTGCATTAATGAGAAATTGAACAGGTGTTCCTAATATTTCCTAATATTCCTTTATGTTAGTGTACAGTAAACAATATTTAAAAAAATATATTTTCACCACAGGGGGACTTTAAAGGTATTAAGAATAAAAACGAAAATAAAAAAAATCTTCTCCTCTTCCTGACAAACAGTTTCCTATAACATTGGACATTTTTAAAAGCATGGGTTTTCCCATTTTACTGATACTCTCCTGGATGCAGTTTTTCTTTTGGTCTTTCACAGGTTTGTCAGTTGAGGGGAATTTATTGTCCTTCTTCCCTTAAAACATGTGCTTCTCTGATATTTCTTCAGTATTAGCAAAATGCACATTTTATTATTTGTCCTTATTAAATATATTCCATCTGATATCTTAATATCTTAAAAGTTGATCTCGGACCACAGGTTTGTGTCAACTCACTCTGACGGGCCACTGGTTTAGTCAGCACTATGCTGAAATATTAAAGCCCTGTGGCTTTTCTCCCCATGTCTACACCAGCACTCCTTCAACTACATCAGGCGCAAATAAACGATTTTCAGAAAATACTATTAAAATGCTGGACAGGTGTTCTTCTTTGGCCCACAAGAATTACATTCGCCTGTCTCTAATGTGCAAGCTTACTTGACAGTTTGTCTCAATAAGGTAATCACTCTGTTCTCTGTCATAGTCACCCTTTCTCAAGTTAATCAGTTTTATTTTAACGATTATGTGTAATTTACTCATCAGCAACCTACATATTATAGACATAGGGCATATGTGGCGCTACGCCATAGCCCACACCCATTTTACAGTGTAGGGTGCTTAACCTTATTTCACACCAACACAACTTACCTCCCTTGTGACTGTACCTGTTTGCGTGGGCTGCTGTTGCACCAATATATAACTTGAATGCCCTTTCATGGAGCCTGACAGCACCGGCTGATACAGAGTTTCAAAGTCACTATACTTGGTGGCACGGACAGTTCATTATACTGGCTTGAGCTAATGTTACAGTGGCATTGTAGCTGGGTAGCCAGCATCCACATTACCTAGCATCACTGGACAAGTCATGTCACCTTTATTTTACAGCACTTTATATAATTCAGTAGTAAACCAGAAAAGAACAGAATTAGTGATGCAAATAATGAGACAACGAGTCTGTTGTAAAGCAGCTCTACAGAAGTCAATAGTGTCATGATCCAGATCAATTCAGTTCAAGTTTTTCCATCCAATAGTGGTTGTGCAGTCAAACTGATGCAGTATTACTGAATATTAAAGGTAGGGTAGGCAATTTGTTTTATAAACACCTATGTCATGACAACTCTTTTAAAAAAGCAGCATAATAACGGAACAAAATAATTTAAAACAAGAGCCAGAGCAAATACTTTACATTGAATCTGTATTTTTGTATATGGAATCAATACAGAAACAAACCATCTGTGAAATGAGCGGCTAGACGGGCTAAAAACACTTTGATGGACACACAGCCTTTGTTTAAAGCTTGTTATAATTGCTCATTTTGGAATTAATAGCAGACCACGCAATATGCACAGAGATAGATGTTCGATGTCAATTGCTTTCTGAAAGCCTGTTGCAGACTGCTAACAGCAAACTTGGGGCAATATCCAATCGGAAGTGAGTGTCCCTATGCCCTACTCTCTCCTAAGGGCAGAACATGACCAAAAATGATTAAATCACTTCCTTGAAATTATCTTTGGAGAGCTCCATAAGGTAGGGGTGTCAAACTATAAAAAGGATTACTTGAAACTTCCAGGCAGATGTTTTGGACCTGGTTGGAGCTACACTCTGCAGGACAGTGGCCCCCCTGGAGCAGAGTTTGACACGTACAAGGTGGCAGAATTGGAGAAAAACCCTTGGGATAAACCAGGTTCAGTCTAAATGAACAAACATTGTGTGATTTATGATTCCAGGCTGCAGCAAAAGTCAGACATGTGGAGGGCTTGTCATGGTTATGTTCAGTTTTCCTGTGTTTTGTACATGTTTCCTTTGTTCTAGTTTTCCCACCTGTGTTAATTACCATGTAATTACTCCTGTACTGCTGTCCAGTTACTCCTGTGGTTCATTTCATTGATTGGTTTGGTTGTGTATTTAAGCTCTGTGTTTCTTTCAGTTCTTTGTCAGTTCTTGTCGTGTTATACCATGTTTGTTCTGTTCCTGTGCCTAGAGTGTTTGGTCATTTGTTTAATAAAAACTTTATACTGCTGCACTTACTGTAGATCCTCACCTTTATTTCAATTGTGACAGAAGAACTGACCAAATATGGATCTAGCAGCAGATCGCATCCTTCTCTCGAAGGGGGACTAGTCCCTAGAGAGGCACACATTGGCATTTTTGGATCTCTAGCACCTCATCCACTATAATGACAACTGCCTGTGTGTTTTAATTTAGGCAAGCTTAAAAGCTGAGACAAGTGTGTGCTTGCCCGGAGTCGAGTCTCTAGTGATTTTAAAGGAAAGTGGGTACTCCTCCCCTTCACCATCTGCTAGACTGAGGAGGAAAACAGTGTGCCAGCCGATGGATGAGCATGAACCCACCACAGATGCTGAGCTATAGAGCACGATACCAGTGCCAGTGAGGAAACAGACTTAGTCAAGAAATGTCCTGCAGCCAGAAGAAATGTCTGACCAGGTACATGAGCCCCATTGTTAGTCCCAGAGGAATCTTGATGGAGTTTGAGTGGAGGAAGTGGAGCCCTACCCCCTCTACTGCGGCAGAGGAAGATTTACTGATATTCTTTGAGAGTGAGTGTATCCTGCCCTGCCTCCCACTCCCACCTCAGTCAGGTCAGCCCACTGTAAAATGCCTGCCTCTTACATGTCGGCCAAGAGGGTTATCCCTAAGAAGTCTACCTGTTCCATGTCAGCCAAGAGTGTCGTTCCAGATTTTTCTGTCCTGTGTCTACCTAGAGAGTTATTTGTGAAGTTCCTGTTTGTACTTGAGCCCTGCTGGCACTGTCTCCTCTCAGCCCTTCAGTTAATCTCATGCTGGATCTGCCTCTCCACCTGGATGTGCCCTGGGCTTCATATTCGCCAGACCACCCCTGGAGTGTCGACCCACTAATTCTGCCTACAACTTCCATGCCTGTAACTCCACCTCTGCCTGTCAACCAGGCTGCTCCACCGTGGCTTCTAGCCCCCTCAGCTCCACCTGGGACCATCTCCCTACGACTCCACTGGGTTTCCTCGTCCCTCCGGCTCTGCTTTACTCAGTCGTCGCTCTACCTGCACCAAGGACTTCCGGGACCTCAGCTGCTTTTTATCCCTTCAGCTCTGCTTGGCTCCTCCTTCCCTCTGGTCGTTCCACCTTCACCTCAGTCCTCCAGCACCCTGGCTTCACCCTGGTTTCCTTTGTTCCCTTGGTTATTGATTCAGTTACACCTGTGGTTCATTTCATTGATTGGTTTGGTTGTGTATTTAAGCCCCGTATTTCTTTCAGTTCTTTGTCAGTTCTCGTCGCGCTATACCCTGGTTATTCTGTTTTTGTGCCCTGAGAGTTTGGTTTTTGAGTCCTTTGTTTAATAAAAACGACACTGTTGCATAGTAAGAGATATATTTTCGAAATTTTGCATCCAGATCAGCTTGAAGATCAGTATATGTCACGCCGGAATTAGGAGGGATTGAAGAGTTGTAATCTGTCAAGCATGTTGAAACACAAGGGTAGAGCTGCCATTTAGCCAGTAGTAGAAGACTGGCTTATGACCAACCACAATTCAGAGTTGTAAGCACAGTCGATTCCTACAGTTTAAGCTTTATCACCAGTCTCATTGTGCCTGCCAGCAAGGGTAGTCGATTTTCAGGAAATACTCAATAAAAATACAACAATAATGTGGTCTAGCGAGGTCTCATAACAAAGACCTCAACGTATAGACTTCAACTCAGACAATTCATCAGCAATCAGAATTTCAAAATCAATTGCTAATCAAAGCCTAGAGTTTCAAGTGATGCACAATTTTAAAACATTTATTGCACAATAGCATATCCTTTCTAAATACTAAAGCAAAGCTCATAGTCTAGAATCAATTCTTAAATGCAACATTATTGACCTCAGAGTGCTTTTGTCAAGGAATTCATGGGGATAAAAAAAATCACAATTATCTTCCATCATTCAGGAATGACTGGTAATATAAAAGCCACAAGCTTAGAGAGAGGCTGGTGTGACATATTGCAAAAGCTTTTAGACCATTTGGATGTCAATGGGGGCTGTTCTTCAGTGCCACCTACATGACTGCAGTTAGACAAAATAACAAGATGTTAGGGAGACATTTTATTTATCTTTATCAGTCTCTTCCAGAGCATGCTAATTGTAGAAAACAAGTTGTACAGCAGTATACACTCTAGTGTACACCACAATCATGCCTCTAGCCTTTGAAAAGCTGTTCAATGCTCCATCGGCTCTCAGTTGGAGCCCAGCACTGCTTTTCAATCAACCGTGTGTCTCCTGTGGGTTCTTAGACGAGAGAGAGAAGGAGGGGAGACAAATAATAAAAACACATTCTCTGTGATTAATATGATTCTCTCTCAGCCTCAGAGCAAATGACATCTACACTCAATCAGAAAGAGACTCTATTAAAACGTATTGATTCCAAACACCAAGTGAAACGTACTGATCAAACTTTAAGTTCTGGGAAGAAATGTGAAACTACATATATTACTTGTCTGAGTGTGTTGCTGCACATTGATAAAGCGCAAAAAAAGTTAAATACTATAAGTAAAAGATGGTTCTTTACAATTGTTTTGAATTCACTATAAGCACAATATAGTCTAAAGTGGCTTTGACCACCCTCAAATGTGGCTGCATGTCCCCATGGAATCACTAAATGCTGTGATTCCAGAAGGAAAAGGCAGTGGGTATAAGACAGTAGTGTTAAAGTTTTGCGCTGCTTTGGTTCTGTGTAAATTCTGTATTGAAGTTGTCATTTTAACACACTTTGTTTTCAGTCCACAAGAGCATGTGATGCAATTGTGTAAAGGCTATTATATGGTTGAACACATAAAAGAGAAACAAAACAAATTATAATTCAGCATGCAATTTGATGCAAGAAAGAAAACCAATGGAAATTCAATATGTAAGCATCAGTCACTGTTGTGCACGGAAAATACTATATCGATCTATCAACGGAGCTTTTACATTTTAATCCTAAAAAAAAGAATATCATCTGTGGAAAAACAACAACACAAACATTGCACAGTCTAAGACTGAAATTGCAAAAGTTTAAATATTTTCTGAAATAGTTCTGGCTTTAATTGACTTTATAATAAATTATATATAGAATGTTTGAAGAGTAACCTTTGCCAGGTCTACAGCTGCACTGTAAAAAAAAACCACTCTCCGGTGTCTTTATTGCAAAAACGAGTTCAGAACATGAATCTTGAGTGTTTTAGCTTTCAAATGATGCATAGCTTGTGATAGTTGATTGAATAGTTTGTATAAAACAAAAGTAATTAAAAATAGAGACACGCACACTTGCATCAACCCCCACACTTGCGTAAATGTAGTTCATAATTATTACACAGAATAAAGTGTAACCAATAATAATATATGAGTAAGTACAATGTAACTACATCACCTTAAAATAATAATAAATTGTTCAGTGTATACTCAAGGTATGACACTGAGAACGAATCTGAATGTATTAATCCTTTTTCATTAAATGAAGGTTGTATTGGAGCATGCTTTAGTAAGCATCTGATGTTTGTCCCTGGAACAACTGTGTGAGCACTGTAGTCAAGGCTGTGCTTTCAAATGATGGTAATGGAATACCAAAGCAAAGCACCAACCACTGCCTGATACTTGCGTTCCCATCGAGTGAACTCCCACGCTCACATTTCTCTTCCTCAAGCCACACACATGCATGCTGACTGCGGCCCACACCGCCATCTCCCCTCCATACAATGTTTTCTTGCAGAAATTAGGCACTCTTGACTCTTCATGTATGTGATTATTATGTTCCCTTTAAATGTCATTTGTGTCAACCTTTCTTTCAGGCAGCTCTGACCAAACCAAAGCTTGAAAAAAATACAGAAAGCACTCAACACATTTCCTGCCATATGCAAAACACAGAAATAACTGGTAAACTGTTTTAAAAAAAGAGATTGGCATATTGACAGAAAATCATGCATATGTTACTGTTTACTAAAAGAAACAGTTTGTTGCACATAAAGGGGTTGCACTCTGCTCTGACTAGATAGCTGCCATTTTTGCAAGACATTCTTTTCTTTTAATTTTATACTTTTAGTTGTTATTTAAATTTGGCTTATGGCATCAATTCTAGATTAATTGTCAATTAATTAACCGTGAAATTAAACTGCTATTAAAACATTTCATTATAGCCAGCCTGACTTAAGCAACAGCCCTCCATTAAGCTGAGCAACAAGCAAGCTAGTCTGCTGTTGGCATAAAATGTGTCGTGCAAGGTTGTAAATGCCACCAGAATTATTAAGAATTATTCCAAAATTCAAGATATGAACTGCCCATATATAAGTTGTTTATATGCACCAATCAGGCATTACATAATGACCAATTATTATTCTTAAAGGGGTACTTCAGCGCTGGGAAGATGAATCTGTATTTAAACTCTGTCATTAATGTAGTAGAAATTGGTGCCTTCTAGACTGAGAAAACACAGAAAATTTATTTTTGTCTCATGGGGATGAAAGACAACAATTCCCAGAATACACTTCGCTGCCCTACGCTAGGCACGACATGGTTTACTTGCCCACGCGTTCATTTTCATAAAATCAGTTCAGTTAGAGACGCTACAATTAAAAACTGAATGTGTCTGTTCAATATATTATGAGTGAGTCAATTGAGTTTCACAGCCATCACGGCACAAACGCAGCAGGATCGGATTACATTCATCGCATGAGCTGAGGTAATCGCGGGATTCGTGGCTGCGGCCGCATTCACAGCACGTGTTCAGTCTGGCGCATTTTCAGTTCATGTCTTTGGAAGCTTAACTTTCATAGGAAGTTCATTTGAAAAGTTGAAACACTCACTTTGCTCTCCACCGCTCCGTTTACATGAATCTCCGCAGCTCCCGAGCCGAGTGCTGTGAATGCGATGTTGAAAACATGTGGAAATAGCGCCTCCTGCTGGCTGTAGTCTTCAGCCTCTGGACAAACTCCTCAGATGACACAAAATGACAATATTTGCGTCATCGGAGGAATTTTTCCAGAAATAAAATACATAATTCTCTCGTCTCAGGGTCATATGAGGGGGGAAAGTACGATAATTTGAATATACTCCTGGGTTTCTACTGATACAAAGGTTAATGCTAATCGCTGAAGTAACCCTTTAATATTGTGTTAGTCCCGCTTTTGCTGCCAAAACAACCCTGACCTGTCGAAGCATGGACTCCATTAGAAGGTGTGCTGTGGTATCTGGTACCAAGATGTTAGCAGCAGATCTTTTAAGTCCTGTAAGTTGCGAGGTGGGGCCTCTATGGAACAGAAATGTTTGTTCAGCATATCCCACAGATGTTCTGGATTAAGTTCATGGGGAATTTGGAGGCCAAGTCAACACCTCAAACTTGTTGTTATACTGAACCATTTTTGCTTTGTGGCAGGGCACATTTTCCTGCTGAAAGAGCCACAGCCCCCAGGGAATACTGATGTGCATGGTCTGCAACAATGCTTAGGTAGGTGATACATCCACATGGATGGCAGGACCCAAGGTTTCCCAGCAGAACATTGCCCAAAGCATCACACTGCCTCCGCCTGCTTGCCTTCTTCCCATAGTGCATCCTGATGCCATGTATTCCCCAGGTAAGTGACACATACGCACCCGGCCATTCACGTGATGTAAAAGCAAATGTGATTCATCAGACCAGGCCACCTTCTTCCATTGCTCCGTGGTCAGCATGGGCACCATGACTGGTTTATGGCTATGCTGCCCCATATGCAACAAACTACACTGCACTGACACCTCTCTATCAGAACCAGCATTAACTGTGCATCAAGGAGCCTTGGCCGCCCATGATCCTGTCGCCAGTTCACCACTGTTCCTTCCTTGGAGCACTTTTGATAGATCCTGACCACTGCAGCCCGGCTAACACACCACAAGAGCTGCAGTTTAGGAGATGCTCTGACCCAGTCGTCTAGCCATCGCAATTTGGCCCTTGTCAAACTCGCTCAAATCCTTACGCTTGCCCATTTTTTCCTGCTTCTAACACATCAACTTTGAGGAAAAAATGTTCACTTGCTGCCTGATATATCCCACCCACTAACAGGAGCCGTGATGAAGAGACAATCAGTGTTATTCACTTCACTTGTAAGTGGTTATAATGTTATGCCTAATCGGTGTATACAATATTGTTAGGCAATATCACAAAACTGAGAGTTCTCTTTGCTCTCAAAAATTATGTGCTGTGCGATTAATACAATTTTAGTCAAATTTTTTGCTTTTGCTTCCAACGATTATGAAAACACAATGACACATTCTGTTCCTTTCCCAAAGCGGTGCCAGAAGTGCATGATACTAAAAAAATTGATAAAGCAAATTGATCTGCGAACAAGACACTGACAGTGAAACGGCGTTAAGTCAATGATTCATTAATAAAGACAGTAACTTCATTTATGTTTGATTTAATTAGTTTAACTAATTATTCAATGATTTAAGACTTGCCAACTCCTATTGGTGGTTTTAGTTTCATAATTGAAAGTATAATTTCTTTTTGTACCCCTAACATTTCTTATTTCTATATTAAAAATTTGGTAACACTTTAGTATGGCGAACACATATACACTATTAACTATTACTTTTGCCTCAATAAACTCTGCTTATTAATAGTTAGTAAGGTAGTTTTTGTATCGTTTAAATTTAGATATTGGGTGATTTAAGTATGTAGAATAAGGTCATGCAGAATAATGCACTAATATGTGCTTTATAAACAGCCAATGTCCTAGTAATATGCATGATAAAAAGCAACTAGTAAATAGCGAGAACGGAACACTAAAATAAAGTGTTACAGATAAATGTCAGACAATTAAATGCCTTTAGTTTTGGATTTGTTTGTATGGTTGGACTTTCCTACTGGTTTGAACCCTTGCCTGTCTTACAGCCCTGTCTTCGTCTTTGCAGACTAAATACTCTGCACATGGATCCCACTGTGCCTTCTGAGTCTTCCTTGTCTTCTGAGCAACTTCAAAGCGGATGCTCTCTTTAGCCTAGGACGTTTCCTCGTTCATCAAGAACTGTGCAACCTGTGCTCAAGTGAAAACGCTCAATCAACTCCCCGCTGGTCTTCTTCATCCCTTGCCGATAGCTCATTGGCCAAGGTGTTGACTTTATCATTGACCTCCCTCCTCCTCAAGGTAACACCCCCACACTAGTAATCATCTTGTCGCCTCAAGCTACCTTTAGCCCTGAAACCGCAGGACTTTTTTTCGCTTCTTCAGGCTATTAGGATTGTGTATTAGGATTCCAACCCCCTGGTCTGGAGTGTCAGCAAATCTTCCCTCTTTGGACCACTAAATGCATCAGAGCGATTGCTGCACACATAAATCTGCAACAAGCCGTCCATCAACAAAAGATCCGGGCTGATCCACACCTGTCCCTAACTTTACCCTTAAACTTACTAATTCCACCACATCTGTCCCTAACTTTACGCTTAAACTTACCCATACCACCACAGCTGTCTCTAACTTTACCCTTAAACTTACCCACACCACCACACCTGTCCCTAACTTTACCCTTAAACTTATCCATACCACCACAGCTGTCCCTAACTGTACCCTTAAACTTACCCATACCACCACACCTGTCCCTAACTTTACCCTTAAACTTACCCATACCACCACAGCTGTCCCTAACCCCTACCCTTAAACTTACCCATACCACCACACCTGTCCCTAAGTTTACCCTTAAACTTATCCATACCACCACACCTGTCCCTAACCCTACCCTTAAACTTACTCATACCACCACACCTGTCCCTAACTTTACCCTTAAACTTACCCACACCACCACACCTGTCCCTAACCCTACCCTTAAACTTACCCATACCACCACACCTGTCCCTAACTACCCTTAAACTTACCCATACCACAGCTGTCCCTAACCTACCCTTAAACTTACCCATACCACCACACCTGTCCCTAACCCTACCCTTAAACTTACCCATACCACCACACCTGTCCCTAACCCTACCCTTAAACTTACTCATACCACCACAGCTGTCCCTAACGTTACCCTTAAACTTACTCATACCACCACACCTGTCCCCCAACTTTACCCTTAAACTTATCCATACCACCACAGCTGTCCCTAACCCTACCCTTAAACTTACCCATACCACCACACCTGTCCCTAACTTACCCTTAAACTTACTCATACCACCACACCTGTCCCTAACTTTACCCTTAAACTTACTCATACCACCACACCTGTCCCTAACTTTACCCTTAAACTTACCCATATCACCACACCTGTCCCTAACCGTACCCTTAAACTTACTCATACCACCACACCTGTCCCTAACTTTGCCTTAAACTTACTCATACCACCACACCTGTCCCTAACTTTACCCTTAAACTTACTCATACCACCACACCTGTCCCTAACTTTACCCTTAAACTTACCCATATCACCACACCTGTCCCTAACTTTACCCTTAAACTTACCCATACCACCACACCTGTCCCTAACTTTACACTTAAACTTACCCATACCACCACACCTGTCCCTAACTTTACCCTTAAACTTACCCATACCACCACAGCTGTCCCTAACTTTACCCTTAAACTTACACACACCACCACACCTGTCCCTAACTTTACCCTTAAACTTACCCATACCACCACACCTGTCCCTAACCGTGCACTCTTAAACTTACCCATATCACCACAGCTGTCCCTAACCGTGCCCTTAAACTTACTCATTCCACCACAGCTGTCCCTAACTTTGCCCTTAAACTTACCCATATCACCACACCTGTCCCTAACTTTACCCTTAAACTTACTCATACCACCACAGCTGTCCCTAACCGTACCCTTAAACTTACTCATTCCACCACAGCTGTCCCTTTACCCTTAAACTTACCCATATCACCACACCTGTCCCTAACTTTACCCTTAAACTTACCATACCACCACACCTGTCCCTAACTTTGCCCTTAAACTTACCCATATCACCACAGCTGTCCCTAACTTTACCCTTAAACTTACTCATACCACCACACCTGTCCCTAACTTTACCCTTAAACTTACCCATACCACCACACCTGTCCCTAACTTTACCCTTAAACTTACTCCATATCACCACAGCTGTCCCTAACCGTACCCTTAAACTTACTCATTCCACCACAGCTGTCCCTAACTTTACCCTTAAACTTACCCATATCACCACACCTGTCCCTAACTTTGTAAACTTACCCATATCACCACACCTGTCCCTAACTTTACCCTTAAACTTACCCATACCACCACACCTGTCCCTAACTTTACCCTTAAACTTACCCATACCACCACAGCTGTCCCTAACTTTACCCCTTAAACTTACTCATACCACCACATCTGTCCCTAACTTTACCCTTAAACTTACTCATACTACCAGAGATGTCCCTAACTTTACCCTTAAACTTACTCATTCTACCACACCTGTCCCTAACTTTACCCTTAAACTTACTCATACCACCACATCTGTCCCTAACTTTACCCTTAAACTTACTCATACTACCAGAGATGTCCCTAACTTTACCCTTAAACTTACTCATACTACCAGAGATGTCCCTAACTTTACCCTTAAACTTACCCATATCACCACAGCTGTCCCTAACTTTACCCTTAAACTTACTCATACTACCAGAGATGTCCCTTACTTTACCCCTAAAATTACCCACACCACCACACCTGTCCCTATTGTTTTGCAATACAATGTGAACACAATAAGTACATTGTACTTTTTTATTTTATTTAAGTACATAGTAGTTAAGGCCACCTAATTTAAAGTGGGCCAGGATTTAAAACAAAAAATACAGGAAACTAGAGAAAAAACAACAACATAAGTCTAAACATAAAATCAGGAAAATGTCATAATTTACCATCATGTCATTGTCCATATAATGGAAGTTAATAGCATCCAGTGTTGTTTGGCGTCCAACATCCAATTGTTTTCTGCAGAAGTGGAACATCTAGGGGACCGTCCTATTGAGGCCATGCTACCAATACCTTCTGACTGCTCACATGTGGTTAAAATTGAATCAGCAAAGATTTTAATTAAATTTACTTTTAATGCAAGCAAATACAGTTCAAGTGTCCTTCTCAAACCTGTCCTGGAGGACTTCTACTACTGCACATTAGGGATGTTTCGCTTATTGGACACACCCGGTTCAAGTCTTGACGTCTATTATAGACTACTAATAAGCTGAGATGAGTTGAATCAAGCATGTCAGGTTTGAGACACAGTGCCCTAGAATACAATTAACTGTCTGTGATGTTGGACAATTTTTTGAAGTGACGTATAGGCAGGCACATTGACCTTTAAACTCCATCATATAAATAATGTTTGAAGTGTGAGATTTATGGTTTAATCACATCACAGGGTAAACATATTAGCATCTGCTTCAGACACAAGAGGGCACGCAGCTAGGGGCAAACATCTCTGATAAATGCCAAATGGAGATCCGCTCGTTCATCTTGTTAGCGTTTGTCTGTCATCCGTGTCTTGCAAGCTGTGTGATGGATGACGTGACAACAACACAACAGGCATCACATTTCCTAATTGATCACCATGGAAGCGTTTACACAGCAGGACAGCCCATGACTCTTTGCTGCAAAACTATGGCAGCTCAAGCCTGAAGGAGTGCATTATAATTCACCTTTATAGATCCATTTTATATCCACTGTTTCATTGCCCATTTCTCTGAGTTGTGCAATAGCTGGCAGACAGTTGGGGATGATTGCACTGAAGTGGCACTTTGCCATACCTTGGAAGAATATTAATTTTGCATTCTCTGTTTGAATTGATGCGATCATTTGTTTCTCTCTGCTGGATGTTGCACTGTTAACATCATTGCGTTCTCTGGCATATAACATTTTCTGCACAACATGTTTGTATGTGTAATTCGAATATCCACAAAAACCCATCTTCACAGATCAGCTGCGAGGTTTTTCGTTGTTGATCTTTTCACAGAGCAAATATGTGCTCAACAAGATTAACATTTCTCTCAGCATTGCAAGATGTTTTGGCAACTAAACAGCATGTGTTGAATGCTGTTACAATAAAAGTCATACGTCTGTTGTGAATAATAAACAGATGAACCCAGAGTACACTTTCTGAAGAAAATGAGTGGTGCCTGACTATGCAAAACTCAGTCACACATCATAAGTCATTTCATGACGTCAGATGTAATACGACACTGTCATTACTTTTACGCCAGCTAGAGGGTGCATGACTTATATAACGTAAATATAGGTCGTAATAAGGTGCTTGAAAAACGACCTATAGAGGCGGTATTTTTTGGAGGACAGTTTGAATAAATGATCAGTGGTGTGGTGTCCTTGCTTATTTGAGGGAAAAGGAGGATAAAAATGGTGCTTAAGGCAAGAGAAGCTTATATACCTTTTATTTTACATTATTTGTATATTTGGAAATGTATTTGGTAAAATTTATTCTTGCACTCAATGGACTGAAAACTAGCTAACGCTAGAAAAGCTGCTGATAATGCATAACATTTGCGGATAAATAACATTAGAGCAATACCTTATTTTGATAAATGATTTGGTTTTTAATGTATGACATTTCGCAACAATCCAAAAGCTATATGACGTCAGAACTCGTAACTGGGAGTACATCGATGTAGTACAAGTGGGAAGTCACAGGTTTGACGGCCGTTCCAGTGCACTTTTACAGGTAGAAGGTTGGAAAACGTCTCAGGTTACGTATGTAACCATGGTTCCCAGAGAGGGAACGAGACGCTGCGTCAAGCGCTGCGGGAACGCCTCTGCGTGATTGCGTCATGAAGCACTCGTGAAATCAGTCCAATGGCGTGACGAGACGTCATGGGCGGGTGACGTCATTGACCAGGACTTCTGACCACTGGCGTCAGGACTTCTTTGCCGAAGCCTTCCTAGAGATGAGAACAGTCCTCAGATCTGCTCTACCTCGGGAAGACCTCGGCTGAGCGCGCTGTCCCGACCCCCAGTCTCTCTGTGGGGGAGCACGGGAAGCCACGCTCTCCTTTTTTTTGGCTCTATGGGAGGAGGACGTGCTCGGCTGGGGCTGCTCCAGCAGCCCCAGAGATATGGATTTTGCGGGGGACAAACCTTTGAAAGGCTGCCGTCTGCTTTTTTGACTCTTGAAATTTTTTGACGACTACATTTACTGCGCTGGCGAAAAGGCCGGCAGGAGAGGCAGGAGCATCTAATAAAACTTTTTTATCCCTGTCCTTCATATCTGACAGGTTCAGCCACAAGTGTCTCTCCGTGGCCACCAGTGCTGCCATGGAGCGGCCGATGGATTTAGCCGCCTCCCTGGTGGCCCGAAGAGACAAATCAGCTGCCCTCCTGATCTCCGCAATAGTTTCTCTCCCCACTTCCTCACACTCCTCGTCTATATCTTTTAACAGGTCAGCCTGATATGCTTGAAGGACCGCCATTGTGTGTAAACTGGCGGCGCCTGACCTGCTGCCGAGTACGCCCTGCCCACTAAGACTGATGTCGTTTTTACAGGCTTAGTGGGCAGCTGCGGGGCTTTCAGCGACGATGCAGACACAGGGGAGAGATAGCTCGCCAGCGTCTCTTCCACCTGCGGCATCGCCGCATAACCATGTTCTTTTAGACCCATTATATTTGAATATTCAGATGTTACTGGACTAAACACTCTGAATGATGCCGGTCTGTTCCACGACTTACACCTCGGTGTGGAGGTCGGGAAAGAACGGCAAGCCCCGCTTTGGAGGTTGCACTCTGGATGGCCAGGAAACGCTGCCTAACTTGCTTTTTGACTGACGGGCTTCCTGCTCATCAGCTGGCCAATCTATATTCAAACGAGCAACAGCGCAAGTAACAACCTCCAAAAGCTCCTCATGTGAATGTGTGTGTGTATAAGGTGATGAAAATGCTTCATCTTCCACTTCCAGGCTCACGACATCCAGCTCCTCGGAACTGGAGTGTCGTTGCACCTGCGCTTCAGTGCGAGCAGAAGAAACCGCAGCGCATGCTTCTGACTCGCGAACTGAAGCGTCAGATCTAGCGGATAAAGGCAGAGATAGGGGATCACCCGTCTCTAGCCCCTCCGCTAGATCCATCTGCGAACCCCAGGACACGAGCCTTCGCTGTGCCTCGGCAGCAGCGGGACCCGTGCCTTGAGGCACGCGAGCTGAAGCACCCTCCTCAAAGAGTGCTCGGCGGGACCGGAGAATTTTCATTGATAATCTTTCACAATGCTCACAGTCAGCGCTCTCAAGCGCATGATCCGGTCCCAAACACATCACACAAAGCTCGTGTGTGTCCCCACCCGTAATATAACGAGGGCAGGGAGTAACACACTGCTTAAACTGCTTATTTGCCATTTTCCTTATATAGAGAGACAGAACAACACCAACTAGACAAACGATTTCACATAGAGCGCTTGTGAAGACACAGAAGCTGACACTGTATGGTTCAGGGGTGCTTTATAGTTTCCTGGTCAATGACGTCACCCGCCCATGACGTCTCGTCACGCCATTGGACCGATTTCACGAGTGCTTCATGACGCAATCACGCAGAGGCGTTCCCGCAGCGCTTGACGCAGCGCGAGTTCCCTTGAAAGGGAAACACGGGTAACGAGTTGCCTGGAATGCGGCATTAGTATCCGAATCCACCCTCTTCTGGAAGAGGGGCGGGGAGAAGCAGCTCATTTGCATTTAAAAGGACACCAACAAAAATTGCATGTTTTTGCTCACACCCAAATAGGGGCAAATTTGACACGCTATAATATGTCCACCAACCAAAACGCCTATATATGTCATTTGTCAGTTCCTTGAAATACGACCCATATGAGTGTTCACCACAGTTGCGCCCCTATCAACAATATTTTAATTCATAAAATACGACCCATAGGAGCGTTTTCTAAAGTTGTGCTCACAGGACAGTTTCATTTTCAAGCATTTTTCCCTTTTATCTGCATGATATTTCAGGTTTTGCACAGCTCAAGTGGTAAAGCATTGCAATATACAACAACATGTGATCATGCAATCGTGAGTTCGATCCCAGGGAACAAATGTGCTCATAAAGTGTGTATGCACTGCAAATCACTGGATAGGTTTAGGGATCGGGTGGGTGTAGTTGTAAATTAAAAAACTATATTTTTCCTAAATGGAAATATGACAAATGGTGGTAAAAAGTCCACACATTACATTAAAATGAGCACGCGTTGTGATTGGTAACGACAGCCATACGTCATTTCATGTAACAGGACACTGTCATTATTTTTACGCCAGCTAGAGGGCGCATGACTTTAAAACGTAAATATAGGCCGTAATAAGGTGCTTGAAAAATGACCAATAGAGTCGGTTTTTTTAGGACAGTTTGAATAAATGATCTTTGAGGTATAGTCCGCAGATTTCTAGAAAATTATCAAATCATACAGAGACATTTCTTTAGATGGTGTCATGTAGTGTGTTGTCGAGAGGCCAGGAGGTTGATAGGAAGGCTCAGTACAACAAAGGGGGTAGTTTCCCACATGCCAGACGGAATTTATTTACAGCATTTCAAAAAGTGTGCAGTTCACTCAAAGTACAAAAAACAAAGAAAACAAACTTAATTTGATGTAAAACAAAAACAAAATGCTGTGAGCAGCAAAATCTGGCACTAAACACTGCCTAGTAACATCTCATGTCTCACCTCAGACCAACATTCAAACACTTTGCGCAGTATCTGGAATGCACCTCCCAAACACATTCAAACAATGGTTTAAATAGCCAAATTTCACGCCAGACCCTAGTGGGATACACCATTGTCACGGGTTGGAACCTTTTCCTGTAACAGTCATCACAGAATTACACAACAAACATTGTCAGACCAATACTATAAGTAAATCTTCAAAATTAATTTCTTACATCCTCTTCTTATAATACAAACAAACCCAACATATAAACATAATCAAACATTTCATCACTTCATAGCACTCACATCTCTCCCCATGTTGGAAAAATGGTATGATCGATCAGACAGCAAGCTCTGGTTACGCGCGCTACCAGATCCCGCCCCCAAATTACAGGTCCTGAAAGATCAGATCTAACATGTGCTATATTATGCAAATTAACCAAATAAAGACAATTTAAAACACCCTCTAGCTTGCTGTTATCTTTACCCTACATTAACAAATTAAACCATTAATGAAAGTATTCTCCTACCAAACATGTACATCACAGCATAAACATGTTCAAACACACAATACATTTACCATAGCCCTCGGCTGGCACCCAAGTGATGATGTCATTGTCCCGGTTCATCATCACAGATGGTCTTTTGCATTTTTTCGGTAACACTTGAATAATGGCCCATCGTTAATAACAAAGCAGTATAAATGAGTAGTCCTATATATTAACACTTCAGCTACTACTATTAACTAATATTTGTATTTATTTATACAGTTTAGAGTTACAGGGACGGTGCACATTAATAAACATTTATTTAAATCTGCCAGTTTAGCCAACTTGGCTAATTTTCAAATGTAGTCTCTGGGCAGGTCACATTTCATAAGAATATATAAAGTACATTAAAACAAGGTCAACAAAACATAAATCAAGGCAAAGCACGCTTCAGGTGGTTTGAATAGCTACAAAGTATGGGCACACACTTGATTGTCTTTTAACAGTGATCTTAAGTTAATTTTAACTGTAGGCGCAGTAATGGAAACAAGATTAACTAATCATTCATTAATACCAAATTTAGGACTTAAGGTAGTTCCTTAAGTAATCAATAATTATTTAATGAGATTGGCATTATTAAGAAGAACTAATAACTAACTAGATATCTAATATCTCCTGCACGATTTTACACAGTTGAGTAATTAGTGATGCATTTTATGACTATATTCAGAGTAAAAAAGATGATTGATTACGTCTCAGACACAAGATGTTGTGATTGGTAATTCATTGTAATTGGTAACTAATTTATCATTGTTAGTTCTTAATGATGCCAATCTCATTCTGTAATTAATGATTACTTAAGGAACTACCTCAGTCCTAAATTACTAATTAGTTCATCTTGTTCCCAGTTAATAGTAGTAGGTGAAGTGTTAATGTAGGATTATTCATGTGTCCTGCATTAATTCCTGCATAGTTACTATTAATGACGGACCATTATTCTAAAGTGTTACCCAGATATCATTAATGTTGCTTCGGCTTATGTGCAAAAAAACACTAGATATTTCTGCACAGTCTGACAGCTGTCTGAGTGACTGTTAGATGTTTTGGAGTTGTCTGAGATTGAATGTATTTGATTGAATCACTCACTGCTTTTACAGAGCCGAAATATAACCTGTATTTGAACCTACTGTAGCAGCTGTTAAAATGCCCACATCTCTACCACAGATGGAAATCTTGCTAATATTTATACACTGCAAAAAAAAAATGCTTTTCTTACTTAATATTTTTGTCTGGTTTCTAGTCCAAATATCTAACTTTAAAAAAAAAAAAATCAGGATGCATTTACTAAAGTAGTAAAAAGTCTTGAGATATTATGTCTTGTTTCAAAATTAAGTGAGTTCTTCCTTAAAACAAGCTAAATTATTTGCCTTTCGGATAAAAATGTGAACCTGGAGCACGAAACCAGTCATAAGCGTCCATGGCTCGACTCATCGAGACTGTTTTCCAAGATGGCTCCTATCTGTAAATGCGTAATGTGCTGTTTTTTTATAAAGTATCTTCTTATAAAACTGTTTGTACTTACAGAGTTCTCAATACTTCGGTTTGCATGTAGGGACCCTCATTATGCTTCCGTGTTAGTGTGAGGCTATTTTGAGCCTTGTTAGTGGTATTAACTAGTGATTTAATTGTACGTATTGTGTGCCTCA
Source organism: Gobiocypris rarus (assembly GCA_023029165.1). NCBI lineage: Eukaryota > Metazoa > Chordata > Actinopteri > Cypriniformes > Gobionidae > Gobiocypris > Gobiocypris rarus. The sequence goes on along the minus strand of CM040932.1, from coordinate 13,905,478 downwards.
TAAACTAGCGTTATAAGCTAATCTGTTTTAAGAGATAAAACTCTTTACATTCGATTTTCAGGAAATGCTTCCCAGAGAACGATCTGCTCGGTAACCATTAATTACCCCAGGTTCATTTTTCACCGGAGTTGTCCTTTAGGAAGAAATGTACTTTTGCTATGGTTAAATAAATGTTCAGTGATATCTTCCAAAGACTTTTTATTTTTGCGGCAGTTTTTTCTCTTAATAATGTTGAAATGGCATCTAGTAAATATATAAAGTTTCATCATCCTGGCACGTGTGGAAAGTGTTAAACCATGTGCGTTACAACTAACCCCGCGTTAGGTTGTGCCCCGCGCTCCCCTACACCGCAAAAATAAAATGTTTCAACTTAAAGAAGTAAGTGTTTAGATAATTGTTAATCCTTGACATTTTAACTTTGGTCAACTTGAAATGTGAGGTTGTACAACTTGGGTATTTGAGTTTACAAAACTTAAAATTAAGGCAGCATGAACACTTACTTTTTTTAAGTTGAAACAAAACATTTTTACAGTGTAGAAATTACAACACCCTTATTAAAAAAGGCACATCCCAAAACTTCTTAATCATACACCAGCATGTTTAGCAACCTAGCTCTAAAAAGGCAAACACAAAGCTTCACAACCCATTGTTTTCCCCACAAGTTGCTCCTCGATGAGGTCTACGGAAACTCTCCCGCATGCTCAGCGAAACTCATCAGACCATGAAAGCCGAGCACTTTTAGCCATTGTGTTTTGATGGGTCTATTTTTACAAGTGTATTCAGATTGATTTACCCTCTCAGTTCCTTCAGGACAGTTGTGAGGTTCTGTGCATTCTTAATGTTGATGTGTCAGAGAGCAGATTGAAAGGAGCTGGTCTACTCAGGGCTTGGCTGTTAAAATTAGCCTCCATCTCAATCACACCGACAGATCCTGCCGAAGTCTCTGCGACACAAGCACATCATCATGTGGTTCTGGGCTGAGACTCCCAAAGAAAACACACCGCACACAGGGAGTAGATGTTACTATAAATTGAGCTTTTAAGGTAAAACTGATCTCATAACTCATTTACTTACATTATGTTCTGTTAACTGATTGTATACTGTAAATTTCAGATTCATGCTTTTTTTGGTTTTGTCTCATATGTTATATGATCACTGTCTGTCTGCCTGTTCATGTTGTTGGATCCTGATTGTATATCAGTATCTGTCAATATTATGTAAAGCAGCGCTCGACATTAAGCCTTTTCATGTGCTTGTCCTTTGGACAAGTAAATAGGTCATTCACTTGTCCGAAAAAAAAAAGTTTGATTTATTTTTTGTGTTGTGTTGATTCTCACCATTGTCCGATCAGCTTTGGCATGATCTTATTAAATATAGGATATGCTTCAGCTTCCATATTATATTTTGATCTATACAGTAAATTAAAATAAGTCAATATAAGGCTGTTACCAATCAAATTAAATAATTTACACTGAAAAATTACAACTGCATAAAATAATGTAATGAGATTTGTATTTTTGAATAAACAAGTAATAAATGTTGAAAAACATGAAACTAAACCACCAGTAGGCGGCAGCAGGTGACAGCGTTAATGAGTGAGTCATTGAGTCATTCGTTCAAACGATTCATTCAAACGGCTGATTCATTCAAGAATAAGGCAGTCGTTTACGAATAGGTAATTGAATCTTTGATTCAACCGATTCATTCAAAACGCGGAATCATTCAGTAACAATTGCTGTGAGATGCACGTTATGGATCTGCTGTGTGGAATCTTTGTTTGGAAGTATTTTCGGTGCTGAAATAGAACAAAATCAGTCAATATTGCATCTAAAATGTAAGTGACTTTAATGTTAATTAATTGTTTATGGAACTGTCATATGAAACCAGTGTCATTTTCAGTCGTGATGGTATTTAGGAAAACAGCACTCTGGGTTGTGATGTTGTTTAACGGTATCATATGTTATAAATTTAAAAACTTTTGAATGCAGTATTTTAACTGAGTTTCTCTGTGTGAGCGGTGCTCATTTGTTGTGATTTCTCCTCGAGAGGCTGCACGAATGACAACAGCGCAACCTTGTTACCTGAAGTCAGGGGCGCAACTACCCAGTGCCAGAGGGGTATGCAGCAACAATTATAGCGCCCAAAAAGCCGGACATCTTTATGTATGGGATGTAAATAATAAAGGTTTATTTTAACGTATATCAGCCACTGTAGGCCAACCATAATTATGCAGTATGTGCATATATACTAAAATAATATTAATATTATTTAATATTAAGAAATTAATCTGTTGGTCCCCCTACACTTCCACCTAATGTTAGACCTACCTGTTTCCTTCCCCTGTCTTTCCTGATCCACCATCCTCACACCTGAATGAAATGAACTCACTGTTAAATATAGCAGCCTAAATTCAATTCTTAAATCAGCCTAGTGATGGCATCAGATAAGACAACTATTATGCAGTAAGGTTGTGCTGCTGTTGAAATTACATTCACATTTTGGATTTTAAAAAGTACAAATATGGCAGACACACACAGACATAAATACATATATATATATATATATATATATATATATATATATATATATATATATATATATATATATATATATATATATATATATATATATAAATAACAGACATATAAAAGAGAGAAAGAGATGTGACCCTGTATTTACAGCTTCCATGTCACCCAACAGATGTAGATGTAACTATAGCCTACATGTCTGACAGCACAGCTAACATGAACAGCAGCTAATGGTAAAACAAAATCTATTAATGATTCAATGGTAAACCAGACATATTGCATAAGTTATGTTTTCCAGCTTCTAGTCATTTATTGTGCATGCTTTCTTATATTTACCAGTTATTATTTTGCATTAGTTGTTTTCCAAATTTATGTAATTTATTGTACATGGCCTGCTACCTTATATTTTCCAGTTTTAAGCTCAGCAACCTCGTTTTGCATATAAACTAGCCTTAATTTAATCCCCCATTTGGCTGCTACATTCCTAGTGTTAGCAAACGCTAGCTGGTCTGTTAACATGAATATGTGCAAGCCTCTAAGCGCAGACGCCACACTTTAAATCCTACCTGTTGCCTTTCACTATCCACTTGTTAAGCTGCTGTCGCATCCCTTGACATGCCATCTCCTTTTCCCTCTTTCTTTTTCCATTTTTAGCCCCGACAGCTTTTTTGCTTTATCCATCTTTCAACAACTTTGCGTATAGTACTATGACAACTGTACTCCTGCTCGCTCAGCGCGCTCACAGGCAGCGCGCCCACTCGCGATATTCCATTATTATCCCAAATTATTTTATGGAATCTTATGAGGGCGCCTACTCTAGCCTGTTAGTCCTCTAAAATTTTATATAATATTGAGGAAATACAGAAATGATTTAGAAAAAAAAAAAAATTATACCATCGCTTTGGTGCCCCCAATGTGCTGCGCCCCTATGCGCCGCATATAGCGCATACCAAATTTTTGCGCCACTGCCTGAAGTTATACTATTATACTATTATCCACTATGGATCGCCACTTACACTAAATGAATGCAGAATCATTCTTGCCTTTTGGTGACTCACTAGTTATTTTTTGTTATTGACGTTTTAATCAGGATACTTACGGTCTGGCAGGTTAAATTCAATTTCACTTGCCCCTTCAAAAAATTTTCGTCAGATATCACTCCTATAGGGAAAATACCAGTAGGCAGGAGAGAAGGCTAACTGTGTAAACGCACCTCGTATGTCTAAAAATGACACAAAATGTGTTAAAATAGTGTTAAAAAAAAATTAACAGTTAGCGATATTCTTTAATTCATGTGTGTAAGTAGAGTGGGACGGCACTTTGGTGTGTGTGTCAACCATTTTTGAGAAATAAATTTGCTTGGTTAAAATTCCTAAAAGTTTGTGTCACGGCTCTTGAACGCTCAAGAGTGTAATTATAGATGCCATTACAGAAATGAATTACAGGCATTTTTTAAATATAAGTACTCTGTTATTACACTGTAGATAAAGACACTTACAATAAAGTGGGTCCCAAAATAAAGAATATGAAATTGCTTTGAGTTGAAGCTAGTTTATTACGTGAGGAAAAGAAACACTGAAATATGGTCAAGCTGCTTTCATTGAGAGATGAAGACTAATAACTTGTGCATGGCATGACAGACACAATGACATCTGGTGTTTGTCACAAATATATCAGGAAAACAGCTAAATAATCCGGTTATCATAGAGACTAAAATTTGATTTTAATTCAAATTATGCAAAATTAAAATGTTGAATTCCTTTGCCATGGGAGGTGTGGCAAAATGTTTTTTGTTTAATTCTGGACCCAGATAAGCATTTAGTTCAACCTCACCAGCTCACTTTATTCCTGGGTGACATTTTATCCATCATGTCTCAGTTTCCCACAAAAAAAAAATGAGATAGATCAGCCTTCACTCGCACACAAAGGTGGCCTTTTCTCTTGCAGTCTCTCTTTTTGTCTCTTTTTCAGCAAACACCGCATGCAGACTCTCTTCCATTAAAGGTTATCCATGAACGACAGCACTATTATTCCTTATGAACACACTATGTTTATTGAATTCCAAAAACCTTCTGCTCTGACAGGCTCTTGCGCAGTGAAACTTGCAATCCTTCATTGAAAGACACATCATGAACCTTTTAAGATCCATTTACATGTTACTTATGGAGTTCACGGCTACACGGGTAATTATTATGATTCTGGATACCTGTCAAAAGAGAACAGGTTGCTCTGACCAGACAGCCTGAGTTATTACACTGATGGTTCTTCTCTTCACAGGATAATGCTTCATTCTTCTGTTAAGATTATCACAGTGAGACTCCATTATCTCAGCTAATTACCTAATCATTCACATCACACTATCTCAGCTGTACCAGTCCACAAAACCACTATAATCTTACAGCTGAAAGACAGGGGACATGTTAAAACCGTGTTCGTTACACTTTATTTTAAGGTGACGTAGTGACATTGTACTTGTGCAATTTTATGCATTTTTGCATTTTCCAAAAAAAAAAAAAAAAAAAATTTTAGATGTTTATTAATGGGTACATAATCATGTTAATCTTGAGTACCTATAGAGTAGTATTGGATCCTTTATCTCTCCAAAGAGTCTTTAGTTTTATTATATTAATAAGAGACAGATATGCTGTATCTAATCATTCTGAAAATAGCCACACTCAAAAACATCACTTGTATGATTTATGACCTGTTTTCCTCATGGGGACCAAAAAATGTCCCCACAAGGACAAGGATTTTGGATATTGCCATCTTTGTGGGGACATTTTGTCCCCATACCGTAAGGATTACCAGGACACACACACACACACACACACACACACACACACACACACACACACACACACACACACACCTGCCCCTAAACCTACCCATCAATCTTTCGTTTGAAAGCCATGTTTCTAGCATCTGTAAAACTGCATTCTACCATCTTAAAAATATATCTAAATTATGGCACATGCTCTCAATGCAAAATGCTGAACAGTTAATACATGCGTTCATGAGCTCAAGGCTAGATTATTGTAATGCTCTACTGGGTGGTTGCCCTACTCGGTTAATAAACAAACTCCAGCTGGTCCAAAACGCAGCAGCTCGAGTTAAGTATGAACATATTAGCCCGGTTCTCCAAGAAACAGACACAGCGAGGGAAACAGAGCTGGAACACACACACCGGGGAACCACAACGATCTGACAACATGAGACACCAGTTACTGCACATATAAAGACACACAAATGATACTGATTAGTGCTGATCAGTGACCACACCCACAGACACACCACAAGACTTACTAGGTCAAGAAAATATGATCATATAACACCAATTTTATCATCTCTACAATGGTTACCTATTAAGTTCCGTATCAATTACAAAGTATTGCTACTGAACTATAAAGCCCTAAATGGTTTAGCTCCAGTGTATTTAACGGATCTTCTATCGCCCTACAATCCATCACGCTCTTTAAGATCACTAAACTCGAGGCTTCTGGTCGTTCCTAGGATATCTAAGTCCACTAAAGGAGGGAGGGCATTTTCACATTTAGCTCCTAAACTCTGGAATAGTCTTCCTGATATTGTTCGAGGTTCAGACTCGCTGTCCCAGTTTAGAACTAGATTAAAGACGCATCTCTTTAGCCAAGCATTCACATTATAATTACCTTTTATACTACAGTTAAATCAGATCAAAAGCATTAATATTCTGAACAGCAGCTATGCTAATTATTTCCCATCTGCTTTTCTGTTATTATCTCGGGAAACTAGTCCTGGTAAATAGTTCGTCAGCTCCAGTTTGTATCCAGCCTCTCATGGAGACTTCAGATGCCCCAACACCTATGATTAGACGACTCGACGCCTGTGAAGAGACGACTCAACGCCAGCACTGTTATAGCCTAAATTAATACATGATTGATTAACTTTTTCTAACATTTTTCAATGTACATTTATGAAATGCACTTTCTGTAGAGCTGCTTTGAAACAATGTGTATTGTGAAAAGCGCTATACAAATATATTTGAATTGAATTGAATTGAATTGAAAGACGAGAGATAGACAGCGGATTCATGTACCGTGACATTACCCTCTCCTCTAGGAATGCCTCCTGGCATTCCCCGACGGACTAACCTGTCGATTGTAATCATCGATCAGAGAGTGGTCCAGAATGTCTCTAGCAGGAACCCAACTTCTCTCCTCCGGACCGTAACCTTCCCAGTCCATCAAGTATTGAAATCCGCGTCCCCTCTTTAGAGTCCAGAATACGATTAACAGAATAAGTAGGTTCCCCATCTACGAGACGCGGCGGGGGAGGAACCGGTACTGGTGGATTAATATGTGCATGAAACACGGGCTTTATTTTAGACACATGGAAGCCGGGGTGATATGGATCCAGGGTCTCGAAGGGACTGACAGCGGTTGTAATAACCCATCCGGGGGACGATTGGAAGTCTTACCAGTGGCACAAACCGAGCAAGCCAAGACAAAATCGAGGCTGTCACGAGCCATACGTGGCCACCAGAATCGTTGCTTTACCAAAAAACTGGAACGGTGAACCCCTGGATGACAAGCTATGCTGGAACAATGACCCCACTGAATCACGTCTGACCGATTTCCCTCTGGCACAAACAAAGGATTCGGTGGGCAGTCGGGCGGAGGCGGTACTTCTAAGGCATTACCCCTCCCACTTGAGAGTGGAGACAAAAAGAGTCTCGGGTAAAATACACTCGGGAGTAGACGGGCGTTCGGATTGGTCAAAAATTTGAGATAAAGAATCGGGTTTGATGTTTTTGGAACCCGGGCGGTACGAGAGAGTGAAGTAAAAATTTCCGGAAAAAAATGCCCACCGAGCTTGCCTAGAGTTGAGTCTTTTGGTGGTTCTGGTGTATTCTAAGTTCTTGTGATCGGTCCATACAATGAAAGGTACCCCAGACCCTTCCAACCAGTGACGCCATTCCTCCAGCGCTAACTTGACAGCCAACAACTCTCTGTTACCAATGTCATAGTTACGTTCGGCAGGGGATAAACGATGAGAAAAAAACGCGCAGGGATGCATCTTGTCATCTGTGGAAGAACGTTGGGAGAGAACTGCGCCTACCCCCACCTCTGTCCACCTCCACCACTAACTGACGTGATGGATCAGGTGCCATGAGGATGGGAGCCAAAACGAAGCGGCTTTTCAGTTTGGCGAATACAGCCTCAGCTGTATCGGACCACCTGAACGTCGTTCGGGGAGAGGTCAAGGCGGTCAGAGGTGCGGCTAGTTGGCTGTAGTTGCGAATAAACCGCCGATAGAAATTGGCGAATCCCAGAAACCGCTGTAGGGCCTTACGGGAATCTGGACTTGGCCAATCTATCACAGCCTTAACCTTGTCAGGGTCCATATGCACTCCCTCAGATGAGATGATGTACCCTAGAAAAGGAACAGACTGCATGAAAAACGCATTTCTCCGCCTTGACAAAAAGCCCATTCGCTAACAACCTCTGAAGCACTCGTCTGACATGCTGAACATGATCCTGGAGAGAAGATAAAAAAAATCAATATGTCATCCAGGTAGACATATATGAACTGGTCGACCATATCTCTCAGCACGTCATTGACGAGTGCCTGGAAGACCGCTGGGGAGTTGGACAGCCCGAACGGCATGACCAAGTATTCAAAGTGCCCCCTAGGGGTATTAAACGCGGTCTTCCATTCATTACCCTTCCTTATTCGAACCAAATGATAAGCGTTACGTAAATACAATTTCGTGAAGATGGATGCTCCCTGCAATCGCTCGAAAGCTGAAGACATCAACGGCAAAGGATACGTATTCTTTACCGTGATGTTGTCCAGTCCAGAGAGTCATCCTTCTTCCCCACAAAAAAGAACCCCTCCCCCGCTGGAGATGAGGAAGGGCGAATGAATTTGGATGCTAGCGAATCAGAAATATATTTCTCCATAGCCTCCCTCTCTGGAACAGAAAGTGAATATAATTTGCCTATAATTTGCGGAGACTCACCCGGTACTAAGTCTATGGCACAGTCATAGGGACGATGCAGAGGAAGAGAAGCAGCATGAGACTTACTGAACACTCTCCTCAGGTCCTGGTACTCCACGGGTATGTTAGACAAATCCGCTGCCTCCTCCTGGAACACAGACACAGGAACAGACGTACAAGCAGACAATAAACAAGACTCATGACACGAATTACTCCACTCAGACACAGTGTTATGGCCCCAATTGTCTCTGGGATTATGCTGAGTAAGCCACGGATGTCCCAGTACAACGGGTGCTAGTGGGGAGTGCATGAGGAAAATGTTGGGTAGTGGTTGGCCATTGATGGAGATGCGATGAGGAAGTGCGGAGAAGGGAATCTGAAGTGCCTGTGCCAGTCCATGAAATTACCTTCCGCACCCGAGTCCAGTAGTGCTTTGGTGTCGTGCGTGAAAGCTGCCCAACTCAGTCTTAGTGTGGATGATGATGAGGTCTTCTCGGCGGAGATCCCACCCGATAGTACCCTCAAAGTTACTATCGGGCTTGATCTTTTACCGGGCAGGAGTTGATGAAGTGGTCCGCCTTGCCGCAGTAAAGGCACAGTCCCTGGGATCTCCGCTTCTCTCTCCTCCTGGGAAAGCTGAGCTCTCCCCACCTGCATGGGTTCGTGATCGGAGACGGGGCTGACCGTGTCCCTCCTGTCGGTGCGTGATTCCTCCACGTCACGAAACTGATGATTCTGCTGAAACAGACTCATTCTGCTCAGCCGAGCGTCGACTCTCAGCGCCAGCTCAATAAGTCCATTGAGGCTCAAATGAAGGTCCAGCATATAAATTTCTCTCTGGACACGGTGAGCCAGCCCATGCAGGAATCGATCCCACTGCGCCTCCTTGTTCCAACGGCACTCTGCGGCCAGGGTGCGGAACTGGATGGAGTATTCCGACACCGAGCGCTTCCCCAGGCGGAGATCGGCGAGTAGTCTGGCCGACCTCCCTACCCGCCACCGCACGATCGAAAACTCTCTTCAACTCCTCGGAGAGTGCCTGGAATGAGGTGCAGATGGATCCTTACTTTCCCACACCACCGTTCACCAAAGAGCCGCCTTGCCCGATAACAGCGTAAGCACAAAGGCCACCTTAGTCTGTTCCTGCAGAAACGTCTGCGGCTGAAGAGAGAAGTGCATAGAACAACGGGTCAAGAATGCTCTACAATACTCAGGTTCACCTGCATAACCCTCCGGGGTGGGTAGTCGCGGCTCCCATGGGGAACTAGCCTCGGTGGAATTAGGCTGCATGGGCGGTGTGGGTGGCACAGTGGGAGTCCGAAGCATCTGTAATTGCTGGGTGAGCTCGGACACAAGAGCTTGGACCGCCCGACCTGTGTTGGCGATGCCTTCCTCTTGTTGATCCATTCTCGCTATGCTGCGCGAAGCGAATTCATCCCAACTCGTTGCGTCTGCTGCATCCATCAATGGTCAGATCGTTCTGTAACAACCACAGACTCAGGATGCAAGTGCAATGACGCTCTTTATGAACAAACGGTCAAACCGGTAACAGACAAAACACAGGGTCAGATGGTCACAAGCCAGGTGGAAGTGATGCAGGGACCTTGGTGGACAGCTGGTGAAGGTGCTCCAATCCCGTGTGGTGAATCCAAGTGAAGGTGCTCGATGATCCCGGTGCAGAGTGGAACAACCAGACGACTGCATGCGACGAAGAACAAGCAACATGAGACAACATGAGACACCAGTTATTGCACATATAAAGACACACAAATGATAACCAGCTGGCGCTGCTGATCAGTGCTGATCAGTGACCACGCCCACAGACACACCACAAGACGAGAGAGAGACAGCGAATTCATGAACCGTGACAGTACATGTGTTGTGCACCCGCCTATAGGTGCATATTACTGACACAGCCTAAATAACTAAAAAAAGTATGTGCTATTGACTTTAGCTATTGGTTTTTGTTGGGAAATGGCGCAGTTGTTTTCAGCTCCTCAAAATAGCAACACGCCAACAATACGCCTGAACACACCTGGTTTTCAGACCAGCATGCCCATGGGTGAACAGATGGACGCGAGTGCATTTGCTTTTTAAACAACGTGACGCTGGACGTGAGAATGATAACTGCATTGGGCTCAAACTAGCCAAAAACACTTGCGGCTTGCCTGGGGTTACATTGTGTCAGGTGTATGATATAGGGCCCTTAGTACTTGGGAACAGAAAATGTCCCCACAAGGACAAGTATTTTGGATGTGGTATATCTTATCAGCAACACTAGATTGAAAACAAAACATCAAAAACAGCTCTATTATATGATTGAGATTTTGTATGTCCTAGACAGTAACCTTGATCGAATGTGTGTTTGTTTGAGTTTGTGCAGGTGTGTAGATGATCTAATGAATCCTAGATGAATTTGATTCAGCACAGATAAAGCCAGGCCTGATTTGGTGCGGTCGTGTGAGCAGCTGTAAACAAACACAGTGGAGTCTTTAATTCTCCTCATTGTGTTGTTATATAGTCAGACCCGGTACTAAAGCTAGTCAAAAATACATGATAATTTCATACAGACATGTTTTTGTCTGTGGTCAGAAAGACGGCAAGATGCTGACTCTTAATTTAAACCTCATATTTATGGCAACATGAAAAGCCAGGATATCAAGTGTTCCTCTAATTCTTGATCTTGTTGATCAAAACCAATTTATATTGGGCATTAAACTAATACTACATAATGTTTATGTTCATGTTTTATGCAATAACATGATTCTGTCTCTCAAGCACGATGCATGCATTAGCGGTGAACAAATCTGTGTTTTATGTGAATGAAAACTGAAGGGAAATGTTAGATCTTTCTGGAGTCTCTTAGTAGATTTGTGCATGCAAATAAATTATATAAAGACTTGTTTAGGTTGTGATCAAATTGGCTGAGTGAATAATTATAATGACTTACTCAAGTCATCTGATGTAACCTGCAGTGTTTAACTCAAAAGTAAAAACAAAAATCATAATTTTGTTATTGTAACAGATACATTTACAGATAAAAGCTTTATTGCACAGCCCTGATATTAACACATTCATTTTCTCCTTTGTAATGAAATAAAATGTGTGTAATAGGCTTTGCAATTTGCATAACACTGATAAATATTGATTCGGTTCCGAAGTGAACCGATTAATTATGTATTTAAGGAGCCGAGAAGAGTGTCAGTCTGGTATTTGCCATCTAGTCATAGCCAATTCAGCCTGTGCATAACACTTCATCTTTTATAACACAAGATTTTCACCAAATGTATTAAACAACAGGAAAAACTGCACTCTAAAAAAGTAAATGCATGGTTGCGAGTTAAAAATTCTAATTTATTGTTTTAATTCAACTTTAAAGTTGCAACATTATTTTGTCGAGTTCTGTTGACATAATAATGTTGATCATTACATCAACTTAATATTGTCTGTAATTTAAACTCAGAATTTAAACTGTGTTACTTGGCTTATTATTATTAGGTTGTAGTAACTTAAAAGCTTAATGATGCCAAGTTTGAGCGCAGCATCTTGGGACATGTGGTCTTCACCTCACTGCCGGTGAGAATGTTCATGGATGTGGTTATTAACGTTACTGTAGTATGAAGCAGAGCAGGGCCGAGTGTTGTAGAAGCTGAGCAAGGCCGCTGGAATGATTGTTACACAACACACGGCTCGTGAGAAGCAGGACTTTTATTATGCCACAGTCGCTGTCGCCATTTCCGCTTTTCGAGTCATGAGTATGAGGTAACGCAGCTCTGTTTATCATATTAGACACATCTGAGTGTGTTGAAAATGATTTTATGACGTTACTCTGTGCGTTCGCTCGGCGGCTGCTGTGACACTTGTTCACACTGCTAAGAGTAAATCGCTTCTGCAAAATAAAACCGGTAATGCAGAAATGACGCAATTGACAGGCGACTCCCTCACACGTCCCGGTTCATTGGTTAAAAAAGCAGTTTTCTCACAATTTACAAATAGTTGGAAACATTTGGGATATTGTAAGAACTCAACTGAACAAAATATATAACACTGGCCTGGTGGTTTTTGGATATTTTACTACAGAAATCCTACATTATGCACCTTTAATGAAATGTTCTTGATAACTTTGGAAATTAGGCAGTGGATTTCTAGTTCCAAGCATGCTTTGCACAGGACTGGATAAGTAGAATAATGTTGAAATTAAATGATAATATATTAGTTTTTAGTGTTGAAGTTTTTGTGGTTACCATTGTGCTGAAGAGTAGACACATGAAGGTAACACTACATTGACTCTATAAGCAATGACTGCATTAATGCCAGTCACGAGTAATATCTTATTTGCTAAATTAATATTGTTTTAGGGTGCTTAGCACCCCCATAGAACCGGGCTTGCTTCTTTTGGTGATTAATATTTTCCTGATGGGAGTGTTAAGAGTTGTTGTATCTGCTACATTTCACTGTCACTGAAAGAGATTCGCTGACCTTTTATGTCTGTGTTGGATGTATTTAAACCAATTAATACACTGCACAATTAGCATTCTGAATTAAAAGACAATGTTACATTTGTCTACATATATTATCAGAACTATACAGAGCCCCCAAATGTTCAGGAAATATTAAAGGGGTGATGAATTGAGAAATCAACTTTCCCTTGAGCCTTTGATATATATAAAAGGTCATCGTAATATAAGAATATCCTGTAAGTTTCAGAGCTGAAAACTTCCTGTTAGTGAAAGAAAAGCTTTTATTGACACCAGGCCCAGAAAACGATCAATATCAGAATATGTCGACCATTAACGTCATTGTATGCTGAAACGTCATTGGAGCTAAACGGATCGCGCTACCGAGCAATAAACATGCCGAAGAGAGTGAGATATTGCGCTGTGCCTGGTTGTGGAAGAACACAGTCGCTGCATAAGCTTCCTTCGGATTCTAATATTGGAAATGTGTGGTTGAACTTTATTGGGGGAAGGCATTGCACGTATGTTCATTTCACCAGATTCATTTGTAAAGGAGACTGGATTTGCAGACAGGATGAGATTACATGAATGAATGCAGCAACACACTTATGTGAGTAAAACATTTTATTTTATTTTTTATATGTGATAGTATTACATTGTTACAGATCAAATACAATGTTAAATCGTGTACATGTCTAACTAAACATAACTTATCGCAGGGCTCGCAAAGCCCAACGTCCCAGGGATGTGCATTGTTTACTCTTTTGACTTGATATTTAAAGAAAAAATACAAATGCGGAAGTTTTTACTGTCTGCAACGTAATTGGCACGCGTGTGTCTGTGTGTGTGTTTGAAGCATTTACATCCACCGGTCGGCAAAATAACATTTATATTAATTGTGTTTGTTTTGTTTGATAAAGACATTTTGCAAGCCCTGTGGGTGAATCATTCTCTCACCGGGGAGCCTAAGCTCATTAAATATGCAAATCTTATCCAATCCCAGCCGTGGGCGTTTACTTCCAAGTCTCCAGTGCGGCACGCCCATCAAAACCCAGCGTTCAGGAGAAAGCCTCAAAATCAGTGTAGAAAATAGCCTATTATTCATTATGATGTTTTTGAATGTAAAAACCCAGCGAACGTCACAAGTAGACCTCAGACAACAGTATAACAAAATAAAAAAGCCAGTTCATGACACCTTTAAGAAAAACTATTTAAAACTGCACTGGAAAATACTAGCTAAAAAAAACCACAAGCTCAACAGCACAATTTGTTTCTTGAATTTCTTTCTCCACATGAAGCCATCATAGTAACCATAACAGACAAGACAGACACATGGAGAAATGTCATTTTTAGTTTTTCGGTTCCTCCTGGGGGCTCTGAAGAACTGTTTGATACTGTTACATCGGAATGAATTTAAAGTCGCTCACCACTGAAGTGCTCTGGGTGATGCATGGCCTCTTGGCCTCTCACTGAAGAGAAAACCTGCTAGCTTGCCTCTGCATCAACAATAATATAATATATAAGTAATTTATATATCATGTTTGGCTGTTAGCATGCTTTTTCCCCATTGATATACTGTTATACTGTGTTAAAGGGATAGTTCACCCAAAAATAAAAATTAGCCCAAAAACTCACCCTCTAGCCATCCTTGGTGTACAGTATCTCACAAAAGTGAGTTCACCCCCTCACATTTTTATAAATTTTTTATTATATATTTACATGGGATAAAACTGAAGAAATGACACTTTGCTAAAATGTAAAGTAGTGAGTGTACAGCTTGTGTATCAGTGTAAATTTGCTGTTCCCTCAAAATAACTCAACACATAGCCATTAACGTCTAAACCGCTGGCAACAAAAGTGAGTACACCCCTAAGTGAAAATGTCCAAATTGGGCCCAATTAGCCATGTTCCCTCCCCATTGTCATGTGACTCGTTAGTGTAACAAGATCTCAGGTGTGAGCAGATGTGTTAAGTTTGGTGTTATCGCTCTCAGAGGCCCTGTCCCAAATGGCACACTTCATAAGCACTTTCGGTCTTGTGGACTTACAATGGCTGCTGCGTGCCCACGAGACCGTAGGGTGTCCCATTTGTCATTTTCTGTCTCAGAAGAGTGCTCGTCAGCGCCCCCTTTGCGGTCGATATGCGCCCTCGATGCACATATCTGCTGATCCCGCACTGGATCGGGTTATGCCGCGGACTTCTTCCCGGCAGTCAAAGCGGCGTTACGTCATGAAAGTGCGGACTCGTAGGAAGACCGCAAGGGTTTGGTGTGCCATTTGGAACAGGGCCACACTCTCTCATACTGGTCACTAATTACTGTTATACAAGTTGTACACTCACTACTTTACGTTGTAGCAAAGTGTTATTTATGCTGTGTTCTCCAATGAAAAGATATAATGAAATATTTACAAAAATGTGAGGGGTGTACTGCCTTTTGTGAGATACTGTATATGACATTTTTCAATCAGAGTTATATATTAAAAAATGTCCTTCCTTGCTTTATAATGGCAGTGAATGGCTGATCTGTTTTGAAGTCCATAAAAGATATCCAGGGTGTTATTAAAGGCCTTCTGAAGTGAAGCGATGCGTTTGTGTAAGAAAAATATCCATATTTAAAACTTTAAAAACTAAAATAACTAGCTTCCTGCAGAAGGCCGTATAAGTCGACTTACGGCAAAATAATAACCTCTGACGCAGGATGTACAGGAGTATCGCAAGCTTTGACGCCTCTCGCGGTTCAAACAAATAGTGCTGGGCAACAAACTCAAGCCCCTCCTCTCTTATTTTGAAATTCTCCGGCATTTCTCTTTCAAAATTCTTGTTTTAGACTCTAATTCATGAGCGGTGTTCTGTTTTGCTCTATACATTGCGCTTCTGTGTCATTAATACGTCATGCATCAGGTCAGGGGTTACTCTTTCTCCATAAATTGATGCGTATAGCCGTCTGCCGGAAGCTATGCACTTTTATGAACTTCAAAACAAATCAACCATTCACTGCCATTATAAAGCTTGGATTAGCCATGATTTTTTTTTTTATATAACTCTGATTGTATTCGTCTGAAAGAAGAATGTCATATACACCTAGGATGACTTGAGGGTGAGTAAATCATGGGCTAATTTTCATTTTTGGGTGAATTAACCCTTTAATACTGTATTTCTTATTATTATTTAGGCCTATGTTAACATACAGTTGTGAGATGGTTGCACCTCTGAATGTTACCTATGCAGTGTATTTACTCAGGAAAAAATATTTGACATTTTTATGACTGCATCTGGCTATCATAGCTTTTAAGAACATTATATTAAACAATATTTAGCGGATGTAGTTTTCACAAATATAAACAATTCTGCAGAATAGAGGGAGACTTATTTTCACATTAACAAATCTAACCTAATCAGCATTTTGCTGTTTTTAAGTCAAAAACCCATTTTCAGTCTCTTTTGTTTAGACTTTCCTGTGGAAACCCATCTGAGCCACTTCTCTTTTGAGACTACTTTGTGAATCAATTTGACCAGTTCATTAAAAAGAAATGATTGAAAGAAATGATTTGATCAAAAATTTAACACACTTATCAACGAGCCACCTATGTCTCTAATGCATTTCTGTGGTTTCAAATCATAAGTAAGAAAGTGGTCTGAGTAAATGTATTAGAAGATGTGATCCTAAAAAGCCCACTTGCTAACAGAAGAGCTTTAAGACAAAACCGAAAGCATGAGAAAAATTATTTGTCAAATGCATGCTTGTTATTCTGAGTTACTGAGATCAGTTGTTGCGACTCTGAGAATTTTGATCAAAACCTGTTGTTTGAGTAGCCCTCCAAAAACTTTTCTAGAATATGATGATGAAACTGGCATTGATATGAATTTTAAAACAAGGGGCCATTTATTAAAAAAACGATTTGGGAATCTCGTGATTTGCTATCCAGGATCAGGTAATCCATCTTACTGTTGTGCTGTTATACCCTTGTACATCCTTATGGACATTTTTGTCTTTTTTAGTTTTTTTTTCATTTATTATTTTGTCTGTGTTGATGCTAACTACATACATTTTGGACAGGTGTGTATTTTTATTGGAATTGTATTATTTCACCCCAATTTCCTATAAAAAAGATGTTTTGCAATAGGTACATAAAATAGTTCCACTAGCATCGTTTGGACAAAAATGTCCCCATTGGAACATATTAAAACTGCAATTTTTAATCCCAGTGCCATTTAACTATAAAATCATGCATTCTTTGTTAATAGGCTTTCATTCTGTTGACAAGGCTTCAAAATTAAAAATGTTACTTTTTTTTTTTACCATGATGGTGCCATTTTGTTCAGGTTTTGCCTATAAAGCGAATACTCACTTTATTCCTGTTTTCTGATTCGGTGTATTATACAGACAATTGGATAAATGATGCAGCTGTAACTGTGTAGGTGTGTGTTGGTATGGATGTCAGAGTGTGGTTAGTATGTGTGTAATATAAAAATTGTGTGTGGGTGTGCCTATGTGTCCTTGTAATATTTGAGAAAGAAAAACTCAACTGTACTGCAAATCACAAATCCAAACACTGTGTGTATCAGTGGAGCTTACTGAAAGCTAATTTTTTGAGATATCAACCTCAAATTTGGAACACAACATTTTTAGATTTATGGTTTTGATTTTCTTGCAGTTTTAGAGTTCAAAATATATCATAAAATATATATATATATATATATATATATATATATATATATATATATATATATATATATATATATATATATATATATATATATATATATATATATATTATATAAAATATGATTTATACATTTGAAAGATTTGCTCGACCGCCATGACAGTCGCCACAAGCGAAGTGATACAAGCGGTGTAATCAGTGCTGATATCGCATAATATCACACGGCTGGAAAAGGCTCTCAGCCAATCAGGGAACCAGAAAGAACATATCATTTATATAATTTATATATTCTTTGAGTTATAAAAAAATCCACATGATTCCAACATGGATTTCCGCTTTGCAGTTCTGTTAGTGTTTTTACTGGCTCTTGAACTAGGGTTTTGTCAAATTTGGAGTGTCTATTAACTTGCTATCACCAGACCAAGCTCAGTTTAAGATTGAACATTGGTCTGGGGAGTCTGCTCTGTATTTTCTGCTGCACAAGAGGTGTGATCAACGGGCATAATACAAATGATTCTGTACGCAATTGGATAGTCCTTCAACCAATCAGACCACAAGAGGCGTGATCAACAGGCATCGACCCATCCTTATCTATCCGTCATCGTGTTAAACCCGCCAATAGCGCACCAGGTGGATAAGCCGGTCTGTGATTGGTTCCTGCAAAAGTGTAACAGAAGCAGTAGAAATGAATGTAAAGGTTTCCAGACAGAGTTGCAGAGTGAAATCAAATCACCGGCAGATCAGGCTGGGTTTACTCAGTCTATCTATTTACACCAAGTGCAAATAGCATGCCTTGTTGGCAAGTGCTATTCCCAATGCCTAGAAAAAACAAATAAAAAAAACAGGTGCGTTTCAATGTTTTCAGTGGTGTGTCAGTAGAGCGTAAGGCTTAAGGATCTTGATTTTGACCTTTTCCACCTTTTGCTGAGCTCGCTCTTCTCTCTTTTCCCATCACATATCACATCGGAAAGGCATTTACTTTCAAAATGTTCTAAAAGGGAAAATAAAGTGCCTAACGAAATGTTTAAAAATAATAAAAGCATTTTTTTGGTAGGGTTAGGGGTAGGTGTAGGCAGGGCATTTATTGTCCCATTAAGTTCATTTAATAATTTTAATAAAAATAATTATTTACACTCTCTGTTATTATTGCATCCTGTTTATGTACAACAATACTGAGGTGCAAATAGTATGTATCTGACAAAATAAAGGAAAAAAAATCATCTAATTTTATTTACACATATTGCAAAGAACTGCTACTTTTATATGGTGTAAATAGAATATATCATTATTTTCACTTAGTAAATAGCATCTACAGCAATTTGCAATATTGTGAGAATTACCAACTTAAAAAAAAAACCTTAGGGTAAACAGACCAGAACCAACATAATGTATTGCATATATAATTAAAGTCGATATTAAATGTAAATCGAGAATTTAGTCTGATTCAAATTTTATTTAATTTTATTTAATGTTTTTACAGTGTACACGGAGCCTAAATAAATCACACAAAAATAGTACAACTACTGCCACAGTACCCTTTCAAAAGGTACAGCTTTGTGCCTTATTTACCCCTAAATGGGTACCGCCCTAGTAACAGCTCTTTTTTGTAATGATAAATATATGGATATTTTACATTGTGTTGCTTCCAAATTATGTGCAAACACGGTATATTTTAGTAGAGCTTTTATGCAGTATTCCAGGTCTGAGCCACCCCAGCCGTAATGCAGCTTTGATCGATCAAAGCAGCATAAAAATGTATTGTCCGTCAGTTTGCATCTTGGCACAATAATCAGCTTGATTAAAATATATTTTCATTTGCAAGTTTTCATCAGTTTGAACAGTTATCTCCACATGTTTCTCAAGAGATTGGCTGAATGCTTTAGCCAGATGTCTGTCCTGATAACACAAGCAGTGCTGGTTCCCAATCAGCATGCAAAGCACTGATAAAGTGTCCATGCGCAGACATCCTGCAAGGGCAGCAGTTTCATTATAAACATAAACAATGGGGTTTGGGTACATAAAAGCATAACAACTGTCAAAAAACCTGACAATGTGACAAATTAGGCACTGGGGTGAAATACAAAGCTAATAGAAATACATCAACATCACATGATCAGTGTGAAAGTAAAGCTGAGTCTTCGTTTTGGACTAATTCCTCCTTGCCTACCCCCAAAGAGATATGCTTCATGAAAGGAGGCATGGTGAGTTCTGGAACATTTGAGAGAATCTGTTTTAGCAGCTCTTTTAATGCATTAGGAATGAAGTTTAGTCTGTGGCAAGTTGGGATATGTAATGTAAAATACCAGGACCTTGATCAAATGCTTTCTGTGATTTACAGAATGCTAATTTGCTATGGAGGAAATTCATTAGTAATATTTGGTGAAGTTCCAGCAAATTCTGTTTAAAGCAAATATGACTGAATGGCATTAAATATGCATGCATTTGCATTGATTTTAGCTTTAAAAATGATTTCTTACGTGAACTGTAATGCATACTGTAGGCCAATGCTTTTCAAACTTGAAAACAACCCCCAAATATGATGAGCCCCCTTCGTAAAATATAAATGGCATGTATAAAACATTATTACATCATGATCATGTTCTTTACACAAGGAAATAAATGGCTTATTGTCATGTCAATATTGTCATTTATTGTATATAGTAAATCTATTTTTTCTTGAAAAAGTATTTAATGTGTGCACTCTAAAAAATCTTGGGTTCTTTTTTTCTACCCAAATCCTGGGTTGAGACTTTTGGGTAAACTTTTCAGTGTTTGGGTAGTTGTTGTGTTTCAGACGTAACAACATACAGAACATACAGTAAGCTACTCACAGGGGCGCGATGTGACTCACTTACATTTTTGAGTGATGGAAACGTCTGATGCCTTGCATAAAATTGTATACAGAATATAAATACTTAGGATGTTAAAATATGTTCTCAGAGCGGACCACTGATTGTTTATGGACAGGTTATGTAGTCAGTCACGGCATATTTCGGCTATGAGAGAAACTCAGGTCGGCGATCTGAAGATAGAGGTTCCCCCGCTGAACACAATTCAAACTCTGGCATGAGATCCAAGTAATTTTTACTTCTAATGTTTGTTAAACAAGCTTAAATGTTGGCAATAAGTATTAAAATCTATATTAAATTTGTTATACTCTAAAATATGAAGAAGAAGAAAAAAGCTATATTATAGTAAAAATGAATCAACTATGCTGGGTTAAATAAACAACCCAATTTGCTGGGTAAAATTAACCCAATATGTGTTCTGGCCTATTTTAACCCAGTGTTTTTATTTATTTACACCATAAAAGTTAATACATGTATTCTTTAAATTTAATAAATGTATGCTTGGTAGTATGGGGAACACATATTTACTATTAACTACGACTTTTGCCTCAATAAACTCCTAATTTACTGCTTATTAATAGTTAGTATGGTAGTTTTTGTAGCATTTAAGTTTAGGTATTGGGTAGGATTAAGGTCATGAAGAATAAGGTATTAATATGTGCATTATAAATACTGAAAACAGCCAATATCCTAGTAATATGCATGCTAATAAGCAACTTGTTAATAGTGAGAATTGAACCCTAAAATAAAGTGTTACCAATTCCTTTAAAGGGGTGATGAATTGAGAAACCAACTTTCCCTTGAGCCTTTGATATATCAAAGTTCATCATGATATAAGAGTATCCTGTAAGTTTCAGAGCTGAAAACGTCCTTGTTAGTCAAAGAAAAGCTTTTATAGACACCAGGTCCAGAAAACGAGAGCTGGAATCCAATGACGTCATGGGAAGAAGAAAGGCAACTCAACTGATGAATATGTATGAGTGCTTCTGAAGCCCCGCCCACAGAGTCGAGGCGCTACAGGTGGCTTTACAGAGCAGTGATCATGGCGAGCACAGTAATATATTGCTCTGTGCCAGGTTGTGGAAGAACACAGTCGCTGCATAAGCTTCCTTCGGATGCTACTATTAGGAATGAGTGGTTGAACTTTATTTTTTATGTTCCAGCTCACGTGGGGAAGACATGTACGTGTGTTCGCTTCATTTCACTGCAGAATCGTTTATACACAAGTCTCAGGTGCTGGATTTGCAGACACAGTGTTGTGCTTCTATATTGGATTCGACAGGAATGGTGCAACAAACTTATGTGAGTAAAACTTCTTTTTTATATGTAATGGTAGTCCCGGGGCTATGGGCTACCAAAACGTAAGCCCATCGGCAGGCCGATGAATCTCAAATAGTGAAATAATATTCCTTTCTTTATCTGGGCGTGCGCGCACGTGTGTGTCTGTCTTTGTGTGTGTGTGTGTGTGTGCGGTTCGTGCTTATTCGACCGATCGGGCGAGCCATGTAATACAGAAATAAAATTCCAATCAATCTCGGGTGGATGAGAAATAAATCATTGTGTTTGTTTGATAAAGACGTTTACGAGCCCTGTGATTGAGAGAATCATTCCGCTTTCAAAACGATCCCTCCCTAATGTGAAATGAACTGACAGGGAGCTGAGGCTCATTAAATATGCAAATCGTATCCAATCCCAGCCGTGGCGTTTACTTCCAAGTCTCCAGTGCGGCACGCCCATCAAAACCCAGCGTTCAGGAGAAAGCCTCAAAACCAGTGTAGAAAATAGCCTATTACTTATTCATTATGATGTTAACCACACGAACGTCACAAGTAGACCTCAGACAACAGTATAACAATTTTTTTAAAAAGCCAGTTCATGACACCTTTAACTTTTTAGTGAAAGAGAATGATCACACACTTGTTATCCTAACACTGTGAAGTCAAGTGACCTGTCAAAAGATCTTTTTTGGTCAAAGAGATTACAAAAGCCACAGTTTTGGATTAGAGTACATGTTAACGCGGGGGATTTTTATGACGCAACATTAAAAAGCAGCTCTAAATGTCCAGCTTTGAAAAATTAGCAGTATTGCTTTCTGCATGTGTACACAATGTGTGTAAACTAGACAATGTGATACTGTTTATAATCTCAGGACCTCCAGTCTGACTGTAGACTTTACGACTTACGTTCCTGTTACATGTCACGGCTATATGCTCTGTGAGCTTTGACTGGCTGGAATCAGCAGGCTATTTTTAGCACTATTCCCATGACAATAGAAAGGAAGTCCTTGACGCAACACTCTGATGCAGTCAGTATTTGCTTATGATATGGTAAAAAGTGACTAAATCAATCAATCAAATAATCAGTCACTTGCAGAGGGAGGAAATTTAACAAATATTAACAGAGATTCACATTTCCCCCACCAGAGGTCCCAGGTATCAGGCCATTGTCCATCTGTTTCCATAGTTACAGGCACACATTGGTGGCATCAACATGCATTCCCATGAGATTGCACCCAAGTAGAAAAAGCAGAATGGATTTGAAAGTGCTGGAAAAACCATAGAGCACATTCCTGACTGTGGTCACTGGTGTCCAGATGGGTGGACGCCCTGTGGCGTGTGCAGATTGGGGTGTCATACACACCTGGAATGCAAACTGCAGTACATCCAGATGGGCTGTGAGCAGGATTTGGAACAATATAAAGAATCGCCTTTCAAAGGTCCACATGATGGTTTCAGAGAGAGCAACTGGATTGTTACCCTGCTGGAACATCCAAACTTTGGCACTGGAATATTACAGAATGTCTTCCAGAGCTCTGACACCTTCATCGGAGGTGCTAAAACATAGCACATCTGGCTTGCTGGCTGCACATTTTGGTCGTTTCCCCTGAAATCTGGGAAAAGGAGCTCTGTACATAACAGAGGAGGTGTCAATTCAGGTGGCGCCTAAAGTGAAATGGAAAGGCGAAGTGGGGAGGCGCAGAAAACAGACAAAGATACTGGCACATCTGCCAGCTGGAGTGCCAATAATCTCCACCAGAGGGCACTCCTCCCAACTCTTGGCCTATCTCATCATGAACTTAATTTCCCAAAACTCTTTGCCTGGACTCATTATGTTGTGATTACGTTCAGCTGTGTTTCATTATATTGTTAAACTTTGCCTACATATGCCCTGTATTTTCACTCATTCTTTGCAAAGTCACGTAAGTGTCACACTGCATTTCTGAGCATTCTCTTTGGTTTACCTTGGCATGGCTTTTCCCTGAATTTCCCTGTTGGTCTATATGTTTGTTATCTGGATTCTTTGCCTTATGGTTTTGATCATTTGCTTGTCTTTTGGATTACAATTCTGGATTTTCCCAGTAGTGATTGACTAGAATTAAAAATGGCAGAATTAAAAACAAAGATACTGTGATGCCAAACCCCCTCATGGAAGGAGAAAGCAGTCGTGTTTAAAATTGTGACAATGAGAGCTTATGAGGATCAACTAAACGCTGGATTGTATGTGAAGTATGCAAAGTTCGCAGCATAGACTCTTTAAAATACGTCCAAGAGTTTTACACACAGGCCTGGTATTGTAGAGAAGTTGACGTTATATTTTCACACCCCTAAACATGTTGCGGAACAAAATGAACTGTGATTGTTTGCTGTAGATATCAGTCAGATGGTCTCTGGGCAGACCTTGGCCAATGAAAGCTGCTATGGAGTTGGTTAAATTGTCTCCAGTAGAAATAAAAAATCAAGCTTCTCCTGGCACTGCCCCTGTGCACACCACTGGTAGTAGTAGTATTATAAAAAGTTATTGTTATGCAGTATTAAATGTGGCCTGAGACGATATGTATTTTTTATTTATTTTTGTAGCTCTACATACAAGCATAGTACACATGGAGCTTTTAAATTTCAGCTGCAATCATATTTCATCCTTAAAAATATATATTTTGATTTGTTTCCCCCAATATTGTTCAATCCCAGGTTGTAGGCCTAGTAACTGCCTGTTTTTTTAATGGAATAAATGGCCAGTTAAAAAGAAATGCCTATTTATAGTTGGTCAATTTTGGACCTACTTGACCCTACTGATTCAAAGCTACAGACAGTAGTTTTGACTCTTGACCTGGAAACAAATATACCCAGAATACAACATGAGTTAATTCTTTTATACTGTTATTGCAATAAATACCTGTGACTGTACTGTTATTTGACTGTTAAATGTTTTATATTGTTGAGCAGGGAGTAGGTTTAGGATAGGAGTGGGGTTAGTTGTTCCAAAATATAAAATAACTATTTATAATTTCCAAATGCAAAGAATGAATTATGCATCTTGATCTGACGCAAGGCAAATTAATGAAATAAATTAAGTTCCCTGTTTGTAGATTCCTTGTTTCCTGTTCGTCAGTGCTGCCTGAGGAAGCTCTGACGAAAGAACAAGTAAAAGGTAAACTTTCACAAATTAATTGTCATCTGTATCACAGTATCCAGATACACTATATTGCCAAAAGTATTGGGACACAGTGGAGACGGGTTCTCTGGAGTGCAGATTCACCCTTATCTGTCTGGCAATCACATGGACGAGTTTGGGTTTGGCGGTTGCCAGGAGACGGGACTTGCCTGACTGCATTGTGCCAAGTGTAAAGTTTGGTTGAGGGGGGATAATGGTGTGGGGTTGTTTTTCAGACGTTGAGCTAGGCCCCTCGGTTCCAGTGAAAGGAACTCTTAATGCTTCAGCATACCAAGACATTTTGGACAATTTCATGCTTCTAACATTGCGGGAACAGTTTGGGGATGGCCCTTCCTTTTCCAACATGACTACGCACCAGTGCACAAAGCGTCGGTCCATAAAGACATGGATGAGCGAGTTTGGTGTGGAGGAACTTGACTGGCCTGCACCTCCACCTGACCTCAACCCGATAGAACACCTTTGGGATGAATTAGAGCGGAGACTGTGAGCCAGGCCTTCCCTTCCAACATCAGTGCCTGACCTCACAAATGCGCTTCTAGAAGAATAAACACACTTTTAAACCTTGTGGAACGCCTTCCCAGAAGAGTTGAAGCTGTTATAGCTGTAAAGCGAGGGCCAACTCCATATTAAACCCTACGGATTAAGAATGGGATGTCATTAAAGTTCATGTGCATGGAAAGGCAGATGTCCCAAAACATTTGGCAGTATAGTGTAATTCAAGTTCATGTACATGTACAATGATTTAAAATTATGTTTGGAACTAACATTTCAATGCCTAAGTGTAATGATAAGCAGTATTGTCCTTGGAAAGAAGAGTATTTTTCATATCTAGTCATGTTAAAAGGTAACAACCATCATTAGTCAAGTCTGAAAAGCCAAATTAAAACGACTGATGCAGAACCTTCAATTCCCCATGTTTTGTCAGTTTTAAACACACAGGCATGTCTACACAATTAGCCTGTGTAAATCAAAACTGCTCTGGAATTATTACGCTGGCCCAACCTGAGGGGCTGATTGACAAGGGAGAGTTGGGCAAGCTGCATTGTATCCTGCCACATGCGCTGTGTAAATGTCTCATGTATTGCATTTTGTCTCATGCCTTTTCATTTCTCTTGCAGTGGTTCTTACTACATGTATGGTCTTATTGTGATTCATTAGTGCATGTTATTCTAAAGAAATATAAAGTAATACATTGCATTGTATTAATAAACAATATTTTATAGTTTACAATGGTGCAATTACCATTGTTATGAAATACCAAGTTATGAAATTAAAAACTAAATAATGTATTGTTATTCATGATTTCTTTCCACATTAAAGGAGCTGTCTAATGCTATGGCATGCATTCTGACTTATTTAAAGAGGTAAAGAGTTGGATTCTCGTGCTAAACAAGCTTGTTTGTTTGTCTGCCATACAGGGCCATACAAAATTGTTTGTTTGTTTTTTGTATGGCCCTGTATGGCAGAATGTATGGTGGAATTCCTTGTATGGGCACCGGAAGAGCCCATGCACACGTCAGTCAGAGCGAGAGCGAGAGCACGTCCATCAATGAGGTTCGTTCAGGTTACAGAAGCCATCGGCAGTGTTGTCATTTTGATTTTCGACCACAAAATCAATTTGTTCAGCTTCCCAAAGAATCCAGCGTTAAGGGAACAGTGAATGCAGTTCGTTTTTCCGGGGTAGCAACAGAGTTGTGCAAGTGTGTTTGTTTGTTCCCGGCATTTCGGTGATAAATGTTTTATAAAAAGCTGGATTTGCAGATCGTTTGAAACCGAAAGATGGAGCGGTTCCAGTGATAAAACTGAAATCAAAGTGAAACTGCATCACATGTCTGTGTTTTGTTGGCAATTGATGCGTGTAATGTAAACAACACGAACGTGACTAACATGAGATTGGCAGAAACTGTGTGTGTGTAATGACCCCTGTCATGTTTTGAGTAGGCATTGCTTCCCTTGTCTCCTCTGATGAGACACCACTGGTTTATAGTAAGATTTTATTTCAGGATTACCACAATAAGTTCATTTTTTTTTCTTTCTTTTTTTGCCACAGTCATGTTCATCTGTTTAGGATGAAACTTTTAGCACCATTCACTGATTATTTCATTTTGAAGTTGCTGCAAATCAACATAATACCACTTTGCACATTTTTGCTGCTACAGGCACGGCAAATTTTGGTGGCCAATTTCGACAAAGCTTTTAGTGATAGAAGAAAATAGATTTGAAAGAGATTTGGAAAAACTGAGATGTCTGAGATGTCAACACTGAGATACATGGAAATGCTGTGGAGGGTGCACTTGACCTTCAGCTTCCTTATCCCAGTCAAAAAGCTTCCTCAAAAGTGGTTGTTGGAGAGTTGTAAACCTTCATAACTGACTGCTATTAACAATCCAATCAAATCCTGATGTATAAAAATCAATCGCCGCCTCATTCAATACCTGTTTGACTCATAAAAATGTCACATTCCAGAAGTAAAATGGCTTGCGAATGCCTTTTAATGTTGGATTCAAGGTCCCAGCCAAATAGGAAACACCAGATCGCCTCGCTCAGACCCCACTATCCTGCACTGGTTTTGAGTATTTAAGGATGCTACTTTGCTGGGTTATTTAATTAACCGCCTAGTGTTCCTTCTGTGCTCTCCCAGGAGGTTTTCAAAGAGCAGCCCGCAGTATAGATCACATCCATCCCATATTCCTTGCGGAGGTCTTTAATGTAAATTGTCTCCTAGGGAGACACACACAGTCTCTTTTCCTCAGTGCATTCCCTGTGTGTGTGATTGATCGTCCAGTCTTGGCACGTATATGAGTTTTGTTAGTACGAGCAGTGTCACGGCGCAAGGACAGACAGGGAAACCCAGCATGCAGTGTTATCAAAGAAACATTGCCCATGATCGAATATGTCCAGAGAGCATCTCTTGGGATGTGCACACACGTTCTAACGGGACTAGACTGACATGTTCTGTAGTCTCTCCACAGACCCTCCTCTTCTCTCCCTTTCTGATTTATGCCAATAAATGAAGCATCTCCCTCCTGCACCCTCCCTCTCTCTTTCTCTCTCTCTCTCCCTCCCTTTCTCTCTCCTCTCCTGTGTTCACGCTCTATCCCTCCCTGCATCTCAGTCACACTCGCCGGATCTCACAAAAGGAAGAGAGATGCGTGCAAACCCCGCAAGGTGGAGAATACGGGGGAAAGTTCTATCCAGCAGTCACTAAGAGCAAACGCACACAGCAGGGATCCGCCAGAGATGTGAGAGGTCCGAGTTGCCGCCCATCCCCCTGTCTGCTCGAGAAGACACCGGGGCCAGCTGCAATGACCTGGGTGAATGGGAAAGAGCTCTCTGTGAACCTCCACCTGTGCAGCTGCCAGCAAGCACTCGAGCTGCCCAAATAGGAGGGCATGACTGGTTGGGCTGAAACCGGCTGCTTCATGCAAACGCTCCTTCAAATATAGGTAAGGTTCAAGCTGCCATCTAATTCAACAGATTTAACCTCTGAAAGCATCAATATAATCCTCCATAGGGCTATGCGAGCTGTTGCTCTTGGTTTTGTGTTTGGTTCACGCTCTCAGAGAAACTACAGTGAGATTTGAGCGAGAGCATGGTTCGAACGAAGTTTGAAAATACAAAAGATATGCGTGTAAGAGATGCAAAACTCATGCCTTGGAGATGTGCTGGGAAAGCTCCTCATTAAAATTCAGAGTGTGTGGCAAAACAGACAGTAAAATGAAAAAAGGAACTATGCCTCAAGCAATTATATCTACTTTAAACTCAAATGAACTGTAATGCGAGCCATAGTCTTCGTCTTGCATAACCATAATTAAAACTCGTATACCTCGTCAGTGAACTCTGAATGCCAACAAAAGGATGTCAACAACATCATCTGGTGGCTTTGACAAGTGATCACCTTTCACTTGAGCTTGCCTTGCATTTACAGGACTGTAATATTCAGTTAGCAAGCATTAAAGGCACTATTGACTGAGGAAATGCTTCATTTGCAATGGACTGGGGTTCTGTGAAATCCTTGTGGTGGGGGTGAGGGGGATCTCAGCTGCAGGTTTAGTGCCGGTGAAAGATTTACACATGTGAATATTGTACCTCAGCTCACAATTTCAATGCAGGCAATCTGTGCTAATGAGCTAAATAACCATATTCAGTACACAAAATCAGCTGTGTTTACATTTGCATGTTTTTTGCATGAATAATAATGATGCTTGATTTTTTAAAGATGAATCTCTGGCAATCTTTCAGGAAATCTTTCTTTGTAACTGGATGCGCTTCTATATTTTACTGTGGGGAGATGTTGATCGCTGGCATAGATTAATGATGTGTTTAGCGAAGAGTGGAAATCTCATTTTGTGCATGTTGAGAATGGATAGGAAGGCATGACTAAGTGATTTTAGTCTGCTTTAACCATTAAATGTGGGATTTGATTGGGGACCCAACAGCTTTTGAAAACTGCACCATCATGTCCTCTATATTCAGTGACTGATTTGCTCTCAGGCCCGCTGTTCTGGTCCACGTTTACTCACATGTCCAATGCAATCTAATCTGAAATGATTAAACCTGTCATATGGTCTCCTGAGGACTATACAGTTATATGATCTTCAGTGTCTTGTTAACGCAATGGTTGGCCAACATCCCGAGTCGGACACAGCAGCTCATATGCATGTAAATGTGTACTCCAAACCAGAGCAATCTGTCGATTTTCAGTTAGAGCACAGCACGATAAAAGTTTATGACGGTATGAGAAAGCACCAGAATGCATTTCCAAGATTAAACCTGCATCGAAAGGTTGCATTTAGAGGTGATTGGGTCTGGTAGAGATTAGGTGTCCACCATTGTTTAGAGTAACATACATCACACTGCTGAGCTGTACACTGTAGAATGATCATGTCACCAGCTTCAAAGTGCCCCTATGCTATTTTAAAGGTCTAATTTTTTTCAAAGGTCTCCTTACAAGAGGTTTACATGCATCAAAGGTCAAAAAACACTTGAATTTTGTCATAATATACATTGCACATCACCACATTTTTCAATTATTTCAATTATTCTCAAAGTCTCCAAAAAAAAAAATGATGTTGATTTACCATATCAATCCGAGCGCGAGTCTGATGATGAAACATTGGAAGAACTAGATATTCAACCCAAACCACCATCACAAGGGCGACTTGAGCAGGACGTTTCTCAGTGATACGCTACTCGTTTTGAGGTTCATTATGAGATGTTGCAGCTGTAATTCCTCATCATCAGCATTAACAAGTGTGTGTCCATCAACAAACCCATGTGTGTGTTTCTAATTTATATTGGTGCACATGCGGGAACTGTATCAATAGCAGCGCATACGTTAGCCGAGCACTAACACCAATGACTGATGTAATGTTGGTAAAACAAATCTTGCTCCATCCTTTATCTTTACTCACAGTAGTAAGAGCGACTGCAAGGGGCTGCAAGGTCTCGAGACGCATCTTTTAAAAGTTGAACTTATTTTAACTTAAGCCCTGTGATGTAATGCTGTGTCATGTGTGAGATGCTGCAAAAGACACGAGACGTCAAGTACGTGTTTACATAGAAAAGCAACGGAGAAGCAGCGCATTGGAATGGAAAAATGTGTTCTGTATGAGCAGCCCCTCAGGCAACAAAAAATCTAATTAACCTGATATAAAATCAATGGAAGTCTATGCAATGTATGTTTTACTAATATAATGAAACGTGTGTGTGTGTGTGTGTGTGTGTGTGTGTGTGTGTGTGTGTGTGTGTGTGTGTGTGTGTGTGTGTGTGTGTGGACTGGTAATCCCTACGGTATGGGGACAAAATGTCCCCACAAAGATGGCAATATCAAATTTTTGTCCTTGTGGGGACATTTTTTGGTCCCCATGAGGAAAACATCTTATAAATCACACTAAGTGATTTTTTTGAAAAAGTAAAAATGCAGCATGTCTCCTGTGATGGGTAGGTTTAGGGGCAGGGGCAGTGTAGGGGATAGAAAATACGGTTTGTACAGTATAAAATGCATTACGCCTATGGAATGTCCCCATAAAACATGGAAACACAACATGTGTGTGTGTGTGTGTGTGTGTGTGTGTGTGTGTGTGTGTGTGTGTGTGTGTGTGTGTGTGTGTGTGGACTGGTAATCCTACGGTATGGGGACAAAATGTCCCCACAAAGATGGCAATATCCAATTTTTGTCCTTGTGGGGACATTTTTTGGTCCCCATGAGGAAAACATCTTATAAATCACACTAAGTGATGTTTTTGAAAAGTAAAAATGCAGCATGTCTCCTGTGATGGGTAGGTTTAGGTTAGGGGCAGTGTAGGGGATAGAAAATACGGTTTGTACAGTATAAAATGCATTACGCCTATGGAATGTCCCCACAAAACATGGAAACACAACATGTGTGTGTGTGTGTGTGTGTGTGTGTGTGTGTGTGTGTGTGTGTGTGTGTGTGTGTGTGTGTGTGTGTGTGTGTTGGTAATTACAAACATTCTCCTCTTTTTTATATATTTGTACTTGGTCTTACATTTTGTAAGCTGGTTTAACATGCAATAATACTGAATTCGGTAAATTAATAATAAGGTTTTTTGTTTAGTTTAATAAGCCTAAATTTCTAAGTGAAACTTAGATTAATTCACTTTACAGATATTTTTGTATATTTTATTGCACTGTTTTCCCCTCCTCATCATTCCTCTCAAGCTTTCCGGGCAGCGGTGTGTTTCCTGTTGCTATTTAAATAAGTTTTAATTCTTCATAATTATCTTTTCATTATCAGCCCAGAAATACACCGCACTAACTCTCACCAGCAGGGGATCATATTGTCTTGGGACTGGATTTGCTGCAAACGTAACGCTTCACTGTGCATGCTGATGAACTAATCACAAACTCAGGAGTTGCCAGAGAAAGTTTAGTTTGAGTTTAGTGGTACATCGTAAACCTGGTGGCATTTGTTTGGTTTTGTCAGCTTGAATCTTATAAGGCCTCAGATCACTTGTCATGGTTTACTTTGCATTAATGACTGTACATTAGTTCTTACTCAAGTTTCAAGATGACAGTAAGACTTTGTATTTGACTCCTCCTGAACAAGGGTCCCGCTGGTTCGGCAGTCTGCACACGTTCTGAGTCTTTATTGGGTTCTGCATGAGACAAGGGAGGTCAGAGGCTGGGTTAAAATTAGAAACATGACTCAAGCTTTTCAGCTGGAGGTGTTGAAGGAGTCAAAGGACAGATGATAATAGATCAAGGGTGACTAGAAGACAGGTCTTTGCACATAGAACCAAATTATTCAATCAAATGTTTTATTTGACTTTTTCTGTCCCATTAAAACTACTTTAAAGGGGTGGTTGATTTCCCCTTTCTACAAGATGCCGTGCAGTTTTTGTGTGTCCCTTTAAATGCAAATGAGCTGCTGCTAAAGGGGCGGAGCTTCAAGAACAGCAGCTCTGATTACCTCATACAGACAGGAAATGAAACTGTTCAGCCTTTTATGTTCAAACTGGAGTCAGACAATAATGGAGAGACTCAAGAAGAAGTGATAACGTGTAAATGAGACAGAACGTTTCTGAAGGGTTAGTTGATGAATTTATGTAGCTGATGTGGAGTTTCTATCTTCAAGTCATCGATTAGCATATTCTGTAATGATAATCTCACCCCCTTTGTTGTGTGTTCTCAGGGGCGGGTTTATGTACATTTCAGGGTTAGTGATGTCACTAACCCGGGAGGAAGCTCGTTGTAGTCCCTACCACCCGTTTGTTGTAGTCCTTAAAAAGCAATTTAAAAATATATCTCCCATTGTGTTGAACTTTGAGCGTTGTAACTTTACAACATTACACACTAACTGAAATCATAAAAGTGAAATCATAATCAACCACCCTTTTAATTATTGTAGCCCAACACTTTTTTTTTTTACTTTGATAAAAAAGATAATTTCAAGGTGGTAACCATGTCTTAGTTATTGAGGGGACCAATGTTTTTGGGGGTTTTCGTGAGGTGTTATTGGTCTTATTGATTTATTTTAAGGTGCACTGTGTACATTTTAGCCGCTTTGCAACACTGCTCACCCCTCCCTTTCGAAGCACATAGAGAAGCTACGGGGGCCAACACATGACAAAGATGTTACCGTTTGAGACGGCAGAGCGTGACTAGCGCTCTGTAGAGAAGTTTGACCGTTTCATTACGGTTCATTACGTAAGGTCTTTATACACCACTGAAAACATAATTATGGATATTATATTGCATTTCTGTCAATAGATCCTCATAAATGTTACACACTGCACCTTTAAAGGAATTAAATTATTAAATGATTAAAAGGGATTTAAGGAAATAAAGAAAAAGAAATAAGAACGGTAAAAGTTCCAGTTCTACTGTAGTTATGAAGTAAAAAATAAAATAAAATATGCACACATTCACTCTTATTCGTCGGCTTAATATGTAAAAATGCTAAATTTTTCTTGTCACGTCAAATTCAGTTATGATTTACATAAATTTGTGAAATTTAATTAAAAATGTCAATTAGTTTGCATCACTTGATATATCTGTTGGTCGCTGAAAGTTTTTATGGTAAAACAGTCAAATATTAAATGTTTAGCTACTTACATCTTACGACACCCTCTTTCACTGCTATAACTAAAGTGTCACGCTGGAATGCGCACCAACAGTAAGCCCCGCCTTCTTTGATTTGATTGGCCATCTCACTCATCCTGACAGTGACGAGCGCTGTTAGACCGCTGAGACAGACCAACCGAATATATACACCATTTTACTTTTGTCATCCTAGCAACAAACAGATTTGGCCATTTCAAATTTTTCAGGGAACCTTGTCCTCCTCAATGTCTATGGAGATTACGGCTTTGGCTCATTTATAGGGGAGAGCGGGGCACAACCTAACACTTTTTGACTTTCTCAGTTTATGTAAATCCACTTGGGGTTCAGAGTATTTATTTTTTCCCACATTAATTCCACACGTCTAGTACAGTTATGTGGTTTTGTTTCATTAATACAGTGTGTACTTTTTTCTTGATTTACCCCGAAAGAATGGAAGTGAAATGTGACAACATGCCCCATTGGAGGGGCACACTGTAACATGAGCAAATGACAGCTTAAAATGTTACCTGATATAATCAAAAAAATGTCCATGACAAACTAAAATATTTTGTCAATAAAATACAATTATTAACTTTTTCAAATAAAATAATGGCATTTTTTTATCATTAAAAACATTTTTGATTTTGACAACAAATTCATTGGTAAATACAGCTATACAGCATTAAAAACATAATAATAATGAATAATTTCTGAACATTGACTCTATTCACCCTTTTCTCATGGTTTCTCATAAACTTATACAATATAAAATCATATTTCTAATAGGGGCTCATTGTAACGCAGGGTTACACACACCCCATCTGTACAACTGGGATTTAAGCGCAATTTTTTTCTCTAAATAATGTTGATATGGCAACTTGTAAATACACAAAGTTTTGTCATCCTGGCACGTGTGGAAAGTGTTCAACCATGTGCGTTACAACTAACCCCGCGTTAGGTTGTGCCCCGCGCTCCCCTACACCTTTTCCACCGAGGCAGTTTGAGTGCTGGTTCAGAGCCAGAGCCTAGTTTCAAATCAGGTCTGCCTAGAAACAAATGCCATGACTCCAAACTCCCTCGTGGAAGAATGAGCGCTTACTAAACTAAACGCTGGATGTGTGAAGTTTGCTGCTCCATTGTTGCTTTATACTTGCACAATGGTCTTGAATGAATAATTTATAGATGCATGCCGGTCTGTTATTGCAGTCGACTACAATTTACATTTTAACGGCGATAAACATAACACGGAACAAAACAAACTGTGATTGGTTGCGTTACATGTCAGTCAAACGTCCTCTTGGGCGGTCCTTGACCAACGAAAGCTGCGATAGAGTCCAGACCTTCTGTCGTCAGTCTGAAGATCTGGCTATGCGAGACTAGGAAAGATGAGACGTGTGCAGTGATGTAAGACCTGGTTCTGTGGTGGCTCTCTAGCCTGTGGAAAGGCAAACCGGTTCATAGAAGGCTCGTCAGTCAAACCAACCCTGAACCGGTAATAGCTCTGAACTTGCACCCGGTTCATGCTGGTGGAAAAGGGGTATCAGATGGTAGAATATATGAATATATATGAAGTACCAGTGTTGTAGTCGAGGTCAGCTTATGAGAAGTCTGAGTCCTGAGTAGGTCGAGACCAAGTCAAGGTTGAGACTTATTCTTTCATCTGCGATGAACTAAGCCGCTTTGTTTTGGTTCACAGCTCTTCACAGCTCACACACAGAGTGCTCCAATCCACAGACACGATAACACAGAGTAGACAACATATACGAGTCGGCACAGACCATAAAACGAATACGCAGTCTCGAGTCCGGGACCACATGCTCCCCAATGGAAATTTGTTCTTGTGTTGTAGTACTCGAGACTCGAGATTTCTTGAAGGTCTTGTCTCGGTCTCAGACTTTGAGGACTCTGGATTTTGTTTCAAGACCACAACTGCTGGGATATCACTAATTTGCCTGATTTATTTATTTATTAACATCATTAATGTGATTAGATGTAAAACGTACTGCTTGAGATGCAATCAATAACTTATTACTGATTTATGTATTTTGCGGTTCAGAAATTAATGAGGGATTGTGTCAGAAATGTCACCAAAATTAATACAAATGCTCACACAAATTCAAGATATTGGATTTATTGGATCAGTTTTTTTTACATTATAGCATGTGATATGAGCAAGAGAGCTGTTTCACACTTTTGAGCATGACGGCAAACATGATATTGTTTTTATCCAAATATACAATATATTTTATTCTCAACATTATTTATGCATTTGTAATTTGCCCAATTCAGATGCATCTTCTGTACCACGTCTGCAGTGCAAAGATGAATTTTGTTCTTCATGATTTAATTTGATTGTTAAGAGCTCTACATAGTCTATTATTCTAATTATATGTATTGATTAAAAATAAATAATTTCTCAGGTGGTATCTTTATGACTACAACACTAGTAGGACTTGAGATTGAGTCAGGTCTCGAGTACCAGCTACAACACTGTGAAGTACATTTATATTCAGAAAGATGCAGTTTAAAAACTAGCTTATATCGGGGAAATGTGATCCACCTTAAGCTAACAGCATGCATAACTAAAAGAACGGCGCAGGCATATGAAGAGGTTGGCGTGTCATATATTGTTGATTGCAGACTGAAGTTGATGCAAATGCAGTAGACGCAGCTGAGCTGCAGTGCAGTGACACACACAGAGCTATTATACAAAGCACACCCACTCTAGTGAACACTCACCAATTACACTCGATGGCATTTGAGATTAGCAATAAAAATTATTATATGGTTTTCCAGGATTTGTGACACTACCTCGCCATTAGACTTCATGCCATCACTGCTAATAAGAGTTAAAACCAACCCATGCATTATATTCCGCACAAAGAAAATGAGAATTACATAATTTTTTTATGACAGTTAAAGTTACACTATGCAACCTTTTTCGTTCAAAATATACAAAATTGATATAATGAGCGAGTGCATAATGAGTCCGGATTTCAAACTTATCTTGAATCACAGTGCACCTATAATGAGCTTAAATATTCTGACTGCAGCAGGACGGCATTATTTTTCACATGACAGTAATGAGATGTTTTGGGATTTTATGTTATTTACATGGTTACTTTCCAAAGGCGCGTTTGGAGTCTCGTTCATGTTGGGAACAACAGGGCTAAAGGCACACCTTAAGGAAAATGTGCTCTCTCTTGAAGGAGATCCCATAATATGATGGTTTCATTATAAATCTAAGGTGGACACCCAACTTAATATATGATATTTTGGTAACACTTTACAATACCAGTGCACTAATATGCATTAATCCGTGCTTAACTAATGCACAGATAATCATGAGTTAATGTATGACTTGTGAAGAATTAAACCATTTATTAATGATCACTGCATCAGCAACTAATGCACATTCTATAGGATTAATAGGTTGAATAATATATTAATTGCTATTAATTAAATATGACATCATGTATTAATTCCATACTAGCATATTATATGAACTAATAATGTAAATGTAATGTGTTAATCACCACAATGGGTCAAAGCCATGCATTTGATGTTTTGGAAAGTGCTGAGGCAAGTTTGTGTGCCATTTAATGATTTCGAGGAAAATCTAATCAAAGGCGTCTTTTACTGCGGTGCACCTTTAGCCCATTGTACCCTATTATGTTTAAACGCAAAGTAACATTTGCCGTGAAAAAGCCTGAATTTGTGTGAAATTATAATCAGCAGGTCAGGGAATTATCCAAAACTGTTGGTCGTGGTTGTTTCATGTGCCAATCATCTACAAACTCCATTAATGGCAAAGCAAAGCCTCTGGCTACCACCACATCACATCTATGCAAAGCCTTAACTACTTTTTTTTTTCTTTTTTTTTGAGTGATCTCCATTTAGTTCCCATGGAAACCTTTTGTAACTCATAGCAGGATAGATGAAAACAAAGATACTGTGCACAGACGGAGAGAAAGAGAGGGAACTGTGGATGAGAGTCCACCTACTCAGAGCTGAACAGAACAGCTCTTACCGTGGTCAGAGAGCAGCCACTCACAGCACTGCCACATCAACACTACAGCTTCACTCCCAAACCCTCACTGCTATAAATACAGCTCTCATTCACACGCTATATTAAAGACAACATCAAACTTGATTGTAGTTACAAATATTTGTATTTTTTGGCAAATGTCCGTTGTCTCACAGTGCATGATTCATCAGTGCATGTTATTCTAAAGGGGATCGACACACTGCTAATATGCGTTTCATAGGGAAGGCCGGTGGTTTGTTGCATATCTATGGTGGAACAAATATTAAAACCTAATTAGTTGCAAATAAAAGTCCTCCTCGGGTGAGAAACTTGTTATTGTAACATACATGACGTGATCTTTTTGGAACATTGCTCAAAGATGGCATTAGCATGGGATCTATAGATGCATAATCCGTGATGTAAGAAAGTATGTTTTTGCTGACAAGAGAGGTCACAGCCACGGCACATTTTGGATGCCTCTCCTGTTCAACACATCTGATTTATATCATCCACTTATTGGTAGAGACTTCAAAACCTGAACTGGCTTGTCAGATGAGGCAGACATCCAAAATGAGCAGGGATGTGGTTCACCCGGATCAGGATTAATTGTGCATTCAAGCCATTTTGGAAAGATAGGAACGTCCAAGTCAAAATTAAGAGTTGCATATATCGATATATATACAGTCAAAATGAGTCAGACACCATATACAGTAATTTTTTACTAGTGTGTGCAGGACACTATAGTTTATTTATGTGAAGTAGCAAAATAAAGTAAACTGTGACATATTATACCCAAGCATTCTTCATACACTGACTACCAGTAAAATATATACATATATATATATATATATATATATATATATATATATATATATATATATATATACATAATAATTATACACACACACACGTATAATGTAAACACAAACTTTTATTTTATTATATATATACACTCTGCTTAGATTTATTCCACTCTTCTTGGCAGTAGCTTTCCTTTTTATTAAACCCAGTTGAGGAATGAGGTGTTGACCCGGAGCGTGTCCTCAGGTTAGCATCATGCTGAAGCACTTAAGAGTCCTCCAGAAGAGGAACTAGAAGATCCAATAATACAGACTTCTGCTGATGAGACCACTTCTGAGAGCTCACACTATAGAGTACATGCCATTTTTTAGATCAAAATGAGATTCAAAATGAGATCCTCTTAATATGTCGTTCTGTCTCAAGTCATGTCTAATTTTCACAACTCATGAGTTCTTTGTCCACTAGGGATTTGTTGAAACATTTTTTTTTTAATGTTTTGTCAAGTGAATGTTTGACACTCACTACAACATATTAAACAAACTGTACTTCCATCCCTCAAAGCCACAGTTTTGTTCCTGTCAAATTAAATATGCTGTTGACTCTGACCTGCAAGAAGTCCTTTCCCAACTGCAAACACAATGCCAGGAGCATGTTGAGACATGAGAGGGCCTTTTTATTTAAATGTGGTACCAGAGGAGCAGGATCTGTTCAAGTTATGCACCTGTGCAGTGCATGTATTGCATATCCCAATTTAGTACCTTTTATGTGGTGCTTGATGGATCTGTTTATGTGGACGGTGATTTTAAATCTACGTGCATTGGTTCCTGAACACTGTTTTGTTACAGTAAATCTGTAAGTAGATTTTGCTCTGCTTCACAGACATCTTATCAGTGTTAAATGCATACTTGAATGCAGAATGGTAGATACTTGAATACAAAAATGCAGTAATTTAGAAGGAAATGGATTGCAGATTTCATTGCTTGAAGATGTGTAAAAATAACAGCAAGAGCTATAGTGCTGATTAGACAATTAATTAACACCACATGAGTCCTTTTCAATCACTGTCAGTCTCGGCTTGAGATATTTGCATGATTCACTGCCACAGCCATCCGTGTGTGTGTGTGTGTGTGTGTGTGTGTGTGTGTGTGTGTGTGTGTGTGTGTGTGTGTGTGTGTGTGTGTGTGTCTTCAATCTACAAGATACTTGCTAATGGTAAGTACAGAGGGCTCCAAATGTCTGAGAGCAATAATGATAATCTAAAAGTTAAAGGCACAATATGTAATTTTTTGCCACTAGAGGTCGCTTATTCAAAACAAAAGCTTGATGATGCCTTGATTTCATGGAATCATGGGAGTTGTCATCACCTCTATAGCAGGTGGAAAATAATCCATTGGGACTCGGCCAGAAATCATATTCATGGATGAGCTAATGTTTTTTTTTTTTTTTTACGTTACTGTATGAAGCATGGCGGAGCTGAACGAGGCGCTGGAGTGATTGCTAATGAGAGACGAGCGCGACACAAGACTCCAGAGCTTTTATTATGAACGCAGACGATGCTTCTTCTTCTTCCGCTCATGTGTATGGGGGGGAACGCAGCGCTGTTTATCATATTACACACATTTGAGTGTGTTGAAGGTTATGATATACCACTACTCTGTGCTACTCTGTGTGTTCGCTCGGCGGCTGCTATGAGACACTTGTTCACACTGCAGTGAGAGACCGATATTAGGCATGGTAAAGCATGGTACTCTGTGCGGTAAATCAAGAACACCAGATTTAAACAATAAGACTGACTGTGTTGAGCTGGAGAACAATTATTCGAAAGTATCCAAACATGTGCTCACCTGTCTAATAAAACTCAGTATATTAAAGGGTGTCGGAAACAAAAAAAAATGTGGGTGGATACTCTCACAGATACATTTTACTGGAGTAGATGCCATTTTCATTAATTACAAATATATCGCCTTGTTTACTAAACGTATGATTGGGGCAGACAAAATTATGGAAAACACAGAATCATTTGCAGCAACAATAGAGTAGGGGTAAGACGCATGGCATCAAGGTTTGACACAAATCAACCCGAGGTCTGAATCTGCCTTTCACCGAACTCGCTCTACTCCCTCTTCCAATCACATATCAGACCGGAAAGGCATTTATTTTCAATAAAAATGAAGAAAATATTAGAAAAGTGAAAATAAAGTGTAACGTGTTTAATAAGTGTTTCAGTTAGGGGTAAGTAAACATGTGCTGAATTAGAGATTAAAGTGAGTGGGTCCAATATCATTGCTCTTAAAAAGTGTGAGGGTCTTGTCCCACTCACACACAATGGTTCCGATGCCCATTTATTAAAACATCTTTGGTGTTTCCATGGTTTTTACGAGAAATCGAGAGTAAAGCAGGTATGTTGTTACGGTCCGTGTCCTGGTTAAAATTGCTTATTTCTCAGGATTTAAACATTTTTCGAAACATTTGGGTAATGTAAGTACACAGGTTAACAAAATATGTAATGTTCTAGTGGGTTTTTTTACAGTGCCTTTAAAGCAAAAAAAAAAAAAAATAGATGTCTTGTTTTATTTTATTTATTACAACCAATCAGAACATGTCTGATGTAATGAGGCGGCTGGTGACGGAGCTCAGCACAGAATCATCAGTGGAGAACTTGTGCCTGATGAAGACATTGTGCTGAGCTGAAAGAAAAAAAAGTGTAATAGAAAAAATGTGTCCTAAACCTGATTCAAATTTGTGTTTTAGATGTACAGAGTTATTTGACATTCTTTTGATAACATAAAAGTTACTTTATACGTTTACTTTGTTTAATTTAATTAATTTGTTTGTTTGTTTCTGAACATCTTTATTACATGTATAACTTGTAATATGTTTATGAAATATGCTTGGGAAGTTGACATGTGGTGTGCATCTAAAAAAAAGTCAACTGCATTTTGCTAATTATTATGATTTATTTTTTTACTTGTCACACAGCATAACTATATGTAAATAAAATTAACAAAGTCAATGTGAAGGAAGGAAATACAATTAAAACCAAATAGCAACAGAGTCTAAAATATACATTTTTATTTTACAGATGAAATTACTTAAAATCTTATGTTACATGTCATACACAAGTCACGGACATTTTATGCATATTTACATTTCCATTTTCTTTTCTTTTAACTGTATCAAAACCAAATGGGGAAACCAAATCTGAATCAAAGTTATTCACAAGAGTGAACCTGGAAAAGACACACACAGCTGAAAGGTCTGAAAGGGCCGACGGGACGATTCAATCCCATGCCTTTTACTGCGGTACAATCCAATACTAGTTAAATCTTTCATAAGGTTTTTATAAAATAAAAATGGAAAAGAGATATGCAGAAAAAACATAGATATATTCACTTAATATTTCATCAGAATTTAATGGATTTCTTTTTCCTTTTTTTTTTGTCTTGTCTTGCATAGAGCAAGTTCTGCTTCTATCTTCTATATTATGTCCACTACATGTTAGACTTGGACACTTCAGAAACAGACCTACAAAAACATTTAAGACATATTTACACACACACACACACACACACACACACACACACACACATGTTGTGTTTCCATGTTTTATGGGGACATTCCATAGGCGTAATTTTATACTGTACAAACCGTATTTTCTATCCCCATACACTGCCCCTGCCCCTAAACCTACCCATCACAGGAGACATGCTGCATTTTTACTTTTTCAAAAAACATCACTTAGTGTGATTTATAAGATGTTTTCCTCATGGGGACCAAAAAAATGTCCCCACAAGGACAAAAATTTGGATATTGCCATCTTTGTGGGGACATTTTGTCCCCATACAGTTTACCAGTCCACACACACACACACACACACACACACACACACACACACACACACACACACACAAAGGAAAATGCATAAAGCAACTTAGCATATAATATGCAGAGAGAGCTGTAAGTTAGCCATGGATGATGTATTTCCCTTAAAAGTGCAACATTTATTTGAGCATACCAAATGATCTTAGCAGCACTGTAAAACTCATAAAAATATTCATTTTAATCTCAATAAAAATCATAGTCAGAATTTTTGCCTTATTTTCCAGTTTATATTCACATAAATTTACATGATAGGAAAAATGTAAATTTGATTGCGACTTGAGGACAATATGGTAACACTTTTTATGCACTATGTACTCAACCGTGTAGTGTATGAATTTAATAAGGTTATTTTGTCATCCAGCATTGGAGTCCGATGCCCCTCCTCCTCCCCTGCGACAGTGGAGTGCATGAAGTGTGCAACATTCCACACTTCGTTTTTCCGGTTAATGAAGTGCATCATACAGTGCACTTTTTCTTTTTGGATTTTTCTAGTGTAAACACACAACGTGCATCATCGCAAAATGAAATATAATAGTGCATAAGTACACAAATTGGGACACACCTTGTGACAGGGAGATTCACAAGGGTGCACCAATACGATACACTATGCTCTTATACATTAGGCACATTTCGATTGTCCACTTTAGACATTAACTATTAGGGCTGTGTATCGCCATGAATCTGGTGATACGCATCATGGCGTTGTGATATGATGCATTGTGATACTGTAAGAAAGGGTTCAGGAAGAGGATCTAATTTAAGAAAAATTGTCATAAAGAACAACATATGCATAAAACCTGAGCAAAAAGGTTTATTTTATTTAATCAGAACACTGAGATCTGCATGTGCATTTATCAGTCCCTGTAACAGCCAAAAGCATAGCTCTAGTTTTGTGAAATCTGAGTAAAGGAAACAGTAAAGTCCTTAGGA
This sequence comes from Gobiocypris rarus, assembly GCA_023029165.1. Taxonomy (NCBI): domain Eukaryota; kingdom Metazoa; phylum Chordata; class Actinopteri; order Cypriniformes; family Gobionidae; genus Gobiocypris; species Gobiocypris rarus. Next base: position 13,862,340 of record CM040932.1, on the reverse strand, counting down.
TTCTTTTTATACTATATATACACTATATTGCCAAAAGTATTGGGACCCTCCAAATCATTGAATTCAATCACTTCCATGGCCACAGGTGTATAAATCAAGCACTAGGCATGCAGACGCTTCTACAAACATTTGTGAAAGAATGGGTCGCTCTCAGGAGCTCAGTGAACTCAAGCGTGATACTGTGAAAGGTTGCCACCTGTGCAATAAGTCCATTTGTGAAATTCCACAAAGTGGAACCAATTGGGAACAACAGCAACTCAGCCATGAAGTGGTAGGCCACGTAAAATAACAGAGCGGGGTCAGCGCATGCTGAGGGTCAGAGTGTGCAGAAGTCGACAACTTTCCTCTGAGTCAATGGCTACAGACCTCCAAACTTCGTGAAGCCTTCAGATTAGCTCAAGAACAGTGCGTAGAGAGCTTCATGGAATGGGTTTCATGGCCGAGCAGCTCATCCAAGCCTTACATCACCAAGTGCAATGCACACCATCACACCAATCACGCTTCTCTCTGGCAGTCCGATGTACGAGTCTGGGTTTGGCAGTTGCCAGGAGAATGTGCCTGACTGCTTTGTGCCAAGTGTAAAGTTTGGTGGAGGGGGGATTATGGCGTAGGGTTGTTTTTCAGGGGTTGGGCTTGGCCTCTTAGTTCCAGTGAGAAAACTCTTAATGCTTCAGCATACCAAGACATTTTGGACAATTTCATGCTCCCAACTGGGGAAGGCCCCTTCGTGTTCAAACATGACTGTGCAACAGTGCACAAAGCAAGGTACAATATACAAACTTTTACTTGCCAAGTTAAAGGTACTTATTATCTTTGTTAATTTTACTTAACTTGGTTTACAATTTAATTCACTAACAATTTTAGTGAAATTTACTGTGCAAAAACGAAAGAAAAAAGTAACTTATTGTTTTTTTCCTGACATCTCTGGCAATGTGTCACGAGACGGCAAATTTTGAATATGTAAGAAATGCGAGATTTGACAATTATGGTCGCAATTGTTGAATAAAGGCTTTAATTTGTGTCTGTTCTTCACAAAAAGCAGCCATATGGATTCATAACATCTGGATTAAAGCGCACCAAAAAATTGATTACTTATTTCAAATTAAGTAAATGAGTCAACTGCAGTAAACAAATGTGACTGAAAACGAATCATGAAATCAACAGTATCAATGAATGATTCATTCCATTAATTCAATATTCATAAGTGAGGCTTTGTAAAAGTTGTTCATATGCTTTACCTTTTATATGCTGTCAATATTGTACGTTCCAGTTAAACGTTAGTAAATGTACGTGTGTGGTAGAACCACATTTTATGTAAAATACTCAAGAGATCACGTCGGACATTGCTACATTGTCACCCGTGAATCTGCTCAGTATGCATGTTGTTTATAAATACAGTTTGTGAAAACTGTGAGCTCTGGGGCTAAAAACAGAAATGCTGATAAAGTTCATGTATTCCAGTGGGCTCACAATCAGAGACCACACGTTCAGCTCAGAGCATGCAAGCACCATTTTCTGCTGGCCCTTCATTTCATTGAGTACAGCAATTAGAGTAATGACATTAAGCAAATTACAACACTAAAACAGACACTAGGTACGTGAGCACCATACCTCTCAGCGATACGTTGAGTTCATACTGGAGGCAGCATGAGATCTCTGGTTTGAGGGAAATGAATGATAGGTTGGCGTGAATAAGATGAAGCGTGAACGTTAATATCGTTGAGCCGTATACCTGATGCTAGCCATAGAAACTAGACATCTGCTCATAAATACTCAAGATTTCTGCAGCGCCTCTACATTGGAGCCGGAAACTCAGATGTGTGTGGCGTGCGGTGAGGCTGACTCAAGAACCGACGTGATTGATTGCACCAACCTTTTCCAGCGCTGCCATTTTGTGTTTGTGTTGGGAGGACACAATTCCCTGGACCACTGGGGAAGGCATTGAATGACATTGCATAAAGCATGCATAATGATACAGCGGTCCATGCTAGATGTCTGCATGCATTTCCATTTATTTGGTGTTTTATGTGCTGTTTGCTTAGATGCTTTGTGGAAATGATGCAATTGGACACTCTATTTTCAGACTAGTTCTATCCAGAGGGAAAATTCTGTCATTTACTCACTCATGTCATACCAACCCAAATTACTTTATTACAATCAACTGTCATCAAAAACTGTTTAAAAAAATGATGCAATAGTCTTCTGAAATTGTATGATAGGGATTTTTAATGAGAAACAGACTGAAATTTAAGTTTAATTTTCAAATTATTCATTTTTCCTTCAATATGGAAGCTTGTTTCCGCCACAAAAAAATAAAATAATTGCAACTTTTTATCTCAGAATTCTGACTTTTTTTCAGAATTGCAAGAAAGTCAGAATTGTGAGAAATAAACTCGCAATTTCGAATTATGAAGTCCAGTTCTCAGTTAGCAATTGCGATTTTATATCACGTAATTCTGACTTTATAACTCGCAATTCTGACTTGAAATGTAAACTCACAATTGTGAGATAAAAGTTGCAATTTAAAATGTTTCAAAATCTTCTGTGGCAGAAACAAGCTTGCATACTTCAGTGACTGGATCATTGAGTTCATCCAGGCTGCCTTTGTGATTTGGATAAACATTCACTGAAAGGATCTGACTCAGAAGAATGATTCATTTAGGAATTGGACATTGATGCTTCTCTGACAAACAAATGGAGAAATGTTGGTGTCTCACAAAGCTTTTTATGACTTTAGGACCTGCTTTACACCTGATCACTCGATGGGTTATCTCTGATTGAATTTGATCAGATTTAAAGTGTAACTTTGCTGAGTTTGAATTGCTACAATATTGATAGTATATGTAAATGAGCAATGTTTACTTGGGGGATCACCTTTCTAATGTAGCAAAGTTTTATTAAATGGCCATTTTGCCAGCGATGAAATACCCATTTAAATCGATCAGTTCAGGAGGTGGTCTGAGACACATTTCAGACAAAACTGGACAAGTGTAAATGAATCTTTGTTAAGCCACAAGTGTAAATTTGACTGAAAATGATAAACTAAGCTGATAATAAACAAATTGCAGCACATATTTTGCTTTCAGTAACGTGAACCCCATTAAATATAGCATAAAGAGTGGAATTGAAGATGGGATTAATATTCGTTTTGCGCAGACACATTTATGTTGTCAAGGGTAAATGAAACAGTTTTCTGATCTGTAAAAATGCATTAAGTGACAAGTGTAAATAGGCCCTTATAGGAATATAAAGCACAAATTGACTACCTTTACTGATGCTCAGTCCCCATTTATTGAGATTGCATGGAAAAGAGCATTCCTCTTGTGCGTGATGAAAGAAAGTCATGAGGGTGAGCTATGCCTTTAAGAGTCCACATGTGTGAATCTGGTCTGCCATCTGTCAGTGACATCTGTCAAGATTCAGAGTCCATATTGGCCCCGTGCTCTGGGATGTTTGCAGATGAAAGGACACTCTTCTTTACTACAGTAGGAAAAGTGGAGGAATATGCTCTCTCAGCTGGATTGAGCAATATGGCAAATGAAGTCATTTTTATGTGTACAGTGTATTTGCTAATGTTTATATATCTTAATATATTCATGCCTTATAGTCATATTTAGCAGATTAGAGCTAGACAATAATATTGTTAACATATTAAATATTACGCCTTCATGGTAGTTCCGTAAGTGATGGCCTACAAGAATAGCGCAACCATTCAAATAAATTTGTATACTCATGAGTTGATCCAAAACCATGGTGAAACGTTTTCAATTGCAATGGAACTTTGGAATGGAATGGAACTTTTGGACTTTGGAATGGAACTTTGCTCCATTCCAATCAACCCACCTCACAGAACAATCAATGTTTCATGTCTTGAAACCTTAAAGACTGTTAGCTACATTACAGCTTTAAAATACAACTTTGAAGCATGACTCACATTGTATACGAGAGCTGACATTAGCTGGGAAAATGAGAGTGCTTGTTTGTGTCTTTACAACCCACATAGAAAAGCTTTTAAAGCAGGAAGGAATCAGACACATCAGGATTAGGATCACCAAAGGTCTGTGTAAAGTGTTTTTAAATGTCAATGAATTACATAATGAAATGATAATGACAGATAATGACAATTTGAATAAGTTCAAACTTTTCCACATTAAACTGCTACAAACATACAGCACTAAAATGTAAGATAAAATAGTCAGAGTTGTCCATTTTAAGTGTTCGATCAATTCTCAAAAAAAAAAAAAAACATTTTCTTTACTAAATCACCTGTTTCATCCATCCGTCAATCCATCCATCCATTTTCCGAACTGTTGGTCCTGTAAGAGGTGATTGGAGCCTTTCCTTGTGTCTCAGGCCATAAGCTCACCTGTTTCAGTGGATTTCAAATATTGCAGTTCTTCCAGGGATGTACAGTAGGAGACCAAGATACTTCACTCTCTGAGATGACTTACTCTCTCGGTTACTTATAAGGTTTGGTTTTATACAAAAATACTTGTTCTCTCTAGCCGTGGCTTTGTGTGCTGTATGTTTTGTTTGCATGTTTTACAATTCCTGCTAGCCAAAGTAATGATGTTATACTATTTATTTGGAATAATCAAGGCCAAATATTTAATATCACCAAACACGAAAATAAAGGGAAAAAAATAGCAATGAGGCAGCTATGGCTGCAATATGGCTTTATTCTGGTACTTATACTTAAATATGACATATATGAAATTATATTATAATTTAAAAGGCATGATTTTAGTTAGGGGGAAAGGCTTTTATCTTGTCTCCTGGTGCCACAGGAGGGAGCAATGAGCATTAAACGGGTGGTTGATTATGATTTCAATTTTATGATTGCAGTTAGTGTGTAATATTGCTGTTTGAGCATAAAAAACATCTGCAAAGTTACAACGCTCAAAGTTCAAAGCAAAGAGAAATATTTTCTTTTAAAGAAATTGCTTTTTAAGGACTACAACAAACGGCTGGTAGGGACTACACGAGCTTCCTCCCGGGTTAGTGACATCACTAACCCTGAAATGTACATAAACCCGCCCCTGAGAACACACAACAAAGGGGGTGAGATTATCATTACAGAATATGCTAATCGATGACTTGAAGATAGTAACTCCACATCAGCTACATAAATTCATCAACTAACCCTTCAGAAACGTTCTGTCTCATTCTACATGTTGGCACTTCTTGAGTCTCTCCATCATTGTCTGACTCCAGTTTGAACATAAAAGGCTGAACAGTTTCATTTCCTGTCTGTATGAGGTAATCAGAGCTGCTGTTCTTGAAGCTCCGCCCCTTTAGCAGCAGCTCATTTGCATTTAAAGGGACACACAAAAATAGTGACAATTTGAACATGCTATAAAAATGATCTGTGGGGTATTTTGAGCTAAAACTTCAAATACACACTCTGGGGACATCAGAGGCTTATTTTACATCTTGTAGAAAGGGGAAATAACCACCCCTTTAAATTGTGTAGCCTATTTATAAAACAATTAAAATAACGTCTGTTAAAAAAGTGCTTAACATTTAAAACTAATGTTTATAAATCAAATATAATTTCTTAAATTGCAATTGTAAACAAAACAACATGTATTTAGGCATAGTTCAATGCAAAGAGATGAAGTGCCAATCAGATTTTTTTTGCATTTAAAAACATGAGACTAAAAAAAAATGTTTTGAGACTTTGCCCTTCAAACCCACCCATCCACCCATCGTTAAACTTCTTTTAACTTTCACATGACTTTCTAAACATGCGTCTCTCATGCGAGATGTGATTGAAACGTTCAAAGATGTCCATCTAGCACATGTTTACCTAGAAAACAATGGGACAGAAAGCACAGAAAATGTGTTCTGTGTAACCAAGTTCTGACTTGATCAAGATCTTCCCGCATTTGGCTTGTCTATTTTTGAATGAACAACGCAGCAGCTGGATAGGCTAAGAAAAACATGAAAACACAACTTACTCACGACTTGCATCATCATCACATCTCCTGCGCCACTGAAAAAGCTGCCCATTTTTGCATTCAAATGTGGATTTTTATTTTAAATTCAACAAATATTTGAAATTCTAATGTTAATTGGACAGCCTTAGAGTCGACACAGTGTAGGAGACATTAGGCCTTCCTCAGACTGAGCAACAAAACATTTGTACACTTCACATTTCAGGGGGAGCTGGAGTGACTGTAGATTGGTTGCTATTCCATTACTTCACACCAAACATACAAAACTGGGTTTAGTCAAAAATAACTCAGAATGGGACCTATATGCCCACCTAGAAAACAAAATCAAAACCACAGCCTGACACATCCATGTGAGTCAAGTTTAGCTATAGCAGCAGGAACCAAACAGGAACAACTACTGATAACATATTTGACTGAGCAATGCACATTTTTTTCAGTGGTGAAACAAGGTATTTTTGCATGCACAGAAGCTATGTACAGACCAACAGCCAAGGTCAGGATTTTTCATTAAATTTCATATTGTAAACTCCCAGAACACTTGGAAAATATGGCATGTGTAACATGGCATTATTCTGTGATACTTTTGCATCTTTTTAAAAAAAGCTTGGTCGCTATTCATGTTGACTTTACTCAATGCTTGATTCTGCAGACAAGAGGATAAATGGCTGAGTAAAGTGTAAAGAAACGTTCACTTTGACGTGTCCAGTATGAACTGTTCATTTTCGTCTCTGTACAGACTTCAGAAGATGCCAACGTCAGGAACAACTGGATGGTTCATTTTAATGTCGTCGTGAATCATGTCTGAGGATTATATGTTTGTTCAGAGAATTTGACAGCAGATTGTTTTGTCAGGGAGGCACGGTGTAATGGAGAGTTTGCAAAGAAACTGTTGAAGCTGCAGAACTAATAATAATGATCCAAAGAGTCTATCCAAATTGACTCTTAAGCATTTGCCTATTTAATTTCGAACACTTGTTCCCACTGCAGTGAGAGATCGATATTAGGCATGGTAAAACATGGAACTCGCAGTAAATCAAGAAAACCAGATTTAAACCACAAGACTAAATGTGTTGAGCTGTGGCCTGTTGCACAAAGCTGGTTTCAGTTGCTACCCAGGTAAGTTTGAGATTAGTTTGAGCAAACTCTGGTTTTTCAGGCTCAAGAAGGTGGATTGGTTCTTAGCAGTGTTAATCACCATGGTAACTTACACTACACAGCTAACCTGCTCTGGAGCAAGTTTTATTATGGGTTAGAGATCACAAACTCAAACTGGACCAATCAGCTGCAAGTAAAACTCACACCACCTGTATCTCTCAAATTAAAGTAGTTTATAGTGAAAAAAATTTAGAGACAAAATTGCTCATCTTTTGGTGCAAATTATTTATTATATTTATAATATATGAATTATAATTACTTTTAATTCACATAATATATTCATATAATTATATTATATTGACAAGTAGCCAAATATTAATATAAATATAAAACATGCATCCATAATTCTTTTAAACAACGTGTATTTATTTGAGCTCTTTGTGAACCTATAATTATTAGGCATATTTCTTTGATTAACATCATGCATTGATATAGTCAGATATTCTTTCAGATGCCTTCTTAAATTGACGCTGCAGCAGAAGTGTTTATTCCTGCTTTAAACACATTTAATTTCATGATAATTTTCAGAACGATCTCTCAATCTTCAGAAGAGAAGTCAATCGAACGGACACTGTGATTGGCTGTTTGCCGCACGTGTCACACTTTCAGGTGCACGCGCTTCAGTGTTAATCACAAACTCTGGATTGAACCTGAGTTGACAGAGAAAGTTTATACCAAGCTTTGAGAAACATTTGAACTTGATCTAAACCAGGTTGGATTTATCTGGATTTGTCAACTCTAAACCTACTCTGAAACTCAGAGTTTGTTCAGCTAGCTTCATGCAACAGGCCTCTGGAGAACAATTCATTTTCTGATGAATGTATCCAAACAGTTGCTCGTCTGTCTAATAAAACACAAGGTAACGGAAAGTACTGCGTAAGTAAAGTGCACTTAGCAGTTCTCTCCGGGCTGTAATCTATAGCGTTACTAAACACATAAAGCGTCTTTGGTGTTTCCATGGTTTACAGAAAATAACACCGGAAATCAAGGGTGTGATGTCATTGATAGGAGGTGCACGGACACGGCCCGTGTCCAGGTAAGAAAAGGCTTATAACTCTGGAACATTCTTGGAAACATCTGGGATAATAAAATATAACATTGTTCTAGGGTTTTGGGATATTTTAATCCAAAAATCTTGCCTTTAAGTACATTTTACTCAAGTAAAATTGAAAAGGTGTATTTAATTATTTTACCGGAGTAATATTTTAACAGGGTATCTGTACTTTTACTCAAGTACTCAATTTGTGTAGTTGGTCCACCACTGCATTTTTCACAATGATTAACAGAGGGAAACTATTCCCTTGGGATGATTATCAATCTGGCACAGCAGCTGAGCACAAACGCATCGAGTCAAATAAAGCCTTCAGCGGCCTCGGATCCAGAAGTATCAGGCCCATTCATTTTCTCCCTTGGGATTCAAAAAAAAATAATAAGAAAAACTTCAATAAAGAGTTCCAATCCATGACCCAGCTCTGATATAAAATTTTTTTTTTTTTTTACTCACATCAAAGTTCCAAAAGTAGAGGTAAAGTAATTGTTATGAATTACTCATCCTATGAAGCACTGCGGATGAGTAATCATATCTTGATTATAAATCATAGATTTTTTTTTACTTTTGTTCATTGCAAATATATATGCTAATATTTAAGCAGTTTGACTGGATTATGTCATTCGCAATTCTTCATGGGAGTGGCTGGTCGCTGCTGAGCTCCTCTGCTGCAGTTCTCATTTCCATGGTAACAATGACTTCTCTGATTGGTCAATCTCTTTTCAGTATTCAATGTGTCTTGAAAGGTTTATATGCTATAGTTAAAATCACATTATCTCATTCCAGTGACAATTCTTCCGGAATCTCCACTTTTTTTAATTATTCATTTTAGATGTTCAGGAGGACTCCACACTAAATGATGCAAACTTGTGAAGCTCGTCTCATACACTATAGGGATATAAGGATCATAACTTTGGTTAGACTGCAAGTTCCAGTCAAATGAATAGTAATGATGAAACTGGTATCAGGACTGTGTTTAAGCCTGTGAGACCAGGGATATTGCATTGACCCAACGTTAATAGCTAGAGCAGTGAATAATGAGATGGGGGACTGAGGTCATTAAGATGAAATCACATAGTGTGGAACTAACTCTCACAAACAGTACCATCTCACATCGCAACTTATTTACTGAGTAATTAACCACTAATTAACATAGTACTAATTAAGTGTTAAGCGGAAGGCAGTGGCTTTAATGAGTCTAGGAGGTGCTTAAAATGTTCCAAAATCTTAAGTGTTTTTTTCTTCACTGTTACTATTGCTCATACTTAAGTTTAATAATCTGAGGAAACGTCTAACCATAAAATTTAGATTTTGACATTTGCATGAATGATGCTCTATATTGTGCAACATCTGGAATAGTGAGCTATTACTTATCTAAGATTGATTTTGGATACAGCCGCTGTCTTAATGAACAGGTCAATGAATAATTGATCCATTCAAAAAAGCTGAATCATTCAGGAACAAAACACCACTGTGTTGAACCAAAGATGCAATGTTTCTTCTGTGGCTTTGTTTAGAGCAAAAACAGTCAATACTGACAATGCTGTGTCTAAAATGTTTGTCAATTAATATTAACTTAAACAACACCTATTCACACAGATCAGGCATAACATTATAACACTGATTATCTCTTCATAACGGCTCCTGTTAGTGGTTGGGATATATCAGGCAGCAAGTGAACATTTTGTCCGCAAAGTTGATGGGTTAGAAGCAGGAAAAATGGGCAAGCGTAAGGATTTGAGCGAGTTTGTCAAGGGCCAAATTGTGATGGCTAGTGGACTGGGTCAGAGCATCTCCAAAACTGCAGCTCTTGTGGTGTGTTAGCCGGGCTGCAGTGGTCAGGATCTATCAAAAGTGCTCCAAGGAAGGAACAGTGGAGAACTGGCGACAGGATCATGGGCGGCCAAGGCTCATTGATACACGCGGGGAGCCCGTGTGGTCCGGGCACAAGGCTGGCCCGTGTGGTCCGATCAAACAGACGAGCTACTGGAGCTCAAATTGCTCAAGAAGTTAATGCTGGTTCTGATAGAAAGGTGTCAGAATACACAGTGCATCACAGTTTGTTGAGAATGGGGCGGCATAGCCGCAGATCAGTCAGGGTGCCCATGCTGACCCCTGTCCACCGCCGAAAGCGCCAACAGTGGGCACGAGAGCATCAGAACTGGACCACGGAGCAATGGAAGAAGGTGGCCTTGTGGATGTGTGTCGTTTACCTAGGGAACACATGGCACCAGTTGAGTCTAAACAGGTCTGGGCTCTTTTGGCAGCAAAAGTGGGACCTACACAATATTAGGACATAATGTTATGCCTGATCGTGTATTTATTTATTTATTTATTTACATTGGTAAATATATAAAAGGAGGACAAATGAACATCCAGCTCAATGTTGTGCCAGTAGGCAGACATGGTCTTTAATAGTGAGCTTTTACTCATCTAAGGTATTAAGCAGTGGAAGGAGGCACCTGATCTACCCTGACCGCAATATCATTGGAGGTGGGCTGTTTTTGCCTTGCGGGAATCCTCTAGCAACCACATAGCAACACACAAAAAAGCCACTCAAAACACCTTAGTACTACATGGAAATGATCTGATAAACTCCCACAACTACCTAAAACTGAGATGCCATATTTTGCACTGCATGGGGGCAATAAAAAGAATCGACTCAATTCAAACGTTTTCAGAAAATACTGTTATAGATCATGTATGCATTCAAATGTCCTTTATCCAAATGCATTGGGAGATGCATTTTCTGTCGCTGAAGCTCAGTGTCGTCAAAATAAAATGAGTTTCTTCATTAAAGTGAACAGTGATGATAGAATAGCCCCATAGGGACAACGTAAAGACATTTTAATATCACACAGTTGATTCAAACTGTTGGCAGTGTGTTTGAAATTCCCCTACGCACCTGACTTAAGCTGAACGGGGCAGCTCCACTTCGACACCTACAAATTTATACTCTACTAGGCATCTCCACTTCGACACCTGCTTCAAGTTGGACAAACGTCTCGCCCCTTATGAACACTATCACTTGGGAATAAGATATCTAGTGTCTACCGTTGCGCAGCAGTAACTGCAGACAGTGCCTTCGATATGCTTTAAATCACGGCCGGGAGGATCTCAGACCAATTTCAGAGAGAATTGTCCTTTCTGGTACTCGAATCTGATTGGCTGAGAGCCTTTTCCAGCCATGCGATATTCCCCCAGTATCAGCACTCAAACTGTTTCACCGTTTGTATCACTTCGCTTGCATTTCACACAGAAAGTGTTGAGTCAGACGAGCAGCAAACCACCATCATTTTACAAATACTACTGTTATTGTGTCAAAGAATTCGTTTTTTAGGCGAGAATGTAGTTATTTAGACCCCAAATATGCAACTTATATTTAAACATAGCGCATATTTGACAATTTGTTTAGACATCTTCAGAGATTAAGCTCCTGCCAGTCAGCATCCGTTCAGCGCTCATGCATCCTTGGAGAACAGCTTCATTTCGCTGGCTCTTATGTACATTGTTTAAACATGAGGTATTATTCATTTTGGGTATATTAAGTGGGCAATCTTTGGTCTTATTAATCTATTAGGCCTAGTTTTTCTTGAGGAAAATTATTTGGCCAAGGGCAAAGTTAAGTTTCGTAACTTTATATTTAACTAAAATCTTGTAGCGCTGCTGTTGTACTTTTCGCTTGTGTTTATTTCCTATTGTACAAACTTCTTATACTTTTTTAATGGCTAATATTGTATATTTAAATATAATTTTTCAATCAATTATATTTTAAATAAATAACATACCATATTTGCGCTTGAGGGTCCGTAGTGATTGTGATTTCGACTTCAGTTAAAGTTACATTATTACACCATTAGAAATCAGCAGGAGCAAAGACTTTTATTTTGAAAGGGACTGAAACAAGGTTGTAAACAATAAGATGCAACTTACAAATGCATTGACTCGCGCTGTAAGTGTTACTGTGCGTTCACACCAGACGCAACGTAGTTGGACGATTGAACATTTTGAGTTTATGCGGATTATTCGCACATGACATTTACTTCACAACAGACGCGAATTTGCATCATGGAAGGGGCTTCTGCCAGGCAGCTCCAGTCCCGTTGCGAAATGGCTGACATAGATTGTTTTAAAATACGGCGAATAAACTCAAGTCTCATTATGTATATAGCTCAAATTGAGTAAAGAGTGCTTTCTACAACTTACCAGACTGTCCGACCTCCTCACTCACTTTCTTCCAAGCAAGATCCTTTTTATTCCTGTATGAAGATGTATCATACAGCTCCGGGTATCCACTTATGATTTTGTCCTCATTGTTGTCACTAGAGCAAGCTCCTGATTGGTCAACGCGCCACGAATATTCGCAAAAATTTAGATTTTTAAACTCACCTGAAACGCCCCATTTGCACTGCAGAATGTCTATTCGTGTCTTTGAATTGACTTAACATGTAAATCACTCGCGCTTAACGCGTTTCATTCGCATATGGTGTGAACGCACCATAAAAGGAACAAAGACATCGCTTTCCTCCGCGGACATTCCAACTGATTTTGTGATTATGAATATAAGATTTACCAAAAGAATATCAGCTAGGTGTAAATCATGCTGTGATTACCTGTAGCCGTGCTAATATACAGCCATATCGCACTGCTACTCATGTGATATTGCTCTTATACACCTATCAGGCATAATATTATGACCACTGACAGGTGAAGTGAATAACACTGATGATCTCTTCATCACGGCTCCTGTTAGTGGGTGGGATAAATCAGGCAGCAAGTGAACATTTTGTCCTCAAAGTTGATGGGTTAGAAGCAGGAAAAATGGGCAAGCGTAAGGATTTGAGCGAGTTTGACAAGGGCCAAATTGTGATGGCTAGTGGACTGGGTCAGAGCATCTCCAAAACTGCAGCTCTTGTGGGGTGTTCCCGGTCCGCAGTGGTCAGGATCTATCAAAAGTGCTCCAAGGAAGGAACAGTGGAGAACCGGCCACAGGGTCATGGGTGCACGTGGGTATTTACACTTAATGTTTTTAATATGAAATATACTGATTCTAGAAATATGAGATTTAATGATGCTTTAAATATGTAACTTTAACCACCAGTAGATGGCGGAAAATGTCACTGTCACTGTATAATTCATCATCCGACTATTAGTTTAAAATGACTTGGTCATTTAGGCCCAAGCGAGTGACTGGATATGTCCGAAATTGCATACTCTTGAAAAATTATTTCTTTGTGACCATTAAAAAAAAAAGTATGGTCTGTATGTAGGGGCCTATTAATGTGTGTAATGAAATCTGACTGCATCTGTCATGTTGTCAAAAACAGTCAGTATTAACAATACTGTCTAAAATGATTGTCGCTTAATATTAACTTAAACATAGCCTATTTATTTTTTCATTCATTCACATTAGTACATGTTTAAAAGGAGGCTGTGCCAGTAGGACATGGCCTTTCAAAACACAAAACTCGGACATAAACCGGACAGATAGGCACTACTACATGCTTGTAAAACTAAGAGCTAAATGCATAAGAGAAGAAGAATAATGTGGCTGAGACTCGCAACTCTAAATTCTTAAACACATTACAATTCACTGTGTACCACAATGCAATTTGGCAGAAAATATCAGAGAAAGCTATTCAGAGAAAGATATTATAGTTGGAAATCACCAAGAAAAGCATAAAGAGAACATAATTTCTTCTGTGGTCAAGATACAAATAACTTTGAGTGATTTTCATCTGTGAAATGGCTCTTGTGTTAAGCCTTGGGGTTCACTAGGGGCAGAGATTAATTGGCAATCTGCTGTGAATGTAATTAGGTGTCACATATATTAAACATGCTTGCTTTTTTGAATGAATTGCAGGTCGTTAGGTCAAAGACACACAGACTGAAAGGCTGGCCCCGTCCCGGACCTCTGTACATCCAGAGAGCCCTGCGATCAGTGATAGATGGCTGCTGCGTATAGAGAGCGGCGCTACACACAACCATTACCCTATGAATTCAACGCTGCCTCCCGTTCTCTTGATCTAATTGTGCCTGCAACAAAAGCACTGTGCACATTGGTTCAGGTAGCGCTCCATATTCATCTCATCTTTGTCCCTTCAAAGCACTCGGTCTAAATCCAGCACCACAGCTGAGGAAGATTGTTTGATAATGGTGGCCAGCTACAAATGTGCAGTTTCTTTGAATTTTTAAGGGTGATGAAAGCTTTACAGGAGTGACTGAGGCTAGGATTGGAGATTAATCTTCTGAATATCAGCACCGCATGAACATGTACTGTGTGTTTTGTATTGTGCCCGGTGTCTGTGCATATAATAGGATTCACCAACAAATGAATTGCACCATGATACCGTTGTGCATTTGCTCATGATTCACTAAAGGTATTATGCTAATCAGGTAATGCTGCAAACATGGCCACAAAAAGTGTTGATTGCAGTAAAAAAAGAAAAGTAACTTTCTACAGTTACTGCTGCCACAATTACTATAAAATATACATAAGCTTCCTTCAATAAACCTCCATTTACCACCAATTTTACAGGCCAGTCAAATTGCGCTGACCTTTGCAAATGTGGTACATTCTATAATGAGCCTCATTTGCATAGAAGAAAGGTATGTTTGCCTGGGAAAAAAGAAAATTACGCCATATAGTGCCTGGTTATGTTGGACTGTGAGTGGTATGTGTATGTATGCTGCCAAACTGTGTGCTAAAGTGGAGTAACTATTTAGTGAATTTGACAACCGGGTAATATACTAGAAATAGAAACAATTCATATGAGATGGCGAAATATGTATTTATGTAGTGTTTTCTCACAACATGGTACCAGAATGCAGTCAAACTGTCAACTTGAGATTTGAATCCATGGCGGAAGGAAGTAGTTCTGCACAAAATTGGGTTTTTAAAGACACTTTGTTGTTGTTTCTTATTTATTTACACACTTGTGCCTTTAGTTTAAACTGTTGTATAAACGCATTATTACACTCGTAGCCGTGCAAATCATGCTGTGATTACCTGCAGCCTTGTGCCTATGGTCGAATCATAGCCGTTCTAATATATATCGCACTGCTACTCATGTGAAATTGCTCATATACACCAATCTGGCATAATATTATGACCACTGACAGGTGAAGTGAATAACACTGATTATCTCTTCATCACGGCTCCTGTTACTGGGTGGGATATATCAGGCAGCAAGTGAACATTTTGTCCTCAAAGTTAATGGGTTAGAAGCAGGAAAAATGGGCAAGCGTAAGGATTTGAGCGAGTTTGACAAGGATCAAATTGTGATTGCTAGACAACTGGGTCAGAGCATCTCCAAAACTGCAGCTCTTGTGGGGTGTTCCCGGTCCGCAGTGGTCAGGATCTATCAAAAGTGCTCCAAGGAAGGAACAGTGGAGAACCGGCCACAGGGTCATGGGCGGCCAAGGCTCATTAATGCACGTGGGGAGCAAAGGCTGGCCCGTGTGGTCCGATCAAATAGGCAAGCTACTGTAGCTCAAATTGCTCAAGAAGTTAATGCTGGTTCTGCTGGTAACGAAACTGTATGAGATTGCGTTCATTGAATGAGTGACAGCGTTCAGTGATTGTAAAGGGTTTGCTCTTTGCGTGCTGTCTAGGCAATATAAAGAAATGAACAATTAATAGGCCTATAATATATGCAGAATTTGAATAAAACGTTTGTTTTTCATTCTTGACAAGCGGCTACATACACGCTTCAGTACATAGGCCCATCCACATATTCATGCGGGATTCACTCTCGAAACTGACTGATAAATATTTATGTATCGAAATCAGGCTATATCGAGTCCAACCTTTAGTTTAAACTGATAACGTTTGTTTTACATGTGTTTTCCCCTATTAAATCCAGTCATGCAGCAGCTCTGCCACTCAGTCCGGCTGAGGGGGCATGTTCCGGCGGGACAGTGACATCAATGCATACCCTCTATCACACGCACACGCACATCACGCACTGCGCGTAGGGCACCAAGTGCTTGGGGGGGCACCAAAAAATCTGGGTCGTGAAAAAATCATCACAATAGGCTACTAGTATAAATAACAAATATTTCTAAAAGCATGTTAATATACAAAAGCAATACAAAAGTAATATAGGCCTAGAAAAAGGTGAACCTCTGTGCCAGTCTCCTCTGGTACCCCATTCTCTACCTCCCAGTGGTCTGTTCGATTATGCCTCAATCAATGTCAAATTTGGCAGACACTGACCTCAGACATGGCCTCGAAAAGGCACCAAGAGTCGGGGGCGGAAAAAAGAAGAGACAGCAGGATGATGCTGCGGCGTCATCTTGCAGGTAAGACAATGTTTTAAATAAAATGTTAGTTTTGTAGCCCTTGCGTGGTATGCATGTCCGGGGCATCAGTAGCGTCCACGGCCGCTCGTAGTGCAAAGATCCAGAAACTGATAGCTGATTTTTGCAGCTAGGGAAATGTAGGCGTGTGCCTCTGCTCAAGACCTCTGACAACTGATGGTAGTGAAAATGTTTAATATAGTTCTAGAGAATAGCAGAATGGTCTCTTTATAGAGATGTAGTCTGTTGAGTCATTTCTACTGTGCAGTTATGTTTGGTTATTTGCAGTTTAAAATGTGCACTTTAAAATTCATACTTCATAAAATTCATACACTTATACTGTTATTTGCACTAAACTTTTTTTGTACTTTTAACTCTCTGTGTTTACATTGTTCAGTTCCAGTTATTCATTTGCAGCAGTTATTTTGGAAGTAAAGAGAACCTAACTAAGAAATTCTGAATGGTAGTTATTTCTTTGGTTGGTGGGTGGGTGGTTGGGGAGGGTAGGGTGGGGGCACCATGGCATTTGTGCTTAGGGCACCCAAATGGCTAGCGCCGGCCCTGCCCTCTATAGCAAAGGTTTAAAAAAAACATAATAATGTGGTGATACTTGGAAAAACAGCACTTCCTTACTGATACAGAGGACTCTGAAGATGAGAGCTCTGAGGACGTTTGAGCATTTGGTTAACAGAAAAGACATCGTTATTTTTCAACATCCTACAATTTTAGCAGACCCATGAATTATCCTGAGACCACAGGTTTGTTTTGTTCCGCATGGTGTTTGATGTTCTTTGTACTGTATTGATCTGTCTACCTAAAATACATTTTTGGTTAAAATGATGAGGAAGAAAGAGGAAGGGATGAGATAGCTGGATGACAGGATTTTGTTTGAATAAGAAATGAATGTATGTTATATATAGCTGTGATGTACTTAATATTTAATATTATTATTTTGGCTAGTAAGATCTGAACGGCCAACTTAAAATTTTTTTTTTTTTTTTTGAAATTTAGTAGCCAATTTGGCCAGTGAGTGAAAAAGTTCATTTCAAAGCCTGGTAGAGCTGGGCCACATCAGCCTTGAACATGAAGTGCTATGAATGCTGAACTCCTGGGGCACAGAGAAGGCATAGGAAAGAGCCTTGAAGAGAAGGTTTGCTTACGGGGGGACAAAAGCTTGTGGTCCTTTTTGCTGTTGCTGTTTTCCAACCCCGAAATGTACTTCTTTCAGCACTTGGAACTCTTGTCTCTTTTGAGCTGCAGTACACTGTAGTTGAAGCTGAGACTGGGAGAAGAGGCTGTTTTCTGCACTGCCAAAGCAAATCCACTTTGCATATACTTCCAAAGGACGAGGACCTTTATTTAACCAGGAAAAAAACTCTTTAGGAATCTCTTTTCTCAAAAGTGTCATGGCCAAGACAGAGAGTTTCACAAAAACAAGACTTTACAACAGACATACCATAAAAGTACTTTTACATCACAGACATCTCATAAATTATCTGTCAAAAAAATTACAATCAGAAAAACCAAACACCAACTCCTTGAAATCATTAAACAATACAAGTGCTGAGGAACCCCTCAGAGCTTAAATTCAGGTATAATAATAGACGTTTAGTTTCCAACACGCACTGTAATCAGTCGACCAATCACAACAGAGTGGGCCATCTGACCAATCAGAGCAGAGTAGGCTTCAGGAAGGCAGTTTTAGAAAGACAGAATACTTCATCAAAACATTTCAGACACGATGAGAAATGAGCTGATGCGATGTATGTTTTTGACTTAAGATGTATATAAACCTAATGTAGGAGACCTCCAAAACAAATTTAGGAACCTTTAAAATGACGACTAGGTCAGAGCATTTCCAAAACTGCAGCTCTTGTAGGGGTGTTCCTGGTCGGCAGTGGTCAGGATCTATCAAAAGTGCTCCAAGTAAGAAACAGTGGTGAGCTGGTAACAGGGTCATGGCGGCCAAGGCTCATTGATGCACATTGGGCTGCATAGTCGCAGACCAGTCAGGGTGCCCATGCTGACCCCTGTCCACCACCGAAAGTGCCAACAGTGGGCACAGAGCAATTGAAGAAGGTGGCCTGGTCTGATGAATCACGTGGATGGCCGGGTGCACGTGCGTCACTTATTTGGGGAACACATGGCACCAGGATGCACTATGTGAAGAAGTCAAGCCAGTAAAGGGATTGTGATGCTTTGGGCAATGTTCTGCTTGGAAACCTTGGGTTCTGTCATTCATGTGGATGTTACTTTGACATGTACCACCTAAGCATTGTTGGAAACGGTATTCCCTGGTGGCTGTGGCTCTTTCAGCAGGATAATGCTCCTGCCACAAAGCAAAAATGGTTCAGGAATGGTTTGAGGAGCACAACAACGAGTTTGAGGTGTTGACCTGGCCTCCAAATTCCCCAGATCTCAATCCAATTGAGCATCTGTGAGATGTGCTGAACAAACAAGTCCGATCCATGGAGGCCCCACCTCACAACTTGGTAACATCTTGCCAGATACCACAGCACACATTCAGGGGTCTAGTGGAGTCCATGCCTCGACAGGTCAGGGCTGTTATGGCAGCAAAAGGAGGACCAGCACAATGTGGTCATAGTGTTATGCCTGATCGGTTTACATCACTGCTTTTTAAGTAAAGCTTTATTTATATAGCACCTTTAAAAACTGTGTTTTTAAAGTGGAGAACAGTCTGTACAGAAGATAAATACATGTGTGCATTCACAGAAAATAAAACAAATACATAAACACATAATAGAAATAAAATACAACAATAAAATTAATAAATCAAGGAAGCTCTGTGTTACTTGAGTATAGCATGGGTTTTGCACTACTCACTTTTGAGAATATTGGAGCTTACAAAGTTACTCCATGCTTTACACCAAAGACATCACAAGGCCTTGCAGATATGTTTGCAAATATCTGCAGAAGATTAGCTTCACCAAACAATGCAAATATTCCCATCTGAGCCATCGGAATTATGTGTTTGCCATATCCCCCATGATAAATGAACACATCACTGACATTTGCTGTCTGGAAGCATTGATACGTACTGTAGCATTCAATAAGCACTGAATGATTTATTCATTGGATCAAGAGTTTTGATCCAATTAAGCATCCTAACAGCTCTCAGCAAATTCAAGCTTTGAGCCCTCAGATTCTTAGTGCAGTCTGAGTGTCTTTTCAAAGATTTCTTGCTGCTGTAAAGACCTTCTGTCTCAATGTGTCGCCTCTAACTGCACCGCATACAGATCGGATTGCATTTAGTAAGGCTGGGCTGGTGTTGGTAATGAATTAGTGGTGTGAGGTGCTCGGGGAGCCATTTCAGAACACCCACTCCATGGTTTCATTAGCAAGTTGACAGAGTAGCTCCACTGATCGATGCCTAAAAAATGTATAGCCCGTAATTAATGCTTGGATTTATGCAATATGAGAGCATAACGCTGGTCCCTCACTGTGTAATTAATCCAAGTGCTGCAGGGGCGCACCTCATGTGAACCGCATTAAAGGTGCACACGGCTTGAGTGAAGAGTAAACTATTAATATTACTCTGAATGAGCTCTGGCCCTGGTAATCACCCTGTCTAGGGAGATTTGGTCATGTGGTCTGCTGAGACACACTGTTATTTACAGCTAACATGCGTCTCAAATGCATCTCCTGCGACCAAATCTTGCCCTCTTTAACAATGCTGTTAAACTACATGTACAAAGCAAACTTTGAACGAAGCTGAAATAACCGCAACATTTGCAACAACAGTGAATAAGATCAAACGATTTATCTCTCACTCAGATGCATGTAAAAGTTTAGTTTGTCACTATAGCAACAGTGAGCTCTCGGTGAAAATAACAGTGGTCCTAAGATTGACCCTTGAGGGACACCACATTGTAGCTGAGCCGAAGTAGAAGAGAAGTTGCCTAGATTCACAGAGAACGTCCTTTCTTTTAGATGGGAGGAAAACCACTGGAGGGTCATCCAACTGAAGCTCACCACACTACACTAAAGATGCCACACACTTTGCGTGTGAAGTTTTGCTGGGGACAAATATTTCAATAAAACAGTGAACTGGCATTACCCTGTGAGCTGTTATCCCAAACAGCTACGGCCGGGACCATAGTGCAATTCATGCAATGGAAATGCGAGTTGGAGAGTTGAAGGAGGGGTTAGAAGGCCTGTTCATCTGCAGTTACTATCACAAGGGCATTTGTTTTTACCCTTTATCTATGCCAGGGAGAAGTGCGCTCCCATGGGATGTAGACACTCTGTTCAGTCAAAAATAATCAGTCTCTACCAGAACATATCATAAAAATATCATATTTAACTATTTATCCATCTCTGTCAAGTGCAAAGTCATTAACTAAGAACATTTAGTTATATTCAATTAAAAAATAATAGCTGTGCATCCTAAATAAACAAAAGCAGTGTATTACATCACTCCGAATGCTATTTTTAGTTTGGCCCATCACCGTTTGACGTGCATCAGAATTCCTGTGCTCCTCACATCTTGTTTGTTTTGAATTTCTAATGGCCTCTTTCATTTCAAAGCCCTGTGAGACTGGATGATTGCAACATCTGGTTGTGAAGAGGTTGTTTTTGTGCGGCTGAAACTTTAGAGGCAGGTTTAATCTCTCTTCTAACACCTATCAGCCCTAGAAGCTGCTGGTGTCTCCCCCCTGATGTGGACATCCTTCCCTTGATACGACATCAGTCTGCTAGGCGCCAGGTGGTTGCGATGAAACATTGCCAGCTACCAAATGTTCGTCATCAGCAATGAGAAATGGAGAGCAAAGCAACACATACGTCAAGTCACCTTTATTTAATCAGTGCTATATACAATACAGATTGTTTCAGAGCCACTTCACAGTAAAAAAAAACAATAGGAAATGACAGGTCTGCTCATACACTTACATACCGTTTGCAGAGTATGCAAGATATTATACATTTTAAGAGTAAGAGGGATCATTAAAATTGCATGCAATTTTTATTTACAACGAGGCAAAAGGCAAACCTTAAATGACATTCACTATTCCCATAGTGTATAATTGCAGAAGAAGAAGAAGAAAAATTCACTGAGCCTGGTTTGATTTTTTTTTCTTCTCCATTTCTGTCAGCTGATGGAGTTTGGGTTCCTCTGGCTTGCTTAGGTGGGGACACATAATATCCAGCATTATTGCTGATTTGACGGTACTGACAGTGTATCAGCTGAGAACTGAGAACTGAACTAAATTGGACAATGACAACACTGTTTTCTCCAGAGCTGCTTTAATGATCAATTGAACTAATTTCATAATTGATTAACTTTACACGGTTATTAAATTAATAATTATAATAATAATTTGTTACATTTATATAGCGCTTTTCTAGGCACTCAAAGCGCTTTACATATAGAGGGGGGGGGGATGCCAAAACATGAAACAGAACTGAATCAACACTGAACTGGTTTACTATTGTCTTTTTTAGAGCTGATTTACAACAGAGTTGAATTATTTTCCTTTATATCATTCTTAAGCTGCTTTGAAACAATCTGTATTATATAAAGCACTATATAAATAAAGGTGAGTTGGCTTGAATTAGCTGTTTCACATAACAGATGTTTACACATCCACAAGACAAAATAACTGAATTTACACTACATTTCTTAGGGAGTTGTTTAAAGTGTTGTTTTATTGTTTTGTTGTAGTATGTTTCCTGGGGTGTACTTGTAATGTTAGTAAAGAAAAAAATTCCTAAATTAGAAATAAAAGGCATTTTTCCTACCCTGATTTTAACCTCTGATTTGAACGCTCTGCTTGAAGGGGCATGTCTGCTGTGAAACGTGAGTGTAAACGCCCACTGCTGTGATTGGCTGCTGTGCGACTTGAGTGGAAACGCCCACTGCTGTGATTGGCTGCTGTGAGACTTGAGTGGAAACGCCCACTGCTGTGAGATATCAATGTAAATGCCCACAGCTGTGATTGGCTGCTCTGAGACTTCAGTGTAAACGCCCACTGCTGTGATTGGCTGACATCTTTGCATACAAAATAGCTAGTATTACACGTGGAACTCTCTCGAAAACTTTTAACACAGTTTTACTATTACAGCTCTCAAGGTTATCTAATTATGAAAAGTGTTGATTATAGCAATATATTCAGATCTATGGTGTTATATTTAGATGGTGGAATGAAAGGTTGCAGTGATGAGCCTTGTAGCCGATCACAGACATGTTGAGTTCATGAATGCAGTGATCTTGTCGAATGCTTTTATCATAACTAACTGGAGTTTTGTCACGAGTCCAGAACTCAGTCACTGATAAACTCGCACTGTTTGATTGACAGCTCCAGCGTTTGTAAATGGAGTGTTCTTTGATTGCTTTCTATATATAATTTAATCACAGTTTAAATAGCAGTTTATTTTCCTTTTTATCCAGAAACAATGTGAATTTGAGCGTTTAGCCACTGGTTTGATTTAAAGACACATAGACAAAGAATATCTACAAGAATCAAAACATATCAGAAATCACTGATCACAGTTCAGGTATTAGCATTAACACAGTTTCTTTCCTGTTGTGTCATTACTGTCGAGTCCATATCGTAAAAGTCTGTTTGCAAAGCCTTTGCAGAATTTGCGACTGATTTCCCAAAGAATCCACAGTGAAAAGTACCAAATAGAAATAAATAATGCTCAACTGAGACTCACATTGTTGAAAATAAATAAGCACCCTAGCATTAGGATCCTTTGGAAGGTAATGTTATTTTAGTCCATCCTGTATCGCTCTTCTCTCCTCATCATCTCACTAACACTCCAGTGGGCGGGGCCAAAGCTGCAATGATGAAGCAGGCACATTCCACAATGAGTCGTTCTCTGGGCTTGGTTACAATAAAAGCTATTTTTGGACTAAAAAGGAAGTTTTCAGTTCTGAAATTTACAAGATATTCTTATAGTATGATGACCTCTTATATGTCAACAGCTCCAGGAAATTTTGATTTCTCAGTTCATTACCCCTTTAAAAAAAGTTGCGCCTTGCAGCATGAATGCCAAGATGTTTTTAGTCGGTGACAGCTGCTTGGCAAATGATGAGGTGTTCTGAACCGTTGCTAGGTGGTTGATAAGGTTTTGAAATAGTGTTGCTAGAACAGATACTAATGTGATTTTAAGTGGTTGCTAAGCTATTGCCAAGGCTAGACTGTTGCTACCTGCTAGGCCGTTGATAAACAGGCAGACATTCGCAGACATATGGTCTTCTTGGTGTAAGGGCTGTGCAGTAAAGCTCACTCCCCTGACTTCAAGAGGAGCACTGGTGACTGACGCTACAGGCTGCTGTCTTTAGCATCCTTGTTAGCATGCCCTCCTCCCTAGCTGGCTGTCACTGGTTTGAGTGGATCCAGTTGTATGGAGTGCTGCAGGGATGATGTATTTCTGTAGGTCAAAACCCAGAAAGAGTTCACATTTTAGCACGTCCTGTTCCATCATCCCAAAGTGGGGGAGTGGAGGGTGGGTTTTTGGTTAAAGGTCTGTGGTGAACACAAGCTCAATATATTTTCACAATACAAAATACATCAGTAAAACCCTCATGTGATAAAAAAAAGCTTTTATTTGTCTTGTAAAAGGAGTTTGCTAACAAGTAGCTAAATGGGACTATAGAGGTTGTTGGGGACATTAAACATCATCAGCCAAAACTCATGTACTCCCTAGGTACTTTCACAGCTTTGTTGGGTTTATAATCACGCTCTTCCAAACTATTATATCTCAGACTTTCAGGGAAAATGTTGAAAGAGTTTTTGGATGCTCAATAAAAATAATAATAATAATTAATCACATTTATATAGCGCTTTTCTGGGTACTCAAAGCGCTTTAAATATAGAAGTGGGGGGGGGGGTTTCCTCAAACACCACCAATGTGCAGCACCACCTGATGATGCGACGGCAGCCATATTGCGCCAGAACGGCCACCACACACAGCAGCTGATTGGTGGAGAGGAGACCGAGTGATGAGCCAAATCAGTGTATGTGGAGGATTAGGAGGCCATGATGGACAGAGGCCACTGGGCAAATTTGGCCAGGATGCCGGGGTTACACCCCTAGTCTTTTTCTGAAGGATATCCTTTGATTTTTTTTATGACCATAGAGAGTCAGGATCTCAGGTCTCACCTGAAGGACGGTGCTCTCTGAGAGTATAGTGTCCCCATCACTATACTGGGTGTTAGGACCCACACAGACCACAGGGTGAGCGCCCCCTGCTGGCCTCACTAACACCTCAACCAGCAGACACCTGGTTTTCCCAGGAGGTCAAAAGCTGATTTAAAAAATTTTTGTGTGTGTGTGCAAAATAATTTTACATGTTTGCTGAAGGCAAGGAGTCTGAACCCATGTGCAGTTTATTTGATAAATATGGACCAAACCATAACATAAACATGAGCACTTGACCGTGAGAAATAGACAAGAAACAATGGTAACATGAGGGACATTTATACAAAAGGACTAATGACTAACGAGGAACACCCGTGAACAATCAAACAATGAACCAATCAGGACATGACAGAAGGGCTGCATCTGAAATCACATGTAGTAGGTGAAAAGAGTATGTGACAAAATAAGTGTGTCCGAATTCAGAGTCCTCATGAACAGAATAGTAGGCAAAGGTACCCGGATGAGGTA
Source organism: Gobiocypris rarus (assembly GCA_023029165.1). NCBI lineage: Eukaryota > Metazoa > Chordata > Actinopteri > Cypriniformes > Gobionidae > Gobiocypris > Gobiocypris rarus. Next base: position 13,837,243 of record CM040932.1, on the reverse strand, counting down.
CATACGATGGACACTTTACTATCCCATGAGGCCACGGGAGAGGATTTATGAATGGAGGTGACGGGACGTAACTGACGCTGGGTAGGTCACGTGATAATGACAACATGGCAAAAGTAGTACGTCCAGATTATATTCATACTACACACACACACACACATTAATATTATATATAACATACTTTTTAGTAATAAGAAGACAAATCCAAAATCAAAAGGCTGGCACAAATTCTAAAGAGCAAAAGGTAACGGGTGTTCAGGAAAACATGACGGTCTGATACAAAGAGTAGGCCTATATTACAACTGGGAATAGCTGAAACTGCATAATTAAAAACTGAAAACAAAAACAAGTCATGTGCTCACAAAAAAGGGGGGACAAAACACAGATCCTGACATGAAAACCATCACAGCGGCCCTGTTTGTTGCCATCACTGTTAAAATGCTTTGAAACATGAAGTCATTGTGTGCGAGGACAAAAGAAAGTTGTTGCAAATTTCTTTTGTGAGTCAAAAGGCTTGTTTATGATTTTCAGTTAAATCAACAGTTTCCAGTAAGGGGAAGTATTGTGTAAAAAGCACAGCCTCAATCACAGCCTCAACAACAAAAACATCTGTTAGGTTGGCTGAGGAAGAAATATCTGCAGTACACAAACATTTTCACTATTGGGAAGGAATTCATTTGTTCAATGTGACTACACTGACTGCTTCAATTACACAAGAGATTCATTGGAAATATGCCTGCCTTGACATTGTAGCTCCAATATTTACACTGCACTTGTCACGATTATTGTTAAATTATGAATACACATGGGATCACAGGAATATAAGCAAGCAAACACAACCCTAAGGGAATTAAGACTAAGTTCAGACTGTCAGTCCAAAACATTGATACCAAATTCATCAAACAATCCTGAAAAAACATTGATAATCATAAATGTGTCTTGAGCAGCAAATCATCATTTTAGGATGATTTGTGAAGGATCATGTGACAGTGAAGACTGGAATAATGATGATAAATTCAGCTTTGATCACAGGAATAAATTACACTTTACTAAAAATTCACATAGAAAACAGGGGCCGTATTCACAAAACATTTGATCTTAGCACCAAGAGTTCTCCTAAATAGCAGTAAAAGTTCTTAGTTGAGTTTTCTCTTAAAACCTATTCCCAAAGCTGCTGAGAGCAACTTTTACTAAAGAATAGAGAGAAGTCTTAAGATAAGAGTAAGGGCAGGGTTGCTACACTCTAAAAAATGCTGGGTAAAAAACAACCCAATGTTGGGTCAAATATGGACTAACCCAGCGATTGGGTTGTCTTAAGCAAATCTTTAACCCAACTGCAGGGATAAAACAACCCAATTGCTGGGTTAGTCCATATTTGACCCAACACTGGGTTAAAACAACCCAGCATTTTTTAGAGTGTATGGATGATGTCATCACGCTTCCTAACTATGACCACAGTGTTTGGCTGATAGGGGAGGGGTCTCTATCAATTATTTAATCATAGAAATGTTGTAGAATGAGGTATCGTGTTACCATATTCAAATAGAGATTTTAAAATAAGAATGTTGCCATATTCAAATCGAGATTTTAAAAAGTAGGCTAAGTGTCACTAATTAAAATCTGCTAATTGTCAGCCGCTCACATGTCTTCATCTCGAGACATTGCAGAATTCAAGTGACATATGATGCTTTATGAATAAAGGCAAGGCAAGGCAAGTTTATTTATATAGCACATTTCATACACAATGGCAATTCAAAATGCTTTACATAAGAAATAAGAAAACCATGTGTAAGAATTAAAAATAAAAACAAGGATAATTAAAACAGTTGTAAAGAGAATTTAAAAAATAAATAAATAAAATGCGGATAAATAGATCCCTATCTGCCTGATTCTCTAAATGCGGTCACTCCTATCTGAGATGGAAGAGATGGAGCAGGTTCGCAATGTCTCCTGGACCTTACAAGTCGGTCCAGGATGGGCTCCTGTAGGGGACGTTACCCATGCCCCGCAGGGCCTTCCCTTTCTTGAGTCTTCTTCTCTTCACTGTGTGCTACCAGAGAATGAAGCGGAGCACACTGCTCTCCTTTTCCAGTCTCTTCCAGTCAGACAGCCCTAAACAACAATGATAATCAACAGATACATAAGAAATAGAAATATACAGTAGTAAAGAGAATTAAAAAGAATAAGATTATATATAGATAAAACCAAAAACCAAAGATAAGAACAAAGGTAAACTCAAACAGTTATAAAAAAAAAGAATACAAAGATGATGCATAGATAAGAGCGAATCAGTCGGACGTACAGTGGCACAGTGCTCATTCAGTAAAGGCACAGCTGGACAGATGTTCGGGAGGAGCACTATCTAATCAGCTCGAGGATATACGTTACACACAGCCGACTCACATAGTTACCTCGACAGCTTTCTGCATCCCTCCTCCAGCCCGACTCCTCACTCTCGGCACAGCCGGGGATTCGGGGAGAACTCTGGGTTTGGGATAAATCCTCGGACAGCACGCCAAATAGGCTTATTTTACTCTTTTACTCTATCCAATCATTTGTAAGTGTGAACTCGTGAAACAACTGCCACAGGTAATCAGACATCATTTCCTTTTTTTATATATATTTATTTACTTATTTAAATATTATTATTGGCAGTTTGGCTTTTTATTATGATAGGACAGTGAGTATACAGGAAGTGATGTGGAAGAGAGAAAGGGGAGAAAGGTCTGCAACAGCCATTAGGATTGTTTATGACTTAGGAGTCCTCTTGACTATGGTTCACAGATTTAGGAGCTGGTTTTGGTGCTAAAATGCTTTGTGAAATACTCTTAGAGCAAAAATTTAGGAATCCTAAAATTAGGACTGACACGTCCGTTATTTTTAAGAGTTTCTCCTAAATCGGCAAGTTAGGAGTTACTTTCAGCCTTAAGATGTTTTGTGAACACGGCCCCAGATATTTTACATTTGAATAATGTTTCCCAATATTACTGTTTTTTGTATTTTTAGTAAAATAAATGCAGCCTTGGTGAGTATAAGAGACTTCTAAAAACATTAAAAATCTTACAGATCAAAAACTTTTCAATGGCAGTGTACCTCAAAGTCATTTTTAAACTACAGCTGGTCTTCTCAGGCAGAGCATGTGCTCATTATTTTGTGGCTTATTTATCAATGAAGAAATTTAGTGTGTGACAATTGCCGCGTTGGTCTTCACTATCTTCTCTCTTTTTTTAATTAGTACAAATTTTATTATTAATTATTCATGAAAAAATGTCCAGCTCTGTGGTTGATCGAGTGATATGTTTTTTTGCTGACTTTGGGGTTTATTTTGAAGCCACTGGGCCATGTTGCCTACAGCCAATATAACCTTTACAGAGTCGACAGCCTCACAGGAGAGGCACAAAATGTGAAGTGTGACGTTAAAGGGAAATGCTGAGGTGGCAAATAGAGCAGGGGAAAAACCCTCCCTTCCTCTTCACTACAGCCGACCTCCAGCCTTCTTTAATTTACAGCTATACCAGTCAGAGAAGACGCCATTTTGCATAGTGTTACCGAGCTTTAATCAAAGTGATAGATGGAGATGTGGTGCATTTTACAGATGGAGAAGCACATTCATGAGTATATCGACAGAATGGGAAATGGAGAATGCAGATGTGGTCATTGTTTTATGAATCTGACCATGTGTGCAGTGGAAACACATGATGGTGGTGATGATGATGATATTTAAAATCCTTTTGTTTCTAAATGTTTTAAACAAGAAATTAATTTAAATATTTCACATTTGTCTTAACACCACATTGAGGGAGACCTACTATGTCTATTCATTTCCCCACCATTGACAGAGTTTCTGTCTTTTTGTGTTTTCACTGATCTACGCTAGGGGGCGCTATTGCACATCTTCTCAAACCTCAAAACACAGGAGGAGAAGAAGCAGTAACAAGCGATATCATATGCACATGTAAAATAACACGATCATCAACATTAAACAGCATATAAATCAAAACGAATGTTTCTGAGTGAAATGATGACCCAGGACGAGCTACAGGACTGTGACGCTTTGGGGGTGTTGATGGACTCCATCTGTGTTTTGATCATTGTTCTGAATCTGATCTGCATGAAGTCTTTGACAAAAACATGATTTTTTTCAGCTTTTTGCTCAAAATGTTGCTTTTTTAAAGCTACACTGTGTGATATTTTCCCCCATCTAGCGGTGAAAAGGTATATGACCATCCAGTGAATATTAGTTTCTGTTCCTCTCAATTCCGATTTCATTTTAACTCCTACGGTGGCCGATTTAGTCCAAGATTAATATGGCTTCCAGTTCGATCAAGTGATGAGGTTACTTTAGAAAACGATTATAATTTGCAGTTATTTAATTTGTCAGTTAACATGTAGGTTATGACATCTATGTAAAATGAATAATAGTTTTACCTTTTCGTTATTTTTTACCATTTCATTGCTAACATCAGCGATCAGGTTCCCAGACGAATGCAAGCTAATCTTAGTAAAGTAACTTTTATCGGTGCTATCGTTATTCTGTATATTGTACGACATCACTAGCGTAAGGCAAAGTTTACATTGTAGGCTATATCATTCTCAAGCAATCCCCCTCTTCACATTCGACACGGTGCCATCGAAAGTGTTAAAACGCGAAAGGCTTAAGCTTGAATTTACGGGTATGTCCTTCTTTGGCTACTGTACTTTCAAGATGGAGGGGCAACATGGCGACGCGCATTCGAACCCCTCACCCGTATGTATTTTCAATGGCATATTATACACTTACGAGAATACTTTATTACTTGAAAGAAGTAAATATACATTAATGAGCACATATATTTTTGAAAGAACTAAGTGTTTTTAGCTAAGAATAAACTAAAAAAGTTACACAGTGTAGCTTTAAGTGTTGATAAAAAAAGCTTTTTTTGAGACAAAAAAAAGCAGAGGCTCTGTTCTTTTGAGATATTGCATGTTCATTACATTTTAGTGAAAATGATCAACGCTGGCGGTGTTTTTTAAATCAACATGAAATCAAAATTGACATTCTACAGAGAGAAAAGTTCATATACTGTAAAAACCTTTGTAACGACTTTCCTTTTAACACTTATTCGCACTTATTCTAGTTTGAGTTTAAGTGCCTTCTCTTTTCAAAGCATTTAAAAAGATATTTAAAAATATATATATATTTTATTATTCGGTGCAGCATACCTGGGCCCTAAGGGTTATAGGCTATGAAGCAGAGAACCTGATTGAAGACCTAGTCAGACACAGGAGTGTGATGGTGATGGAGGTGTTGTTTAATTTATTGATTAGGCTGAATGCTGGAAGGGCTGTGCTGTTTCAGTGACATTGCATTACATGAAGTGGGCTTTTTGCGGCCTGGCACACTCCAGCTGAAATGGCTTTCTAGCGCTGCATTTATGAGTGTGTTTGCACTCTATCTCAGCCTCACATACTTTCTCAGGGAGAAAAGGGCTTTTGCAGTTGACTGGCTTGCTGTCAGGAATAGCTGCTGGTTCTGTCAAAGCACTTTAAGAAATGGTGCCTCACCTCAGTAATCGCAGATAACTTGTCAGTTTGAATAAAATGGACAGCCTACAGCTGCATGAAAACAATGCCTGTGCGAGCTCCCGAACACAATGAGATACTAAAATCAGTGGCACAGGTAATTACTCTATATCGATAGCTTGCAAAGATAAATGATTTTTGTCGCAAATAGCATGCATCTTGAAAAATAATACACCTGAATGAATCCATGAAATTGCAATCTGCTATCGAAAAAAAAATGCATCTGTAAAAATGATTGGCAACGTCTATTAAATTGTAACGGAGAAAAAAAAAAAACTTTAGATGCAGCGTTTAATTATATGCGAGAAGAGATTCTGCTAATGCGTGAAGGGGAAATAGTGCCTCTAAATGAGAGCTTTGACCTTCACGATTTGAGATTTCAGCTGAGTGTTAAAGTTCTCCTCCCCTGCACTGCCTCCGAACGCCAACAATTCCTCCATTGTTTCACAAAAAGCATTCCAGCAAAGTGAGCAAATATTTTACAGCTACATCATGTCACGAATTCAAGTCTTGCCAAGGAGACACGATAAAGACTATTCCTAACAGACATTGTGTTTTGTAAAATTGTTTGTACTTTATTTATTTACTTTTTTTTTTGGTTACCAGAGGCTATAATGTTCCAAGGCATCTGAAGCCATGCCATAACATTGTCTGAAGGACAGGCCCAAATTTAAGTCATGAAACATTTCATTTGTGTTTATTGAAACATGGCGTCAAGATGTGTTGCTGTGGTTATGGCAATGATGACAACTAATGTCTTTTGATTTGTGATGTGACTAGTGCTGCCAACGAATTTCACAGTTACTTTACATCAAAAATTACATCAAAAAAACACTTAAAGACAGTATATTTTAAATATTTGTTGTAATGGCATATTTTAATGAATGAAGGCCAGAATCACTGATACTGATACTGATGTCTCTATACAATTTATAAACATTAATGATAGACGTTCAACATTACAGTATAACTGAAAGCTTTAACAATTTCAACATTTAATAGGCTTTTAAAAAAATTACTTTTAGGTTACCTTAAAACAACCCTCACATAAACCCATTATAATAAATATCATATTTACCTGTGGCCTTCCTGTCTAACGGGGGAAATATACAGAAATTGAGTAAAGTTATCAAACGGTCTGCACTGCATAAATAATAAATTAACCCTCATTCTTCCCTCGGGTCATTTTGACCCAAAACTCATTTTTAATGGTTTTATTTTTTTATTAAGTGTGCATCAGAGTGGTCCAAGACCCTATAGGACTTTTGTCACACTTGAACCACGAATACACACACACACAAAAATGACTGGATTCGAGGAGTTTTGTGGTTGAAATTTAAAAATTAAGCAATCCTTCCCTCGCCGGTCCTATTGGGCCCGATCACACAGAACACTTTATTGCAGCGAAAAGCGTCTTTTTTGAATAGATTTTGGTTGGCAGAGTGCGTTATGCGCGCTGCTTATGCGCCCCGGGCACCCTCGCGTTTTAACCGCCTGCTGCGCCTCGCGTTTTTGCAGGAGCGCTTTGAGCGCATGAAGTTGAAAAAAAAAAAAACTAATTGCGTCATTGCGTTTTTCCCCCATTTTCCAATTGAATGAATGGAGAGGAGGGCCTTCCATTGTGTTGACTGTTACCTTAATTTGACTGACAGGACAGCTTATTCGGGGTTGCCTAGAAACATTAAAAAAAGCAGAAATGGCACCGGCGACTGTGGCATAATAATAGTTTTGTGTTGTGTTTAAATTGCTCCAGCGGCCTTGCTCAACTGCCTCAACACTCGGCCCTGCTCTGCTTCATACTACAGTAACGTTAAAAACCACATTCATGAATACAATTTCTGCCCGAGTCCTATCCCGATTATTTGATTTAAGATTAATAACAGATATCATTAGTGGCTGCTGTCGCTTTAAGATCTGCCGCTGATGAACATGGTGCAGATCTGACTCACTGTCACGCTTGTCTCATTTAAGTTAATTTAAGTCATTATTTAACAAATTTACAACTTCTCTTATGTGAATACTCGACAAACGGAACGCAAAATTTTGACAGCACTAGATGTGACACATTTGAATTAGGACAAGTTTAAGAGCTGAAGTGGAGGAAATGATTTCAGAGGGTAACTACAAATCGCATGCTATCACAAAGGCACCGGGAGATTTTGAAATGCAGCACTGGAGTCGTATGGACTACTTTTACAATGGAAGATTTTAGTGCATTTGTGTTCTTTTTAGAGCTTAGCTTTCACCCACAGGTTCAGAATGGCATGAGTTAAGTTAATACTGACAGGATTTTCATGTTTAGGTGAGCTATTCCTTTAATAAATGTATGATTTGACATGATGATATTTTGTCATCTCGCTAGTGGTTACAAATGCTTTTCGAGTGCATTAATAAAAAAGAATAAAAACATGACATATTCCAGCTTAAACTTTTCATTGTCAAAAGAAGTCAAAGCGAATAGCTATCTGAATGCGATGAGACGACACGGCTCTTTTCTAAGCTAAACTTAGATTGCTTCACAATTGAGCTGTAATAAATTCAGGATGCTGCATTTTTGGAGCACAATCGGAAGTACTGTATAAATGAATAAAGAGGGTATGGGGCTAATGGTGGAGGTTGTAATCGTCTAGTTGTTAGGGATATGTGATAATAATTTATGCCCCTCAGCTAATCAAAACATTCAAGGCAGGCAGCTTGCTCTAGGAGATGAGGATAATGAGCTAAGCATGAAAAAAATATTTGATTCCGCTTAAGTGATAGAGCTAAACTGATTGCGGAGTAATTTTAAAATGTTTCCTCCCTAATTGTAATTTCTTTGTATATATTCCAAACTCGCTCAATTTATGATTTCCTTTGTATACATGAAAGAAACACGTATGTATGGACCTATAAAAATATCCTGTGTAACACTGCGTGAAATGGGTCAGATCTGGTAATATCTGGCCATGGTTAACTGCTGTGTAATTTCAGGTTTGCCGGATGTATGAGGAAAATACCTGAGCCATGTTACACAGAACCGTAAGTTCTCAGAGATTTTGTTACCATTGACTTGCATTATATGACTGACAGACTGCAACGCTTGGAGGTAAAAATCTTCAGTTGTGTTCAACTGAAGAAACAAAGTCACCTATATTTTGGATGCACTGGGCGTAAGCAGATAAACATCACATTTTCATTTTGGGGTGAACTATCCCTTTAAAATGCCAATGTGCAGTTAATGCACACTAAACCCACATTTCGAATACCACTTCACTAAGCATATCCCATCATGCATCATGTTCAGGAACCGAAATCAAGATAAATGTATGTCAAGGAAATTTATGTCAAGGAAAACGTTCCAATGTAATTAATAACATTAACTTAAATTAATTAGATATTACATATAATTTAGTAGTAAAACCTAAAGTGTTGCACATTTTATTGGTGCAAAGATGAGTATATGCAATGGGTAATTTTGTACAACATTTGCAACTGCTTTATATCACCTAATTAGAAGTCTTCTGTAGTTTGCGACTAATGAACCGACATTTAGACGTTTATTTTAAAATGCCAAGATGCATCCGATATACATTTTCTTGAAATCCCAGCCCAGTTTTAGATCAATTTAAGTTTGCCTAAATTAAACGAAACAAGTTCATAAAACTCAAAACAATGAAGCAATTCCGATAATTTAAAATGTGTCAGTTTGGTGAGCTCAAAAGAAATATAAAGTTCTAAATACTCACAAAAGTTGATTTGATTGAACTAATTTGTTTAATTTAAGTTTACTCAACTCAAGCTAATGAATTATTTTGAGCATTAGGTTTTACAGTGCAGCTGTTATCAGGATATAACAGCAGCTAATTATATATTTATCCACTGAACTACAGAATATGATATTATTGCTGTCGCAAAATGATATGTTTATTAAATTAAATGTGTCACTAGTTCATATAATCACTGGAATGGGTCAGTAAGATGTAGTCTTTTTTATTCTGTTTTTATAAAGTCTGTGGACTTGATTTCCTGAAGGCACGCTTAAAGAGTGGTTTGTTTCAGCAAAATAGTTGAGCATCGCATCAATAATGAAACTAAACAGTGCGTTCAAGCTCTTCGAAACAGATGGAAGAAGTTTAAACAGACTCAACTCGTGCATATGTTTATGATATGTGAATGGAATAACATTATAAAGCTTCTAAATGTTACTATTGTGGTGTGTGTGTGTGTGTGGTAGATGTTCATCGGAATAATCAAGATGTAATGATCCATGTTTAAATTAGTAGCTGTGTGAAAGCTAGCAACTTAATTTGTCTTTATTGAGGGACTAATTGAACTGGGTTGACAGGGAAGTATGTATAGGGACATTTAATTGAAGAGCCCTGCGTGCCCTTCACTAAAAGGTATGCAAATGCAAATAATTTGATCTTTTGAATATGGGACTCAATGGTCCATAGTTCAGCTTTTTGCTCTGAGGTGGAAGGCTAATCGCACGGCTCATTGAAGGAAAGCAGACAACGAAGGTCCTTCTGCAACCCAGCAGTTAATTAGCTTTTGGTTATCAGCTATCATCAGACCGGCTTTCCTGGATGCCAGAGGTGTAAATCAGAAAGAAATTGTGTTAAATTTACCACAAATGATTCACAGCAGAAGCACCCTGGGGACAACTCATCTGACGGAGTAATTACCTCAATCATGGACATCCTGTACTCGATGATGGTGCAGGTGTGTGAAGGACTGAAGTTTGACCTTCTGTTTTCTGTTCCAGATGTTCAAACTGCGTAACACAATGTGTCACTTAGAGGTATTTTAAGATTTCAACTCTTTCAACCAGATGCATTTCTAGCCTTTCATCAGTACTGGGGCACAGACCCCCATCAAAACGTGTTCCATGCTTTGATACTCGTTTTATACTGATATACATATATTTGCAAGTTTTGTATTGTAGGTAAATATCCATCTCATGTTTTCTGTCTAAAGCCCTAGGGGTCTGCGATGCCGTTTGAATCCAGAATGTCAGTGTTTTTCTCTTTAAAAATCCCCAGCTGAATTACCTACTGTTTTCTGACAAACACCAATATTGTGTGGTAATTCATTTGCCATTCGAATCCACATCACTGCATCCCAATTCACATACTATCCATCCTAAATGCTATTAGAAAGTAGAATTAGTAGGGGAGAGTGGGGTAAGACGAGACTTTTTACTTGTGTGGTCCTCAAGATAAGAGAAAATAAGGCAATGAAAGTATCTAAAGCAATTTTAGGATGTCTGCTATCATTTTAAATGATCAGAATACGTCAATGACAATGGGTTCTAAAAAATGGCTTCTTTTAAAAAAAAGTGTTCCTGTGGTTCAACTTACCCCAGGTTAGAGGTAAGTTGATCCGAGTCAGTGGGTAAGTTGCACCATCTGATTGAATCTGAATCGAACCCATTGTGAAATTGTAAAGATGTTATCTATTTTAAAAACACCTTCAATAATCAAATTTCCGTTTACAAATAATCATATTTATTTTTTTAAAGCTAACTTAAACAACTTAAAACTTTATTTTATTTTTTACATGTTTCTGAAACATGTTGATCACCAAAGTTGTAACCTTCCCAAAAACAGAGTTTAAGTAAAATGAAATAAAATTAAAAACAGAATAAGAACGAGTGCATAAATGTCATTGAAACTAATGCACATTTAAGTCAAAAGGTTCTTGGCATGGTAGATTTTCTGAAATGTCGAACATGTTAGTTCAAAGGGAAAGATAAACTATAACTTTTCTTTTTTTTTGAGAAAATTATAAACTAAACCAACTGTGTAGCATTACATTGAAATTATACCAGTTTATACTTCAGAGATTTAACTTAACTACAGTGCCTTATGATGGTAGGGTAAGTTAAAACGCTGGCTCAATTTACCCCACAGCATTTGGCTCACTTTGCCCCATAGCTGCCATTTTGGATAAAACTAGCTCGCTTATCAATTCAGGCTAATGTTTAGCTAAATGATTTGCATGGTTTTATACATTGCTAAATCACCAATATGGATCATAAATAGTTTATACATGGACAAATTTGCTCTGATGCAACAGCCATTACATCTGTTATCCTAACATTTTACTTTGACAAGCCAAAAACAGTTTTTAAAGTAAATGGGTGCCTTCCACTCCTCCCATGTGCTTCTCATTTTCACCGTCTGGCAAAAATTATGGGTGGTTCCAAAATATATGGTCACCATATATGACCATATATTTGATAAAATGTATACAGTTACCAAGATAAAGGGGGTGGGTCAACTTACACACTGGCTCATCTTACCCCACTCTCCCCTACATCCCAAATCGTAGTATGTTGAAATTAGTATTTCAAAGATACCCGGATGGTCTACTATTTCTGTATTGATGCACACTCTAATGGCTAACATTGCCCACAACCCATTGCGAGTTGGACAAGGTTCTGATTAGAACTACAAACACAGATAAAAAGTGGAGGAGGGGCGGGACAAAGACCCCATGATCAGCTGTCATGTTCTGCTTGTACAACATCAACAGATGACAGCAGCATGTTCCCGGGTTCGTTGCATTACAAAACTAATAAATCGCCATCTAAGAGTTTTATCACTGAGGTGCCATTTCTACAGATGTCCAGAAAAGAAACAATTAATGTCTGAATAGGGCTTATCAAAGTATCCCATCACTATTTCTGTCTGGTAAACCACTGCAAACAATGAGTTTTAAGCTAGTTCTAAACAGCTAAAAGAAAACACATTGATTTCTGAAATATTATCAATGAATCCCATTTAGCCACATTTTAGCAACCGCCTATTAATTTATTATTTTACTGATGTATTTTATGTCATAGAATCTCTATTGAATAACTTGCGATATAAATAAAGGTGACTGACATGAACATATCTTGAGCTTGTGTTCACAGACTTTATTTTTTGCATTTACCTAAAACCCATTAAAAAGACGTTGGAAGAGCAAAGCTGCAAACTCGCTTCTGGTTTCCTGCAGCACATTTTATTTCTTTTAAAGCTGCATTCTTGAACTTTACCGCCATCTGTAGTTGACATGCATAAAATTACAAGAATGCTTGCTGAGTATATCTTTTACGTCAGTGGTTCTTCAGCCTTGCTCTTCTTCCCCGGTGAATCTGTTGGTTTGAGGAGTCCTCGTGGTAACCGCTGATCACCATATCAGAGCAGATCTGTCTTGCAGCAACACGACCCCTGACAGTAAGAAGAACTTCCATCAAAACATATATCATAAAAAATGCCATATGAGCAGTAAGTGCCGTTGTGATTTGCATCTCATTTTGGCACACTCTCCATTTCCCTTGTTTATTGCAGACTCTCCGTTCGAGGTTTTTTAGTTTTGAAGTAGGTTTTCTGTAATTTATGAAATAGGGCTGTGCAGTGAAGCTGATATTTGTACCTGTAGCAATGTAGTAAAATGATAGTGTGCTTGCTCCTACACCATTGTTGCTTGCTGTGAGAAACGCTGCCGAGATAGATCCGTCAGAAACAAGTGGAGTGATACAAATTGTAAAACAGTGATATTAGTAGAATTAGTCTTTCAGATTCTAGGACCAGAAGTGTGTGTGTGTGTGTGTGTGTGTGTGTGTGTGTGTGTGTGTGTGTGTGTGTGTGTGCGTGTGCGTGTGCGTGTGCGTGTGCGTGTGCGTGTGTGTGTGTGTGTGCGTGTGTGTGTGTGATCTCTGCCAGATGCGGGTTAAACATTGTGTTGTGCAAGTGTAGACGGTCCATGCATGTGAACCATGACTCTTCACACGTGCTGCAAATATTAAACCAAAACATTTTAAAAACTGATTAACATGAAGGATTGGCGACTCCTGGGCCATAACAGATTTGGGTAACACTTTATAGCAACTGCATGCCATGAATCATCAGTTAAGCATTAGTAAATAGTTAATTCATCATTTATAAAGCATTAATAAGCAGTTTATAAATACAGCTATAACTGATTTATTCTTGATTTATAAGCATGTAATGTTTTTAATAATTGTATTTTCATACTTTATTATCATTTCTAAATTAAGTATTACATTATTTACAAACCAGTTATTTAGGAGTTGTCAGTGGTTCATAAGATCATTTAGAAAGTGTGAAAGTAAATGATTAATAAACTATTTAAATGTACATTTATACATTTTATTATACACACTTATTATTTAGACATATATTAATAGTTACTCAGTGTGTTAATAAAGATGTAAGTCCTACTGTAGTTCATGATTAATTCAGGTAGAAACATTTAATAGTTGTCAGATACCTATTTCTGTGAGCTCATCTAAAGTGAGGACTTTGTTATGCTTTAAATTAGATTTGTACATTTTAAATTTACACTTTCTAAATGATCTTATAAATCACTGACAACTCCTAAATAACAGGTTGGTAAAGAATGTAATACTTCAATAATAAAGTAAGAAAATAAAATGATTAAACACACTATAGATATGCTTATAAATCAAGAACACAGCATTTTTAGCTGTATTTATAAACTGCTTTATAAATAATTAATTAACAATTTACCAGTGCTTAACTAATGATTCATGCTGTTATAAAGTGTTTCCCAGATAAGTTAAAACTAACGACACACACGTATTAGAATGCCACTGTTCACATGTCTTCAATCCCAGTTCTCCGATGAGTGAATGACTTTTTCACATCTGGAAATTAGCGACGATGCCACTCGACCACTGGGAGTGGATATTGGCACTGCTTGTCCATTGTCCAGACTTGACTGTAGTCCTGTGTGAGCGCTACCCCACGCTCAGCGAAATCCCTGATAGCTGCGATCCCGCACAGGACCTGCTGTAATGACTGGAAGGCAGGATCCGTCTATGAATGCATCTTTCTCATAGCCTCATTATGAAGATTGCAGGATATAATATAAAACGTGGATAGTAACAGAAAATATTGAATTGGATAGGTAAAACAATAAAAAAGTATATTAGAAGAACTTTCTGAATGTTATTTTTAGAATCTCAGAAGATGAGTTGACTCAGTTTTTTGTTTAAGATTCTGCGAAAAAGAGGAACCATTATCTGAGGAAGTTTTGACATTAATTATATTAGTTTTACACTATATGTATATATATATTTGGTCTGTAGCTGTTGGTGTGCTGAAACGGCTCCGTGAGAAGCGTGGCCGGAGATCACAAACGTCTTTGCAACACTTGCATATCTACTGGTGTGTGTGTGTGTGTGTCAGGGGCATGTGGATGCTCTGTATACCCAAGCTGTTTGTGGACTTATTAATTAACATTCAAACTATAAATGACTAGAAATTCTCTTGTTTGAGGTTTCAGGCAATGCGCAGGGTAAGCTGTTCGCGCATCGCTTGCCAAGAGGAAAAAACTAAACAGACTAAATCAAATGAAAAAAAGTTATAACTCAGAGTATTTTCATAGTACTTAATTTTCTCCATAAGGAAATGTATAATTAAACACTGTAAAAAAAGAAAAGTTGACATAACTTGCTGTTTTTGAGTTTACTCAACTCAATTAACTGAGTACGGTCACATGGCTCCCAATTTAAGATCTTTTGTTCAGCTGATTGAGGTGTTTATCGCTTTTTTTATTTTGTGTTGAAAATCATGTATTTTTTATTTCACCATCATGGTGATCAGTGTTTTCTTTAGTTGGGCAGTTTGATGACCTTTTAATGTTAGTGTTTCTCTAGCTGCTGAATAAGAAAATAATCAAATTGTGTAGTGGTTTAATTCACTGAGTTTATAATGAGTAATATACTATTAACTTTGTTTTATTGTGATTCTTGAAAAGATCCAGCACGGTTTTAATCGGAAAAGCTGACTAAGGTTTAAAACCGATTGCCGAAGCACTTTGACCTCCTGTGAGATTTACTCCCACAGACTTCAAGAATCAGCCTATGAATCTCAACTATGGTGACATGCTTCCTGCCGCAATGCATTCTGGGAGCCGTGGATGAGTTTTGCATGATACACCCAGAATACATTGTGAACTTGTTGCAACTTGCATGCTTGTTAACTTGCAATTACAAATCAAATTTACAGTTAATGCTAGGTTGGTCCAACAATTGTTGAACCAACTTCTTTTCACTGGTTAAGCCAACTTTTTTTGCATTTAACTGTCCAGTTAACTCAAACATAATCATTAGCCTACATTTGTGAGTTGGCTTTTTTACAGTTAAGGGGTCATGAATTGAGAAATCAACTTTTATAAAAGGTCATTGTAATATAAGATTATCCTGTAAGTTTCAGAGCTGAAAACTTCCTGTTAGTCAAAGAAAAGCTTTTATTGACACCTGGCAAATGATCGATCTGTGAATGTGCTTTCCTGTGAAGTCAGAGAGCAGTGAAACGCCACCTTAACCAAAGGTGTGTGTGTGTGTGTGTGTGTGTGTGTGTGTGTGTGTGTGTGTGTGTGTGTGTGTGTGTGTGTGTGTGTGTGTGTGTGTGTGTGTGTGTGTGTGTGTGTGTGTGTGTTGGTTTTGCTATACTTGTGAGGACCAAGTATTGAGATGCAACCTGCATTGTGAGGACATTTCTCTTGTGAGGACCTTTGGCTGGTCCTCACAAAAATAATGCTGTAATGGCTTCCTGAAGGCCTGTTCAACATGCTGTGCAAGTTTCAACAAAAGTCCTCACATCAATAGCAAAAATGGAAATTGGTGTTTTCTCTTGTGCTCGTGATCACCCCTATAGTACACACTCACATACTGCATCCGCCAGCCTGGGAGGAGGAGCCCAGGAGAGGGATTTTGTGATTGGATGGCTGGGGATTTTTGTGATTGGTTGATTCAGTTTCTTGGCTAAGAGGAGGCGATTTAGCTGTAGAGGTGCTCACAGAGGCTTGTGAACAGCTACATTTCAACTATGAAATCAATTCAAGTGCAAAATGTTAATTAACAATGCACAAACTTCATAACAAAATACATTTTGAATTTGAAATTGTAATAAATTGGTCCATATTTAAGTTCTAAAGTTTTAAGAAAATAATGAGCCTTCCTTCTGCAGTGAACATGCTTTGCATAAAACCTATATTTAAAGTATGAAAATAGATTTTAATTTCTATTCATGAGAATTTTATTTTCGATTTGTTTGCTTTTTTATTTAAGTTTGAGTCTTAGGGTTTTGGTTTGATTTAGTTGGACTTTGATTTGATTATGACGTGAATATTTAAATAAACTAAATTATCCTTTGATTAGACAGAGTTGAGGACACTTCAGTTTTAAATTGGTAATGTATATAATCCAATGAATAAAGGTAAGAACAGCCTAATGTTTATTTAAATATCAATCTACTTAACCTAAAACTAGCAGGTATGTCTGAGTTGTTTAAATTAAATTGAGGAAACCTGTTGCCTTGAAAAATCATAAATCACATTTATATATATATATATATATATGTGTATATATATATATATATATATATATATATATATATATATGTGTATATATATATATATATATATATATATATATATATATATATATATATATATATATATATATATATATATATATATTCACATATAGTATAATTCACTTGGGACTGATTTGATGTAATCTCATTTTATTAATTTCTCTTGCTACTAATACAATCCTTAAATACAAAATTGTACTCTACAGTACTGTACAAAACTGTACTTCCATAAACTGAACAAAAAAAATAACTTAAGAAAAAAGGTTACATTTTAAATTGTCAATCTGTAATTATTACATTTTAATGTTTTCAGAAAAATTACAATGGTATTCAAAGCTACAACAAGCCCCTTTAATTAAGTGGAGAAAGCACCTTTCACATTAAAACTGAAGGTTCTGCCGCTGCTGTACAAGATACTGGCCACCTTCTAAACAAATTAAAATGTCTTCCTCATACCTGCAGAGAAGTCTATATAAAATGCATACTTGAGTCCAAACAAAAGAGTGAGCCTTTGGGTAAGAGTTATTGTGATGGACACCGTCTGTAGTTCTTCCAGGTATCAACCGTATGTGCTGGTGTCCTACAGATGAAAAGCAGAGTGAGGATTTTCAGCACCGATCCATGATCAACAGCTCAGAAATCAAACCAAAACCTTTTTATTCAGAAGAGCTGGCTTTACCCCGTCACATAATAGTAACCTCTACATTATTTTAAATAGCACTGTCTATGCCTGGAATGAAAAGTGCTCAAAATAATTTATTCACACAGTACTGTGCCAAAGGTTTGGCAACTTGTTAAAGGGGTCATATAATGGTACATGCACTTTTACAAGCTGATTGTATGGAAATGTGTGTTGGCAGTGCCTGTACACAACTATCATATAATGATAAAAATCCGTCCAGTTTTTTTAATCTCCTCATACGTTTTCCCCTGGCCTCTAAGCGATTGTGCAGTTCTGTTCTTGGGTGCAATAATGAACACAGCAGTCATTCTGATGTTCCTCAATAGGACCTCTGAAGACGCAGTCGCTGAGTTTTGTTTTCGAAGGGAATATTACCCCGATCAATGTCAATGCTTTCATGTTTGCGCCGCGCAAATCATTTCTCACCAGACTGCTTTAAAAACGATGGTCAGTATGAAGCAGGGTTTGCTAAGAAGCTGCTCCTGAATAAAGATCTGTACCAGCTATTTGTATTCCTGCTGCACCTCCAGAAGAAGTGAGTGTAGTTTGAAACGCGTGCACGCTTCACGATGAATGCAGCTAAAGTTTACAGGGTAAGTTAACTTACATTACGGCACACTTTCTATGTATGATGTTCTCAATATCATTCATAATCCCACATTTATAATGAACAATGTGTTAGGGCTGAAACGATTCCTCGAGTAATTCGAATTGAAAAAATCCTTGAGGCAAAATAATCTGCCTCGACGCTTCGTTTAGTTCATTTAACTACACACGGATGTTGCAGAAATAAAAAAAAATTGTGTAAGGACTCGGAGTATGTGTGGATTACGGTGAAATCCGCGGTTCAGGTGGGTAAACATCCCAAAATTGCGGGTGGATGAGAGAAATCATTAATGTCTTAATTTTAATTAAGACGCGGAACTCATTTCACGGTAAAACGCAATGAATGTGTCGCTCTTTAAAGGAACTGTATGTAAGAAATGTATTTCAATTAATCATAAAATGGCCCTGATATCACTAGACATTAAGAAATCATGTTAATTTCAAATACTTATATCACTGACAACAGTAGTCCGGCCAGGATATTGTCATTTTAAAAGTGAAGTTGCAGCCCTTAACTGATGTTGATGTTGACATGTGTTTTGGCCTGAAGCTCCACCCTCCACCGGAGTCAGTAGTGTTTCCGCATCCGGGTTGCCAGTTCTGCTCTAGTTACCACAGCTGCAGCTACACAGCAGCTTTTTGGATAAAAAATGTCTAACTTTACGAAACCTAAAAGACCTCTCATGAAGCATAAACATAATTAACAGGAAAAAAAAAAACCATACTGTGTAGGACTCGTCATTTGCCGTCGTAAGCTCCTTGTAGCAGCCTACGTTCCTGCAGCCTATCTGCCAACTTCAGCACTGCTAATATCATTTAGTCTCGCTTATTTTAAATGAACACAACTGTGTGTTGAGCTTCAGGATACGACACAGAACATTTAGGTTTCATTTAGGTTTCATTCAACTCCAAACACATGAACGCGATGGAGTTTGCAGCTTTGCACATAGATCACCGTCATTGTGATGTGTGTGAAATCTTTAATGAGAATTTATACTTGATAATATGTTCGAAATACACCATTAAAATGTTCTCAACGCTAGGCGCTCAAACATCAGAACAAGCTGTAGGTTAACGTGTGTGTTTGTGATGAGCAGGGCTCGTGCTTTCATTGATTTGTGTAATTTAAATCTCACACTTTAATCATATTTATAGCTACTAACTTAATAAAACAAGCTGTGTTACAATGATGAATATGACTAGCTCTAAATGTAGATCTGTATGTGCGATATAGGCTCCTTTATCTGAATTAAACACAACTCATCTCTCGCGTTATGCAGGTGATGTAGAGGTGTCAACCCGCTTGGGTTATTTTAAACGTAATTTCGCCAAAGAAGATTTGTTTTAAAGCAACCTACTTCAGTGTAGCTAAAATGTGACGGTAGCATCGCGCTTACACTGATGATTTGAGTTTATGACGATCGGGTGCGGATGGATGGTTTGTTTTTAACAGCGGATTCAGTGAAGTTATCCGCGCATCTCTAGTATGACCATCTGTACTCTTGTTCTTATTTCAAGTTTCCTTCCTGTCCAATATTTTTGCTTCTACAAAAGCCTCACAGCCTTCAGAAGACAGTAAAGGCTTGTCATGCCTGAACTGAAGCTGAAACTTTAAAGTTAAACTTTAAACATACATGCAATGTTTAGGCATTATTGCTATTTATATTAATATGATTTTGGTTTATTGGTTGTAGGTTTAGTTTTAGACTGAACTATGTTTTCCTTTTTAAAGTAATTTGAAATAGATTTTTATAATGTGGCAATTTAATGCATTAAAATGGGTTATTTTCACAGTTCTAAAAAGAAAACCAATTAGATGTTAATTTTAAGATACCTGTCTTATTTCCTCTTATATATTTAGTATTGCTCTTTAATAAAGAAAAAAGTAATTACTATCCGATTACTCGATTAATCGATGGAATAAACGGTAGAATACTCAATTACTAAAAGAATCGATAGCTACAGCCCTACAACGCTGCTATGGTTAATGTGTGATTACAAACTGTGTACACTGGTGATAAAGTTAACGTGGTAACACTACACTAAGCTTACTTCTGTAGATGGTTTATAACGTTGTCTATTGAAACATTGACAGTTGTACCTAACACTGCATAGGTTACGCATCACTGACAAGCCTACATTTTTTATTGAAAAAAAAGTTTTTCATGACCATTAGGTGTAACATCCATCTGTCAATGAACTAACGTATACACCAGTAAACGCATAGCATTCGTGATCTCACTAACGCTACCCTGCCAGAACATAAAGATAGATCAAAGTGACATTACGTTACCCAACCATTCAGAAACATCCAGCTCGCCGGCCGTCATCTAATTCCGGGTTCAAATTGATACAATGTGTCCTCAGAGACTCCGTTGCCATTGTTTCTCCAAAATATACCGCAACTGTTATCAAGGGCAACACTTCACATGAGTGTGTCAAAATGCCCTGTGAGCAAAGCTCATTAGCATTAAAGCCGTATGCACTGAAATGGCTTGGTGAAAACAGATCTGGTTTTGACCAGGTAAAATGAGTGTAAAAAAAGAAAATTTTTAATTAAACTATATTACAAACTTTTCATTTAGACCCTAAAGAATCATATTAACTTGTACAAAAATGGCATTATATGACCCCTTCAAACAAGAGCTGCAACATTATACATATACAGTGGCAAGATAGTTGATTTTTTTTTAATGATCCTGTTCAAAAATGTACGAACCCTTGATTGTTAACACTCTGTCATTCCCTGGATGATCCACAGCTGTTTTTGTGTTTTGTGATGGTTGTTCTGGAGTCTTGTGATGGCTGTTCTCAAGTCTTCAGAAAAATCCTTCAGCTCCTGCAAACTGTTCGGTTTCCAGCATCTTGTGCCCATTTGAACCCTTTCCAGAATATACTGTATGATCCTGAGATCGTTTGAGGGACTCAAACACAACTATTAAAAAGGTTGAAACATGTACTGATGCTCCAGAAGGGAACACGACGCATTGAGTCAAGGATGAACACTTTTGATTTGAAGATCAGGGTAAATTGTTATGTATTTGTTTTCCTGGAAACATGTCAGTATATTCTGTTGCGTCCGAAGGGCAGTACTAAATGGAAAAAATAAATATTTGAACAAAATAAATGAAAAATTGGCCATCATCCTGTTCAAAATCCTGTTGGCCATAAACCCCCTCCCGGCTTAATGTGTCTTGTTTCTTTCTGGAGCACCAGTGAATGTTCGAAGCTTTTTTTAATAGTTGTGTGTGAGTCCCTCAGTTGTACTCAGCGTGAAAAGATGGATCTCAGAATCATTCAGTCACTGCTGGAAAGGGTTCAAATACGCAAACGATGCTGGAAACCCAAAAGTTTTTCTAAAGAACATTGAGCAGTTTAACTGTTCAGGAGAACCATTACAAAACAATAAAACAGCCTTGGATCATCCAGGGAATGACACAAAGGATTCAGAATCAAGGGTTCATAAACTTTTGATCAGGGTCATTTTTATAAATTCAGCTATTTGTTCAACTCGACTATATGTAAACATATTTAATGTAAAATATCTTATTCAGGACAGTACTATATAAAAAATAACACGCATTTTGAATTCTCTTATTTTGTTAAAATCATTCACATTTTCATAGATTCTGCAAAGGATTCACAAACTTATTTTCTTGCCACTGTATTGTAGTGCTGTCAATAGGGTAAAAAAAATGTATTTAGTCACAATTAAAACCATAGGCATTTTTATAGTTCTAAATTGAAATAATTTCACAGTTACTCTCCAAATTAGTACATTTGTATATGAAGCCCAGAACCAGAAGCTACTGGTTTATTTTAAACATTATTGATAGACAATTTAATATTACAGAATAGTTGAAAGCTATCAATTTCAACATTTATTAGGCTTTTAAAAAATAAAAAGATTAATTACCCGTTCGACCACAGGAAAGAAAAACGCGAAATGTCCCACGAAGGCCTTCTGCTTGAATTCGCCTGAAATGGCAAATTATGGCAATGTTAAAAACATGGTTAATGAACTATGTAACTCACATGTCCCCACCATATCACATACTCTTTCATTTATGTTCAATATTCAGTCAATGTGCAACATAAATACAGTTGGTCTTTCTCACAAATAAATTCCTTCAGAATTTCAAAATGTTTATTTAGCTTCAATGGCCACCAGAAAAGACGTTAATCAATACCATTACAGTATTTTTCTTTACATACTTACAGTATATCAAAGTAAATAACTTACCTATGTTCGACAACATTAAACAAGAAGTCCTAAGTCCGATTGAACGGTGCGCAAGGCGCGTGCAATCGTCTGAGGCGCATGCGCAGATGAAATACCCTTTCAACCTCCTCTTCACTGGATGCACTATTCACGCATTTAGCGTGAAAAATACGCATTTCAACCAGTTCACACGCCACACCTGTCGAGTTATACAGGGTTAAATACCACCTACCAGCCAATCAGAAACGAGAATTCGTTGTTTCTGGGTAAATTACGTGCTGCACTCAGAAACTGAGAAAACGTCACCCTACCAACTCAAATTAAGCGTTCTAAACTACTTATGACCATCTTTACTAGAATTTATCACAAACTATTGTATGTATTGTTGTAAATATTGAATAACTTGTTGTAGAATTTTATAATATATTATTTTTCAAGAGGATTTGTTTTTCCCTTAGATTTACATTACAACTGTGGCATGCTGTGTAGCCTACTATAGTTTCTTTTTGAAGGATGCTATTTTTTCATAAATTCTACAGAATTAAAAAAGTTACCATTGGCCTTAGGCTACCATGGTTATAAGGAGCCATCAATGATCTAACCTCCTTATTGTAACAAAAGCCATTGGTAAAAAATTATAAGAAATAGGCTATGTAACTTAATGTTTCATAATGTCACATTGAAATTACAATCGACAAGAGCTTTAAACTCTGCACCTTAATGAATAATCGATTAAAAAATGTGTTTTCCCCATGTGTAAAATGTATCCAGCTATTAGGAAAAAACTGGCAGATTGCAGCAAATTAACATTTTCAATATAAGAAGATTTTAAGTAAAGTTCTTTAAGTGTAATTATGTCACAGAGAAAAGGTTTTAGGTGTTTAAATAATATAAAATACATGAAGTTAGGTTATTAAACAATTTTGCTAAGGAAATAAGGAAAGGACTAGAGATATATATATAAAAAAAATATTTCAAATTTTACTGTATTAAGTGAAGCATCCCCGTGTTTAGGTTTAAAAGCGAGTGGTCAACCAAATGTCCATTCGTCACCACAGGCATAACCAGCTCGTACTTCTGAACAGGGAGAAAGAAGTAGAACAGCCAAAGAACAGGCCCTTGAGTCAACAAGAGGCATACAACAGGTCAATTTTGACTGTAGGAAAAACGTGAGTGAATGGAGTGGAAAACCTGTCTCCCCTGACCGATGTAATCTCACTCACAAACTTCAAAGCCCTGCTACATAAGTGAATTTGCTATGATTTTAGTACAGGTACATGACAGACCATAATGACAACACAGTCAAAATTAATAATGTCAACAGAGTAATATGAACTAAGTAACAGTGCATTATGTTTCACAGTGAAGTATTTCTTACCCAGTTTTTGATTGACCTGTCTGTGTGCATGATCTATTCCATGTTTTTATTAATCTTTTTCTGGGTGTATTCAACTGCAGTCCCAACTGTAGCTTTAATCTTTGACCAACTATCGTCTCTGTCCCTTAACCTCTCTCATTAATGTACAGTGGCCACACAAATTATTTGGACAGTTAGACTATCAGCAAACTTCCATGATTTTCTTAAGGTTTTTCATAAAATGCTAGATAAACTGGTATTTGCTCTTTAGAAAAACACATTTAACACAACTCTAAAGAGATATTGTGTAATAAAATAAATACATCAGACTGTTATGTGGACATACCCCTTTAAATGGCAACAAACTAGTATTTTTCAAGTTCAAATTGTCAAAGTTAGTAGAAAATGTCCATGGCTAATGTGCTGAAGTTGACTTGTGGTTCCTCTATAAGGGGCACCTGTGTGAACTCATCTTAATGGTGCTGCTGATAGGTCCCTTTCTGAGTGAGGATGATAGGCACGTGCTAGAACAAGTGGACATTTTCTATCCCACACATTACATTTTAAATAATCCATACGGAAAATCCTAAAACATGCACTTATGGTGTATACTATACTTGTCCTGAGACTAAATCTGAATATCATGGTAGAAAAAGTGGTTCCAAAATATTATCTAAAATATCAAATAGCCCCCTAAAATGGCATTTTTCACTTGTCCCATTCTTGATGACCAACTTACATAATAAATATAACAGTTTAAATAACTTTTTAATCTATTTTTCTGGTTTAATATTGTCTAATGTCTTTGTCAAAATAGTTTGATCATCAATATGTTTTAAATTAACTGCAATTATGGCCTAAATTTGTGTCCAACAACATGCACACAACACTGTTACTGAAATCTGTGTAGTCCTGTTGAGGAAGATAAAAAAAAAACAGTTAAGTCACATGAGGAAATTACTTCATCAAGCATTTTGCTAACACCATGGCTAGAGCAAAGGTAAGGCTTTTCTTCTATTTTTCATTTGTTTGCAATCTTTTCAGCTTTGATTGAGTGTGCCTCTCTAACCAATGCAATCCTGTTTCCCATGAGCTGGTTTGAAGCACATTGGCTGATCTCAGGTCTCAGCTGGACGTTGAACGTGAAGAAGCTCAGATAGGTAAGAGATCTGAAAGTTAACACTAAGATTTTAAAATCCATCCTATAACAAACAGGAGGGTTCAGTATAGGGTTAGGTTAACACAACCCTTCTATCCCTAACCCTCGTTAAAAACTCTTAAAAGTGCTGTTTCAGTGCTCTGACGAAGTTGGAAACCAGACTCAAACTTTTCATTAACTATTTTACTCTAAAAAAACTACTTTCTCTAAGACTTCAGATAGGATAGGCAGCTATAACATAACCAGACAACAGTCACAAAACACAAGGTCCAACAGTATCAAAGCCTTCCTTTGGCTGATGAGAGGGACAAATCATGGGTCAGATATGCTGGACCACCTTGACTAGGGAGGAGATTGATATGGGCTGGGCAGACATTTGTTCAACAACTATTTTAAGAAAAGAGTCACACATTTAAAGGTTTTTTTTTAAAGAACCTAAGGCCTGTGACATTATTAGAAACCATGTCATAAATAAACTCAGTACTTGCATATTTTACAGTGCTGTACATTTCAGATACACACGTTGTCTGTGAGTCTAATACTGTCCCAATAAGGCGAAAGATAACAAGTAATCCTAAAATAACTTTTGATTGAAGTATGCTTTAAAGAGATATTAAACCCAATGTTTACTTTCATGTCAGCAACATGTAAGACAGATGTTAGAGCTATTTATTGTCCTCACCTCTCATCTACAAGGTATGCATTTTTGAATATGAAACAGTATTAGAGCTGTGATGTTTGCTATGACTGTCAAGGACTGCTGCATGAAACCATGTATTGCTAGTTACTACTACACAGAAAAAATATGCTAAATCAGTTATCAAAGTATGTATATGGCTAATGGGTGGGAATTTCTATTTCGCTGCTGTTTAAATGACATATAAACATAAATGTACATCTTTCTTTTAGGCAATGTGATCTTGGGTGATGAAAAAGGAGGGCTGCCAAAGCAAAATTTGTGTCCAGAAATACTCTAATGATTGAAAATGTACTACCCATTTCCCAGACCAAGTGCCAATAAATTGCTTTAAGCTAACCTCAGGTACATCCAGTTTGTGGTCTTTTTGACATGTATAATTGTTCTTATTCCTCCTCATCCTGTTGATTCTTCGTGGAAAAGATGTATGATATATTATTAAACAACATTCTTGTGGTCCTGAATATTTATTTGTCACATGAATGTCATGTTCTACAATCAAAAGTAATATCCCCTCTAGCATGTTAATATTTCATTTTATTGAAATAATCTTGAAAGTTTTAGATAAATCAAGCCTGATCTAATTTTAAATGAACAAATGGGCACAATGTGCATAAAATAAAGTGTAAAGACATAAAAAAAAAAAAATCACTGTATCAGAATTGTAGAAATATTGTCTAAATTTCACGTGCATGCATTCAGTGAAAATGTCAAAGAAAAGAACAGAATATTAAAGGTATATTGTAAAGGTGTGTTAGGCTGAGTTGAGGCCGCTCTTGTGCCTCTCAGAGAAGTTGAAAGTGTGGGGGAGGGGAGGAGACGCACACAGGTGTGGGGGAGGGGAGACACATCTCATGCTCTACTAATTATTACAAACCAGTTTTAGCTACTTCACACTAATTCGTCCTGTAACATAGATGACAGAGAATAATCACCTTACATCTATTACAATTTCCAACTTTGTCTTAAAGAGTATGGTAACCTCTCCCTAAAACCATATTCTGTTTTATTTGTGCTAAGACTATTAATCGAGCAATATTGACTTCATTTTGAGTGAAAAAGTCCCTCCCGCTAGAGTGGCGTGCGTGCGCGCCTGGGAGGGGAGCTGTCAATCAACCCTGACCTGACAGAGCGAGGTCAGCATGGATGACAGTCACGACGACAGAGCTATAGCGAGGATGAAGAGGCTGAGACAGCATCATGATGCATGTTCTCGGAGATATGAACAGGCACAGCAGGAAAAACACAGGTAAGACATATTTCATCATTTTACTGCAAGTATTTGAGCTGTTTCTGGAGTCAGGAGCAATAGTTAAAATTATCGAATTTAACTCTTCAATCATATTTCTTATTTGCCAACCATTTTGAGGATCAATTAATATTCAACTAATTTCTTAAGTATAAATGCCTATAGTAACTACTCTGTTTTTAGGTGTTGATGCTTTATGCAGTTTTGATATCATAAACAGATTATTCTTTGAATAATATATTCAGTGTTTTGCACTGTTGGGCACACAGGCATTTGAAAATTGATCTTAGAAAAGTAAACTGGATATTTGAAGATAATTCATGTTACCATACAGACTAAACAATTAATAATTTAATTAAGATTTTAGTTGTAATCTGATAGAGCTGCCAGAAAATATCATCCTCATCAGTGAGTCATCTGAAAGTAATAACTTAGTCAGTAAATTGCTAGAAAACTCGACCTGTTTGTTTTCTCAGAAGAACAAAACATTTAATCATTGAAAAGGAAAAATAGTGCTTGAACAGCTCTTGTCAAGTTACTGAATTTGACTTTCTCTGTGTGTATTGATCAGATCAGTGTAATGTCAGGTTAACTCTGAGTGAAGCTGGTTTGTAATGAGAAACACAGTATGTGTCAGTCAAATTTACTTTATCTGATAGGTGTAGGTCTACTTCAGGCCAAACTGATTTTCTTAGCATTTTAACTGGCCTTTTAGGCTAATTTGTTAGAGCAATTACTCAAAATATCCTGGATTAAACACATTCACTCAAGTTACAATATCTTTATGGATACTAGTAATTTGTAATGCATTTCAGTGGCCATCAACTATGTACAATTCATAAATTCAAGTATACCATTGCAATTTTAATTAATTGAAAACTTTATTAGTGGTGATCTTGCTTAATGGTAATTTTGTTTCACAGATAATAGAAGCAAAGAACAATAACGAGTCCAACGACATAAGGGTGAGTAAATATTTACAGATTTAAAATTTTTGGGTGAACTTACCCTTTAATACAAAGCACTCCATTGCCCCAACAACTCAATAATAACACAAAGTAGGATTGCATGGCGTGCACACATGCATGTAATGAAATCGATGTTAAATTGACATGCAATTAGTAAAGTCTAAGTTATAGACAATATTCCTGCTGTGCTCTAATTTATAGTTTAAATTTGAGATTTATTAGTACAAGTAATCAAGGGTCCCCAGGGACATAGCAAAGGCATGTGCATAATTTACTTTTACTATTACCTAAAATTGTCCTTACCACTTTTTGTTATTAATTGCATATGTGTAAAACCAACTGTATCCAGTGTGCAAGAAAAAAATAAGAAAATATGGATGTCAGTGACAGTTTATTACATAGTGGTTGTTCTCACAGGCATCATTGAGCGATCCAGTTATACGGAGAAAGAGAGAAAGACATAGTACATGCCGAACAGAGGAAGGAGAAGGAGATGACCAGGTAAGCATTTCAACTGGGATTTCACTGAGCTGTAATTAGAGCACCATAATATAAAAAAAAAAATTATAAACAAAAAAATCAGCCTATTATTATGATTTTTAAAAAATGTAAAAACCAACACAAGTTGACCTCAGACAACAATAGGGCTGGGCACGACAATACTTTTATGGTATCGAACGAAAAACTCTGATACTATGAGTATCGAAAAATTATTTATCTTTCGGTGCCAAATTTTGGTTCCAAAAGCCAAGCGGCTGTGTGTGTGACTGGAACTAAACTGACTGGAACTACCTGTGCATTAAACCGTTTTACTGCACACCTTCCAGCCAATCAGAATCGAGTATTTAAACAGACCCAGGCATAATTAGGTTTATAACGGTCCTGGTTCTCCCCTTATTGATGAACATGAATTGTAGTTTACGAGTAAAGCTGTAAATTCCTCCATCAAAGTCAGCTGCCTCCGTAATAATCTTCTGATACGTGCAGTGCAATCAAGTGAAAATCGCTGCGTGGCATAAATGATAAATCTATTAGGCAGTCTATTAGTAAAAGTGATTTTCTTCTGTTCTTCAAAACAAAAATTTGCATCATGAATGACGTAAGCGTCTGGCCCAGTACGTTAAGTGTGAGTGCAGGCCAGCGAGGGAGTAGGGAGGGGGGACAAACGTGCTCAGGGAAATACTTGACAGATACGTGTAATTTCACTACTTAAAGGACAACTCCGGTGAAAAATGAACCCAGGGTGATTAACACATGGTTACCGAGCAGATCGTTCTCTGGGATGCGTTTTCATGAAAATCGAATGTAAAGAGTTTTATCTCTAAAAACAGATTAGCATATAACGCGAGTGTATGGGGCATAGGATAAGTAAAATTAAATCGCTAGTTAATACCACTAACAAGGCTCAAAATAACCTCACACTAACAGGGATAATGGATAATGAGGCATTAATGGATAATGCAAACCGAAGCATTGAGAACGCTGTGTACAAACAGTTTAATAAGAAGATACTTTATAAAGACAGTACATTACTCGTTTACAGACAGAAGCCATCTTGTAAGACGAGTCGAGCCACGAACGCTGTGCTAAGTGTTGAACTGTGACTTGGAATCTCATATGGGACACCATCTTCCCTTGTAGTTAGTCAACCATATATTTTAATAAACAGATATTATTCATGCATTTCCATGTCATTAGATTTCACAAACTTAATTCCTATCGATCTTAGCACAGCGTCAGGGTACGACTGCCGAGACTGTTTTCCAAGATGGCTTCTGTCTGTAAACGAGTAATGTACTGTCTTTATAAAGTATCTTCTTATTAAACTGTTTGTACACTTACAAAGTTCTCAATGCTTCGGTTTGCATGTAGGGACCCTCATTATGCTACCGTGTTAGTGTGAGGCTATTTTCATTAAAACTCTTCCCAGAGAACGATCTGCTCGGTAACCATGTGTTAATAACCCCTAGGTTCATTTTTCACTGGAGTTGTCCTTTAAACCGAATGCATCCCCATAACATGCTAGCCGATTGTATATGGTATCAAAAAAAGTATCGTTAGGAACCGGTATCGAAATTGGCACTGGATCGAAAGATTTTGAACAATACATTTAAAAAAAAAAAAATCAGTTCATGATCCCTTTTAAAAAAACATTTTAGTCAACATGGCATTTGTAGAGAGATAAAATTAACAATAAAGCGAAGGAGTTTTGTTTATTATTTCATTGTTGGATCAACTGATGACTTGGGCGGCCTATCCATTAAAAGTAGTGGGTTGTGTGTAGGGCTGTAGCTATCGATTCTTTTAGTAATTGAGTATTCTACCGTTTATTCCATCGATTAATCGAGTAATCGGATACTAATTACTTTTTTCTTTATTAAAGAGCAATACTAAATATATAAGAGGAAATAAGACAGGTATCTTAAAATTAACATCTAATTTGTTTTCTTTTTAGAAAAATAAAGTTTTATTGCTGAAATTGCATACATAATAACCCATGTTCACATATTTTCAGTGAAAATAACCCATTTTAACGCATTCAATTGCCACATTATAAAAATCTATTTCAAATTAGTTCAAAAAGTTCAGTCTAAAACTAAACCTACAACCAATAAACCAAAATCATATTAATATAAATAGCAATAATACCTAAACATTGCATGTATGTTTAAAGCTTAACTTTAAAGTTTCAGCTTCGGTTCAGGAATGACAAGCCTTTACTGTCTTCTGAAAGCTGTGAGGCTTTTGTAAGAAGCAAAAAATATTGGACAGGAAGGAAACTTGAAATAAGAACAAGAGTACAGATGGTCATACTAGAGATGCGCGGATAACTTCACCGAATTCACTGTTAAAAACAAACCATCCATCCGCACCCGATCGTCATAAACTCAAATCATCAGTGTAAGCGCGATGCTACCGTCACATTTTAGCTACACTGAAGTAGGTTGCTTTAAAACAAATCTTCTTTGGCGAAATTACACGTTTAAAATAACCCAAACGGGTTGACAACCTCTACATCACCGCAAACGCGAGAGATGAGTTTGTGTTTAATTCAGATAAAGTAGCCTATATCGCACATACAGATCTACATTTTGAGCTAATCATATTCATCATTGTAACACAGCTTGTTTAATTAAGTTAGTAGCTATAAATATTGCTCACATCTCCTCAGCTGCGAACTGCCGCAAATGAAGCCTAAATGTTCAGTGTCGTAGATGTTACAAACTAAAACAATTGCTCATTGTTTGTTTTGACAGAGTCTCAGTAGCACTGATAAATCGGAGTCAGACTGTGACGATGAATACATACCTACACCACCCTCCTCGGACAGTGAAGACTGTGACAGTGAAGGTGCAGATTTTCCAAAAGACAGAGAAATTCAAGTAAACACTAGTTTCACTCAGAAAGATGAGCTTGACTCTGGTGATGATCTGGAACATGCCACAGATGAGGGAGATGGTGAGAAAGAAGAGGGTATGAAAACAATAACAGTAAAGAAGTGCCAGAAGGGAGATAAAAGAAAATGGGACAAAAAACATTTCTGTATTTATTGTAAAAAACCACAAAGTAAAATAGCACGCCATCTGGAGAGAAAGCACCACAAAGAAGATGATGTTGCTAGGGCAATATGCTTCCCAAAAATCTAAGAAACGCTGCCTGATGTTAGACCAGCTTCGCTTTAAAGGTGACTACAACCATAATATAACCATCTTGCAGACAGGAAAAGGGCAAATAGTGACTTACAGACAACCTTCTGAAGACATTAACCCACATGAATACTTGCCTTGCAACTATTGTTATGGTTTTTTCAAAACGTGAGCTTTGGAAACATGAGGTTTCATGCAAAACACGAAATGGTCTCCTCGAGAAAACTCCAGGAAAAGAAAAAGAGTCCAAGCTGCAGCTGTCTAATTCCAATGAAATTAAATACAACAGAAAGATGTTGTAAAATCATTGGGAGGATGATGCATGACGAGATTTCTGTTGAAGTGAAATCGACTCACTTATTTGTGAGTACGGTGACAGATTGTTGGAGAAACATGGGAGTGATCCATCCAAAGATGGCTATGTTAGTCAAAAAATGAGAGAGTTGGGAAGGTTTGTGATTGCTGCAAAGTCTCTAAAACCAAATGTGAAAAATCTTACAGATATCTTAGTTCCGCCAATGTTTAAATTGGCTGTTGATGCAGCAAAAAAAGGCATCTGGTTACACTAACTCAAAGTACCGCTATGATCGACCATCTCTTGGTTTAAAACTCGGACACTCTCTTAAGACAGTTGGTGATATCCTTATAGGCAATTATGTAAAAGCAGAAGATGAGGTTGCGGCGAACAGAGTCAGGAGCTTTCTGGGGCTAGTGAGCTCCGAGTGGAACCACTATGTCTCACACCGTGCTAGGACAAACCTGGAGGAAAATAAGTGGAACAAAAAAGAAATGATCCCTCTCACTGAAGACATAATAACACTTCAAAAATATTTGAAGTCCACTGAAGAAAAAGCCAGAGATAAACTGATGGAGGGTTCTAATCCTAAAGCATACAGTATGCTTAGCGAAACCCTTCTTTCCCAAATCATACTTTTTAACCGAAGGCGCCAAGGCGAGGCAGCTAAAATGCTACTTCAAACTTATGCAAACAAAAACACAGAAACACTTAATGAGGATGTTATGCAGTGCCTTTCAAAATTGGAGAAGGACCTGAGTAAGGACTTCACTAGAGTTGTTATAAGAGGCAAAAGAGGCAGAAAAGTACCAGTGCTTCTCACCAGAGAGATGACAAGATCACTTGACTTCCTGATTGAGCACAGGACTCAAGAAAATAACATTTCTGAGACAAACAAATATGTCTTTGCGAGACAAAATTCAGACTGCCACATAAGAGGCTCAGACTGTTTAAGAAAATTTGCAAATGAGTGTAATGCAAAACATCCTGAGACCTTGACCTCCACCCAACTGAGAAAACACATCGCAACCCTCTGTCAAATAATGAACTTGAAAGACCATGAAATGGATCAGGTCGCAAAATTTATGGGACATGACATCCGTATTCACAGAGAATACTATCGCTTAACTGAGAACACAGTTCAACTTGCAAAAATGAGCAAATTGCTCATGGCCATTGAATGTGGAACAACAGTTTATAAAGGAAAATCTCTAGACGAGATTGACTTGGAATTAG
This sequence comes from Gobiocypris rarus, assembly GCA_023029165.1. Lineage (NCBI taxonomy): Eukaryota > Metazoa > Chordata > Actinopteri > Cypriniformes > Gobionidae > Gobiocypris > Gobiocypris rarus. Next base: position 13,804,173 of record CM040932.1, on the reverse strand, counting down.
AGGGTGAGCATCTAACACTGGAAAGTTGTAACAATATACACTAACTGGGAATTTGGAAAGAACATGTGACTTGTACTATATAAAACCTTTCTCTTCTGTGTTTTCATTACAGTCGCTTTGTCTGAGAAATGTCAACAAGGCAAGGCAAGGCAAGGTAAGTTTATTTATATAGCACATTTCATACACAATGGCAATTCAAAGTGCTTTACTAGAAAATGAAATTAAAACAGTGATAAGAGATAAGAATAACACGTAAGAATTAAAAATAAAAACAGGATAATTAAAACAGTTGTAAAGAGAATTTTAAAAATAAGGAATAGAAATATACAGTTGTAAAGATAATTAAAAAGAATAAAATGATTATATATAGATAAAAAAAAAAAATTATAATAATAAAGATGATGCATAGATTAGATTAGGTGCGTGACAGCGTTTCCACAATGATTGTCTCTTTGGCTCCTATGAAGATAGATAAATCATAGATCCGTTGCCAGTGCCACTTGTTGTCGGATTAGAAAGAAAGTTTGGCTGTTGCCGTTTTTGTGTGCCATATCCTTGAAATATGAAAATTATTATGACGGGTAGTAATAGATTATGCCATTTTTTACGACCCTGTCCGTCAAAAAATCAGACAATGCGAAAGCCTAAGCTCTGGTTGTCGGCAGTGGTGTAAAGCAGAGCAGTTAATGGGTCAACAGCAAGAAGTAGGGCTGCTCGATTATGGCAAAAATCATAATCACGATTATTTTGGTCAAAATTTAAATCACGATTGTTGGTGTGATATGATCAAATTCTTATTTCATGATATGAGTCATTTTAAATGTCACTGACATTTTACAATTATCAAAATAAATCACAATCATATACAATTGACCCTTCGCAGGAGTTTGACAGGCGATCTGACCATCATCATCCACCATCCGCCGAAATGCACCATTTTGTCCACTAAAGCAGTCACAAGTCAATAGAATAACGTTGGTGAACTTGAAGTTGATAGACGGTGTGTATTGACATCTTTCCGTGGTTGAAACAACCTTTCTTCTGATGTTTATTCATGTTTATTTGATGCTATAAATGAACTATAAGGAAGAGATGATCAGTTCTCGAGCAGCTTTAACTGCGGTGTACAGCGATCTGTCAGGACGCATTAAAGAGCGACAAAACGGTATTTATTGTTTACATTTCGTAAAAGACAATTTGAAGTTGAGACTTTTTTTCATATCATAAGTACCCTGCTCTGTCCTGTCTGTTGGCGCATTGTCGTTGTCCTCTTTGCTCCGCGGTGTGTTTTTCACTGCGTGATAACATGGTGTGTGGCGTGAGAGCGCCGTGGCTTGTCGGCCATAGCGACAGTAACTAGAAAGGATACTCTCCAAAACATATTTGTGCGTAGATTATTGGACCGTTTATGAGCGGATCTGAAGCCCACAGTAGCCTTTGCTTATGTGCGTTCTGCTCCGTCTCGGAGCACGTGCACCGTCTGGGGAACAGCATCTCTTTCGCAGCTAAATGCGCTGTAATATCAAACACGTCCCGCAGTTGAGCAACAGTAAACTGTGTTTACATCACTCACGCATTAGGTGGATTTAAGTGTTAAGATTGACTTGTAGAGGAACGAAAGCGCGCCGCTGTGAAGGAAAGAAAATAGTGCGAGACGGAATGAGTCAGCGGCATAATAATTGTTTTACATTGATTATCCTGTTTTAATAAACGTTGAAAGCCAAAATCGAATTCGAAAACACGATTAATTGGACAGCCCTAGCAAGAAGTGTACATGTTTGCTAGGGTTTATCAGGTGGCTTGTTAAAAAGTTGGCCATAGTGTTACAGGGTTGTTCAGGAAATACACTGCTCAGCGTAAATGAGTACACCCCCTTTAAAATTTTAATTTTGAACAATATCTCAATCGACACAATAACAATGTTTTATGTTTTACTCATAACATGAAAGTAAGGTTAATATAACTTGGAGAACAACATTTTCAGTTTTACTCAAATTAGGTGATGCAAAAATGAGTACACCCCACTGAAAGTCCCTGGAGCAAAGCTACATTTTAGACTACAAATGTCTAATTTGAGAAGAATTGAACCACAGGTCAGTCTAATTATTCCTGTCCAGCAGTTGTCTATTAAAGGGTATTACTTAAAGAAAACCCCTTCCCATTTCATGCTGTCAGTAATAGCACCACATGGAAGAGAAATGTCACAAGGCAAATAATGTCTTAACAACAGAAAGGTGAAGGCTACATACAGATCAGCAAGGCTTTACTTATCAGTCAGGATACTGTAGCAAAAGTGGTACAAAAATATATAAAAAAAGATGGAACTCCAACCATCTCACAGACGTCCAGGTCGTCCAAAGAAGTTAACACTCGACAGGAGCGCTTTTCTGGTGTGAAGAAAATCGGCATGCAAGTTCACTGCAGTTATTTAAAGACTTTTATGTTATAAGTTAAATGGATGTTATATAAAACTTGTCTTGTCAATACTTTGGAAATGCTTTTGTGTTCACTGAGATTGTTTAAAATGTTACTTTTCAAGGGGGATGTAGTCATTTACGCTGAGCACTGTAAAGAGTCAATAAAGATGTAACTCAAAATAAATGTCTCATAATGTTAATTTCTCTCTGTTACAGAGTTATCCAGAAGTCAGAAGAAGAGGCCTGATTCTGAGGGGTCTTGTGATTCAGACGGTAAGTAGTGTGATCATCTACTGCACAGACTTTCTGGCATGGAGTGTACAGTAGGTTATGACTTAGTTTGTGTATATATAATTGGCGGTCTCTTCTCTTCACCCACAAGGCCCTGGCACACACACAGGCACTAAAGCAAAAGGATCATCTGTTAGAAATGGTAAGCTTGTTTGTTCATCAGGAAGTAAAAAGTGTTTGCTGTGATATCTGACTGCTTTTTGGTTCCCACTAGGGCTGGGCGATATGGAGCAAAAAAAAAAATCTTGATATATTTAGTTATATATCTCTATATACGATATATATCTCAATATCTTTACTGGAAAAATAACCCCCCAAAAACGACTCAAAAAACAAATATGCCAAATACCACAAAGTCTTTTTTTTAATTGAAGTGCAAAGAGGTAGGCAGCTCGTGTAGTTACAAACTGCTTTTGCAACATTTGAAAAAAAAAAAAATCCCTGTATACAAAAATAATAATTTAACTGTAAAATAAAGGAAGAAATAATCCATATTGCCTTTTCATTAAAAAATGAAACAACTCAACTCAAGGCAGTGCATATATGAACAAAGTGCTTCATGACATTTAAGATACAAATAAAATTCCCTGATTACATAAATAATAATAATTTAACTATAAAATAAATACATATTGCCTTTTTTATTAAAAAAAGTCAGCTGTAAACGGTAAGAGATCTTGAGGCAGGTGGACGCCGGTTGAGTCTGGCGCGACGCTTTGATGACGGGACGCGCTCGATTACAAACACAAAAAGTAAACACAGAGATCTTGAGGCAGGCGCAAAGCGATTGGTTAGTGGTGAATATTGACCTAATGAGCGTACTGTAGTGGCTCTCGCGTACTAGTTTGTGTAAAAACGGCGGAATTGTATATTGTGTAAAAAAGAACAGCGTTGTCCTTTCGTTCACATGCATCTACCGGACTGGTAGCTGCCTCCAGCACTGGCAGGTTTTAGAGGATCTGCTTTAAGCAGTGACGGGTTCTGTGACACGCAAAGATTTTAGTCCTAGTGCGAGCGGCGGGGCGAGCACAGCACAGAGAAGGCAAACAAGCAAAGTGGCGGAATCAGAATTAAATATAAACAATATATCGATATATACGATATGTCAAAATCCATATCGTACTTTCATATTTTCAAGAAGAGTGGAACTAGGTGGGCAACATCTCGATATTTAAAATATATCGAGATATCACCCACCCCTAGTTCCCACTCTTCTTGCAACAACCGATGCTCATTAATCGATTATTAACAGTTATTTTACTGTGCAAACTGCAGCAAACACAACAGATCAACAACAGAACCTGATTCACACATTATCACATTTTCACACACCTGCAGCTTTTCTGACAACACAGAAAAACGGAATAAAATCATAGAAATACAAAGCATAAAATAAATAGGTCTACACTATTTTTTTTCATTAAATAATTACCAAATTAAGATAAAACGAAAATACACTGAATCCGTTTGAAGCTTTGAAGAACCGGAATAGTTTTTCCAGTCAAATCAAAAAGCATGCCTACCTCAATCCACAGCTTGACTGGTTTTTATTTTAAAAAATAAATAAATAAAATAACACGTGTAAATGATGTAAGTTAGCGTGTTGACAGTTAGACCTGCGGCAGAAAGCCTGGTTTATACGGTCTCCAGTGCAAGCCTCGCTGATCGCGCCTCTGTCTGTCTGAGGAAGGGTTTCATGCGCTGACCGCTGGGCTGTCCTTTGAAATGACAGAGGGAAACTGAGTAATTGTTCAATAAACCATCAATACTTGACAATGTTTAGGCTACTTTAGTAAACTTGACCAAAACAACATTTAAAAGCATCAAGGCTTCAGATGGCACTGGTTCCTGGGAATACAGAGATAACGCTCGCTAGAGTGGCCAGCATTGGGAAGCGCTTTTATTTGCTTTCCACCAGGCAAGAGCTTGTATTACTGCTTTATTTTAAAACCGCTGTAGCATAATTTGCAAGTAACTTCGTTGCCCTTTCTGCTGAAATGATCCCACATAGTTTGGGAAATATGTCTGCAGAGACGTGTGGTTGTCCATGCGCCCCATGAGTTAACAAATACAGCATATTTTTCTTTAACCATACAGCAAAAAAAAAAAAAAACTTTAAACCATTTAACTGATAGTATTAAACGGTCAAAATGAGCATCCCTAAAAGAAACAGATAGCCAATGAGCTGCATTTTATTAATCAGCTCATTTGAAGATCAATGACCGCAATATGAGAGAGCAAGCTAAGCACTTGGTGAGATCATTTAGTCTCATTAGTTTTAATGAAGATCATTGTGTTTTTGAACAACTAAGACTTAGGCCTACTTTCAGTTTCACTTATGCGGCAGTTTGCGTGTTGGCTTGCTTCACTATTTATGGCGTCGCGTGTTGCAATATATGCAACATATATAGCCTATAACACGCTCCATTTATTTATCCGTATTTATCCATTTATTTTTTAACAATTTGCCGGGAGTAAAATGTAAAAAAAATTTTGTGGTTTAAACAACCATATGCATACAGACCACCTTCTGAATTGGTTTTTTTGAGTGATCAGATTTAAATCCATCTCGAAACAATTTCACAAGGCATTTACTCCTGGTATTGACAAGAGTATATATCTACTCCTGGATAGATATCTGGTCAGAGAAAACGTATGAAGTGACCAGATGTAAAAAGGCCATAACTCTTGCAGCTGCGCCGAGGGAACGCTCGCTACACCTGGTGGACACTAAACACCGCACTACTGCTTGATCTGAAGGCCTGTTGCCCTGTTGATTACAATAAATAGGTCTAAAAATTGTTTATTGTATTTGACTGTTCAATACTCTTCATTTTTACATTTAAAAAGCAGACATAAAGGTAACTTAAAAGTTACTTTCCCTAGTAACTAATTAGTTTTGATATACAGTAATTGGTAAAGTAATTCAATTACTTTTAAAAGTAACTAATAACTGTAACTAATTACTAATTTTCAGTAACTTGTCCAACACTGGCTAGGAACTATACTCTCATTCCTGTGTAATAATCCAGGAACTTTGCTGCCGTCCCATGGGTGCAGCGGAACAATGATAATTCAGTGCCTGAAAATGGGCTAACTTCCATTAACATTACCAAAGTGACAACCTGCTTACACAGCGAGCGTGCTGGGGAATATTTTCAGGCACTGTGTAATATCATGCACCGCTGAACCCATGGTACAGCAGCAAAGTCCCTGGATTATTACGCAGGAATGAGTGTATTGTTCCTAGCCATATCTGTCTAGAAAATTAGATCAGGCCCAAAAAATCCTGCCTGAATAAATGTCTCATAATGTTAATTTCTCTCTGTTACAGAGTTATCCAGAAGTCAGAAGAAGAGGCCTGATTCTGAGGGGTCTTGTGATTCAGACGGTAAGTAGTGTGATCATCTACTGCACAGACTTTCTGGCATGGAGTGTACAGTAGGTTATGAGTTAGTTTGTGTATATATAATTGGCGGTCTCTTCACCCACAAGGCCCTGGCACACACACAGGCACTAAAGCAAAAGGATCATCTGTTAGAAATGGTGTTTGTTTGTTCATCAGGAAGTAAAAAGTGTTTGCTGTGATATCTGACTGCTTTTGTGTTTCCCACTCTTCTTGAAAGTACTTGAATATCTACACATGGAATGAGTGTATTGTTCCTAGCCATATCTGTCTAGAAAATCGCAACTTTTTTTTCTGTCAGTCTTGGTACATGATGCAACTATACTATAGCTTAGATCAGGCCCAAAAAATCAAGCCTGACCCTACCCGAGCCCGCGCACATTGTGTCCGAGCCCGGCCCAGCCCGACACATTAACTTTAATTATGAGCCCGAGCCCTATTTAAACCCGACCATATTTTTAATACGTGGTCGTTCTGACGAGTGAGGCTGTAATGAGTGAAGTGGACCAATGTGAGCTCAGCTCAGTAATCCGCTCTAAGCAGGCGCTTGCTCATCCCCGGTAAAATGACGTTCGCTCAAATCAGACATGATTTTGGCCACTTTATTAAGTTTTGTGTTGTAGAAAAGCTTTCTACAAAGTGAATTTCGTTTTGTATAAATTGTATCTTAATTTTAATCAATGTTTCGTCAGTCAGTTGCCTGGGTTTAATAAATAAGAAGCAAAAAAGTGGTGGGAAAAATGTCCCAATCAACCTGAATTCACCGGCTCATAGTCTTTGAAATCATAATTACATTATGATGTTGCTTGAAACTTCAAATATTATAACATTCTTCACTACACTGTAGTGTAGCTAACTGTTTTTTCAAAAGGGTAGCTTGAATGTAACTTAACTACTTTAATTTACAAGTAGCTTGTAAAGCTACAGTTTTAGATTAGCTTGCCCAACACTGTGAATAATGCAAAACGAGCATGTAGACTGGCGTTGTTTGTTTAGTTAGGCCTCCTGGTCTTATATAATTCTTAATAGTAATCTAAATCTTAAAAATAATCTAAAACATAGAAAGTGACTTTAGATTAGACTAAATTAAAAAGTGTTAGAATTAAAACTGAGCAGGTTCAAACACTCCAGGTTGACGGGCCTGTCAGTTCTGCCTCCTGCGGTCCTGCCTGTGTATGAAGTGTGAGGAATTGATTAGGCCAAGGCTATATGCTGCCCGCTATACATAAATGTAACCATTATATAATAGCATATTAATCACAAAGCTATGGCCTACTTACATGTTGTCATGCTAGAACAAGATAGGCCCACAGTTGCTGGTTTCAGAGCGGTCCTCCTTTAAGTAGCCTACTTTAAGAGGTCTTTCATGATGCTACATATGCTGGGTTATGAATCTGATAGGTGTTTGATATAAAATAAATGGTGCTTGAAAAAGTCCTTGAATCTGGTGTTCATGAAAGAGTGGGGACCCTGTTTAGCTGACATTAAAAGTTTTTTTTCAATAAAGATGTAACTCAAAATAAATGTCTCATAATGTTAATTTCTCTCTGTTACAGAGTTATCCAGAAGTCAGAAGAAGAGGCCTGATTCTGAGGGGTCTTGTGATTCAGACGGTAAGTAGTGTGATCATCTACTGCACAGACTTGTGTATATACAATGATATATACTACATTATGTATATATACACAAGTACATCTCAGTAAATTAGAATGTGGTGGAAAAGTTCATTTATTTTAGTAACTCAAATTGTGGAACTCGTATTAAATAAATTCAATGCACACAGACTGAATTACTTTAAAGTATTATTGCAGGTAAATGAATATAAATGAATATATACAATTCTGTTAAAATGTGAGCCAAAATCATCACAATTAAAAGAACCAAAGACTTAAAAGTACTTCAGTCTGTATGCATTGAATTTGTTTACTACACGAGTTCCACAATTTGAGTTGAATTCCTTAAATAAATGAACACATGCTAATTTATTAAGAAGCACCTGTATATCATTGGCTGTGTCTTCTCTTCACCCACAAGGCCCTGACACTTACACAAAGACCAAAATGAAGAGATCCTCTAAGACTGACAGAAATGGTAAGCTTCTTTGTTGACAATAAATAACCACCTTATTCACCCTAGCAACTGCTTGGAAATACCCTAGTAACCACCTACAAAATACCCTAGCCTCCCAGCCGTGTGCATGTACTATTAGGAGTGCCTTAACCTCTTGGCTATTACAAGTCAAGTCATCTTCATTTATATACCTTTTTTTATAACACAGATTGTTTTATAAAGCAGACATTTAGGGAACAGGGATTGTTTTTGCTCTACAAGAAAGTTATTGTTCACCTTAAAGGATTAGCTCACCCCAAAAAGAAAATGTCCTGAACATTTACTCACCCCAATGTCATCCAAGATGTTCATGTCTTTCTTTCTTAATTGGAAAAGAAATTAACTTTTTGTGAGGAAAACATTTTAGAATTTTTATCCCAACAATGGATTTCAATTTATATTAACGTTAAAGCCCAAATCAACCCAGTTTTAAAGTCTTTGAAGAGCTCCAAACGGCTTTTTGAAGATTAGTCTCATCTAGCCAAATTATCGGTCATTTGCTAAAAAAAAAGACATTTATATTCTTTTATGCCAGTTATTACTTTACCACCAAAGGTCACAGAGACGAAGCCGGAATTACTGTTTTTCCGGGATTATTATTACTTTGGGCCCTATTTTAACGATCTGAAACGCAGTGTCAAAGCGCCAAGCGCAAGTAACTATGTGGCGGGTCTCGGCGCTGTTGCTATTTTCCCGCAAGTTCATTCACTAGTTTAGCGACGTGCTTCTGTGGAGGGAGCGCGCTGGCGCTGGGGCAAAATAGGAATGACACATGCGCCGGTGTACAAAGTCAATTGTGCTGGGTGCAAGATAGGGCCCTAAATCGCTATTATTATTCTTCCCAGCGTCACGAGACAACATAAAGTACATGAATCTGATTAAACTCCATGCGTGTTGTTGAGTTGATGTGGGCGCCTCAGATCATTTGTGTTTTAATAGAGCACTCTCTCATGTTCACGTTAGCAGATAAGTTGCCATGACTGACATCTTTTCTGTAAATAAACAAAGACTATTTGTTTTCGTTTCCAGAAAAAAAAACATAAATATGTCATTTAACAAACAGTCCAATTTCAATTCTCCAAGCTTGTAAACAAGAGGCATTACTTCCGCCCACGCCTCTAGTCTTAGATTTCGACTTTAAAATGTGTTGGTCTCAATTGAAATCCATTGTTAGCATAAAAATCCTGAAATGTTTTCTCAAAAATGTAAAACTTAATTTGTTTTCCACTGAAGAAAGAAAGACATGAACATCTTGGATGGCATTGGGATCACTAAATTATCAGGAAATGTTCATTATGGAAAGTTTGTGATTAATTTCAAACTTTTAGTGCTTCTGTAGCCACTCATGAATGATGCACACGACAACAGGGCTTTGGTGGCCTGAGATTGCAAACTTTAAGATAGGTTTCAAGTTTTTGAAAACGTGACCGTTATAATCTGTGTAAACCTCAGAAACGTGTATCTGTTTGGTGAGGACTATAACATATCTAAGACACAACCATGCTCGCACATCCACGTTTCCCGATGAACTAGAGGAAAACCAAACCACAAATACCCCGACTGGCCAAACTAGCAAAGGCTTTCCTTGTGTGTGTCGCGACGTCTGTGCCATCAGAAACGCTTTCTCTACGGTCGGCCTAAGCATGAACAAACGGCGCTCCCTTCTTCATCCCAAACATGTAATTTTTTTTTATATAAAAATGTGAGATAGGTTATTGTTATGACCAACATAATCTTATGTTCACATTAGTGCAGTTAGTTCAAGCTATTCACATTATGTGTAACCCATTATGCCTAGCCTAAAATCATTATGCTTGAGGTGATATTCAGTTAATCATGGATAATAGATTAAATAGTTTTATATTTTATGTTCATGCTCATTTTTGAAATAGAAATGCATACAGTTTATGAAGTGAAATGCTATAGTCTTATGAGAAGTTGATATATGGTAATCATCAGACTGTTATGTTAATTTAGTGCCATCATTCGGTTGTTTTCAGTACGTTACAATCATTAAATGGATTTTTGGACCATTAAATGGAAGGACAAAATGAGTGGAAACAGTGACGAACGTTGAAAGTAGACCATGAAAGTCAAACTAACCTTGTGAAGATGACGAAGTTGTCGATAAAAGGTAGCACAAATTCAGTTACTGATTTGACCGCTGGTCAAAGTCCAAACGGCAGCTCAGCACGAGCTCACGAGCAGATCCGTTTGCTCTGATCGGTCTCGGTCACTGAACAGCGCTGTGAGATCCAGTGAGAAGCGCGTTAATTCAGCCAAAAACAAGTGTCTTTGTGATTTAAACTACTTTAAAGCCAGACAAAACAGCGCTGACAAACACTAAACACTGCGCAATGATACAGTCAGAAGGATTTTCATCTACAAATCTCCATCATTTACCATGGATTTACTGTGGTGACACTAACTGCACCATCTGTGGCAGAAATATGGGATATTCATATAGAATTGTATTATATTATTAATGTAGACATGTATTAAAGGAGTAATGGAATATTATTACAGTATTTTTTTATTTAGCTATAGAATTTGTGCATTAATAGGCTACAACATTTTTTTAGGCTACTGTTTTACATTCAAATACCATATAAACCATATATATACATTTGAACATGGTAGTGAAGAGCTATATGCATGGTTTAACTGTGGTTATCATCATGATCTAAATGTATGATAATATGGAAGACCTGATATATGAACTCAGAATATAAAATTTTTACCATAGAAATGAGGTTGTTACACTTTTTACAAATGTTTTTGTTAATGACCATACATTTACATCTGCATCCTCCTAACCGAAGCTAAGACCAAACGTAATATTATTAATACTGCAGCCTGCACTGCAAACTGTGCTGGAGATATATCAGGCAACACAAACCCGTTTCATGATTTGAAACAATATCACCAGTTAGCACATGCAGAAACTATTATGATATTTAATTTAAGGAAAAATGACTGGAAAAGGGTAAGGAATTCAAAAACGTGAAAATATATTCTGAAAATAAAGAGTAGCTTAAAATCTCAATTAACTGGTTTCTACAACTTTCACTTGGGAGCAAAAACCTGCCTTTAAATTTGAAAGAAATATTTATCAATATCGACTGATATGAGCATTTTTTATGGAGATCACTTTTTGGCCATATCGCCCAGCCCTAGCCTATACCGTAATTAATGAAAACGTTTGTTATCATGCAGATGGACAGCATGAATGGTTGCTCGCCTCTGTTTATGTGTGTCTCTTATACATGCCAGCATGTGTGAATGGGGGTGGGTGGTGGGTTGCAATTTTCAAATAATAATCAAATAATTCCCAGCAATCATTGAATATTATTTTTCCTTGAAATGCCTATCCCTAGTCACGAGTACATGGGGTGTTATGGGAAGTGTTCTGTGTAACCTATTGTATGCAACTTTTTACATGATCTGAAATATGGAAATGGATTGTTTTATGTGTGTGCCTATGATTCCATGATTTGTTGACTTTAATCGAACGATGTGTCTTATTTTTTTCATTTAGGTTCTGCTGCGCAGATGATCGTTAAAAGAAGGCCTTGGAGTAATGCTGAAAAAAAAGCAGTTTGGCGGCAACTTGGAAGTTGCATAACTTTATTGAGAGTCCCAGGGAAAGACAAATGCATCAAGTGCATAGATGCAGAGCCAGCCCTTCAGAGCAGACACTGGAGAGACATTAAAAATCATGTTCACAATACCATCCAAACTAGAAAGAAGAGGACGTCGCTGAATTAACTTGCATGTGTGAAGTTGTTTTGACTTTTATTCATTCTCTGGTTATGAATTCTTGATATATCAGCAATTACATTTCCACGAGTAAAAACTTCAATTCTTGATTTCTGTAATTGTATTTTAACTAGTGAAATCCAATCTTAGGGAGACATTCAAATTTAGGTCTTGATATCAGAAATACTGATTGTTGATTTCAGGGATTACTTTGTTACTGGTTTGTCACTAGTAACAATTAAATTATTAAATTTTTCACTAGTAACAAAGTAATCCCTGAAATCAACAATTAGTATTTTGGATATTAAGAACTGAATTTGAATGTCAGCCTATGAGATTTCACTAGTTAAAATACAATTACAGAAATCAAGAATTGAAGTTTTTACTTGTGGAAATGTAATTGCTGATATCAAAATTAGCATTTTTATTAGAGAAAATTTAACTATCAAGAATTCATATCCTGAGAATGAATAAAAGTAAGAACGGCTTCAGGTTATTAAGCACTGTATTAATGAGATTATCAGTCCACAGTTAGCACAAGAGTTATTGAAGTTGAGTTCGTGGACTGATGTAAAGAAGCATAAATTTGCTATTTTGAAAAATAAATTTCTACTGATTTATAATTGTGGAGTTTGTATTGGTTTTGTCTAGTGTGGCTTTCAATAGTTCACAACAAAATGGGTAGTACACTCAACGGCTCTAATGATAAAACTGAAGCTGACCGTGTCTGTGGTCAACTGAGTGGCATCAGTCATCACTGTTAATTGGAACAGCTGCTTTTTCTTGTCACTTTTGTCTGATTTGAATAATATTAATTAAAAGCTATTTATATTATAAGTTTGAGCTGAAATAACACATATGCATGTTGAAAGGCTTAAGTATAATATTAGATAGATTAAAACACTTGAAGACAGAATAAACCTTTATTTTATGCATATAATGAAACGAGCATCATTTACTCTTCAAATTGTAACAATACAGCCCAATGGGATTTTGCTAAGAATAACAATTAGGGAAATAAAAGAACATATGTGGATGATCACATCTTTAAGAATCCAAATTAAAATGTCACTCCATTTCTAAACTTAATTTAAAACAGATTAAATCTTGACAAATCCAAGAGTCCTTTCCACTTGATTCCACTATAACAGAAACAAATAATAATTAGAACATGTAACTTTAATAAAGATTTCTTTTAAGCTTGTTTCTGCCACAGATTAAACATTTTAAAAGATAATTTTAATTGTTTTCTTAGAATTTATAGATATAAAGTCAGAAAAACTGTTAGTTAAAAACTGGTAATTAACTTGTATTCTGTGGTGGAAACGAGCTTCCGTTATTTTAATTATTATTATCATTATCTAAAGTAACTTCTAAGATAAAAGTACTTACCTTTGTGACCACGTTGTTTTTCCACAGTTCAATGTCTCCGACGCACAATCATCGTCCATTTTAATTATGCAGAAATAATTCTCAAAATATCCCTTAAGGCGAAAATACTAAGAATAATGTAAAAGTATAAGAATAATGTTGACTTCCGGACACGTTTCTCTGCATTTTCGGGTGAACGTCCATCAGAGGCGCTAAGTGTCATGTAATCTGCCCAGCAACCGGATCGGTCCTCACAGCGCCGCCAACTTCACCAGTTCAGCGAGTGTCGTGTGTGAGAACATTTGAGCTGATAGTCTGGCTATATACACCCTCTAGTGGTGAAACGATTTTTTCAGCCTTATAGTGTCAGCAGAAATCAGGGTCCTCACAACATGCTATGTGGTCATGGTCCTCACAAGTATAGCTAAACACGTATGTGTGTGTGTGTGTGTGTGTGTGTGTGTGGTCCTGGTAAACCATAGTGACTTTTTTTTGGTCCCCATGAATGAAACATCATAAATCCTAAATGTAAAACTGCAGCACAAATGCACAAATACAGGTACAAATGCAGTTTTCTGTGATGGGTAGGTTTAGGGGAGAGAACATACAGTTTCCATAAAACATGGAAACCTAACATAGACTAATAGACTAGACATGGACTCGAAATCAGCAGGCTTGAAGAGACTATTTGGACTTTTAAGGATTTGACTATGTCCTACTTATTTTTGATCTTGGATTTCATGTATCTGGATTGTCATTAGTTATGTCTGAATTAGATGCTAATGTTTTACTCTCCTCTCAGAGGAGGTGATGGAGCCCTCGGCAGGTGGTTTTGGAATGGAAATATTACGTGTGGCTGATCCTTTAGATGAAAACTCAGCCCAACGGCTGTGGTACAGCCTAAAGACCTGAGTAGATTTGGTTTTCTTCTGCATCCTCTGTTCTACATTAAATTTTCATTCTGTTCATACAAAGCGTCTCTGAAAGCCACAGGCTGGTTGTATGGCTCTGAGAATACAGCACAGTAGGAATTAAGTTTTACTGAGTTCATGGCAGAGATCAGAGTGGATGTGAGTGCAAAGCCGGTGTGCATTTGAAATTCTCTCTGGCGCTCCGTTGTAAATGCTTTCATAGCATGAGACCGAAACAGTTAATCTCAGTGTCTTTATCTCCTTAGAGACTCTTTTTGGAACTCCAAGAGCTCATAGAAAGTGCTCATTAAAATAAGGTTAGCTTAATGTTGCGAAACATAAGTGCACTAGGCAACCTCAGTGGGTTTCAACTTTGACTCCTCAAGTGTCCTTTTCTGAGAGCTGTAGTGCATTCATTTAAAGGGCATGACATGAGGAATCAAATTTGCCTTGATCTTTGTACCATTAAAATTTCAGAGCTTAAAACGTCCTCCTCGTTATAAACAAAGCATTTTTTAAATCAAGCCCTGAAAACGGCTGGTTTTGATAATGTGGGATCTGTGACGTCACACATCACAAAAACATTTTCATATGACCGCCTCCAGAGCAAGACATCATTGAATAGTTTTACATCACCGCATTAAAGGCCCTGCCCACTAGCAGTCGTAACCTGACACTTGACACCGGATGTACCGCTGCGTAGGATCAAAAGCAAAAAGAACCCAAAATACATCACTGATGCAGTCTATACTGGATACAATACACAGGTGTGTGTTCAGTTTCTGACATCCTCCACACGCTTGAGTCTGCCGACAACAGGACAAATGGCTTTGATGCGTCCAGTTTAAACAGTTTGTTTTTGTCTCTGTACAGACTTCAGAAGAATCCCAGTGTCTGAAACAATTGGATTGGTTTATGGTTTAATGGCGTCCCGGATTGCATTGGAGGATTATATGTGACCCGTGCTGGCAAAATGAGTCAGAATGTGCATGGGCTGTTTTCAAAGTACAGGCAAAACAAGTACAAAATATGATTTTGAGGTTTTCACATGAGTTCATTAAGCCCTCGTCTAGCGATCCCAATGCTCCAAATAGCAATTAAACATCTAAACGTATCTTTATTTGTATGTTTTCTGAGAGGAGTGTCTTTAATTTGTCCACGAAAACTGACGGTTATGTTTTGGAAACATCAGAAAACTTTAACACGATTTTTCTCAAAATTTTGTTTTCTGACTGTATCGACTTCAAACGTGTCATAACAACAAGTCATTTTTTAAATGTGAGACTTATTTTGCCACTACGGGTCACATAGATTGAACAGTGTAATGAAGCGTCTGCCCCTTTAAAACTGAATAATTTCAGACAGAGGGTCAGAATAAAGAATCGTTTTTCAACATGTATATACAGTATATATTTGTATAAAAACTTAATTAACATCATAAGTGAACCTCAAGGAACATATTAAAATAATTCGTAAAAAATCCATGTCATGAGCCCTCTAAAGCCCTTTCACCACTTTGCAGAAGGAGTTAACATCAACATGAAATCAAAATGTGCTTTCTTAATACACTTTCATATTCTTAATGAGCTGTGCACACTTCATCATTTATAGATCATGTTATTCCAAAGAAAAACCCTTTTCAAGCTCTTTCACTCTTCTTACACAATCTTTCATCCAGGGCTGGTGACCCGTTGGTAGTTGGTGCCCTGTGAACTCTGCGTATACGAAGAGACGGCTTAAACCAAAATGTTATAACTGGCTCTGAAACAACGTTCGTTTTTGGCAAATGTCAGCTATGCCATGCACACTAAATGTTAAAGGGATCCTATCATTTTCAACATTCTCTAGTATGTAATGTTGCTTTTTGAGCATGAAAAATCTCCAAAGGGAGTTATTGTCAAATAATGAACATTATTCCTCATTTTAATAATTCCTGCTCAAAGCACACTCAGAATAAAGGGGCAGTTCCTGTTTGAGTTGCATTAGTAGTGTGTTGTCGTTATGTCCAAAAGATGCTGTTTTTCCACCCTAAACTTAGGAAACCATGTTTATAACAGTTCCTCAGCAGTACAACCACAGCATTTTTGTTGTTTTCCCACTATTTTGCAGTTCAATGCAGGTCAGATGTTATAAATGACGCAATTATGACATTACATCTGAAATGTATAAAAGCGTACAGGCCCTGTTCCAAATGCCACACTTCATATGCACTTAAGTTCTTGTTCACTTATAATGGCTGCCGTGTGTTTGTGATCGAGAAGTCCGCAGGGTGCCCCATTTGTCATTTTAGGTTTCAGAAGGGTCCTCGCAAATGCGCCCACTTTGTAGTCGATATGCACTCTCGATGTGCACTTTTGCCAAGTCTGCACTGAAGTGAGCAGGAGGTGTGGACTCGTGGGAAGATTGCTAGTGTTTAGGGTGCCATGCATTTAGGGCTATAAAATAAAGAACTACCACTGTGAAATATCCTGAACAAGTCGTGCTTGCAAAGGTGGTTCAGGTTGATCAGCTTGTTCTTCTCAACTGTCATGATCGGACTCTGGCTCGAACTAGTACAGCAAAACTGATAGTTAGTGTAGTTACAGTAGTGTTTACAGCACCTCAGAGATGATACTCGCCAGAAGGGCGTTACATTTGCGACACACTCTGCATCAAGTGTACACTGTTGTGTACGCACGTAGCTGACGCCATCGTGAGCATTTGTACTTCTGCGTTGTTTCTGCGTTGTTCTGCAATTGCACCACTGAAACGCTAGTGTATATGTTCCACTGTGTCGAGTCTCTTTCTGGCAAAATCTTTGTAATCGGCTGAAGAGGAGTCATATAAATGCCTGTATTTCCGCACCTCCTCAATTAAACACTCAGTCTCTTGGTCCATATCCACGTTTGTCATGTTGTTTGCTGAACTTCTGGGTTTAAAAAAATAAACAGGCGACACAGAAGAACATGCCGGAAGTAACACGCTGGAAATGCGATGGAACCAAGCCGACCAATCACAGATCTTGCATTTACTTTTTTGGGGAGGTTGGTGTCATGGTATGGCAACGGGTACGGCGTATGGGGCGTGTTTATGCGTATATACATCGTACCTTCTGAGTGCACTTGACGCAGAAGTATGAATTGGGCTTTAAGCGTTACGGAAAGCGGGTTTTAAAGAAACTGAAACTAAAACAGAGGTGTTCATACAGAGGTGAAAACAGGCATTGCTACATTGTAAATTATAAGAAAATTTTGTTTTTTAACGTTAGATGATGTAAATATATTCTAGTAGACCTCATAAACAAAATTCTGAACCTGTAAAAGAGCATGACAGGACCTCAAAAATGGCAGGAGTCTACTGTAAACTCACTGTTCTGGTTTACACACACACACACACACACACACACACACACACACACACACACACACACACACACACACACACACACACACACACACACACACACACACACACACACACACACACACACACACACACACACACACACACACACACAATGGATTCAATTAAGGCTTGTCCTGTAGTATTATCTTAATTCATATTTTTACATTTATTTATATCCAAGTGCAAATAGCTCATCTTGTTGGCAGATGCTTTTTACACTACCGTCTGACTGAGCCAAAGAAAATTACTTACTATTTTTTATTTACTAGAGGAAATTAAATGTTAATGGAGATGTAAGGGATGGCTTTAGGGATAGGTACAAGTACGGTTATGTTAGGGTTATGTTAGATGTCATTGCGTTTTCTTTCATGTTTCTTGAGTTTCCTTTCGGTTTAGTGTTGTTAATCACCTTATTATTTTCTGATTAATTACACCTGTCTCATTTATGTCCATAAGTTGCTTCTGTGTATAAACTCCCTGTTTTGTTCAGGTCTTTGTCCGTCATCGTCTGTATTGGTTGTGTTTTATAGTTCTCTTATTTCTTAAGTATTCTAGTTTCTGATAAAAGACTATTTCGTGAGATTGCCTGCATCAAGCATCTTTGGATAACTAATCCACATTACAAAAGCAGCATCCATTTATGATTTTAATCAATACAATCATTAACACTGAATATGTTGCTATTATTGCATACTGTTTTAAAATACACTTCAATACACCGAGGTACAAAAAGTATCTGCTACTATAAATATCATTTACACATCTAAATAATGCAAAAAACCCTGCTATTTGCACTTAGAGTAAATAGCATTTAAACTCTGCCGTACATTTATGCATCTGACAGATGTGTTTAGCTAAAGTATATTCAGGAAATACATTTTATCAGTATGTGTATTTTCTTGGGAATAGAATCCATAACACTGCTATCATGAAACTCTTTCCCCTGCCATGGAAACATTACAGAAGAAAAATAGGTTGTGAATGCCATTTCATGCTGACTTTAAAGTCTTTGTGAAATCAAAATCGATCCTATTTACTTTGTTAGCACACATTACCGGTATTTGCCCTGGTAATCTTTAATCAAAATCTAAAAAATATCCTCCAGTCTGGGATGGCGTTCCCTTTCCAAAGACTGCAGTTTGATGGCTTGGATTGGAATATCCTTAACCATTCCCTTGTAAAAAATTTTTTTTTTTAAATTACAGCGTGTTTTATCTCATAAATCACTTGAGCTTCTTCTATTAGTGTTTCTTCTTAGAAACTATCTATACTGGGTTTGGTGCTATGCAATTTAAATAATAAAAAAGGCTTCAGATGCAGCTTTGAAACATTTCCTGTAATGGGAAGTTAAGCTCATCACCTCTAAATTCCTTGACATGCTAACCTGAAGTTTTTATAGTACAAGTGCTTATATGAATGGCAACCATATTCACAATCAAGTCACGTTTGTCCAATGTCCATTTTTATTGATCATAATTAAAAGCATTGCTATAGGTCAAAGACTCTGTGGAAGTGAGGGATGAGCAAAGTATTTTACCATGCTGAAGTAGCAGTGACCCAAAACGCTGTTCATTTTCTAATGGTCTTTGATGTGTTAATGGGATGTGGCTATATCATTCCGGTCTCTCTCGGGTGTGGGTCAAGGGGAAGTTCAAGTCTTCATTACAAATCACTGTGGACTGGAGGTTTCTCTGTTCTTCTGTAATTGCTAAGTGGAGGGTGAGAGCCTTGACTGTCCTGTTCACGCTGATCCTCACTGTTCAGTAAATACCTGCAATTTTCCAACAAAGTATTTTCATTTTGGGGAAACTTAAAGCATAATATAATACTTTTAACTCCACCATATTCCAGACATATAGAATTCCACTGCTAACAAATTGTTCTTTGAGACATTTAAAAGAAAAAAGAAAACATTTTCCTTTTTCAATTCTTTGAGCTCGCCAGTTGCTAGAAAAAGGATCTGACACGTATTCCGGGATTGCTGGTGTGAAGCCTTTGACTGGACAGTCGGGCACCGTGGCTCACCCTGTTTGACAGGCCAGAGCTGCAGAGCTCTGACAGAATCTCTTGTTCAGATTTTATGTGTGCGGCAGCGCTTCTCTGAAGGAGGCTTCACACAACCCTGGCTTTATCAGCAATGCGTCATCTGACCAGTGCATTTTTAAACTGACACATCCAAAGAATAGACAATGCCTGCAGACTTGACAGGACTCACAGCCTTCGGGTTTAATCAGTTCAGGCACAACTCTGCAGATCAATAGATGTCAAAGATAAGGACATACTTTTAGAAAATGAGCTCATGGCCTGACTTCATGATAGAAGCAAAGATATCTAGACTTGTTGTAAAGTTTTGTAAAGATTGTGTAGAAAAATGTGGGTATAGTTATTTCATTAGTGACACCTCTGACTGCTTTAAACCTCGAAATATTTTACCTATTCAATTCATCTATTTTAAAACACGCACACACACGTCTGGTTCACTATTTTTGTGGGGAGTCTCCATATCAATACATTATATTGCCAAATGTGTGGGACCCCTGTCTTTACATGCACATGAATTTTAATGACCTCCCATTCTTAATCCGTAGGGTTTAATATGGAGTTGGCCCACCCTTTGCAGCTATAACAGCTTCAAATCTTCTGGGAAGGCTTTGGTTTAGGAGTATGTTTATGGGAATATTTGACCATGTTTCCAGAAGCGCATTTGTGAGGTCAGGCACTGATGTTGGACGAGAAGGCCTGGCTCACAGTCTCCGCTCTAATTCATCCCAAAGGTGTTCTATCGGGTTGAGGTTAGGTGGAGGTGCAGGCCAGTCAAGTTCCTCCACACCAAACTCGCTCATCCATGTCTTTATGGACCGACGCTCTGTGCACTGGTGCGTAGTCATGTTGGAAAAGGAAGGGCCATCCCCAAACTGTTCCCACAAAGTTGGGAGCATGAAATTGTCCAAAATGTCTTGGTATGCTGAAGCATTAAGAGTTCCTTTACCTGGAACTAAGGGGCCTGAAAAACAACCCCACACCAAAATCCCCACTCCACCAAACTTTACACTTGCAGTGAGTGAGTATGTGATGGATTTCTGACGTGTAATACATTAATGCAATTTTAAGTAATACATTTTTTTGTGTGTGTGGTTTTGTAAAGAAGTTGGAAATACATTTAAATTGCTAAACAGTTAATTAAATTACTTTAAATTGCAATTCAGTGTTGCATCCTCAGTATTAATTTATGGAGCTGTTATTAAAGATATTAGTGTAATGTCTTCTTTAGTTTTGTCTGTCAGGTCAAGTACTGTCATGGCACAGCAACAGCAGGTTATGTATAGTTTACCAGGAGGGACCACTGTCCTGCAGATTCAGCTTCAATCCCAAGTAAACACCCCTGAATCAGCTAAACAAGGCCTTACTAGCATAATAAACATTTCCAGGCAGATGTGTTAAGGCAAGTTGCTTCTAAACTCTGCTGAACAGTGGCCCTCCCGGACAGAGTTTGGAAACCCACGATTTATACAGTAGGCAGACACCTGAAAATAACATGGCACAGACACGAACTACCAGTAAACACTGAACCAGACTATTTAAATGTTGAGCATGCAATCTCACTAGCTGAAAAATATACAGAGGTCAATCAGCTTGTGCAGTGCAGTAAATGATGTGTAAACTAGCAGATTGCAGTTGAAGGACCATGAGTCTGCGCCTATCCAGAGTTTCATGACTGAACTATGTCATGTTTTGACAAAGAAAGCGATTTTAAACATGTTGTGACTGGTTGTAACAATGCCCAGAGGAGTGGAACATGGAAAGAAAGAGCAATTTTTCCATTTGCAGGAGAAGATTGTTTCTGTCACATTTCTCTGGTTCGGAGATCAGGCTGTTCATGGATAGTAAACATGACCTCTTCTTCCTTCAGTTGTTCAGGTTTCAGATTTTATTGCACATGAACACACAGAAGTAAGTTCCAAGTACTCACTGGGTCCACCATTGCCTTGGGAGCACTAAAGTCAAAACACTTAACATGTCAAAACACTTAACATGGTAAGACTGTGATCAAAGGGCCCTCAAAAACCACAAACTTGAAATATCTGCTTCTTGTTCCTGAGCAGCAGGACTGTTGTTGCTCTTGTATTAATTAATATGTCCATGGCATCAGTGCTGTGCTTCTTCCTGTTTGAAATAAAAGTGAGATGAAGGCAGCTTTGAAGTTTGCAATGTCACATTAGAGAAAAGATGTGAAAGAAGTGGCCCTCATTAGAGCGTGAGTGCCTGACATGTTGTCACTCCTCTCAGTAAGATATGTCTTAATGAATGAATTTGCTAGTTCTAAAAATTCTATAACATTCTATACATTAATGATGAGTAAATATGCACATGTCAAATGTGTGATGTTTGCTCACTACAAGTATTACTGATATGACTGGTGTAGTGATGGTTTAGAACTAGCACAAACAAGAAAAAGTAGGGAACTAGGATTGCAGCAATTAAACAAAATCACATCTGTGACACCCTATGGTCTCACAGACATCTGCAAGTAAAGGCCACAAGACCGCAAGTGCCATTTAGGGCCAATCAGGAACTCAGGAAAGGATAAACAAATGGGAATACTCTGTGTCGGGACAGTAAGCTCAACCATTAACAAGAAGAAAGTCTCTGGTTATGGCTGTAACTATGCTTCCCTGAGAAGGAAACAAGATGCTGCGCCTGATTTTATGAATCTATGAGGAACACCTTGGCATGATCACGTCTGAAGCACGTGTGCAACTATTCCAATTCTGACTGGCGACCCTGTAATGCATGAAGGTGTATGCCGGAAATCCAGGCTATAAAATCTGACAAATATGTGCATAGAGGCTTGCCGCATCACAAACTTCTTGGAGGGAAACTCCTGACCTTAAAGCCTTTTATGCCGGCATACTCCTAGTGAAGTTGGCCCTCACAACTAGAGGCGAAAGCAGGTTTTGTGCCTCGTATGTTGTAGAGAAAGCCTTAAGAATTCACTTGCTTATTGACTGCTTTGAAGCTGGGAACCCGCCTCGGTGTACCAAAGCATACCAGCACCTGGTCAGTCTTAGACCACTAGGCAGTCCGGTGGATGTAACACTGAAGAGCCTTTACAGGGTAGAGAATGTTTAGATTCTCTTGGTCCGTCAACACGAATGGAGAAGGATTAAATACCTGCAAGGTAACTGGACGTGCAATTTTAGTTGGAACTTTAGGCCCGTCTGGGGTGAAGAATCGATTTGATCCCACCAGGAGCAGCTAACTGCGTTGCGTTCACACCACACTAAATCGTGTAGTTGGACACTTGAACATTTTTGAGTTTACTCGCTTCATTTACACGTGACCTTCACTTCACAACACTCCTGGCACTACTAGAGCAAGCTCCTGATTTGTTAACACGGCACGAATATCCGCCAAAGTTTAGATTTTTCGATTCACGTGAAATGCTCAAATTGCGCAAATCATGGAGGAAACCCTAGAGTTTAGGATGGTCTCAACAACCCCCCTCAGGGGCCAAACAAATAACTTCCTTATCTCTGGCCAGGGGTGATAAATTGTGCCCTCATTCTGTGACAAAAGGCCCCTCCTGACGGGAATCTCCCAAGGAGAGCACCCCAGGAAAGATATCAGGTCCATAAACCACACTCAGGCTGACCAGAACGGGCTAAATTGGCTATCTTCGCTGAAATAGAGAGAGATTTTCCTGTTCCAGCACCTGAGAATGCTTAGGGCCTACTAATGAGAACAGAACCCCATTGAATCGTGGCAGACAAGGAGGAAACTGAATTCTGTAACCCTATTATATAGTCTGCAAGACCTGTTGAGACACATCTGGCAGAAGTTTCCATGCTGCCAAAAAGTCTACCAAGGGAATCAGTCTCCTGAGGCTGACCTCTGGTGTATTCTGAGAAATAAGCTTGATACCCTGAAGTGGATACAAGGATGGCTGCAAGGAACAGGTGGCAGGGTTGGCAGATCGATGGGGGCACACTTAAGCCTGGTGTGAGCAAGTTCTTCTCAGAGGGGCCAACCCTTGACGTCCTGAGCCCCAAAGCTTTAGGACTTTTACCTTATAGAGAAATCATACTCTCCAGAGTGCCATCTGGTGCAGGCTGGGTAATTTATCCGATGCCCTGAAGCAGATGACCGGCAAGGAACAACCAAACATACTTCTCCAATACCCTCTACGGAGGGAATAAGCCTTCCAGTTCCGCAACATTCCCAGGAGGAGACTGGGCCAAAAGCTCTGTGGAAACCGCTGCACCCTCGAAACACCAAAGGTGGCAGGGTTGGCAGACCATCCTCCCCAATTTTCTTACTCCTCAAAGCCAGATGACTATGAAACCATTTAATTCCTCAGAATTAAATGCATCCATGATCCACCAGACAAGTGAACAGGATCTGGATGACTGGCTGAATATACTATTTTACTATGGCCATCTATAGCACGCGGTCAGAGGAAGAGAGAGCGAGATAAAGGGAATCTCCTGTCTGCTCATAGTTTCCGCCGCATTATTATTATTTTACCCGTAATCTATGCCTTACCGTAGCAAACGGCAGAGCTAAAACTCCCGATAGTGCATGCCTGTACATGTCGGGACATTTCATGAATGAACACAGCCAGGCCCCTCAAGAGCTGACTGTGCATGCTCCGCTCCCAAGCAGACCACACACAGATCATTTGTGTCACCTTCTGTAATGTGGAAGCGGGCAAGGAGACACACAGATATTAAATGCTGCTTATTCTTTTGTCTTTATTGTGACAAACAAACACCAAATAAGACGTTACACAGAGCACTGGCTGAAGACACAGAAGCTAACACTGCTTTGTTGTGTGTATCCTTTATAGTAGCTTCCGAGGTGTCTTTTTTATTTTATTTTTTTATTGTCATTGTTCAGAGTGTTTATATTTCATAGTCTGTCATGACTGTAAGTTACACTGCACTGTTAATTTGGATAATAGTAGAGATTTTTTCATTATGATAATTTCACCAATATGTATCTCATTGTTTGTGTCGCTGTTTCTGTTTCTATCACAACTCCTTCATCACCAATGCTTCGCTTTACATGCTGTGCACATCTGTGGGTGTTGTTTTGAAGCAAATTATTTAATAAGTAATAGCAATGAACATTACAGATGAAGGAAACATCACTCACTGTGACAGGGAATCTCTCTGGGGAACTCAGAGGACTCAGGGTCTGACCCAATACCCACACTTGCTGTCTTTGTAATTGACCACTTTGTCTACTTACACTACATGATATATTTCCTGTATTTGGCAGAAATTGGCAAACAAGTAACAAGACAGAAAACCTTATTCAGATATCAAAACAAAAAAAGACGTCATTCTTCCATTCTAGAATCAACACTATGATCATCAGCCCACACAATCCTTTTTAACGTCCTCATGCCTCATCCACCTACTCTGCCATCCAGTCTTTGCTAATGACTTAACACACTTCAAAAACAAAGTGGTCGTCATTCTCCAAAAGCTGCAAGTACAATATTCTCCAGCTTTTTAAGCAATGTGAAACAAGCCCTAATGATCCCATTCCCTCTACTCCTGTCCAGGTATTGTCAGATCTTATATATCCTGTAGTATCAATACATTCCTATCCAATGGAACTGTTGCATGCATTAGCCTTTAAGATTGACTGTGCAACATCAGTGCTTTAGGACCCAATTTAGATCTAATCAAACACCAATTTCACCAATTTATTATTTTTTCTGGGATGATTGCTTTTTACCCTGCCTTTGTGCTAAATCACAACCTACTTGAATCCTATCAGAAATATTTCTCATTAAATAATTTAAAACAATGAACTGAATTTCTCAACATTTCTCAATTTCATCGAGTTGAAATTGTTTTTCTGAAATCAAGCTTTCTGTTGTTTTTTCAGTGTTGAACAGCACAGAAGTTATCAGGAAAATATTTACTTTGTGTTAGTATGATATTATAGATATTTCATCTACCTACTATTAGAGTATAAACCAATATCTTCAAAATATAGTCCGTTTTATTTTAAAATCAGCTAAGAATGATTGTTCCCCTTCTGTTCTATCTTTGTTCTATAATGTGTCTGGTTGCATAAACTGCTTAGACTAGTCTAAAAAGTTAGTCATCTGTTTTTTTTATCAAGACTGCTCCTAACTTTTTTAAAGTCAGTAACATAAAATGGTAGATTGGTCTAATTGGAATTAGAATAGTAAGACTGATTACTTTGGTTATCTACTATTTGGTAGTTGGTTAACTACTTGTAATTAAGACAAAGTCTTAACATAGTGGCTAAGTTTATGTAACTAGCCCCTGGTTTCACCCAAGGCCCTGTTCCAAATACCACACTTCATGTGCACTTTTGGTCTTGTGGACTTACAATGGCTGCTGCGTGCGTGTGTTAAGTCCACAAGACCGTAGGGTGTCCCATTTGTAATTTAAGCTTAAAGAAGGGTGCCCGTGTGTGCCCACCTTGCGGCTTCAATGCGCCCTCGATGCGCACTTCAGTTGAAACCGCAAGTTCGCGAGCTACACAGAGGACTTTTACCCCGCAGTCAAAGCGGCATTATGTCGTGAAAGTGCGGACTCAGAGGAAGACCGTGAGGGTTAAGGGTGCCATTTGGGACAGGGCCTTCATTATCTGTAGGCTACACACAGTATAGACCCTTTAAACATTTCCGGGTTTCTCAGAGCGGAAGTCGTCATTGTTGGGTTAACTTTTATAGCGGTGAATGCCGTGAAAATTTTTTGTGCGTGCCAATTTGCTCAAAAAGCAAATGAAAAACTCCCCAATAGTGACTTTCAAAAAGAGGGAAAAATAGAGTGAGATTGATAACAGTAGTGAAAAGAGAGAAATATGTTCATCACTACCATTGACACTGTTTTAGAAACACCCTCACAGCAGCGGTAGCTAACTTGTTTTTTCTTAATTTGATGCGAAAGTAGCCTAATATAATACGACATATAAGTTATAAATGTACACATTTAAAACAAAAATGTATACAAAAAACTTTGCAGGATTTACGATATTGATGACCGTTAAAACACGTCATCACAGTCGGTAAAAAGGGTCCATTGCAAGCATATTTGGCACACTACCTTCTTTCTTTCTTTTTTAATATAATTTTTTTATTCTATATTATTTCCTTTTTAATTATATATAATTTCCACTATGTACTAAAGTGATAATTCCCGAATTCGGCATTCAACAATAAATGATAGTGGTAAATCATGAAACGATTAGTCTTGACTGGCAACGCGATTTGACTCACGTGAGCACCGCGCGTCCGCCCATTTTTGTTTACGGTTTCAAACAGAGAAATCATCAGTGCGAGGGACTCGAGGAATCAGAGGAAGCGGACAGCATTGAGTCAAAAGTGTAGCAAAATGACTGACCTCTTCAGGGTTTCAAATGCAGGTCAGTTTCACCTGTAAATACGCTAACTTACTGTCGTTTTGTCTAAGTTAACTTTCTAAGTTAACAGTAGCACCCGTTACTATCATCATTTAAAAACTGTATGCTAAACGGCATCATTATTATCTATTGTAAAGTTACAGTAGTAATTTAGATATTCACATCGATGCATAGGTTTGGAGTGAGCGAGGGCAGACAACAACACAAAGAATATGAGTAATAATGCAATAACATGTTCAGTATTAATATTTTTGCAATTTAGAAAATTTGTTTTACTATATATTTGCATGAAATAGTTTTGTTAAATGTTTTAAGACATTTTAAGATAAACAACAACAACACATTGTCCTAATGTGATACTTTGAATTTACCTAAAATAAACTTAGATTCTGTGCAAACAAATTACTGTGAGGTGGTGTTTGTTTTGATGCAACAATGTTGAGACAGTTCTGGTCATAACAGTAGACCTGCTGAAGAAGTGACTGGTACAAGAAAAGTAGGGGGGAAAAGTACACACACACACACACACACACACACACACACACACACACACACACACACACACACACACACACACACACACACACAGAGAGTTGAGACAGATTTCAGGGCAAAATTTGAGAATAAAAAGAAAGTTGAAGTGAAGGTGCAGTTCAAGAGTGAACCTTTAATTATTTTGCATGGCCCCAAGGTATTCACTTTCAATAAATGTTCTAAAAGTGGAAATAAAGTGGCTTACGAAATGTTTATTAATAATAAAAGCATTTATTGCGTAGGAGGGCTTTTATTGTCCCATTAAGGCGGCATTCATTTAATTATTTTAATAAATATAATCATTTACACTCTGTTATTATTGCATCCTGTTAATGTACAACACTGTTAATGTAATGTATTTACACATTGCAAAGAACTGCTGCTTTTATATGGTGTAAATAGAATATATCACTATTTTCACTTAGTAAATAGCATCTATCGCTAACTAAGTGCACTTAGTGTAAATAGCCGCTTCCTAAAAATCCATCACATTTTGCCAGCATGGTTTGAAGTTGATCTGAATCGAATTTGGTTAAAATTGGAAAAACAGAGTAAGAAAAAAATTCAATGTAAAATGGTGGACAGTAAGTTCGACTGACTATGGCATAAATGGTATCATTGTTCTCAGTATGATTCAAGTAATCTATCATTACAATAGCTACAATTAATCAAAATATATAAGAATAATAAATTATAATTTTGACCACAAGTTGCCGCTTTCGGGGTACTTTCAAGTCATTGTGCGAAGACACTTTATAGCATTTTATAACGAAATTCAATATGGGCGACACACAAAATGGCCAACATGGGAAAATTTGGTCTCGTTCGACTATGTATGCTCCACCAAATCTAAAGAGACTAATCTTGTGATTTTTTTTTTTTGGCCAAACTGTTAAGGTGTAACTGTTCAGACTGTTTGACAAACAACCTCAGGTTATGCTTATGATGATGTACCAACTCCTGCCTCAATACGTTGAAGCAGAGATATAGCCTATACTGTTAAGAACAATATCGTCAAAAAATATTGACAATTCGCTTACAGTTTGGCTTGGTGGTATGGTTCTTTTCTGAGCAGGAACTCCCAGCCCTTCCATGCAGCCTAGCATGGATGAGAGCAGAAAGCGCAGCGATAACCCCCTAAAACAAAACCTACAACAAACTAACCCTGAAAGTCTAGGAGCAGCATGTCCCTCTGAAATAGTAGAGACTGGGGACAGCATGCACCTTTCAAGGGGACAGTATCAGTGAAGGGGGGCTCTTCTGTAGAAGATCTGCATGCCCCTATAAATACAGTCATCTAAATGTGCTTTAGGCAACAAGCATGTTGCAATAACTGATGTTTCCCCGACCCAGATGACTTAAACGATCATGTTGCCAAAACCCAGGTAAGCCATTAGCAACAAGCATGTTGTCAATATTAACCAGACAAGCATTTCAGCTGATTGAGCTTGCTGAATCAGCATCAGAGCCGTCAGTGAGAGAGATTGCTCTGATTGACTGTTCAGTTTAGCAAACCAATGCACAAGAAGAAAAATGTAAGTGATTAAGCAAGCAAACATTGTAGTCAATAGGGCACACACAAAATAGCGTTCCAAAAATATTTCCAAAAATGACAGTCCATCTGGAATGAAGAAACTGAAGATTAAATGAGTGTGTTTGGTTTGAATCCACCTTAGATGTCAATTTTAAATGTAACAAAATCAAACCTCTATTGCATTTTGATTTATGATTTTGCGTCGTCTCATAATTAGTATTCTGCTCAGCAAACTTAAAGTCATATAATGGAAATTATGGCTGACTTGATTGTGACACTTCTGTCAAACATTGCAACCAGATAAGCCTTAGCAATAAGGACTTTACTGATACACTATCCCCCAGTTTCACAGACAAGGCTTAAGCTAGTCCCAGTCTAAAATTTATATTTGATCTGTTTTAACTGAAAGCTACTTGCACTGAAATATCTTAAAGGCATAGTTCACCCAAAAATGTCTAATTACTTACCCTCATGTCATTCCAAACCCGTAAGACTTTCGTTCATCTTCAGCACACAAATGAAGATATTTTTGATGAAATCTGCGAGCTCTCTGACCCCTCCATAGACAGGTATTTAATGAACACTTTCAAGGCACAGAAAGGCAGTAAATACATAGTTAAAATCGTCCATGTGACTCCAGTGGTTCAACCTTAACGTTATGAAGTGACGAGAATACTTTTTGTGCTCAAAAACAAACAAAATAACTTTATTCAACAATTTCTTCTCGTCTGTGTCAGTCTCCTATGCAGTTGACATAGTAAATACAGTTAAGCTACAAGCATGCAGTGACAAGTATGTTGCCAATGACAACAGATAAGTAACATACATTGCCAATATGATCGCATAAGCCTATAGCAACGAGCATGTTACTAAAAACAACTAGACTAAGAAGACCTTTATGAGAAAACAGTTCCCCACCATTGGAAATTCCTAGCCTGACGTGGTCATACTCAATTCTAGTCAGAATATGAGTCTGGTACCGCTCCATTGAGCTTTGATTATGGGGCGTGTTTCAACCGAGCCAGGAAAGACCTCAATTGGACAGACCGACAACCAATCAGAGCAACGGAGCGACGCGTAACGTTAGTTGTCAAATGTCAGCAGAACTCAACTGCACTGTGTTGCCAAGTCTGTGTTTTTCTCCATGTCCGCGGTTGAAGCGACCAATTATGTGATTATATAAACCCAGGAATGCGAATTTTAGCAGGCAACCTTGCCAAAATAACATATTTTGCCAACCAAACGCCATTTTTTTCCCGGAGAACCCCACGGAAAGCTATTGTTTTGGGCTATAGTTTTGAGTAGCAATTGTGCAAAACATTGCAAAAACGTGGCAACCCTGTCTGCACGCGCTGGATTAAATAACGTTACAAGAAAAAGATGAGTGTAAACGATCTTTGCCAGTATTGTAATAAAAGAATTTAAGGATACGCCGAGTACTTACCAACACGATCATCGTTTCTGAGAGAAATAGTGAAGGTGAATGCATATACGAACAAGTTCTCCGTTTAGGATAAGAGCAAATTCAACCCAAAGCGCCTTTGATGACGTGGATGATTACGTCACTGTTGATCATCTGTCCATCATCGTCTAAAGCCCGCCCTGACAATTTCATTGGTCCGAACAGTTTCTGTTCAGGCATAATAACTCCTCTATGGAGCGAGTCCAGACCGAATTGCCCGAGCAAAAATGTTGTGGGCGGGGCTAAATTCGGCTGGGACCCAGGCTAGGAAAATAAATGCTTTCCAGTTTTCACTGTTATACAGTAGGGGGCGCTATGACCATCTTCTGAAAGATGAATGAATCTCCTGTTTAAAACACATGTGAAGAAGCAGAAACACATGATAGCATACGTAAGCAGATGCAAATTAGGCTTGCTGCGATTGTTGCTGGTTGTTACTAGTGAATGAAATGAAATGTCAACCCAGGACGTGATACAAGACTGAAGATGTGACAAAAACATGATTTTCTCAGCTTTTTGCTCAAAATGTAGCTTTTTATGAAACTTACCCACATATGTTGATAAAAATAAAATAAAAATATTGCATTTTGTTTGTTTGATTGTTTGTTTAAAAGCAGAGGCTCTATTCTTTCTTTTGATATACTGCATGTTCATGTTCACAACAAAATATTCTGGGGGTCATGAACATTTAGTGAAAATGATCAAAGATGCTGGCGGCAGCTTGATAGGGCAAGCCTGTATGCCTAGAAGTTTGTTTAGGACAACTTTGTTCCTGCACTTTTTGTCCCACATCAGCTCAGACTGTCTTCTGCTATTATTCAAATGCGTTTTGCTGAAAAAAAATCTTTATTAATGACTGTAAAGTGACTGACTTTGTGCACAACACGCAGATGCGATTAATCGGTAATCGATTGCTGATTATTTTCTTTAACAATTATCGATTACTTGTTGCAGCCCTCATTATCCCTTTTATCGTGAAAAGAAATAGAATTAGTAACTTATTTGTATGATATAATTTTACCCTTGTGTGTGCGTGTGTATGGAAGCCAACTGTTACCGAAGTGCTTATTATTTAAATGTTTTATGTTTCAGGTATTGTATGTTTATTGAGTTATACTGTTTAATGATGCTTCTTAGGCAGACCGATGCTGTGACGCAAACCAGTCTGGTTTAAACTAAAATCTGGGAAGGTTTCTCATGCTGAGAGACATGCAGGTGTACTATACGCGTGCCAGGAAATATACTGTATACTTCTGCTTCACATCTTGCCTAACAACACCTTCCAGCCGTGACTGTATTCACAAAACACTGCAGCTTCTCAAACTTTATTGTTTACTTAACCAAATGTTCATCAAAGGTCAGTTTCCATCAATGTCAAAAAGTGGCCATGGGTGTTCTTCATCATACAAGTTTATGTAATTAGAACAAATTAAATTTGTGTGGTCTGATCGATGTGACTTGTTAAGTTGAGTCGATATTTACATCCATCAGATTCACATGACATCTCTTAAAAAAATGACCCAATTATAGGAACGGTATATGCTGCTGCTATTACTACAAATACATGGTGATTATTTTAAAGACTGATTTTTTTTCTTTCTTATTCTTGCAGTGGCTCTCTCTACCTATGCGGAGGTATTGAGGATCTTGGACCTTGGAAAACACACCAGCTATCCACAGCACCTTGTCTAGAAACATCGTATATATATATATATCAAAAATGCTTCACTGGTGATATATATATATATGATATATATATATATATATGTATATATGTATATATATATATATATATATATATTCCATATATATAGAGTGGTATGTATATATATATATATATATATATATATATATATATATATATATATATATATATATATTTTTTGGTACTTTTTGGTATATTTACTAGTGAAAAAATAGTAGGCTACTAGCTACTTAATTCTATATATATATATATATATATATATATATATATATATATATATATATATATATATATATATATATATATATATATATATATATATATATATATATATATATATATATATATATATATATATATATATATATATATATATTTAAATTGTATTGATAACTTCACAACAACCCCCATCATTAACCATATGAAATTAAACAAACAAAAAAACATGCTGCACAACTGAGCTTTATACTGTTCAAATTAAAACATGGAAGAAAATTGTGATTTACTTTAAAAAAATATATAATTTATTATTTAATTAGTGTTAGTATTATTATTACATTGAGACATGTCTAAATTATACTGTACAACAGTAATATGTCTGTCACGTTAAACCAAACTTTTATTTTGATTGGTTGCTGTGAAGAACTTTAAGTTTTGCGTCTGCACCATTCATTTACACATAGACATGCAGGATTCATATTTAAATCTTTGAAGTCTTTTTGCGGTAGACTGGGTAAACCCAGCCTGATCTGCTGGCGATTTGATTTCGCCCTGCAACTCCGTCTGGAAACGTTTACATTAATTTCTACTGCTTCTGTTACACTTTTGCGGGAACCAATCACAGACTGAATGAGGGTTTGGGGGGGGCGATTTCGTATTCAGCCCTACTCTTTATTGTGCGGGACGTGGGGTGATGACATCGCCATTTCACAAAATATAAGGACACGTTAATTTATTCTACTAACCCTAGGGTTGCCAATCGTCCCAAAATGATGCGTCCCGTATGCACACTTTGCTGAGAAGCAGTTGCTCAGACTGTCTGACTTAAGCAGCATGCGGTGACAGACACATCTGTGCTTCTAAAGGGATAAGCCTATTGTTTTTAAATGTATGATATATTAATATTATATTACATACATTATCAGAGCTTTACAGACAGAATAATTATATTTTTTAGACAGACAGGTTAATGAATAGATTATACCCTAATTTATGTTATTAATAATTGATAATTTAATCAAGTCAAGTCACCTTTATTTATATAGCACTTTTTAACTAGTCCAATTGTTTCAAAGCAGCATCACAGTGTTAACAGGAAAATAATGCAACAGAATTTGTACCGCCGCTTTGGTGAAAACGGTGCTGTTATCAAGCTAATTTCAATTATCATATAGTGTCAATGCGGGCAGATTGGTAATATAGTTGAAATGTAGGTGTCCCCAAATGAGCAAGCCAAAGGCAATTAATCATTCATAATAAATAATCCTTTCATATAAAGTTTGCCATTTAAAATAATATATTTAGATAAAAATGGGACAAATAACTGCATCATAATATAGTCATAATTTAAGTAAATTAATTAAAAAATATATATATATATTTTTATAATAAAATGAATTCCAGAGTTGTCCAAAAAAGTTATAACTGGTTCAGAAGGACTGTTTAAAGGCACAGTGCACCCAAAAATGTAAATTCTGTCATAATTTACTCACCCAAGTTGTTCCAAACCTGTATAATTTCTTTAAAATGTTGAACGCAGGAAGATACATTCCTACTATGGAAGTCAATAGTGCCCCCAAAGCAGCCTGCGTACAAACTTTCTTCAAAATATCTTCCTTTGTGTTTATCAGAACAAAGAAACCCATACACGTTTGGATCATCATGAGGGTGAGTAAATGATGACATGACAGAATTTTCATTTTTGGGTGAACTATCACTTTAAAATGCACCAAATAGGCTACTTAAGAGTTCTTAAGAAAAAATTAAATAATCAAATGTAAAATAATATAAAATGTGTTCTGTTGCAAGTTCACATACTTGATCTAATGTTTTTGTATGGTTTATTGTTAAGCTGTCAAGTTGTCATTGTTGAAATAATCAGTTCATGACTTATTCTTTATTTGTGTCATTGAAGTCCTTGATGCAATTGTTTTTTTGCATCAAGGGGGTGAAGGTGGGGTGCTCTGTGGGTGTCATAAATGGGTGTCCCTTATTTTGCAACCTTAATTAACCCAATATTTCCTAACCTAACAGTCTACTAATACTCTAATGAGAGTTAGTTGACCTGTAGTTGCAGATACTTATAGTTAGTAGGACGTCTAAAGTGTACTATTGAAATAAAGTGTAATCAAAAGCTTTATAGAGATTTTCCTCAATTAATTTGACACATTTCTCAGCTCACTGCTCTCAAAACAATTAACACAGCCAGCTGAACACACGCTTACCATAGCCAAACAGTTCAACTTTACTGCATAATGAAGCATTGCATTTTTTCTGGTTTTGCATTTTTTTTTAAGTAAATGCTTTCATCAAAACAACAGGTGTGTTCTCTTTTGATTTTTATAACATATTCATCTATACACACAAATACACTAATGGAAATGCAAGAGGAGGAGGTATTGTACTGTCTGATAAGGCAGATAAATTCCACATTTTAAAACAAAAAGATGGAGAAAAGGTGCTTCCAGGATATGTAAAACTTGTCTGATTTCCTTGACAATTATCAAAAAACTAAATTTTGCCAACATCCTCTTCTGCAGACTCTAGGTCTGCTCATGTCTTTGTATTCAATTATTCAGCTAAATCATTAAGTCTACTAAAAAGTCCACAGATCTGAGTCGTTCCACTCCACGTCCTCCTCTCTGCTCTCATTCTCTGAGTGCATCAAAAATGAGTCACGTTTGTGATCGAATGCAGTGAATTAGTGCTCATGAATTTAGCATGCAGAAGCAAGTTTAATCTGAACTTTACTGAGTGATACTCATGAACTCGTGCTATTTATAGCTCAGGTCAAACCACCACATGGGACATTGATGGGTTGGTCGATGATGTCATAGGACATTTCTTCACTGCTGGGATTTAATTTAGCTAAAAATTAAGAAATGGTAGACTAAAGGTTTATGGTACAATAGCCTTATCTATTTCATTAAGAACATTATGAAACAATGTAATGACTGTCAAAAAGCTGTCTTTGTCTCTACACGTACAGTACATTTAATCATTTAGCAGATGCTTTTATCTAATTTTTTCTAATCTAATCTGAAAATGGCTAAAGACTCACCAGCTCGAGTTGAGTTAGGCAGGTAAAGGTTTTTGAAAATGATTTTGTGCCTCTCACAAGACGCCGTTCACTTGCAGAACACAAGCTTCCGGAGGGCAAATAAGAAATTCCAACCAAATTGTTTATCATCGACTTAAGGAGCAAGCTCACCTCCGCCATGTGTTTTTTATTCCCTGAAGACTAGTCCCACTAGATTTACTTTTTCAAAGAGATTTTAGATGAATGGCAAAACACTCATAGACGGTAGTTCTTAGCTCAAAAACAAATGCTGGGTACCCACAGACACTCCTCCAGAGACAGTATAAGGGGAAAATAAATCACAAAATCATAATGTTCACTATTGTGATTTTAAGGCTATTGTTTTACTTAATAATGTGCATGCTTATCACCTGGAGCCTCAAGATTCAAAATTTATGAGACCACTGGTTGCAAAATTTGAATATTTTAAATGCCATCATGATGACGACATGCTCCATTGTCATTCAATAAAAACTGCGCCTACGTATAAATACTGTCAAAGTGCTAGACAATACTAGGTTTAGCTGAAGATGCTGGCCAGCAACTTGTAGTAGGAGGCAAAGACTGATTTTGCCAAGTAGGATGTGTTCCTGGATCAACGCTTTTTTGTCTGTCCTAGAACAGTGTGAAATTGCACGCCCCTTTAGTTTTCAATGTTTACAGTTTTTCTCAATCCATTTGACACATTTCTCTAAAAACTCTGGTCACTGTTCTCAAAGCAGTGATCACGGTAATCTGAACACTTTGTAATTTGTCCTAAACGGGTTGTACAATTTTCTTCATTTTAGGCAAATTACAAATCACATGCATCATTTTCTCAATACACCCTGCACAAAATTCTCAAATGTTTTCACAGTAGTCCATACACCCAAAACTTTAATATGTCATGGGGAGAAAAAACAAAACAATTGCAGCTCTTTTTATTAGTTTTAACGAAAAACACGATCATTTGTGCACCATTTTTCCAAACACAACAAACAAAAACTCTCAGTTGCACTTGGAAGGTTTTCAATTAGCCACAAATAAATATCTGCCGAGTTAGTAATACGCACAACACAGGAAATGCAAATGTCCTAATTGTTTCTCAATTACGAAAACTATAAAAGGGGAAAAGAAAAACAACAACTACAAAGAAAAATGGGGAAAAGAAGAGGTGTAAGAGTGAGAGGTTTTGGAGAGGATAGAGGAAGGGTAATATTGAGAGGGAGAGGAACAGTGGAAGAGGTAGAAAAAAAAGAGACGAGGGGAAAGGAAGAGATGGTATAGATAGAGGAGATGGAGCAAGAAGAGCTGAGGATTTAGGAGAAGCAAGAAGAGCTTAGGATGTAGGAAGAGGAGTAGAGGGAGAAGAGATGGTAGAGTGGAAGGCAATGGGATTAGTGGAAAGAGCAAGAGAAGAAAATATAAGACGACATGGACAGAGGAGGTAGGAGGATAGGGTACAGACGGGTTTCAAATGAAATCCGAGCTACTCTAATTGACCATGTCATTAATTATGGTCTTTCCTTGAGGGAAGCTGGACAGAAAGATTCAGCCCAATATAAACATTGTCTAACACAATGCTGTCTTGGGGCCGTACAACACAGAAAGGCCTGGTTTCACAGACAGGGCTTACACTAAACCAGGATTAGGCTTTTATAAACGTGCCTTAGAAAAAGCATTACTGTTGTGCATCTTGAGAAGAAACAATGGAACTGATATATTTTAAGAGATGTTATTTTCAAAAACTGCTCAAACATGTATTTGAGTCTGGGACTAGCTTAAGTCTTGTATGTGAAACCGGGGGAAAGGCTCCTACATTTTTTAAACTCCCTCAGTGACCTCTACTTTCCGCAGGGTGATCAGGAGTTAATTAAGTGAAATTGTGTAATTGTTTGGGACAATTTCCAATTTAACCGTTCAGCACTGGTGCAAGAGGGGTGTGAGCATCACCCACATTTCAGGATGGTGTTCCTCCCAGCATATTCTTCTCTTGGAGATGGAAAGTATTTGATCGCAACCCTTACAACCAAGCGACGGAAGAGGCCTGTGGAGAAGTTGAGGCACATGGATGGATCCAGCATTCACAGCCTTTTTTTCCCACAATGCATGACTCGTGAAAATATATGCTGTGAAGTTGAGCAAATTCTTTTACCAGACGTAAATGAGAGGCAAGATCTGTAAAGTCAATTGATTCAATGATTGCAATACATTTATTTATTTTTTGTTATACGACTAAACTCGTCATTAAAGAACTATGAAGAACACTATTAAAGAACACGAAAAAAAGATATATTTTCATTCATGTATTTGTGTATCTACAGCTAAATTGATCAAATCAACAGAGAACACGCTTGTTGTTTTATCTTTGATAAATGCATTACTAAAATAAAATGCAGTGCTTCATAATGCAGTGAATACTGAACTGTTTTGCCAAAATAAGAGTGTATAGTTTGTGTTGTTTTGAAAGCAACTACATTAATTTGGTCCCTTATGAAACTAAAAGGACTTCATTACAGTCCAGTAAAATTGCTAAATAATGTTGACATGTATAATAGAATTATAGTCCCCCATCGTAGCCTGCATGGTTTTCATTCCTTGCCACAATTGTCTGTGACTTGTATGGGGGCTGAAGAGTTATGGAACAGCATTCTAGCAGAAAGGTGGGCGATAATAAGTGATTATATGTGGCCAATTAGGGTGACCTATACTTGGATGGGTTAAATGCAGAGCACAAATTCCAAGTGCGCACACACAGCAGTGAACACACACACACACACACACACACACACACACACACACACACACCATGAACACCATATTGCTGCGGCACCCGGGGAGCAGTTGGAGGTTCGGTGCCTTGCTAAAGAGTCTTACCTCAGTCGAGGTATCGAGCGCTGGTTATTTACTCCCCCCATGACAATTCCTGCCGGACCTGAGACTCAAACCCGAAATCTGGGTAAATCTTATACCATGAGATGGGTAATTTTTCTATCATGGAAATTATATGGTGATGTAGTAATTTTATGTAAAGCTGCTTTGAAACAGTGTATAGTGAAAAGTGAAAAACTTGGTGAAATCACAGTAAGCCATACAGACAGACACTGTGTCTGCCATGTAACCTTGCAAAGGTCCATTGAGAGTTCACTACATACTCATACAACGTCTACATTCAGAGACATTGAAGCATCACTTCACAAACTCCATCAAAGTCTTTTGTTGCTGTGAGGGAGAGAGAGAGTTTAAATGATGTAGTGGTTTATTCCCCGAAGACATTTTATCCAACCTTCCTGAGAGAGGGCGAGTGTTTGAGTTGATATTTGAGGTTTGGCACATGCTCTCCCCTGGGTTTTGCTCACTGATCCATAGAACATACTGCTGGTTCATACAGTCATAGGAAGAGCTACTGTATCAAGATTTCCATTGTTTAAAACAATATGCAAAAATAAGACATGAGGTGAAAGAATGTTGTTAACCTCTGGACAATTTTGCTTTTTTCCCCCAATATATTTTGGCAAGATACAAGAACTTTGAAGCAGTGAATATGGTCATACAGATAAATGAAATAGATCTTGTTGCATACACTTATGATTATTTTTTGGGGGCCAGTTTCAGATTCTAATGGCCCGTTCACACCAAGAGCAATAACTGTAAAGATAACCATAGCATCCACACCAATCCTTTACAAAAAGTTTTATTAAGTATAATTTTATTAAGTATACTTAGTTTAAGTGCATTTTTGTATACTTTTTGTAGTAAGTATAATATACTAGTATACTTGTAAGTGTACTGTTTCAATACTACACTTGGGACAACATTGGAACATTATTCTTGTTTTAAGTGGAACAATAGTAAACTTTGAGTACACTAGTTTACAACTATGTTTTTCGTTTGTACTGCAACTCTACTGCAAGTGAACTTACACTCAGAAAAAAGGTACAGTGCTGTCACTGGGGCAGTACTCTAAGGTACAAAAGTGAAATCTTTGTACCTTAGTCACCTCTAAATGGTACATATAAGTACCTTAAAAGGTACATATCAGTACTTTAAGAGTGCGTATTAGTACCTTAAAGGTACATATTAGTACCTTTTCGGTTTTATACCTTAGGGTACTGCCCCAGTGACAGCAATGCACCTTTTTTTTCTGACAGTGTATAGGTAAACTGATAGTCTACTATTTAAATACTTTTAGTACATTTTTTGTTTTGTTTTTTGAAAGTATACTTTGAAATATACTGTCAGTAAACTACTAGTTTAGTAGTTCCTTTAACTCGCACTGCGTCCTAGGATGCTAATGGGGAATACCTCCATATGCCTCTGTGTGACTGTCAATTGTATTGGCCGGCGACAGCGACCGTCAGGTATAAAAAGGGCAACTAGAGAACATGTCATCCTCTTCAGGGACTGTTTTGTTTGAGTACGTGGTAAGCAATTTATTAGAAAATGGCTTGTGAACCTTAGCATTTTGAGATGTGTGTGGATCCGTGTCCAAGGTTTTTGACCTGATCGCTTTATTCACATTCAAACATTCCTCACCGCACACATCAGATATGGTAAATGGAAGCTTGATGTGCGAAAACCAATGAGGTTCATTCTCATGTTACGCAGCACGTTTCATCTTCAGCAAAAATGAATGAGGTTTGGCTTTGTTCTCATGCATCAAGCAAGTCCGGTTGAGCTTCTGTTTATGTTCACTGTTTATATGTGAATAAAAGCCTAAATTAAATCTGTTCATCATATACAGCGACAGTCTCTTCAGAAAATGTGGACTAAACAGCTCAAATCATATTGATTAGTTTTACGATCTCTTTAATAACTTTTAGAAGTGTCAAAGTGGTAGTTGCGAGGACTGTCAATCAAAGATCTTCATTTGTGCTCCGAATCACAGGCTGGCACTAGCTCATTTGGGTTTATTCAAATGCCTGTTTGAAACATTGTCTGAGGTGTCATCGGCTGAGAGAGTACGCTAACGCCCGAGACACTAATGAGACGTATCTGTCATGGTGGATGATTTGCCTAACTAGACTAATTACTGCGTTTCACCCATACATGATAATGAATTCATTATTTATGTTGTGGCTGTATTTTCAATCTTCCGATCCCATCCTTAGAAGGCTTATTATGGGTATGATGTACAACAACATAAGTGTGAGTGAATGGTTTTAAGAACACACTCTTGAGCTCGTAAAGAGACAGCAAAGCAGTGTGGTCAGATGTGTTTTTTCCTTCTCTGTCGATCTCTTGCCCATGGAGGGCAAGCTGTCTGCTGTGATTCTGACCTGTCTCACTCTCTGGCTGACAGCTGATTGACATTAAAAAACATGGTTTGCTTTCTAGAGTCTGTTGCTGTGGCCTCAGATAAAGACACTGACAGGCTGGCGTAGATCTTATTCATATAATGATATTCACAGACAGACAATAGAAGTGAATGGTCCAATCATTATTCAGATAGAGGGAAATGCATTGGGGTATGCATCTTGAGGAGGGGCCGGTGCCTCCAGGGTCCCCCTCTGGCCCCTTTAAATTTTGGAATAGTGTCACACCAAACAATTTTATGAAACTGTATGGTTTGTCATGTGTATGGTTTCTCAATCAGCTTTGGTCAAAGGTACTAATGATATGTTGATGGCTTCAGATGGCAAATTCCATTCCATTCTCATCCTTCTTGATTTAAGAGCCACTGTTGATACTGTTGATCATAGCCTATTACTCATCTGCCTTGAAAAAGATTTTGGTGTGTATCAGACAGCTTTGAAGTGGTTTAAATCCTATTTAACAGACCGTACTCAGTTCGTTTCTATAGGTGGTTTCAGGTCTGAGATTAGCTCTGTTTTCATTGGTGTTCCCCAGGGCTCAGTCTTGGGCCCTTTCCTCTTTAACATTTATGTGTCACCACTTGGTCATTTGTTGCATTTGCTTGGCCTCCATCACCACTTTTATGCTGTTGTAACACAGATTTACATACACTCAAAGTCTGGTGATGTTGGTTTTCTGTGACTGTATTTCTGAAATGATAACATGGATGAGTAATAATTTTTTGTGTCTGAACAGTGGCAAAACTGAAGCTCATTGGTTCCCGTCATCAAATTTCCAAAGCTGGTTTACTGTCTTTGACTATTGATGGCTCTGTTTTGGAGGCTTTGGAGTTATTTTTGATGCTAGTCTTTCACTTGATTCTTTTGTTCAGAGTACAGTTAAATCATCCTTTTTTCACCTCAGAAATATAGCAAGATTTGCTTCCTATGCTAAATTTCTCTGTAGATGAAAAGCCGATAAATTACTTTGTCATCCCAAAGCTTAGCTGCCCTTTTAGCTGAAGCTTCAAAATCCACACTTAACAAACTGATTAGACTCTGATAGGCGCTCAACTCGTTTTCCTATCCTGGGTAGCCCGGATGTTACCATGTGAATATTTGACTTGATTTTTTCGATCTGAATGAGCAGTCGAATTAGACTGATGTTTTATTTGAAAAATATTAACTTGAAATTTGAGATCTGAATTTGAGCAATCAAATTTGATCAATCTGAATCTATTTTATCTGAAATTCTGTAAGCTGATTTTTTTTTTGTATCTGATTTTTTGAGCATTGAAAAATATTAATCGAAATTCAGGTTTTGAGAGGTAAATTCGAATGGTTTCCAATGTAAAATAATTTCAAAGGGGTGAATTCAGAGCAAATAAATTCAGATAAATGTTTTTCAAAATAAAATATTTCAAAACTAAGTATTCAGTGGCTGTTAAATTTCAAAGATGTATGTCTCTTATTTGCTTCCATAGTTTCAAGAAAGGCATACACTTAAAATCTCCTTCCTTAGTTTAGCAATTGTTACCACATATTGTGTATTGATTGATGAAGTGTGAGTATAATGTTTCATTCTGCTCTGTGTGACTTCTGGTGCCAATTGATTGCTTTTTCTTAGGAAATTCAAGTTTGTTTTCAACGATCTTTGTCTACATCCTAAGAAGCAACCGTTGACATCAAAAGTTAGATGTTTAAAATAAAAAAATTGCGGCCATGCTACGACAAAAGTTATGCTGCTTCGCCACCATTTGCGACGTGTTTCCAGTAGGGATGTGACGGTAAGGAAATTTTCCTACCGGTTAATCGACGTGTGACAACACATTCATAATTCCTATGAAAGTTAAGCTTCCATATGCATGAACTGAAAACGTGCCAGCGCATATACCGTGAATGACAGAATTAGCGCCAATTCGGGGGCAGGTTGCTTTTGAAATGCAAAAGCGATTAATTAGGCGCTTTTACATTTCGCTTTGAAACCAAATCTTCCACGATCATCTTGTCTGTCAGCTCGTCACTTTCTGATGAAGGAAATCTGACTCCTCTGCGTTTGTGCTGTGACACTCGTTCGGATCATGTTTTATTAAGCAGACACGTTCAGTTTTTATTTGTTTTGTCTGTTCTCTAACTGAACTAAATCATTTTATTACTTAAAAAATATATAAATGATGGTGGGGGGCGGTGCCACGGTGTGTAAGTAATGTAACCAGTGTTGAGTCTGAACACTGGCAACACAGACTATTCACAGATTATATATTTTTTAGATGGTGTCAGTACGTCCATATTGTACATTTCTGCATCTATCCAAACATGCAGAACATGCAAATGTTACGTACGTATACACATTTAAACAACTGCTCAACCAAATATTTCTTAACTTTGAGGGCGAGAGGTTTTGAGACTGAATTTCGCATAAATTTTAAGCATGTCAGTACAGATACTGTTTGTCAGTAGATGTGCATCAGTAACAGTGGCATCTTTGGCTCCATTTTATTTTGTGATTTGGAGAGTGTTGGGATGAGAAATCGAGACATGGAGTGTGGAGGTCAGCAACTCATTTTTAACAATTGGTAAAGGGAGGATTCAGCGTGAAATAACCTCACATATCAGGAACAAGATAAGATAGCAGTCAAATTTAATATGGTGGGGCAGAGAAAGGTAAACTGAAGGAAATTACAGAATCATTTCCCCCTATTTAACCAGATCTACTTCCACACAATGTCATTTTCTGATCATGCCAGAAATTAAATCAATGAGTCACCGGATCTTGATAATATTCCACATGTTAATTATAATCCCAGGGGTGTCCCCTGTCTCCTTGCAATACACTCATTTCAGTTTTCAAACTTAATCTACAAACCACTTTCTGTGGTTTGATAAAGATGGCAGCATGCAGGCCGCAGACTTCCGGGAGATCCTTTGCCTGCTGAGCAACCACTTTTCACAATCTCCTGATTGATAAAATCAAGCTGTGCTCTACTTCTGCATTTAATATCCTTTTTCGTTTGGAAGGGCATCTCATTACAGAGGTAAAATGGGTTCGGAATAGTGTTACATTACATAAAAAAGAGAAAAACACAAGACAAAATACACTTAAAGGGATAGTTCGCCCCAAAATTTCTGACATCATTTACTCACCCTTTTGTCATAGCAAACCCATAAGACTTTCGTTCACCTTCAGAACACAAATGAACATCTTTTTAAAAAACCTGAGCCAGTTCTGTACTCTCTATAGACAGCTACGCAACTACCACGTTGATGCTTCAAAAAGATCGTAAAACTAATCCATATGAATTTTGCAG
The DNA here is from genome assembly GCA_023029165.1 of Gobiocypris rarus. Classification (NCBI taxonomy): domain Eukaryota; kingdom Metazoa; phylum Chordata; class Actinopteri; order Cypriniformes; family Gobionidae; genus Gobiocypris; species Gobiocypris rarus. The sequence goes on along the minus strand of CM040932.1, from coordinate 13,760,003 downwards.
TTTAGTTCACATTTTCTGAAGAGACACAAACTTTAGCATTGATCAGCGAACATAAACAGAAGCTCAAACGAACCTGCGTAACACACAAGAATGAATCTCATTGGTTCTTCCGTTTATTATAACTGATGTATGCATCGGTTAATATTTATATGTGAATAAAAGCCTAAATTCAATCTGCTCATCATATAAAAAGATTGTCTATTCTGAAAATTTGGACTAAACCGCTCTATTCATATAGATTAGTTTCAAAGTGGTAGTTGTGTAGATGTCAATGGAGACAGAAATCAAAATGATCTCTTTGTCACACATCTTCTAAAAGAGTACAGAATCTCCGGATCAAAACACAGGTGAAGAAACAGCAAAAACAAGAGATAGCTTATGTAAGCAGATGAATATGTAAAATAATGCGATCATCAACATTAAACAGCTTATAAATCAAAACTGGCTAATGTTATTGAGTGAAATGATGGCCCAGGATGAGCTACAGGACTGTGCAAGCAATAGGGGTGTTGATGGAATCTATAATTTGATCATCTTTCTGAATCCAATCCAGGTGTAGTCTTTGACAAAAATGCAATTTTCTCAGCTTTTTGTTCAAATTTTTGCTTTTTCATATTCCATATTCCATACAACATATTTATATTTAAGTGTTGATAAAGATGGAATGCATTAAGCTACAATAAAACTGGTTATTTTTGTTTAAAAGTAGAGGGTATGTTCTTTCATTTGACATATTGCATGTTCAGATATTCATACAAAACATTCTGGGGGTCATGAAACTTGTGAACATGATCAAAAATGCTGGCGGTGACTGGCAACTTTTTTTTAAACGCTGGCGGGGAAAGAATTATTGACAGAATTTTCATTTTGGGGTGAACTGACCCTTTAAATTAAAAATAAAAGATAATTTGAATCTAAACGTTTAACATGTTAAAGCTAAAAAGGGATGAAAATGAATGTCAGGCCGCCTCATAAGCCACAGGTCCTGCTGTACATAAGCGATACAGGCGGTGCTCTGTGCAGCAGCTCCTGCAGTGCTGTGATTCTCTCCCCTCTTATGTATATCTTACTTTCACTGCAGTTTAAAGTTCTGCCCGTTCCTCTCATTGTAAAGGATTTTTGCCTTAGCAGGAAACTTTCTGCAAGTAGCTCCCTACAGTATACTCCTCTCATCCTACTTCTCCAGCAGTCTGCCTGCACATGAATGTCCCTGCCTGCCAGAAACTATCTTTAAAAATGATACAGTAAGATTTGGAGTTTAGTGCAAATGTATGATGTTTTATTGTGCATTTTGAGACTTGACAAAAATTGTGGAAATGTCAATGTATGGAAAAGGCTTTGTGAAGCTTTTCTCCTTTTGACTGAAAAGTAACAGCTAGGGATTAGCCTAGAAATCTAGACGCACCCTAGCGGCATAATTCATTTTGCCGCGAGTGTAGTCTAGCAAATCTCGATAGACCTGAGAGCTGGAAAAACCAAACTCTGGTCAGGCCAATCACAGCGTCATTAACATAATGACAGTACGTCACGGCAGAGTTGCGTAAACAAAGAAGCTGACGAACAGCGGTCTTTTGAATCGGCTTTGGCCGCGACTCTGTTAGTCATTCTTAAGAAAAGAAGACGTGTTCTGAGTTTTGCAAGCTGAAATGGCAAAAGTCTATCAACTAATGTTAGCTCTGCGGCTTCACCTTCTTCTTCGCTCTGGTTGGTTATGGCGCTCATGGCGCTACCCAATTGCATGCAGAGGGAATTTGAAAGACAACCTTTAATCCCGCCCCTCGGATTGAGCCCTGTCAATGGTGAGTTTCCAGACCCAACATCTTGATGTGGGTCTGACTTGTCAGGCTAGCTAGGGATGTGACGGTGAGGAAATTTTCCCACCGATTAATCGACGTGTCACAACACCAGTAAATACCAATATGACGGACGGGGGCTTTTGAATCACTATCCGATGAAAGTTAAGCTTCCAAAGGCATGAACTGAAAATGAGCCAGATTGGACACACACCATGAATAACATTGCAGCCGTGAATGAATGCCCGTGTGGCCGTGCTCATTTTACTTTCAGTTTAGAATTAGTGCCAATTCGGGAGTGGGTTGCTTGAACTGTGGGTTCATTAGCCTATTATTATTAATGAGAAACACAACAACAAAACAGTACAATGACAAACTCACTTAAACATCGGCGATTGTTGGGTTGTGGAATGTCTGAGCAGTGTGGTATTATTTTCTAACTAACTCTGACATTACCTGACCTGGACACGAACCATGACGATGAGGCAAGTCCCAAAGCAAAGTAGGTGCTGGGCGTGCTTAGTAAATTATCCTTGTAGTGAAAATGGCAGGTTTCTGGACAAATCAGAAGACAATTCTAGAGAAAGAGCAAACTGCGACAAAGTTTGAGTGTGAACATGTAAAACCTGACTGAGAGCAGCCATATTTGAAAGTGCATGTCCCGTCTAGTAAATTTTGTGCTAGTGAAAGAAATCTGCCAATGACCGGATTCAGTACATGGATGCTCACTCGCATTACAATAATGCACTCCCAGCATTGAACGCCATAGAAACGGGCTCAAATGAACTATAAAACGAGAAGACAGTCATGTCTGAATGATGCAAGCTTTTATTTTTATTGGTTAAAACGAATGGGGAATATCTTGTGTTTTTCCGTGGATGCTCTAGTTTGTTTGTGTTTGTTGGGGCAGTGTGCATATGACATTTATTTTTCATAAAATTCTAAATCCAGTGGCCAACTTGTTTTTTGCCGTTTGTCTTTACAGTGTGAATTGGCCTTTAATATTGGTATTGGAAGTGCTCAAATAGCCTCGACGTTTTTGAACTAGCACGATTAAGAAAAGGATAAAACCCTTCAACCTTTCTGCGTCATCGAAGGAGGGGAAAAAAGGTAGGAGTTCACAAAACAAAATACTCCAGGGGGCAGGGGCACACAGGTCAAAGCGAGGTCCTTACAATTCTACCGAATTACCATTTTAATGTCAGAGTCTTCCTGAGAAAGCAGTGCATAAACAGAAATGCCAATTGCATTTGTGTGTGTGTACTTGGAATGTTCACCGTCTATGAGAACGAGTGACATTGAGATGGAGGTATTCACTGAAGCATGAAATAAGCTTTTCTGGAGAACAGTGCAGGGTTGAGAGGATGGGGTGGGAGTGTGTGGTGATCGCTCATGTTATTTCTTAATTAACAACTTGCTGTTCTTAAGCCAAGCTCATAAAATGTGTTCTATTCATCCTTTCTGGCCGGTCTGCTACTAATTTCTGCAGATATTAATTTCCATCAGAAATGCTGAGCATCTGGAAAAGAAGCTTTAAAAATATAAATTGCTGTGGACTCAACATTGTGTACGCAGTTAAAATTGATTTAAATACAGGCTTTCCATGTCCATAGTCTTTCAAATTGAGGAAGGATTTACCAATGTGCCAATGCAATAATGCCAGCGAGAACAATTTGTTTTGTCTTTATACAATCAAATCCAGACAATCCTGTTGGTTATTAGGGCTCAATCATTGAAAGTGTGCTCTGCAGCGCCCCCTCGAGGACAGAAAATAAACCTGGTGCATAAATCTTACATACTCATGAAACTCTGTACACATAAAGTACTCACGATCACATGGATGTGGCCAGTGTGATTCATGGACATGGTAGCAGAAAGTGTGGCATATACAAATTACTTTCCCTGCATCCCAATGTCCATTCTATCCATCCTAAATAGTTTGTGAGATTTAAAATAAAAGTGTCCCAAAGCATAGTATGTTGAAAAGAGTATGTCTGAAGTCCCCAGATGGTCTAATATTTCCGTGCACATCCGTGTGGATCCGTGCACACTATAACGGATAATATTACCCACAACCCATTGTGCTTTGGAGGAAGAGTCTCCGCATGAAATTTTGGTTCACCTCTAGAGGTGAGAATACCTGCTCAGTGCTCATGCATTCAAATGGCTGCTTGCACAACCAGAATTGAGCTTTTCTGAGCCTTGTCCTTAGTTCTACAGTTTAAAATGTACATACAAACATGGACAATTTCAGAAAAATCGCACATAACCAAATGAAACCAATATAACATCAAATTCAGTTAGAATTTCTTTAACTGTTGTGTATCAGAATCAGAAACAGCTTTATTGCCAGGTATGTTTACACACAAGAAATTTGTTTTGGTGACAGAAGCTTCCACATCACTAACAGAATGACAGTGACAAGACGGATAATAAACTGAATAATTATAGAATAAATATGTTCATGTCTCTAAAGTTAACATCGATATTATACACTATATTGCCAAACGTTTTGGAACATCTGCCTTGAACATGAACTTTAATGACATCCCATACTTAATCCGTTGGGTTTAATATGGAGTTGGCCCTCGCTTTACAGCTATAACAGCTTCAACTCCTCTTTCCAAAAGGTTTAGGAGTGTGTTTATGGGAATTTTTTTAACATTCTTCTAGAAGCACATTTGTGAGGTCAGGCACTGATGTTGGACGAGAAGGCCTGGCTCACAGTCTCCGCTCTAATTCATCCCAAAGGTGTTCTATCGGGTTGAGTTCAGGACTCTGTGCAGGCCAGTCAAGTTCCTCCACCAGACTCGCTCATCCATGTCGGATTCATGTTGCAACATGAAGGGTCGTCCCCAAACTGTTTCTGCAAAGTTGGGAGCATGAAATTGTCCAAAATGTCTTGGTATGCTGAAGCATTAAGAGTTCCTTTCACTGGAACTAAGGGGCCAAGCCCAACCCCTAAAAACAATCCCACATCATAATCCCCACTCCACCAAACTTTACACTTGGCAAATGCATAAAGGCAGGTAAAGTTCTCCTGGTAAGCGCTCGTCCATCGGTTTGTCAGACAGAGAAGCGTGATTGGTCACTCAGAGAACACGTCTCCACTGCTCTCAAGTCCAGTGGCTGCGTGCTTTACACCACTGCATCCCACGCTTTGCATTGCACCCCGTTCTGTGATTTTACATGGCCTACCACTTCGTGGCTGAGTTGCTGTTGTTCCCAATTGCTTCCACTTTGTTATAATCCCACTAACAGTTGACTGTAGAATATTTAGGTCTAAGGAAATTTCACGAATGGACTTGCACAGGTGGCAACCTATCACGGTACCACGCTTGAGTTCACTGAGCTCCTGAGAGCGACCCATTCTTTCTGTCCAAAAGTATATGGGCTAAACACTGCAAATATAAAAGATGTCATGATCATGCAAACAGAATGTTATCGCAATTCAATCCTTAACCAGACTGCTGATGAAATAAATTAATCCAAAATTGGTATGATGGTGTACATTTTGAGACAAAGATTTAAGCATATGGCTGAATGGAGGTTTGATAACTTCCTCTGAGAATTCCCAAAATGCTCACTTAACCCATCTTCTGCTGTTTAAACAGTCTGAGTGTTGCAGTCTGCGTCTTTGAGCTCCAGCAGAGTGTTGAGTTCTAGTGAGGCGGGGCGGACAAATGAAGGGGAGGAGAAGTCGAGTTAACAGGAGCTCCGCTGATAAACATAATTTACACTTTCCACAACCAGAGACATTAATTATCTTCACAGACTAATGAACAGCTCATGGAGACAGAGATAGGAGAGCTGAAATAACAGAATCAAAGACTTATAAGTAAATAACATTTCTAAACAATATTGTATCCATATCGGTAAAGGGACAGTTCAAACAAAAATGAAAATTCAGATATCCTTTACTCAGCCTAAAGTCAGACCGGAATGGTTTTATTTTCTTTGTCCTGCAGAACACAAAACGGTTTTGGTTACCATTTACCGCTAACATTTATTGAAGCATTTCTCAAAATATATGGTTCCACAGAAGAAAGTCATAGAGGTTTTGTAACAACATGGGGGTAAGTAAATTATTAATTTTTTTTTTTTTTTACTATCCCTCATATCCATGGGCAATAAATTAATTAAAGGGATAGTTCACTTTGAAATAAAATTTTGATATGTTTTAGCTTACCGCGATGTAGGAGTATTGGTTTCCCCAGTAGTTTCAATTTTGATCATTTTAGGTCAAACCGTTCTTGTCTGTGCCTCACATAATGCAGGTCTATGGTCACCACCTCAAAGAGCATACACAGAGAAGTCCAAATTAAACAATCCCCCATCGTAAGTACACACTGATGGCATAAGACACGAAACGAGCGGTTTGTGTGAGAAAACCAACAGTATTTATATCGTTTTTACCTCTTGTACACCACTACGTCCGACTGATCCGAGGGCGAGCGTGCGTGTTTCCTTTTGTGACATTCGCGCGTTCTGGCTTTAGTTTGTTGGTTTTCTCACACAAACCGCTCGCTTCTACATCTCGGATGCCCATGAGGTAAGCTAAAACATATCAAAATTTAATTTCAAAGTGAACTATCCCTTTAATGTTTTAAGTGATCTTATACATTTGGGTCATAAATGCTGCCATTTATTTATCACACCATTATCACATATTGCACCATATTCTCTTATAGACCCTTTCAAAGCATTCTTTCAAGCATGTTAAATAGCTTAATTGATTTTGTGCCACTTGTGTTCAACTCTGACAAACAATCAATGCTATAACGTGCAGTGTACCTTTTAAGTACCTTTAAGAACAGAAATTATTAATGCTCCATCAAGCATGAGTCATTCACATGGCAGAATTTGCTATACACTTAGTGCACAAGTCTTACCACCTTATGTTTAATGCCTGTGAACTTTTACAGGTAGTAATGGTAGTAAAGTAAATATTTCATAGCTGTTGGTGTCCATTTATAAGGTTTACCTCCATCAGACCTAAGCCCTGGGACTCCAAAAATTGCACAGGGCTTGCCCATGCAAATCTAATTCATAACTATAGTGGCAAGAATAGGTTTGTAAACTATTTGAAAATATATGTATTTCCATATTAATTACACTAAAATGTGTTCTGATCTTAATATAACTCACAATTACAAACAAACACTTGTAGATCTTCCTTTAGCAGCAAAATGTCAACTAAACATTTTCTGTGGCTGCTTATAAGACTTTTGACCAGTTTTAGACCAAATCTGTTTGATTTTATCATTATTTGAAGGTTGTTTTGATGGTACAGCTCTCTTTAGGTTATGCCACAGCATCTGCATTGGGCTCAGTTCAGGACTCAACACCCGTTTTCTTAATTTTCTGACAGTCTTTAGTTGATTTACATACTGTGTGCTTTGAATTTTGGTCACCCAGCCTTTCTAAAGCAAGCCAAAACCTGCAGCTCTAATATTTTTCTGTAAAATGTCTTGATACACTTTTGAATGAATTTTTCCTTTAATGATTGAACAGTCCAAAGCAGCATTAAACCATGAAATCCCTTCCTTTATGCCGAGGAGAACCTCTGAGGTGAGGTTTTGGTGTTGGTGTGCAAAAAAAAAAAAACTTGAACATGGGCAAACATTATTTTTTTGACAGCAGTGGATTCCTACTTGTTCCTACCTCTCTGTTTTTGTGTTTTTTGATAGTAGACACATGAACAAAGACTGCACTTTGTAGAGTTTTCTGGAGGTCTTTTGATGTCATCCTTGGGTTTTTTCATCTCTTTCTGGGTTGTGAAGTTACTGATCTCTGCAGGCTGTCCGTTCATTGGGAGAGTAGCACTAGTCCAGCATTTTCTGCATTTTACTGTGAAACACCCAGATCTTTAGCAATGATTTCATAGCCTTTTCAAACTTTGTGCATCTCCATTTTGCAATCAAGTCATGTATCACACTAATCAGTCTTTTTTAAGTTTTTTTTTTTTAGAAGAACAGATTAGCCTGTACCAAGTATTTGCAAGAATTTACTGTATTTAAACGGCTGGGCATCTGTACAACCCACATTTACATTCTCCTTTCCTTATTTGTCTCTGATCCGTTTTTGGAGAAATACCAGCCTTACCAGCCTGCCCTGTCAATGATTACTTAATTTCACTTAAAGTTTTGAAAGGTATAACTTTTTGTGTGATTTTTAGTCAGATTGTGTTTGTTTATTATTGTGACTTAGATGAAGATCAGAATGCATTGTCATTAAAGGGATAGTTCAAACAAAAATGAAAATTCTGTCATCATCTGGGCAGTTGTGGCCTAATGGTTAGATGGTCGGACTTGTACCCCGAAAATTGTGGGTTTGAGTCTCCGTACCAGCAGTAAATGTAGATGGGGGAGTGAATGAACGTGGCACCTAATCTCCAATCGCTCCCTAGGTGCTGCAGCAAAATCGCTGCCAAATTGGGCAGAGCACAAATTTCAAGTATGGGAAACAATACTTGGCTATACGTCACAACACTTAATTACTTAATTAATTAGGTGTTTTTCTTGTTCATCAAGATTAACAGTTGAGTTTATGTTCGCCAATCAATGTTTAAATGTGTATAAAAGCCTAAATTCAATCGGTTCATCATAAAAAAGTGATCGTGTCTCTTCAGAAACTTTGAAGCGTCAAAGTGGTAGTTGCGTAGCTGTCAATTGAGGGACACAACCCTATCAGATTTCATCAAAAAGATCTTAATTTGTGTTCCCAAGATGAACAAAAGTCTTACGGGTTTGGAATGACATGAGGGTGAGTAACTAATGACATAATTATAATTTGAATGACTTTAATTGCTGTTATTGATAACTAATACCAAGTCAACGTAATAAATGTGTGGAAAGTGTCACTGTAGAAGTTGTAACTGAAGCTTGGAGAACCATTAGATTTTATATCTGGTAGCAGGTTAAAGTTGACAACAAGAACCTATGTCTTACAGATTTCATCAAGTTGAAAGACCTATGGCACTTTTCTATAGGTGTATGTGCCTTTAGCCTTGTTGTACCCTACCCCTTTTCAGTATCTGTTCTGCTGTTCAGGTAGTTTCCAATGCAACTGCACCACCACTAAGCTTCCACCCTGTAACTTCCTTTGCTCTTTACTGCTGACCCTTTTTATAATGCATGAGTGTTCATACATCTGCAGGTGACTTGAGTTAGTGTTAAACTAGAAGTCCTGTAGAGGGAGGAAATATTGACTGCACAACAGTTGCCTGAGATACGCAAATGAAGATAACAACAAGCTTTGACACATTGTCCCATGGCCTCACAAACTTCGACTTGGCAGTAATGTAGTCAGTGGTACAGGAAACTGTCAAAGTCCATAACCATAAGCATGTTAAGTAAGTCAGCAGACAAGTAATTTTATCCTGACTGTGGAGCCAGTCTTTGTCAGTTGGGAGGTGGCTTTGTGGGGCATGTACGTCAACATCCAAACTCATAACTGCCCATCACCAGACCAGACAAGTGTATCGGAGCAGGGTTAGAACTAAAATCTGAAAAATAGTGGCACTCCAGGAACTAAGGTTGACACCCCTTCAGTTTTTACAAGGAGACATATTGTGAAACTTGATGTACCAAGGGAAATATGGTTCACGAGAGTTTGCCCATAGGACAGATTAAAGGTCAGTGCAGGTTCTGTGTTTAACAGACTTTATGTTGGACCATATATGTTCTCTTCTAGGTCTGACATTTGAATCTTTCCTGGACTGGAATATAAACTAAGGACCTTGATCTGACAGTACAGAGACAAACCGATTCCATTCAGCAGCACTGGTTCTGCTATGCCTTGTGTTGACAGGAGTTTGTCACATAAGAGACATGAACATGAAATAGAAAAGGCAGTTTGGAGCCTGGCGTGTCAGAACTGGAGTTGATGTGAAATGTGATTCACCTAGAACTGCTGAGAGGTTCATGGTTAAAGTGCCCCTATTTTGTTTTTTCAAATATTCCCTTTCATGCAGTGTGCAGCTGTTTGTGAATGTAAACGCTTTGCAAAGTTGTAAAGTCGAACGAACACGATAAATAAAGTTATTGTCTCCCAAAAGAAAGAATCGACTCCTAGGCCTAATCGAGCCGCCTAGGACTGTATGAGTTGAATCCCACTGTTACGGTTCTACATCAATAGAAAAGACATTTGCATAATGCCCGCCTATGTTGTACGTTATCCACCCATGAGCAACTTGACCCGCCCTTCAACGCAGGATTTTACTGACGACTGCTTCTCAATTCTCAGAGTTCAATGTGGGATTTTCAATATGCTTGCTTTTGAAAGATGGGTCAATACTCCGTTTATTTGGACCAACTTGCTCCTCAGGCTCACGTTATTTCTGTCTTACTGAAATACCTCTGCTCATCAGCTGTGGGCCACTATTACCTAAAACCTGAGTCTATTAATGCAGATTGTCTGTCGTTCTTACTACTTTGAGTAAAGATAAAGGATGGAGCAATATTTGTTTTGTAAACTTTAATGTTACATCAGTCTAGTGTTGTCAAAAGTACCGATCGCGATACCAAATGGGTACAGAAATTTTAAAAATGTGCCGCTTTGAGCGCTGTTGAGCTGTAATCGTAAACACCTCTGACTGGCCATTGTGCTCACGCGCTCATCGGATGTGCCTGTGATTGGCTACAATGATCAACGCACGGCAGCTGTTGAAAGCACACGGAAGTGTTTGAAAGTGTTTTGAAAGTGGGAGCGAGAGCGTTTGAAAGCACAAGCAGGCATCGACCAGCAGACCGGGAGGCTGATAGACGCCTGCATTCAAACGCTTGATGTATATTTACAACATGTTTGTGAAGTGCTGATCGTTGTAACCAATCACAGACATATTTGATGAGCATGTGAGCACAATGCCCAGTCAGAGGTGTAACAAGTGCTGTAAGCTGTAGACCAATCACAACAGACTGGGTCATCTGATCAATAAGAGGAGAGTAGCTCACAGAAAGGAGGGATTTCTTTAAACTGTTTGTGTGCAAGATCTTCCCACTCTGCTTTCATGAAGGACATGGGCCGCATCTACCACATCTACATTCAGACTTGAGCTAGTGAGATGGTTCACCAGCCGGTAGAACTTGCTTCATGATAATCTTATGACTGGTTTCATCTTCGTAGCCACCATTATAGTTGTTGTATCTGATGATGCTCCAATCCAACGCAGATCTTTGTGCAAATGGCGGATCTTCATTATCACTGGGAACATCTCTGGGGAGTAAGGCTTAAGGACAGTTATAGCCTATTAGCAAGCCTTCATTACAGTCAAGTTCAGGAGACATTTCATATGCCAGATGGTCTAGATGAGATCAGTTGGCAGACGTGTAGTCTCTAGTTATGGTTGATTTTCACTTTATACTTAATTCCATGTTACTTGTAGCCCATTCGATTTGTGAATGGACACAACCTTCATTTTGGAATGTATTGTAGAAATCTTGAGTTTAACTGGTTCTTTCTGGAAGTGTCTTCGCTATATCCTTTAAAATGAAGGTAGTGTCGCTCTGATGAATCACCGTCTCAGCAAAGTCAGAAGCATCTTTAGTATGTTTTTACAATGTGTGGAGATCCTCACAATATAGCAACCACACTAAACTGAGACTGTACCAGAGCTGTGTCCTTTCCACTCTACTTCACGGCATTGAATGTTGGAGAATGCCAGAGAACAACCTTACTAAATTGTCAACCTTCCACATGATGAACCTCCAGAGAATTCTGCAAATCTTTTGGCCTAAAACCATCTCTAACCAACAACTAATCGCCCAGTGCAAGCAAAACAAGTATGGATACCATCATCATGAGAAGGGGATGGAGATAGATTGGGCATGTCATCCAGAGGGAACAAGTTGTCATTGCCCAGATTGCCCTGTTCTGGACACCAGGGTAAACGAAAGAGAGGAAGACCCAAGAACATCTGGTGTCAAACAGTGAAAGCAGAACTGAATGCCCTGAACCACACCTGGGGTACCATCCAGAAGATGGCCCAAAACAGACAGGAGTGGCAAACTTTTGTTGCTGCCCTAAATGCAATTGGGCATACAGTAAAGGGCCCTGAAGAAGAGTGTCGCTCTGGGTATTAGGCAAGGCATACACTAAAATCTCCTTCCTTGTTTCAGCAATTGTTAAGACATATACTGGAATGATTGATGAAGTATGGATGCTGTTCTTTTTTTGAACTACTCCGTGTAAAGTCACAAGCTTGGATTTTTGTATCTTCTGTGATTCAGCTGTTCTGTCTACAGATCCTTGATTGATCTTTGACTGACCTTGATTGGTTCTAACTCCTTGTCATGGGCATTTATTTTAGCGATCTCTATGTAGGCATGTTGGGTGATGCTTTTCACATTTCTCACATTTCTCTCTTTTCACATTTCTTCACCTCAACCACTCTGGCAATTTGGCTGTTATCCTTTGATTTTCAACACCGTCATTCAGAGCTTGTAAACCTTAAACATAAGGCATGGTTGATTCAACACTGTTTAGGAAATCTACAAATTCCCTGAGGTCTTTGCTATCTTTGGTTGCAATCTTGTGCCATGACTGTATTTTGTTGCGATATGACTTGCCAACTACGGACGGATTGCCAAATCTGTTATCAAGTATGTTCCAGGCAGCCGTTTATGTTCCAACCTGGAAATGTCCTTAAATAGCTCTCTTGGCCGGACCACTTACACACTTGCATATAGGAATAGCTTTTCTTGGGCTAGCAAGTTCTTGTGATTGATTAACGTCTGGAATGACAGCTTCCAGTCATTATACTTTAGAGGGTCTCCTGACAAAATTTGGAATCCTATTGGCTGTAATCGATTCAGTGTGTGCATTCACAAGGTAATTATAGAAGCTTCACTGAAAGTAGCAAACGTAGCTGATTGAGAGATATGAGCTTGGGTGATTGGAAACTTTAAACTTTAAGCTTTTTTTTTTGATGAAGAGGAGAAGCAGAGTGCAGCTTTCCCTCATCACCTTTGAGGCTATCACCATAAACATTATGCCTAGTTTTTTCTTCGTGCCGTTTTAGTTCTTCCAATTGTTACACTTTTTTCATATCTTCCAGTTTTATTTTCCTAACAGTTCTTTCTGAGATAAATTGAGCCCTTTTTTTGCATTCTCCACTTCTATATCCCTTTCTTGAGCTTCTCTCTTGGGCTGTTGACCTTTAATCTTCTGCCTCAAGTTTCCTAATGCCCTCTCATAATTATGTGTCTTAATTATTTTAATCAACTCTTGTTTGACCTCTACTTCAGTCACTGCTGCTTGACTTTTCTGAACAGAATCACTGGAATATTGATTTAGAAGTGGATCTTGACTTGATGTCGCTGTGTTTTTGCTGGACACGGTGGCTTCAAACACTGATGCTGAATCAGGCCAGGGTAGGTTCTCAGTTGAGAAAGCATTGAGCCTTTTCATTTGCAGTGCTAGTAATAGCAAGGCATGTGTAATTTTTCCTCAAGATTTCAGGCTCAAGGCTTGTGATGCTTCTGATGTCATCATAAATATGGTCGATCTTGGACTGAGTGGGATGAATGGTTCTCACAACCTCGAAAATCAATTCTGCATCATCCTTGTTCTTAATGGCTCTTTTCAAACCATTGATGTAATACTTCCATCTCCTATACTTTTGCTCAAAGCTTCTTTTCAGATCATATTGTCTAGCATCTTGCAGTGTTTTACCTTTTTTGGTGAGCGTGTGTGCATGCTTGTTTTAATACCTGGGAGCTTTGTATTATCTTCGCCCACCCAAGATGGTTGAGCCACTTCAACTTGCTCAGCTGTATCAGCCTGCTGTGGTGGGATGACCTGCTCTTCTTGTGCAGTAGGGTCTGCATAGTTAACTTTTTTGTGGATAGCACTGTATTTTCAGTTGTGTCTGACAAGTCAATTCTGTGTTACACTGTAATGAGCATGTCTGCATGCACTCCATAACTTACAGCTTATTGAAATAACCTGTTTTCCTGGTTTACATGCAAACCAATAACCTGGCAACGCAAGTAAACCACATTTACATGACTTGAATAAATCAGGTTGTTTTCCGGTGGCAAAACTGAATCATTTGCATATCTGACTATTTCACTTATGTCGTCAGTTGTGATGTTAAATAAAGCATTAAAACCAATATTGCAACATGTCAGCCGGAAACGTATGGCTCATATATTAGCCTCTCATGCAGACTAAACCACTTCTGCTGCTGCATGAGATGAGAGCACTTTTATAATTTTTTGTAGTCAAGAAAAAGACTTCCTCCTCCCTTACTGCAAAATGTTTGCTTTGTCTAGATGTGCTTAAATCCAAATTAAGGACACGTTCCTGTCACATATCACTCATGTGCACTTCAGCCAACAGAAAGCAGGTTAATGTGTTTACATTCTGGTCGAAATCGGCATCTTGGGCAAAAATATAGCTGTGGTGATCGGCTTATGCGTTATCAGCATATGAGCTTACTTCGATAAAGGAAAAAAGGTTAACACACATGATCACATGCATTGTCGCCTTATTATGCATAATCAGATTAAGAACCTGCATGTAAACATACTCAATGTGATATTTAAAAGGGCAATCTAAAGTTACAGTGCAAGCGTCTATTTCAGCTAGACTTATGTGTTAGACAAAGTTTTTCATACTGTAAGACTTGACTATATTGTTACTATTTGTTGCTTATTTATTTAACAGCAGATTTCTATGGAGTGATGAATTTACGTGCCTTCAGATGCGTCATGCCCTCGCGGGCTTGGTGTGTTTAGAAATGTTTTGTGATATTTACTGCTGCAGCACATATTTGTGAATGAATGAATAGTAAAAGGTAGTATTTCGTGCTGCCATGTGGGGTAGTAAATAGAAAACATAATCGGGAATGCCAAGTCAAGTCTCAGGTCAGTTGTTCACGAGTCCAAGTTAAGTCGCTAGTCAGTGCGACTTAAGTGCAACTTGTGTCGAAGTTGCAGACTTGGGTTTCCATCTCTGATATCAACACCCTTAAAATGATAAAGTATGCAAACCACTCAAATATAACACATAGAAAATTTAAACTTTCTCAATAATGCATACAGCACATTTGCTTATCTACTTAGTCTTTGCAGTTTCTTAAGCCGTCCAATAAAATGAAATGTCCCCTTTATCTTTAGAATGAGCGTGATGGAAATACCAACGCAGAAACTTCAGCGGCAGTTGACAAGACCTTCCAATAATTCCAAGACACTAACTTAAAAGTGCTTGCTCATACAGGCCTTACTTGCCCACTGTCTGCTTCAGTCATTCATTTGCAGTTTTTTTTTAGACATTGTACTTCACTTATCCAGCATGTGGTGCCTCTTGCTTACTGACTTCCTTATGTAGCTTTACCATCTGATGCACTTGGCCTTCACAGACGCAGTGAAGTATTCTGCTGTGCCGCTTTTAGTCAAAACATGAAGGCTGAGGTTCTTTTCACAGATGTTTAATGCACTCATCAACATAGACACCAACAATGTACAGTCCCTGACAAAAGTCTTGTCGCTTGTGTACAAATTGAACTGAAGTGCCGCTGAAATATATTTCTTATCAAGATTTTTTTACAAGAAATGGCTCATTTTAATCCCAACAGCTTTTGTAATAATGTTTGTAATAATGTTTCTAATAATATTCTAATATTCACAGCTTGGTAAAGCCCATTGAGTGAATTTTTGCAAAGACATAAGTGTTGTCGCCTTGTCATATGAGCTTCACCTGTGACTAATAATGGATCAATTAGATCTCAGGTGTGTATAAAAAGAACCCCAGTACACTAGACCTTCACATCAACTGCAACTAGACCTCTGCAAACATGCCTAAGATTCACCCTGAGACTAAAGATTATCAAGAGGCTGAAGACCAGATCCACTGCTGATGTGGCAGACACCTTCAAAGTGTCTCAGTGTCAAGTACAGAGGATAAAAAAAAGATTTGAAGAGACTGGAGACGTTTATGACAAACCCAGGTCAGACAGACCCTGCAAGACAACTGCTCGAGAGGACCGTTTGTTGGCTCAAATCCAAGGCCAGCCCATTTTCCACTGCAGCAGAGCTCCACGAGACCTGGTCACCTGAAGTCCCTGTGTCAACCAGAACAGTTTGTCGGATTCTGTCTCGAAATGGCCTCCATGGTCGAATCAGTGCCCAGAAGCCAGCACTAAACAAAAGACAATTGAAAAACCGAAAAACCTTTAGCAGGCCCACAGCTAAAGGTTTTTCGATCTCCACATCAAAGTTCCTCAAGGTGAAGAAGATCAAGATGCTCCAGGATTGGCCAGCCCAGTCACCAGACATGAACATCATTGAGCATATGTGGGGTAGGATGAAAGAGGAAGCATGGAAGACGAAACCAAAGAATGTTGATGAACTCTGGGAGGCATGCAAGACTGCTTTCTTTGCTATTCCTGATGACTTCATCAATAAATCGAATGAGTCCTTGCCAAACCGCATGGATGCAGTCCTTCAAGCTCATGGAAGTCATACAATATATTAAATTTGGATCTCACAGCACCACTACTTAATTTGCTGACATATTTTTGTATTTGCAGTAAATTTGTTCAATTTCTGTATAGGCGACAAAACTTTTGTCTTGCCAAAATTTGACCTTTATGTCTTGATTAAATGATAAATCTTTTTTCAGTGAAACTAATTTATTTCAGTGCATTAAACGTCATTTGGGAGAGTTTTAGCTTTTCATATGAGCTATTTCTAACACCAATTGATGAATTAAAAGTCAATTTAACAGCAGGTGTTTCTACAAAATAGATAAGCGACACGACTTTTGTCAGGGACTGTAAATCAAACATCAGTCACACATTCAGTTACATAGAAAACAAGCTTGACTTTAAACTAGTAAATAAACAGAAAATACATCAATATACCAATTTTAATTAATCAGATGAGTTACGATCATTGAAAAAAACACCTTAAACTTTCTGATGATAACATTGTTCCATCTCTTAATGCAGATGATAAGACAGGAATGACATACAAAAGCATGGTGGGAATAAAATAAAATATAACCAAAAACAAAATGACTATTAAGTATATAAATCACAATAAACATTATGAAATAGTCAGAATATGAAAAAAAACATATTTGGCTAATCAAAAGTTACTGAAATAAACAACTTTTTAAATACCAAGTGCCATCTGGGGAAAATATTTATAATATACACAGAAAGCCTTGTGACAGCAAATATAGTATGTATGCAGGTAAAGTTGTATATATGTATAGTAGCTGTAAGTTTGCAGTGTTATGGAGGTTAATGAAAATAAGGTTTTGTTAAATTCATATCAGTTTGGTGTTGTGACAAACCTAATTGCTGTTAGCTGATGTGGATCACAACCTCAGTTAAATGACACAAAGGGTTTCAGGTCATTTCGCCCACATCATTTTTGTTATACTGAAAAGTTCTTTGATAGTCATAACATTTATACTTAATACATAGTACTTATATTTTATTCTAGTGAGCAAGCAAAAGGCAACTGTGGCAAGGAACAAAACTTAATTTGATTGATGGATAATAGAAAGAAGAAGAAAAAAAAACTTCAGAAAAACCAGGCAACACCAGGGGTCCAGTTTTCCTCTGGTTATACATATTAATGTTATAGCATTGGTTGAATTGTAAGATTAAGGTGTGTCTTTGTGGTCCATTCAGAATTGAATGGTGCAGTGCATCCCGATGTAGCAGTTCATCCTAGGAAATATTATAGATTTTTCTATAATCTGACTTAAACAATAACCTGTCAGAGGCCTGGTGCATAACAAGGCACACATCCTTGACTGAAGACAAGAATTAAAGCATTGGTCAAAAATCCAGCGTATAGCGTTAGTTCTGGCAGGGCACGTTAGTCAAGCTCGTATCAGTGATGTCAGCCTAATCTCGTCTGCCTATAGGAATACGGTGCCTATCACAGCAAGCATAATGAAGCTCCTTCAGTATTATCAGCCGCAATCGCGTTCTCCAGAGCTAATTACTCTCCTCCATCCCCAGCTCCTCCTCTCATCAGTCAGGATTTTGCATCGGATTCCCCTTGAATCAGACTAAATTTCCCAATTAGGTTGTAAATTTTAATATTGACATTAATGCTATCTGCAATACATCATTGCTTCTGTTTACCCAGGGGGGTTTATCACTGCTCTACCTGCTCTTATCCGTGCTAGGCTACATGGATGCGCAGGGAGTTATTGCCAGAACAGGACCATACCGCCAATCTAAAATATGCTAATTGTCTATCACTTTGACGGTAGTGATCCTGACAGAATGACAACTAATGTGCATGGTGAAGTCATGGAAAGCCACCAGTGCAACCATAGGGCAGAATTATTCGCACTTTGTATGTTGTTCCACATTAAGGTAGTTAAATAGTTAATGGAACACATCTTTTATTTGATCATTTTCTTATTGCCTGCTGTACTGTAGGTTGTACAGAAGTTGCAAACCTTACTCGTATACAGTGATTTTCTCAGGACTTGCATATAAGATGCAAGCCATCATTTGTTGATGCCTTGCAACTAGGGACAGCAAAACATTTTGAAATTGGTAGTATGTTTCACTACATGCTTGAAAAAGCTATGCTTGTATTCAAAAAGTATCGTCTAGATTCTAACAACTGGACCTCTGTCCACTGAAGATAAATGCTCCAAGATGTGATGTTCTGAGAGCAGTTTTTCTTTGCGTGAAAAGGTCAAGAAATCAATGCTGATGTTCTGATATCTTCGGGTCAAGATGACCAATACTTTTTCAGTGTAGACAGTTCAACCGGTTCAACCATATCTTTTAAAGTCAAGAGAAATTTGACAAGCAGGTTCATTTAAAGGTATCTTGGTCTGATAAAAGTCTGATAAGGGCATGCATATTACACCCTATACTTATGTGCCAACATTCTGGGGTATTGCTTGGGGGCTATTCATTTGTCCAGTTGTAGGGCAATGTGTAATTGACTCCTTGGGTTCATTTAAAGTGAAATATTTCTTCACAAGAACCGTGGCACAGTGCTAGCGCCACAGGAATAACACCTTCAAATAAGTCATGGGCCAAAGTGAAAATGTTTTCCTTCACGCTCTGAATATAATCCTCATTTGTTCTTGGTGGAAAAACATCTTATCTCACTTTTTTTTTCCTGGAATTTAGCATGGTGGCCAAGGCAGAACCGACAGATATAATCTCCTTTAAAGCTTGCAACTAAACCACCAATTGCATGGGCAGCAAGGTTATCTGCTACAACACTGAAACCCCTTCCTGCTCCAAAATACAAACATTTTTAAAGAGGCTCTAAAACTGGGGTGTCCAATCCTGCTCCTAGAGGGCCAACCAGAGTTCAGCTCCAACTAGAATTTCTAGTGAGTCTGAAGGCCTTCATTAGCCGAGTCAGATGTGTTTGATTAGGGTTGGAGCTAAACTCTGCAGGACAGTGGCCCTCCGGGAGCAGGTTTGGACACCTCTGCTTTAAAATTACAAAATTACAACATATCCCAATATTTTCATAGTTTTACATCATCATGACAGTGTGTAAAAGCAGATTGCAATTCAGCTTTGAAATAGTTTTGATGGGCCATTTGGGCTAGCTTTGGTGGGCCATTGGTCCAGTTTTGATGGGTCAATGGGCTAGTTTTGATGGGTCGTTGCTCATTGGGCTAGTTTTTATGGGCCATTTGGCTAGTTTTGATGGGTCATTGGGCTAGTTTTGATATGCCATTGGGCTAGTTTTGATGGGCCATTGGGCTTGGTTTGGGCTAGTTTTGAAGGGTCATTACTCATTGGGCTAGTTTTGATGGGCCATTTGGACTCGTTTTGATGGGTCATTGCTCAATGGGCTAGTTTTTGTGGGATGTTGGGCTAGTTTTAAATTGGGCTAGTTTTGATGGGCCATTTGGGCTAGTTTTGATGGGTCATTGGGCTAGTTTTGATGGGTCATTCCTCATTGGGCTAGTTTGATGGATCATTAGGCTAGTTTTGATGTGCCATTTGGGGTAGTTTTGGGCTAGTTTTGATGGGTCATTGCTCATTGGGCTAGTTTTGATGGGCCATTGGGCTAGTTTTGATGGGCTATTGGGCTAGTTTTGATGGGTCATTAGGCTAGTTTTGATAGGCCATTGGGCTAGTTTTGGGCTAGTTTTGATGGGTCATTGCTCATTGGGCTAGTTTTGATGGGCTATTGGGCTAGTTTTGATGGGTCATTGGACTAGTTTTGGACTATTTTTGAATGGTCATTTGGCTAGTTTTGGGCTTTTTTTAGATGGGCCATGGGGCTAGTTTTTGACTTTTTTGAATTGTTAAGCAGACCTGGTATTGGCTGCAGATGCTACAGAGACCAGGCAGCTTGTGCCATGTAGTGAATGATGTGATAGCTAGCGGGTTGCATTTAGGACCTATTGGCCTGCACCATCTAGAGTTTCATGACAAAACTATTTATCAGGGTTTTTTTTCGTCTTTTGGAAGTTGCCTTCAAAATACTGTTACGTCTTCCCTTAATTTAGGGGAAAATAGGGAACGAACAAAAAAAGAAGGAGAGACTGAGGACCTCCAGCTCTCCAGACCCAGAGCAACAAATAAACAACCTACTTTTCCATTTTTACATGGCGTTTCGGCCTTTTATTTCACCCAAACAGTGATCACAAACAGAAGTATATGAAATAAATCCAATTTATAAATAAGCCAAAAACAAAAGAATAAACGTTACCTCGGGAGGAGCGCCTATACAAAAGAAATAAAAAACTCTACCTAAAAGGGAATAAGCATTAAATAACCCCAGTTAAAGGAAAACAAACAAAACAACAGAAAACTTCCCTCACTCCCTAACTAACCATTAAACAGGAGACAAGATATTAGGTCTCGTAACTTATTATGACTGACACCAACTCTGACACTCATTTCACCACTACAACAAAGAGCGCGCCAAGCGCTCGCTAGTCTGGGTTTGGAGAATGGATCAGCCTCAAACGCTGCATATCTCTCTCCTTCATCCGCGTTCTCTCTGCAGATTTATTTTGGACTCCTCAGGACTCGCACCAATCAGTCCATAGCCAACTCCCAGATTGGTGAATGAACACAGGTGGTAGCCATTTACCTATCAGGCAAGAAAAACAAAGGGAGAGAGAGAGAAAGAGTACACTCCAATGAACATTCCAATGAACGTAACAATACTTTTTGCTTAAAAATTTGAGGGGGCATATGCCTGGGAATGATGCCCCTGGGTACACTGACTCCTGGTATAAATTTAGCTATGGTGGCTTATACAGGCTTCTCAGTGTGTGCGTCACTGAGCAGGGAGAACCTGTTTGAAACTCTAACACCAACAGGAGAGTAAGGTTGGTTTTACCTACGGCTATGAGGCACTCGTGTCACCCATAGCTGCATCCAAAATAATAACTGACTGTTTCTCATTCTCACTCAATTCAGCCAGCGTTTGGATGCATGTCTCTAGATTAGTGATCTTTCCATTAGCCCTTTTATTGCCTTGCATATATCAAATGTGAATGTTTCATCACTGCTTGATGGATGAACCTATGCTAAACGTATGACATGATGTGCATGTTGCAGTAGCAAGATATCTGCAGTTGTTTGTTGAATTAAGAGATTGTTGTTCCTGAGTAGCAGGGGTTTTAAGATAGCTAAACTTAACATGAAATATGAATCACAGAGAAAAAGACAGATCCATGAAATATGAATCACAGAGGAGAAAATAACTAATGTTTTCTAAGTCAGTGTTTGCTACAAGGGTAAAGTTGATGATGCTGACTCCACCATCTACACTGTTTAGTGGAATGTGCCTATAGAGAGAAATGCATGCTCGATACGAAATACATAATCAGAATTTCAATCAGTTAATTTAAAAGTATACATTTTAAGCTGTCTATAGACATAAAGGATATCCCTGTGAGCCAAGTACTTATGCTTGTATGAGTATGTTTTTCAGTTAATTTTCTGACACACTTCATCAAAGAAGTTAATGGAGACCAAGACGCAGACAGCATATCAAGTTTGTTTTCTTTATTTTACAAAAGCATGAGATTTGTTGTTGTGAGTGTACACAAAAAGTAGACCCTTTACCCAAAATATGGTGGAGTATATACACTCACCTAAAGGATTATTAGGAACACCTGTTCAATTTCTCATTAATGCAATTATCTAATCAACCAATCACATGGCAGTTGCTTCAATGCATTTAGGGGTGTGGTCCTGGTCAAGACAATCTCCTGAACTCCAAACTGAATGTCAGAATGGGAAAGAAAGGTGATTTAAGCAATTTTGAGCGTGGAATGGTTGTTGGTGCCAGACGGGCCGGTCTGAGTATTTCACAATCTGCTCAGTTACTGGGATTTTCATGCACAACCATTTTTAGGGTTTACAAAGAATGGTGTGAAAAGGGAAGAACATCCAGTATGCAGCAGTCCTTGTTGATGCTAGAGGTCAGAGGAGAATGGGCCGACTGATTCAAGCTGATAGAACAGCAACTTTGACTGATATAACCACTTGTTACAACCGAGGTAAGCAGCAAAGCATTTGTGAAGCCACAACACGCACAACCTTGAGGCGGATGGGCTACAACAGCAGAGGACCCCACCGGGTACCACTCATCTCCACTACAAATAGACAAAGAGGCTACATTTGCATGAGCTCACCAAAATTGGACAGATGAAGACTGGGTCTCAATTTCTGTTGAGACATTCAGATGGTAGAGTCAGAATTTGGCGTAATGAGAACAGAATGAGAACATGGATCCATCATGCCTTGACATGACCACTGTGCAGGCTGGTGGTGGTGGTGTAATGGTGTGGGGGATGTTTTCTTGGGACACTTTAGGCCCCTTAGTGCCAATTGGGCATCGTTTAAATGCCATGGCCTACCTAAGCATTGTTTCTGACCATGTCCATCCTCTGATGGCTACTTCCAGCAGGATAATGCACCATGTCACAAAGCTCGAATCATTTCAAATTGGTTTCTTGAACAAGAGAATGAGTTCACTGAACTAAAATGGCCCCCACAGTCACCAGATCTCAACCCAATAGAGCATCTTTGGGATGTGGTGGAATGGGAGCTTAGTGCCCTGGATGTGCGTCCACAAAAATCCCAATCAACTGCAAGATGCTATCCTATCAATATGGGCCAACATTTCTAAAGAATGCTTTCAGCACCTTGTTGAATCAATGCCATGTTGAATTAAGGCAGTTCTGAAGGCAAAAGGGGGTCAGACACAGTATTAGTATGGTGTTCCTAATAATCCTTTAGATGAGTGTATTTGAGGTCAGTGAATGAGACAGACATTTGGATTTCCTGCCCGACACATGGAACAGACATGTTAATTATCTGACCATCATGGACAGTCTGACTTTGTGACTAACCGCCAAATTTCGTCAACTAAACCTGTTCTAGTTGACTAATGTTAAGTTGAATGTTAGGGGGCAGCCCTAAATTTAGGAAATGTGAATGCAAGCAGTATAGTCGCAACATATTGCTCTTTGAAGTAAATTTAAAATGAACTAAAGCATTTACAGAAATTGTGATTAACAGGCTACCAGCAAAGTATAAAGACAAACTGAATATAGGCTATGATATAGCTACAAAACTAGGCTATGTTGTTATTGCATACCATCTTAAAAATATACTACAAAAGTTCTTGCTTAAATTCCAGCTCTCTTATATATAATTGTATTATCCAAGTCATTTCAAGCTTGTTCAATTCAGACATGACCAAGTAAGTTGCAAGTCACCTGTTTCCAGCACCCATATATACCTATGAACACTGCCTCCTCTTTCATAAATTTTCAGCTGTATTTTGCGGCTACGACCCTCACATTCCCAGCACGCTTTAGTGGCACATATGAATTCTTACTCTGTTCACCCCTGTATCTTTTCTTTTTATGTCTGTGAGAGCCATAGGCAAGACCACCTACAGTATTGATCTGAGATCATTAAGTGCTAGTACTAACAATCTATATATATGGCTGAAGTAGCTGATAATAGGCAGCTCTGACAAATTACTCACATGGCCACCCACACAAAGCTCTGATACGCCAGAATTACTGCCCTAACTAGGTTACGTTTTCTCTTTATCTTTTACACTATTGCTGATGTGCCACTGATTGTCTTGTCAGCTTGCTGTGCTTCTGTAGTATATATGCCCCGGAGAAACATGCAGAGCTTTTGCAGCTACAGAAAACCTTTATGTAATAATCATTGGGGTGCTTTATAAAATATCTAAACTATGAGGCATGAGTAACTGAACTACTACTATACAGTACAGTACAGTATGGTGGGCAATCTGTATTCTTGTCCTGTCGTGTATTATGCATTCATGTTTCTAACGAGTGGAAGCAAGCAAAGCTTCGACTGCAGACTTACATGCAGAAGAAAATCAAGACTATGAAAACCAACTTCACTTTGTAGTATTTATGAATTGGTTAACATACAGTTCTTTCTGCTTTCCGAAACAGTTCAAGTTTGTCTGATATTCATACCTGTTAAAACAAAAAAACTTTTAGAACAGTTATTTTTAATATTGTGTTTTGTCTGATACTCTGCAAAATGATTTTGTAGTCCAAATATCAAAAAATTCTTAAAGCAAGGTGCATTTACTAAAATAGTAAAATGCCATCAAAATAAGTACGTTTTTGCTTAAAACAAGCAAAATGATCTTGCCTCTGTTTGAATTGAGATAATTTTTCTTACCCCCGTTGGCAGATAATTTAACCAACAACTCACTTAATTTAGATTTATTTCCCCAGAAAACAAAACTTATTTTTTACTCATCTAGTAAATGCATCCAATCTAAAGTTGGAATATAAAAAGCATTAGAATGTGAGCTACAGTGCATTCGAAAGTATTTGCAGCACTTCACAATCGCATTCATTTTTCCCTCGATCCTGACTAATCTCCCAGTTCCTGCCGCTGAAAAACATCCCCAGAGCATGATGCTGTCACCACCATAATTCACTGTAGGGATGGTATTGGCCAGGTGATGAGCAGTGCCTGGTTTCCTCCAGATATGACGTTTGCCATTCAGGCCAAAGAGTTCAATCTATGTTTCATCAGACCAGAGAATTTTATTTCTCATGGTCTGAGAGTCCTTCAGGTGCCTTTTGGCAAACTCCTGGCGGGCTGTCGTGTGCCTTTTACTGAGGAGTGGCTTCCCTCTGGCCACTCTACCATACAGGCCTGATTGGTGGAATGCTGGTGGAGAGATGGTTGTTCTTCTGGAAGGTTATCCTCTGCCACAGAGTCTCATGGCAAAGGCTTTGAATACTTATGTACATGTGATTTTTACATTTACTAAGTTTAATACATTTCATACCAAAGATTTCATACCAACTTTTACATCGTCATTATGGAGTATTGTTTGTAGAATTTTGAGTAAAATAATGAATTTAATCCACTTTGGAATAAGGCTGTAACATACATTTTTTTCAACCTCAGAGACCGAGGTTAAATTGTCATTGTTGAAGGGAAAGGAACCCTAAAACAACATTTAACGGAATATACCCCAATACATGTTTCTATGCAAATATATAAATACCAATCTAGCACAATTTAAACACACTGGCAGAGTGAGCACTGATAGATAGCTCTCAAACTTCTTGGGCCCTCGACAATGCTCTGCAAAAGATCAAGTGATTTTGATTTCCCCACACTTCTCTGTTTGCTGAGATAAATGCGGTAATGAAATGCTGGGACAGTGCTTCTTTCAGGGGGCGGGGTTAGAGTGCCTTGCGCCTCACACTTATTAGTGTCTGAGTGTGTGTGTGTATACAGAAAGAGGCTGAAACCCCTGCAAGCCAGCCTGCTCAGCCTGCCAGATAATTGCACTCTGGCGGCCCAGACACTTGGTATTCTCAACACACAGGCAGAAAACACACGGCCAGATAAGGCAGCTGAAAAGAACATCCATCACCCTTGGTGCAACATTAAGTCAGACAGTCCTGGAGGTTGCCTGAACCAGGCCAGGTCTCGAGCCAAAAGGGAACCACTCTGTTGTGTTATAACTTAGATTCAAATGAGATGCTTGTATAAACAATAGTTTGACAATGCTTGTGATGCTTGAGTAGGTTACCTCTCATATACACAGGGTTTGCTCTGCTGTTAACAACTTCAATGGCTTTGACAGACTAGTTCACTTCATGCCAAAGCGGTATGACTTTTATGGTTGTACTTTATTTGGTTACACTTAATTTTAAGGTGTCATTGTTACAGTGTAATTATATATTTAAGTACTGAGTAATATTCATTAATAACATGTACTTATAGGGTTGGGGTTTAGTTGAAAGTTAGTTGCATGTAATACAATGTTACTGTTATTACTATGGTAAGTATATGTAACAAGGACACTGTTAGGGGTATAACAGCTTAGACCCAGAGACCAGTAGTGAAGAATGAAGACAAAGAGTCAGGAGTGATATTAATTAAAGAGAAATTTTACTGAAGAATAGTTTGCAGTTTCATCAGCAGAAGCCAGCTTCAAGTCTCACAAGGAGTTCGTAGGCCGCACTTCCACTCTACCGGTCTCGTCGTACCGTACATACAATTGTCCCAACAGTTATACTGTTTTCAAGGTCTAGCCACGTCAGTTATACTGTTTTCAAGGTCTAGCCACGTCATTACTTCAAGGTGTATGATTCTGATTGGCTCAGAGCAAATGCACAGTCATGGTAAATTTCCACACAAGGATAGATGGCAGAGCATATCACTAAACTAGGCAGACTAGTTGTCGCTCCATGACTAGATTTAGATCATTGTTGACCTCGGAGGTTGCAGAAAGGCGTCTTCACGTCTGGTGTTGTCCATCTTAAATATTGGGCCTGCACAGATCATGCAACGCACACACACAAGAGCTCCCCAGAATCACAGCTCTCCCAAGGTTGGAGAGTCTTATCAACAAAGCACTTCACCAAAACATACTGATAACATGTGCTTTCTCTCAGTGAGAGGTACAGACAATAGTACAGGCAATATTCATCTTGATTCTTTAGTGTTTCAGTAAAAGGAAATATAAAATGAATAAAATATAATAAAAATGTAAGACAAATTCATATTTAATCTCTGGAAGCTGGGCTAAGTGAGCAAACACTGTTACTGTACTCCCAGCATGATAGGGGTGTGTGATACACATAGGCCAGCCGCCACTCAAAGACCAAATACAAACTTTAGAAAACATAAAAGAAGAACAAACAATCAGTAGTTCTAATGAGTAAAATCAACTGGAATTAATCATTAGAAATAAGGGGATAAATATTAATTAAGGCTTTGATTATGTATCTGATTAAGATATTTACAGGTATATTGAAGCGGCAGGGGATTTCAGACTTCCCCCTTCAACACTAAAATAGAGTTTTATCCTTTATTTCTAGGTGTCCTTGTTACAGTGTAATACATTATACACTTAAGTTAAAAGTAATATTAGTTAACAACATCTACTCACTATATGGTTAGTATTAGGGTTTGGTTTAGTTTAGTTTCATGTAATTATGCATAATTTATAGTTATTATGGACCCACTTTATTTAGGTGGCCTTAACTGCTATGTACTAAAATTTAAGTTAATCATTTGATACAATGCACTTATTGTGTACATACATGTTTTTACATTGTACTTACATTTAAAAAAAATACCTGAATGTAATTACAGCCGTGATTAATTTCTGTAGTTACATTTATAATTACAATGTTGATACTTCCCTTACACTTAACCCTACCCTTAAACTTACCCATACCACCACACCTGTACCTAACTTTACCCTTAAACTTACCCATACCACCACACCTGTCCCTAACTTTACCCTTAAACTTACCCACACCACCATACCTGTACCTAACTTTACCCTTAAACTTATCCATACCACCACACCTGTCCCTAACCCTACCCTTAAACTTACCCATACCACCACAGCTGTCCCTAACTTTACCCTTAAACTTACCCATACCACCACAGCTGTCCCTAACTTTACCCCTTAAACTTACCCATACCACCACACCTGTCCCTAACTTTACCCTTAAACTTACCCATACCACCACACCTGTCCCTAACTTTACCCTTAAACTTATCCATACCACCACACCTGTCCCTAACCCTACCCTTAAACTTACCCATACCACCACAGCTGTCCCTAACTTTACCCTTAAACTTACCCATACCACCACAGCTGTCCCTAACTTTACCCTTAAACTTACCCATACCACCACAGCTGTCCCTAACTTTACCCTTAAACTTACCCATACCACCACACCTGTCCCTAACTACCCTTAAACTTACCCATACCACCACAGCTGTCCCTAACTTTACCCTTAAACTTACCCATACCACCACAGCTGTCCCTAACTTTACCCTTAAACTTACCCATACCACCACACCTGCCCCCAACTTTACCCTTAAACTTACCCATACCACCACACCTGTCCCTAACTTTGCCCTTAAACTTACTCATACCACCACACCTGTCCCTAACTTTACCCTTAAACTTACCCACACCACACCTGTCCCTAACTTTGCCCCTTAAACTTACTCATACCACCACACCTGTCCCTAACTTTACCCTTAAACTTACCCATACCACCACACCTGTCTCTAACTTTACCCTTAAACTTACCCATACCACCACACCTGTCCCTAACCCTACCCTTAAACTTACCCATATCACCACATCTGTCCCTAACTTTACCCTTAAACTTACCCACACCACCACACCTGTCTCTAACTTTACCCTTAAACTTACCCATACCACCACACCTGTCCCTAACTTTACCCTTAAACTTACCCACACCTGTCTCTAACTTTACCCTTAAACTTACCCATACCACCACACCTGTCCCTAACCCTACCCTTAAACTTACCCACACCACCACATCTGTCCCTAACTTTACCCTTAAACTTACCCATACCACCACAGCTGTCCCTAACTTTACCCTTAAACTTACCCATACCACCACACCTGCCCCCAACTTTACCCTTAAACTTACCCACACAACCATACCTGTACCTAACTTTACCCTTAAACTCACCCATATCACCACACCTGTCCCTAACTTTACCCCTAAACTCACACATATCACCACACCTGTCCCTAACCCTAACCTTAAACTTACCCATACCACCACAGCTGTCCCTAACTTTACCCTTAAACTTACCCATACCACCACACCTGCCCCCAACTTTACCCTTAAACTTACCCATACCACCACACCTGTCCCTAACTTTACCCTTAAACTTACCCATATCACCACACCTGTCCCTAACTTTACCCTTAAACTCACCCATATCACCACACCTGTCTCTAACTTTACCCTTAAACTTACCCATACCACCACAGCTGTCCCTAACTTTACCCTTAAACTTACCCATACCACCACACCTGTCCCTAACTTTACCCTTAAACTTACCCATATCACCAGACCTGTCCCTAACTTTACCCGTATCCCACCTCAATATCAGCAAACGTGTTTTGCAATACAATATAAAAACAATAAGTACATTGTAATATTTTTTTTGACTAAGGACATAGTAGTTAGGCCACCTAATTTGAAGTGGGACTGTTATTACTATAATAAGTGCTGTACGTGTAATGTGTATTTTGTTTTTATTTGATCTGAATTAAAATGAGTTATGAAAATTTTACATATGAATGCATTAGGGCTTTCAAAATGAACATGTTAACACATGCAAAAAAAAAAATTAAAGTTTAAATAACACAGCATCTGTTTTTTCTGTCATCCTTTGGCTAGCGTTACAAATATATGTGATCACGCTCGTATTCATGCAAATGCTTTTAAACCGTTCAAGCGCGATTAAACAATTGAGAATGCGCTCAGATGCACTGTCTTTAAATGTCCTAACTTAGTCACACACACACACACACACACACACACAGAAAGACTCGCACGAGTATCGTGTGCACAGACACCATGCCAGAATCGAGTACTCTTTCGCGCTTGAGCAAACAATAAAACACAGAATTATGTGAAAATGCCTGTTTTGTCGAGTATTCTCATAAAGCAGTCTTAAATTTGTTAAATAATGTCTTAAATGAACTTAGATTCTTAGGAGAATATGAATGAAAACACACTATATCTATGAGCTGCCTATTTTGAAAGCATTTTAAGACATCATGGACATTACATGTTGCATTCAAGATGTGCTCCGTACAAAATGTTAACGTTAAATACACATATGCATTTCAATACTGAAAAATATTAGTACAAACATATAGTTCAATCTAATTATAAAGAAATCTTCCACATAATGTTTTCTGTAATAAATCCCACATTTTCAGACTGCCTGAACAACCACTGTATGTGTGTTAATTATCTCTCTTGTACGCTTCATGTGAGAAGAGCTGTTTGTGTGGCTTGCTTGAGTGAATGCTAACGAATTCACTGCATATGTAGAGTTTCAGTAATTTATGACTTATTCCATGACTGTTTACATGCTGCCTTATAAGGTATCTGCTTATGCAAACAGTAGATGTCAAAATCATATGTATGTGGTTAATGTGCTGATTCGTGTTGGGTTAGGGATAGATTAAATGGCAGATTGAATGGCAGCAATAATGTCCAGTTTTCCTGTTATTATTGGGCATGAACGCCGCTGCCTGAAGCAAGACCCTGCTTTTGTGCCTCATTGTTTTTGTTTTAATGGTTTGGTCTTGCCTCCTCAAGGCCCGTTCATACCAAGGTCGATAACTATAATGAAAAAGATATAGTTGTAAACATTGTTCCAAATGAGTACACACCATAACTATAACAATAATGATCCAGAGAAACAATATCATTGTTTTTCCCAACTGATGGACGATAAAAACATTGGCAGCCAATCAGAATCCATTCTGCTTTACAGAGGTTGGGCATTTAAACGACATCCAGACGACAAAACTGCAGCATGTGCTTATAATAAACAGAATGATATTTTTCATTGGTGTAGACACTAATATATTTATCTTTTATAGTTATGGTTCTTGATGTGATCTGGCCTTTTCTTTATGAGTGTTATATGTTACCTGTCTTGTGTATGGACTCTTAAGTTACTTCCTGTCTGTCTCCATCTCCTTTTGTTCATGTGTGTCTTGAGTCCTTGTTAGCTCCTCTGTGTATAAATAGACCAGTCGGTGTCAGTCGTTGTCTTTGCTTGGTTTGTCAAGTGTGTGTTTGGTTTGTTTCCCCCATGTATAGTTTACCTTTTGTTTCTTTAAAAAATACTGCTTGCACTTAGATCCAGCCTCTCGTCTTCCCTGCATCGGCCGTGACAGAGCAGAGGAGTTGGCATAGAGGAAGTGAAGTTTGCAGTGTAGAATAGACCATCAAATTTGATTTTTTTTAAAAGTCAACATGAAATCCATTTTAGCTGTGCAATTTGGCTTATTTCTGAGTGCAACATTGATTCAATTGACCATTGGTTTCATCCATCAGATATTTGATTGTACAGAAAAACGGCCCAATGTCATTGAATAAGAAAGCCAGTGGAGGTGGAAGTGATTATATTTTGAAGAAAGATTGACAAAACAATTTTTTGAATAAATCATGTAAAATAAGGTTAGAAATATGTATTAAGGCAGTAAATGGGAAGAATTTTGAATAATGTTGACTTGCAGAAGTGCATATTCTGCTGAGCACCTTATGCAACAGCGTTAATGTTTGCCTCCCACCTAAAGTTGTATAAAATCACAGTGCCTAGAAATGTCACGTCGACAGTCAAGCCATGTTAACAGTCCACCAGGATTTGTAGACCTCTCCTGAAGTGCACAGTACCCTTTACAGTCTACAGCAATCTGCCTTAAAGCACTTCATCTTTGTGTCATGTACCGCTCCGAGACACAGGGTTGAAGATCCAAATGCAGCCTTTATTTGAGGGTAATCCAGAATCGTTACCCAAACATCAGGAGATAGGTCAAGAACACAAGCAAACCATCCAAACATAAAACAGGGTCAGTGGGGCATAGGCAGAGAACAGAGAAACCCAAGAATACCGGGCAGTAGTGATGGGCTCTTTCGAAACCTTTATGAAGCTTTTCTTTCAGATCGGTGGTTTGGAGTGAGTTCTTTTTAACATAGTTTAATTTGTGACAGAGCATGTCCCAAATTTGCAGTGGCCTATTTAATTCATGCCAGTCAGCAAGAGTACTGAGTTCCTTTTTAGGATATACAGTGGAGCAAAAAAGTATTTAGTCATAGCCACCAATTGTGCAAGTTATCCCACTTAAAAAGGTGAGAGAGGCCTGTAATTTTCATCATAGAGACACTTCAACCATGAGAGACAGAATGAGAAAAAAAAACATCCAGAAAATCACATTGTCTGATTTTTTAAAGAATTTATTAGAAATATTATGGTGGAAAATAAGTATTTGGTCACCTACAAAAAAAGCAAGATTTCAGGCTCTCACAGACCTGTAACTTCTTCTTTAAGAGGCTCCTCTGTCCTCCACTCATTACCTGTATTAATGGCACCTGTTTGAACCCGTTATCAGTATAAAAAACACCTGTCCACAACCTCAAACAGTCAAGACTCCAAACTCCACTAAGGCCAAGACCAAAGAGCTGTCAAAGGACACCAGAAACAAAATTGTAGACCTGCACCTGGCTGGGAAAACCTGCAGTAGGAAAGCAGCTTTGTGTGAAGAAATCAACTGTGGGAGCAATTGTTAGAACATGGAAGACATACAAGACCACTGATAATCTCCCTCGATCTGGGGCTCCACATGATCTCACCCCGTGGGGTCAAAATGACCACACGGGAAACCTAGTGAATGACCTGCAGAGAGCTGGGATCAAAGTAACAAAGGCTACCATCAGTAAAACACTACGCCACAAGGGACTCAAATCCTGCAAATCCTGGAGTTTGCTAGAGAGCATTTGGATATTCCAGAAGAGGATTGGGAGAATGTCATATGGTCAGATGAAACCAAAATAGAACTTTTTGGTAAAAACTCAACTTGTCGTGTGTGGAGGAGAAAGAATGCTGAGTTGCATCCAAAGAACACCATACCTACTGTGAAGCATGGGGGTGGAAACATCATGCTTCGTGTAAAGTAAATTAATGAATGGGGCCATTTATCATGAGATTTTGAGGAAAAACTTCCTTCCATCAGCAAGGGCATTGAAGATGAAACGAGGCTGGTTCTTTCAGCATGACAATGATCCCAAACACACCTGCCCAGGCAACGAAGGAGTGGCTTCATAAGAAGCATTTCAAGGTCCTGGAGTGGCCTAGCCAGTTTCCAGATCTCAACCCCATAGACAAATCTTTGGAGGAAGTTGAAAATCTGTGTTGCCCAGCAACAGCCCCAAAACATCACTGCTCTAGAGGAATGGGCCAAACTACCAGCAACAGTGTGTAAAAACCTTGACGTTTGACCTCTGTCATTGCCAATAAAGGGTATATAACAAAGTATTGAGATGAACTTTTGTTATTTGCCCAATACTTATTCTTCACCATAATTTGCAAATCAATTCTTTAAAAATCAGACAATGTGATTTTCTTGTTTTTCTTTTCCTTCTCATTCTGTCTCTCATAGTTGAAGTGTACTATGATGGAAATTACAGGCCTCTCTCTTCTTTTTAAGTGTGAGAACTTGCACAATTGGTGGCTGACTAAATACTTTTTTGCTCCACTGTATAGCACCTCCCGTCTTTATATTCTCATTCATGCATTTCATCACTCTGAAGTGTCAATGGTGCTATATATTTACATACCATCTCTAACGATATACATTTTATACTGTGTTAATATATATCGTCATACCACCCAGCACAAGACGGATTCATTACTGTTGCTTATGAGAGCACTCAGCATGATGTCTCGTACTAGACAGTTTTTAACAAGGCATCGCTGGAGGTGCAGTCATTTATGCAGAGGAGATTGATAGGAAGAGAGTGTTGAGGTGTGTTTTCCCAATCACATATATTGTTTCTTGTCAGTAAGGAAAGGACTTATGTACAGACAGACTGAAGCATCCCTGGACTCTGTATACTAATGACTTCAACTTTAACTCACTTTGTCACTTCATAGCTCAATCAGTGTGTAAACGGTATTCTCCCTTTCTTAGTCTAATTATGCCTGTCACAAGCAAGAGACATTGACTGAAACTTCGGCATATCATGAAACCTGACTGTGGAGCAGCCTGGCACTCCTCTGATGGGTGACAGAGAAATGTCACATCCAGACAACTGCTTCAAAATCACTCTCAAACCACAGAACGTCATAGGCTGCAACTTGCCTTATTTTGAGGGCCAAGAGCACCAGTATGGCTCTCTGTCTGAGAGCTTTTGCTGAAGGAAACTTCCCGCTCACATCTGCCAGTGTTGATGAGATCTGTGTAAATTTCCATCACTTGCATCTTGATCCACCCTCAGCACTTTACAGTGTCTCATTCTTCATTTCCCCCTGCCGCCCACATCTAGTCTGATAATCCTCCTCTTCTGTTTGTTCCAGATGAAACCCTCATTCTCTTGACAAATGCACAGTCCATCATGCTAATGTGTTTTGGGAAGCATTTGTTGTCTGCAAAGTCATTGCCTTTCTAACTGTTAATTGTCTGTTTCGTTAGTTTGGTTTTTGCAGTATAAATTGCTTTAGTCACCTTGACTAGGTCTTTGGGACACAACCTAAACAGCTTACTTGTTGGATTAAGGCCCAGTCCCAATTCCTTGAAACAGAGTGGCAAGGGGTATGGGTGAAAATATTCCCCTAGGAAATGGGACAACACTACTACATCGTCATCATCGCTAGTTCCTATGTCAAAGGAGATGCACCGATGTTTATCACAAGGACATGACCTTAAATACGAACACAAGATTGAATGTATCATAAAACAAATGATTATTTGTTGTTAAAATCCTTATTAATGCAAAAAACAATACTTTCATTGTTTGCTTGGGCAGCTATGTTTAGGGCCCTCTGAAATCCGAATCCGGGGGGTAGGGGGTTATATTAGGGCTGGGCGATAATGATATGTATAGCGATAGACACGTAATCGATATCAATAAAAAATGCATTTGATAAAACGTTAGATTTTTTTTGTTTCCGGAAGAAACCAGAGTTTGCGAAGCAAGTTTGGTTGCATGAACAAAGGTAACCCAGCAATGAAGGGAGTGACAGGCTAACAGCCAATCATGTAGCAGTATCAAGGTTGGGGATCAACCCGAAAATGAGTGCCGCAGCGAGCGAGTATGGCAGGAATCAGGAAAACAAGTCAACTTGCCAGTATGGCAGTTTTTTGGTCAGACCAATGTTGCCTGCAAATTATGCAAGACCCTTATCCCCACCAAGACTGGTAATACCACAGACTTGTTTTACTACCTTAAGCCTTATTTATACTTTCATCTGGCTCCGCAGCGCGCGTCTCTGCTGGCGCGCTCGTCCGTTTGGGAAGGTGTACACGGATCCGGACCCGGAGGGAATTCAATCCGGATCCGCCTCCATTTCATATTTCAACAGCAGTAATTGTGTGTAAGGGATTAAAAGTCTGGATTTCCTACTTTGATAAACGCTTGTCAAAAACATTTGTTTAGTGTTTTGTCTTTTTGGAGATGGTCCGAAATTAAAGCGAAGGTGAGATATTTAACGTTTTCCTCTGATTCCGTTGCCATGACATCCAGTGAGTGTATACTTTTCATGTAATTGGGCGCGATTCGTGCGACGCAACATTTCACCGCAGTAGCGTTTGAATCTTTTTTTTTACTGTCTTTGGTTTGAATGGATGTGGAGGATGTCATTGTCCAGGAAAAGAAAAGTTGACGAAGAAAATCAAGTTTTCAAAGATGATTGGACAGAGAGGTATGCGTTTATTTTGCTCCAATTCAGCACAAAGCCATTCTGTTTGATTTGTAACGAGACAGTTGTGAAGAGTGGAAATGTCAAACGGCATTATTAAACAAAACACGGTCAGCTGATGGGAGACAGACAGTGCCATTTTTCTTATTAGACTGCTCTGTATTTTGCACCATGATACTTTTGTGGAGTTTTGTTAAGAAAAATCCAGACACTTAAATGAATGGTTGTGTCACCTTCGCACTTGTTATTCATGTATTTTGAATGCAAAAGGCACCTTATTTTTTATATAAAATGAATGTTGATTTGTCACACATGTTTATTAAAAACCAATTTTGTAATTACCATTAGTTCCGGACCTTTGTCATTTATGAAAATTCAGATTTGGACCTTTGAATGTAGACTTTGAGAAACCCTGGTGTACACGCTCGCCGTTGTGCTATTCTTTGAAAAGACATGGAGATGTAATGTTACTCTGCATCAGTTCCTTATGACAAAGCATCTAAACGGTACAAAGAAATAACGGAGGCACTGCACCTTAATGTCAAGAGATAATTGTTAAGTGTTCATTGTGATTTTAGACTCATGTTTACATTTTAATTATTTGAGTGTTTTCCATGGCTGTGTTGACATTTATGCCTTTATAACTAAGGGGGTTATAATCAGAGGCAGGTTAAGTTTAAAATATATTTTTTTAAATGTAATATATTTTTCTCCTGGTCATTATTTTAAATAGGTCATTAAAAAATCAATAATTATCGATATCGACCGATATGAAACACTTATATCGTGATACGGTTATCAGCCATATCGCCCAGCGCTAACTTGTATTATTATTACATTGAGACGTTTCTAAATTCCACCGTACAACTTTAATATATTTCTGCCACAATTTCAAGTTTTATTTTTGATGGCTTGCTGTGAAGACCTTTTGTGATATATGACAATAGTTTTTTCTCAAATGAAACTATAAAATACTGATGAAGTGACTCTCAGAGTTCATGTGTTCATGTCCTCATATAGTGAGGCGGCAGAGGCTGAAAACACTGCGAGCTTCGTTGTGTGTGTGGAAAATGAAACGACTCATTCACACAGACAAACGTAAGATTCATATTTAAATAGTCTTTTTGCAGTTTAATCTTCACAGACACTACTCTATATTGTGATTCAATTTATGACCTGATTTTTATTAATTAATCAAAAAAAAATGAATTCCACGTTTTACAGTAAATTCAGTTTTTATGACTGTATTCTGTCCATGTTTTCCGCATTGCGGAAATCTTAGGGCCCTGAATGTTGCCGGTGTATGCAGGGAAATTTCTCATACCCCTTTGTTTGAAGTGAGGTCCTGAAAAATCTACCTATACCCCTCCAACATAAAGATAATCGAGACACTCCTACCCCTCCACGTGAACACGCAAAACAGAGGGGTAGGGATAGAGAAAGGATTGGGCCTTCATGTCTAGTGTGTATAAATGTTTGTTCAGCAGGGCTGTTATAATTGTACAGTTATTGATGAAAGAAACTGCCTAAAGCAAGAAGCTGCCCTTGTTTCTGGTTGGTTTTGTTATAATGGTTTGAATATCATATTTCAGGGTTATGTTTTGAAGAAATGTTGACTAAGCTCTACAAGGAACTCTAATGATCTTACTGCTTACTTTAGAGAGAAGATGAAATCTTCACTTAATTTTTTTTAGTAAACATGGAACTGCATTCACAACCCATTTAACTTCCAAAATACAAAATATATGAATACAACACAAGTTTTTGTAGCGTTTTCATCCTTTGTGAATTGCCTTAATGGTGAAAAGTGGACATTTAGCAGTGTCATTTTTTGACTGTCCTATTATTGTTACTTTGACCTCAAACTGCATGCACAGAATTGATCTATTTAAATAAATATTGTATTTTGGTTTGCACATACAGGATAGCCTGACATTATTTATATTGTACTGGAAAAATCCTTAAATCCTGTTATATTCATAAAAAGAGGCCGCATAACCTCTAATCTCTCTATTCCGCTTGGAAAGATGCTCTGTCAGGGGTTGGGGAATATTCTTAAATATCATGTATGCTGCTTAAAGGAGACAGGGCTGTTCCCAGCTGCTGCCAGCAATTTATTTTATGCGTTACAATCCATTTGACCCTGAGATAAACATTTCACTATTCCTTTTCGCTGCTTTATAAAAACCAATTGTTGTGTATCACACAATACCACTGCAGACATTATAATCTTGCTTTTTGACAGGGGTTGATTTACTCTTTTAGACCCGTTACAATCTTACTAACATGTGGATCACTTTTTCTTTGAGTAAGAAATAGAGTCTCTGGTTGGGTCCTTTAGTGTTTTGGTGACCAACCGAGGTTGAGTTTGGATTTAAATGGGAGACCACGTTACACTGATTTTTAGCATTATAATCCTTCAGATGCACACACTAGAAGATTCGTCTGCACCACGAGACCACACACCTGTCGGTTAGTAACATTTCCACAGTGAGACGAGATCTCACAGAGACTCGTGAGATCAAACATGACTTGAGAAAAACAACTTGCTGATGATAGAAGAACTGCAATGTCACGTGAGCATGTCCGCGATAGAGATAATAATCAAAGTCAAACAGATGTATCAAGTTTCAGTTTTCATTAGCGTGTTCACGGGTCGTGAAGGCTTCATTTGGGGTGGGAAAAGCAGCTCATTTGCTTTTAAAGGAGACGCACACAAAAATGTCAATTTTTTTAACCCCAAAAATTGGCATTTCCAAAATGGTATATTGAATGATATTAGAAATTTGATCTAAAACTTCACAGACACACTCTGGGGACACCTGAGACTTATTATATTACATCTTGTAAAAAGGGGCATAATTGGTGCCCTTTAAAGCCCTTTTCAGACTGTCAGTCCAAATACGATTTTGTACACTTCCGATATGAACCCCATCACACAAGAGAGATGTGTAGTGCAATTTATATTTCATGATAAAAACTTTTGCATCATCTCTGCTTTTTCACCGTAAACTAAAATATGGAGTGTATCTCTTGCCCAGCCTAAAATCATTCCCATTATTCACCATGCACCATTATTAAAAATTACATCCTTCAGTAACCTTCACCAGCAAAACACTAATTAGCATGTTGACTCACTTAGAAGCACTTATCTTTTGTATTGTGAAGCAGCTGTGAGTATAGGCAACTGTAAACATGCTGCTTTTAAGGATGAATATCACTTTTTGTTGCCTTTCCAATCTTCTATCTCTTAATGTCACAATACAGCTGTAAGGCTTTGAGCTGAAGTAAGTTCACTGTATGACAGCAATCATGAATGAATAATGCATATGTACATGAGCAACCCTTCCTTGTTTTAATATAATCTGCATCTGAGATGAATGTAGCACACAACTACCATTCACCATTCTCAAATCACAAATTATATAACCTGCCAGCAAATCGACAAGAAAATTACCTAGGACTACGCAATTAATAAAAAAAAATAAAATAAAAATCAAGGTTATGATTCACTAATCATGAAAAATGTGGATTACATCATTTCAGTTTGGTCTACAAAGGTTTCTTTCTACACACACACTCACTGCAGCTGTTGTACATTACTGCCAATCACAGGCATGTCCGATGAGCTATGCATTGGCAAATTCCAGGTATAAAAGTTGCATTTAGTCATTTTGTGAAAGCTTTTATCTTACTCTCACAAGGAACATCACAAGTAATATATCATACTAGAGCCAATACCAATTCTTAAGAGTTAAAAGAAGTAAAAGTGCCGAAAAGCAAAAGATATAGAAAATGTAATGTGCCCCTGTTATGCTATTTTAAAAATGTTGTTCCTAATATTTTTTTAGGAGGTGTCCTTCAATAGGTTTACAAGCATCTAAGATCAAAAAACACTTTTCTCATAATATACATTGCAACATCAGCTCTTTACTTACAGTGTTTGAAACGGTTGGATAAAGAGTTCAGTCTCTATACCCCTCTTTCCCAAGAGCCTACTCTGCTCTGATTGGTCAGATTGGTCAGTCTGTCATGTCTGGTCAAACGCTTACAGAGTGTGTTGTGTCGGAAACCAAGCACAGATTACCATATCTGAAATTTATTTCAGCTCCGGATCCTCCTCAGCACTTGATACAAACAACGCGAGTCCTCAGCCTTCTCGAAATGAGCAAAGTGAAGAAGACTCTTCCAGTCTCAGCTACAACTACAGTGTTTGAGGGTCAAAGCAGAAATTGTTCATGGGCAGCCAAAGAAGAACAAAGGCATTATGCAGATGTATTGCAAACCTACATAGATATCTACATAGGAATCACTTTCAGCATTTCAGAATTGATTTTTTCTGTTAGAAGACAATAACATCTCTGGTTACGAATGTAACCATGGTTCCCTTAGAAGGGGAATGAGACACTGCGTCCTAGGACATTTTGGGGAACGCCTGCAGCGTGAGCGGTGTCTGGAGCATGTGTCTAAATGTGACAATAACATTGACCAACGATAGCCTATGATGTCACTACTGGTGCGACCAGAGTATAAAAGGTTGCCTTTAGTATACGTCAACATCTTATTTTATCTGAACGAGATGTGGGCAGGCACACTGAAACATGACAACGTGACGCAGTGTCTTAATCCCCTTCTCAGAGAACCATGGGAATGGGAACTTGCACTGCATCCTAGGACACTTTGGGGAACCAATACAGACTCCAGCATGCTTAAGGAATGAATGCCGTAACAGCTGACACATGAAGTACATGACTCTACGGTGCTAGATCTGAAGTCACAATTCCCCACCCTAGATGGTTCGCACCAGTGGCTGTCATGACTCTCTTCCCTAGGTCCAGAAACCCCGGCTACATACCCCACGGGTAGAGCTCAGGGCCTGGTGTTCTTTTGAAAATCTTCAAGGGAACACAGCCAAGGATAAGGAATATTCTTCCTGTCACTTTTCAGGGGGACACTGACGAGCAGAGGTCTCAGGAAAACCACTCTCTCAAAACGAGAGGAGACCTAGCAACACTTCACAGATAGCCAACAAACAGTATATCCAATAGTATCCGAGGGGTGCTCTACAAACTGAGCCCTCAGCAACACGACTCTCTAAAATCAGAGGAGGCCTAACTATGTTCTGTGCTATGGACTGCGTACTAAGGAGGCTTTCAAAAGAGCCTGAGAACTCGATACTGCTATCAAGCTGATCTCTGGGGAGTGGAGGTTTCAGCATGATGACTTTCTAAATCGAGAGGAAACCTAACAACGCTTTCCTAAGAATGGGTCTACCAAAGAGCCTTACAGAGAGCCATACAACCCATACAAAGGGGCGGCAGTGGCTCAATGGTTCATGTAGATTGTGTACAAACAGGAAGGTTGGTGGTTCGATCCCCGCTTCCACCTGACCAAGTGTTGAGGTGTCCATGAGCAAGACACCTAACCCCAGCTGCTCCCGACGAGCTGGATGGCGCCTTGCATGGCTGACACCGCCGTCAGTGTATGAATGAGTGAGTGAATGGGTGAATGTGAGGCAATATGTAAAGCGCTTTGGATGGCCATTAGTCTGTTAAAAGCGCTATATAAATGCAGTCCATTTACCATTTACAACCCGGCGTGACCACCCAGACCTAGCTCTATGAATGGAAGTCTCAGGTAGATTTCCCTCTAAAGCGAGTGGAGGCCTATGTTCTACACTAAGGACTGCTTACCAAAAAGGCTCACAAAAAGAGACAACTCGAAACTGAGCTCTGGGGAGTTGAAACCTCAACAAGACGACTCTCTCTAGAGAGAGAGGAGGCCTAACAACACACTCTAAAGACAGTTCCACCATAGCACTATCTATAGCGGAATGATGCTGATGTCAGAACAAGCTCATTACAGGGAGCAGAGTACCTTTCCCAAAACTGGGAAGGTTCTATTCCATGCTAAATGACCAATGGGAGCTAACAGCTAAGGCTACTGATTTGGTCTAGGAGGTGCCATTCAACAGGAGGAGTTTGTCCAAGGCAAACAGACCACTTCCTGTTAGAGTCAAGAGACCAGAAGAGCTCTGAACCTTCCTTGGTCAGCAGATCACAAGAAAGTATACTGGCTCAATTGAGACTCCAGCAACAAACCAAGCTCCCTCACATAGGGAATCCTACTATTAAGGATTACACTCAACCATGAAGGCATTGCCATCAAGGGGAGCCAGCAGAGTGCTAGCGGTGACCACGCGGAAACAAATGTCTTCGTAGGATCTCAAAACTCCAGACACTCCCAAAGGTGCCTTACGACAATGAGCATTGACAATGAAAGCGTCAAACAGAAAATGGATCTTGCTAAAAGATTCAGAGGGGGTCAGAGAGGGTCACAGGACCTGAATGAAGCCATCAGATCCTTATTGTGTGTTTGTAAGCACTGATGCTTATGATAAGGGAACAAGAAATCTTAACAAATTGTACTGTATGTCAATAACACATGCTCACAATGCATTGTAGAATTTATGGATATACAGAGATACAATCTGGGCATGAATCCATGAACTGTAAATATTGACCCAAAGGTACTGGCTTCACATTCAGTTGAAGCCATTTTGTCGACCATTGTAACCACATTTTGAAACTCACAAATTGAAAGAGAGGTGGGGACATGCCAGTAGGGCTCTGCTTGAGCTCCTATTGAAAATCTATTTAGAAATGATGAATAGTACTGTAGATAGTGGGAATAATTCAGTTATACAACTTGAAGTGGGCGGTTCCAAGTAGCAGATGGGCTTAAAATATGACCTTTTGTAGTAAGCATGGCCTCATCCTCATCAGCTGCACCCAGTGAGTAAACAGCTCTCTATTGGGTTAAAACTGCATCAGCATGGGTACATTAGATGCTGTATTAAAGAGAAATGTAACACAAATGCCCAGTAAATGGAGATGAACACACATAATTCAAAAAATGTGTTAACCCATAACTTGTACTATACAAAACATGTTTTTTTTGCTAAGCCTGTTACGTTTAAAATATCTAAAGCCATTTTAATTAGCATATGGTCATACCAGATCACATTACATACAGTCAATATTATTGCACTATGAACAGAAAAACAAAAAGATGTGATGCAATGGCCAAAGATGGGACCTTTCTTCTAGATGTAAAATCTATAAATTGCAAATCTTGAAATTGTGCTGAGCTGAATGGTTTCAGATCTCCGCCTTGTAAATGCTGCCTAATTAATGTCATGCACATATGACAGAGCATCAGTCAATGTCCATATGCTTTACTTGAGAATTGGGAGCGGCAAGAATTGCTTAGATTTCCAAAATACCTGCAGTTCTGTGACTCTCGTAACAAGGAAAAGTGTGTCCGTCTGCTTAGACCCTGATGTGGCGCTAAGCACTTAAAGACCATTTTTATAAATATGAACATTGCTGTGGATTTAGTGTACGCACACATCAAATCTTTGCGTATGCACGTTTTATAAATGCGGCCACAGGTTTCTGCTGACAATTTTAATGACAACTTTTTTCAGTCAGATGTAGACATAGGAAGATGTACCCCTTCATACTTTTTGGCCCTCTGAATGCAAAAACTGTTCAACCCAGCAGTGGAATGGAGACACTGGGAGGATGACTACGAGAGGGGTGAAGATGGTGTGTGTGGTCTCAGTGACGGCAGGGTTGAGTGGAGCCATCATTTGTTGCGGTCAGACACCTCACTTTTCATCAGCTCACTTCTGCTGTATCCATGGCAACTCTTCAGCTAGTCATGCCCTTGGGATGCATTTCTTGACAGTATTACTCTGTCTCCATTTCTGAAAAGGTTGGCCCAATGCTGAAACATTGTTTTGTATGCATGTGTCCTCTCTTCTTGGTCCTTTTGTTTTGTTTTGTGTATCTGAGACCCATCTGTGTGCTTGTGGCAGAAAAATGCCTTTCTTTATTTGATTAACGGATAATAACAGAAGCTCTTTTGGGTCGTCTCATCAATGTCATTACAGTATTAAATACACAAATTAGAACTGATGTTCTCTAAATTACAGTTATTTACCAGAATACTGTATCAATCAACCTAAAACTGTCAGAAAACAAGTGTCTGCATCCTCTGGTAATTGTAATATATTTAGCAACCTGTACTTTTTTCTTTTTTTTGTGTTCATTTAATCTGTGTAAAACCAAATGCATACATTCTTTTGGCATTAATATAATAATATACTGTAATTGCATGGTTCCTAAATTTGAAACTCATTACCCCATCCTATTATTATCCTGTACCATAGCCAAAGAAACTTAAAGACAAAATAAAAATAAATAGATTCAACTGAGAGCAGTTTTCTAACAAGACCCTAGTAATGTCATGCATGTCTCCTCCAGAGTTTTAGAAGATATCCAAACCATGTCTAAAACTCTTTGCAAGAAAAAAAAATTAAACTATTACTATTTTAACTAATAACTATTAAAAGTCATGTCACACCAGCTCAGTTTAAACTAAGTCTTTTTTCTGCAAAGTTGATACCTAAATTAAACATGACTGAAATGTAAATGAATTAAACTCATTAGGTTATGAATGAGTAACCTCTGAGCGATAACAATATTTTTGCCAAATAAGATTTTAAT
Organism: Gobiocypris rarus; assembly: GCA_023029165.1. Lineage (NCBI taxonomy): Eukaryota > Metazoa > Chordata > Actinopteri > Cypriniformes > Gobionidae > Gobiocypris > Gobiocypris rarus. The sequence continues at coordinate 13,715,898 of CM040932.1, read as the reverse complement.
GCAAATTGATAAGGATACCATACATGAAATATTAAAATATGCGATAACAAATCTTTTCTTTTTTTTACTTGTTGCTTATTAGCCTACATATTGGGTGTAAACTTAACAATTACCTAAATATTAATAAGCAGTTATTAGGAGTTTATTGAGGTAATGGTTGTAATTAATAGTGAATATGTGTTCCCCATACTTACGTGTAAGTAAATATGCACACTTATTGTATATTTAGTTCAAACGCAAGCATCACTCATAGTATTGTCCATTGTACTTTTAGTATTAGTGGTTAAGTAGTAAACTTTGTGCAACTAATGACTTAGTGAATCATTGCTGGGATTGTGCTGGCGATGGCCGGAGGATTTTATGCTTCTTGGTGAAGGTCCACATCTCTCCTCCGTCCATACTGGCCAGAGGTCTTCACAAGCATTCACGTGTCTCATGGCATTCACCTGATGGAAAGTAAGCCCTCATGACTCCCGTCCCATCCTGAGTGCTGCTCCCCCCAAGCATATGAGTCATCGTGCTGGGTGATGTTAAGGTTACGGCTGCCTCAAATAAAGATTTCCACAGCAGCCCAAAGTGTTTTACACATTCAGAGGGAAGAAAGTGCTAGAAAGAGTCTGGGGTGAATAAACAAGCTGAAGTAGCCCTGACCTTCAGAAACTGCCAGGAGGCACTTGAAGACTGAAGATTGTCACTTTGTTGTGACATATTCGCCGCCAGACGTCAGCAATCTCTGGCGTGCAATATTTACCATTCCAATCTCTCCATTTTTTTTATGTTCTTTGTCTCTTTCTTTCTTACTCTAAGTAAATCCACTGCACAGAATAAAAAGAGTCCTGGCTGAAATCTATTATTTCTGCGTGGCCATGAGTGATGTGCAGGTTCACACTGGCTCTAAGAGATTTAAATGCTTTTTGCATAATGCACCTTAGAGTTTCCCTTAAGGGCTTTGAATATTCTGTTTACTGATCAAGTATTTTACAAAAGCCTTGACTTTAACAGAGAGACTCATGCATTACTAGCAATGTACAATAACAGTCTAGACGACGATAGCGCACATACGAGTCGGATGAAACTGTTAAATCTGCAGCACAAATTGGTGTAATTATAAGGTTCTATCTGACATTTTTGTCAAAATTTTGTTATTCCCATATTCGTATTCTGTGACTTATTTACATATCATGTGATGTTTTTTTTTAAGTTTACACTTTGGGACTTTTTATCTCAAAAACAGTACTTTTCCACAAAGTCAAACTCTAACTTGGTTCTATAAGGTTCTATTTGTGCACTTCGAATGCACACAAGAGAACCAATGTTCAAACTGTTCAAACTTTAAAGAGATAGTTTACCCAAAAATGAAAATTATCCCATGATTTGCTCTCCCTCAAGTCATCCTAGGTGTGTATGACATGCAATCGGAGTTATATTAAAAAAGTCCTGGCTCTTCCAAGCTTTATAATGACAGTAAATTGTCGTTTATGAAGTCCATAAAAGTGCATCTATCCATCATATAACTGCTCCACACGGCCTTCTGAAGTGAAGTGTTTGTGTAAGAAAAATATCTAGATATTTATGGATCAATAAGCTAGATATTTTACTTTATAAAGTTTTAAATATGGATATTGTTCTAACACAAACGCGCCACTTCCCTTCAGAAGGCCTTTATTAACCCCCCAGAGCCGTGTGGAGCAGTTATATGATGGATAGATGCACTTTTATGGACTTTATAAATGAAACCACAAGTCACTGCCATTATAAAGCTTGGAAGAGCCAGGACTTTTTTTTATATAACTCAGATATTTATTCGTCTGAAAGAAGAATGTCATACACACCTAGGATGACTTGAGGGTGAGTAAATCCTGGGCTAATTTTCATTTTTGGGTGCACTATCCCTTTAACTGTCAATAATAAAACTTTCAAACTTAAAGCTGTTATAACTACTTTAACTTCCTGGCTAGGCTTTATTTCTAAATAAAATTAACATCTGTACTGGACAAAATATTTAGCACCGTTTTTCAATGAATAATTATTCATCCTAAAATATGGAATAAATGTCATAGAAAGCATTCAATTTAACGTTCTCATACATGTCGACACATTGTTACAACACTAATTTTATGTTTTAAAACAAATTATACGTGAACTGTTTGTTTCTTGAAAATGATTGGTTCAATTAAAAGTCCTGTTCCTCGTGATCCCATTTTTCAAACTTTAGTTAGTGTGTAATGTTGCTGTTAGAGCATAAATAATACCTGTAAAATTATAAAGCTCAAAGTTCAATGCCAAGCAAGATATTTTATTTAACAGAAGTTCCCTTTCAAAGCCTACAGCGACCGGCCGGTTTGGACTACATCCCTGCACTTCCTGCTTTAATGATGTCACTAGAACAGTTTGTTGACTAACCTCCGCCCGTAAGAATATGCAAAAAGAGGGGCGTGGTCTTGATGCTCTCCCACGTGGAGAAGAGGAAGTGTTGCGTTTGTAGAGTGTGTTTGTCCCCATGTCTACAGTAACATTGAGCGCATGCGTCTTCCCGTTATGGTAAGAGGCGGGACCTTTACGGGCAACGCTAAGCTGCTGTCCAATCACAACACAGGAACCGCTGGTCCAATCAGAACTCGTTACGTATTTCTGAAGGAGGGACTTCATAGAACAAGGAAATCATCAGGCTGTTTTTAGGACAGTGAAAACATTTTATACAGATAAGTACATGTTTGTACACTAAAACACATTTAATATTGCACACTGTAAACACAATCAAAGCTTCAAAAACACAGGAAAAACGGGACCTTTAATGTTTTGAAAGTTAGAACCTTATAGTTCCGAGCGGAATTTTTTTTTTTTAGAATTAGAAGGTTCTATCGCATTTGACCTGTTCCAAAAATCCCCAATTTAAAACATGAGAGGATTTTGATATTGTACATTTAGAATACATTTAGTCATTTTCATGAAAGAGACTTGTTCCCCAAAAACTTTGATGTTAAATATCTCAGAATGCAGAAAGAACCTTATAATTCCAAGGTGGCGAACTCTATATCATTGACATTCTGTGGATTCTGTGCTAAACACTTAAATAACACTTAAGACTTAAATGTTATTAGAAATGGCCGGTTTATAGCTGGTCGGTTATAGCTGCAGTCTCATTGCATAATAATTTACCCCTCCAGAACAATTTGAATTGTACCATTTAGAAAATCTAAAATAATAGAATAGCTTCTATCCTTACAGGGGTCTTTGATCCTTTGAAATAAAAGAGTTCACTGTTCAAAGTTAATTTTGATCTGTATCCTAAGACATATTAAAGCCAATTATTGTGTGAGCTTGTCACAATGTAATGTAGCCGGTTTAATTGTGGTCAGAGAGAGAGTGGAAAATAGCCATCAATTAATTATAACTAAATGGTAACAGTTTAAGGCGAAGGAACACTTGACTAACATTATAACTGTACCACAGAGATTTGAATGTTGCATTTAGTGATGAAGACTGGACCAAAAATCTAGCATTACGACTTAATTGATTTAAAATATTAAATCCATATTATTGAACTGCTAGCAGGTTATTCAGACTTGATTGAAAGGACTGAATGTTGGGGTTGTGAGCGTGAGGACAGGTCTTGAACTAAAATACAGGAATCATGATTCATGATCATCAGTATGCTGCTTTTTTTTCTCTGTGCGTGTGCTTCGGATGTGTGCACATAGAAAACCATATATCAGAAGTTTAAACTGATATGGCTTTAAAATGCATGCAAATAATAACTTTCATGATGAGAAAGAAGTGCAATGTCATCAGAGCTTGATCGCGATAGAGATGATGATCAAATCCAAACAGTTGTTAGTTTTTGAGTAGCCAAGGCACGAGATGTAAAGGCACAGTGCTATTCTGGATAGGGGGCTGGGAGCAGCAGCTCATTTGCATTTAAAGTTACATGCACAAAAACTGCGCGTTTTTGCTTCAACTCAAAAAGTTAAAATTTGCACAACATTTACAACATGGTATAATAAATTATATGTAGGGTATTTTGAACTAAAACTTCACAGACACATTCTGGGGACACCAGAGACTTATATTACATCTTGTAAAAAGAGGCATAATAGGTCCCCTTTAATCACAAACTATTGGCGCTTTTCTACTATACAGTACCAGCTCGACTCAACTCGCCTTTGTTTGGTTTTCCACTGTGTAATAGTTGTACCTGTTCCTGCTTCCAGGTACTTTTTTTTTCGTATCACCACCGGCGAGGTTCTGAGGCGATACTAAAATTTGACGTGAAAACACAGCAGACTGCTGATTGGTCAGAGAGAATCGTCACTATTCACTGCGTAATCATTGGACGCGCCAGACGGAGTATCCTGAATAACTGTACCATTTTAAAATAGTTGATATACCCATTACTATTATGGCAACATGGAAGAATACGCTGTGGTCAAACGAGGAGGTGCAGATTTTCCTTTGTTTGGTTAGCGGGTGTGTGTCGTGTAGAAGATTACGTCACGGCAGTTTCCTGCAGCATCGCTATGACGACCAGGTACTATTGTGGAGGTACTATCTGCGATGGAAAACGGGGCGAAAAGCGAGCCGAGACGAGGCAAGTTGAGTTGGCACTGGTAATGGAAAAGTGCCATAAGGCACCGTTTACACAACATCATAAATCTTTTTATGCATTTGGCCATTCATTTACACAACAATGGCATGTTGGGGGCCTGAAAGTGCAAACTTTTGAAAACAGGTTTCAAAGTGCAAGTTTTTGAAAACGATAACGTTACGGTCTCCGAATAAACTACAACAACGCACATTTGTGAAAACGGTGATATCATCCGCATGTGTATTACGTGTACTGTCTATAGGGGCATAGTGTTTCTTTACAAAGTGACAAGCGACATTTACATTTTTTCGTGGATCTGTGTGAATGGGTATTGTTTTGACAACTTCGAGTGTGTACGTGTAAAACCCAAAGGAGTATTGGACGTTCGATATTCATAAATTTAGGGGCCGTCTCTAAAGTTACATATGACATTAGTATACACGTTTCCAACTTCAATATAGCATTTGAAGAGAACGACTTCATAGACAGTCATAAAACCAGCTGTGAAGTGTTCATCTAGGTGTCAGGTATGATGCACACATTTTAGATTTTTGATATGAATCAAATAACTGTCAAATCACATGGAAATATGTATTTCACTAGGCTACTGTATGCTAGTTTTAAATATGTAATAGCTGATGTGAATATTGCTAGAGAATAAATTATGTTTAGACCAAAAAATATATTCTCAGACAAACAACTGTTGGTGTTTCTCTGTCTAGATTAAGGAGCTTTACACACAACCTTATCAGAGCTAAATAGGCTAAATAATAATATTTGATGACCTGTCATGTTATACATTTCATGTAGACTTGATTTGGGTGTGTACAGTGGTCATTCACATATAGCCAACAACAAAATTTTGGCCAGTAAAAATGAATAGTGGCTACTAGTAACTTTGGCTAAACACTAGCCACAGTGGCTGGTGAGCAAAAAAAGTGAATTTCAAGCCCTGATCCTGACATGTGAAAAAATGTCTTATGAGTTTCTTGAAAAGATGGACATTTATAGGAGAAAGTGAGGCAAATATTTGATGTTTATTGAGAATACTCAAATAATACTACACTTTTCAGAAAACTCAAATACAAAAACACAGGAAACAAAACAACCACTTATACACAGAAAAAAAAAGTGTGTTGGATTTACATGATTTAATTGTGTACATCGGTCCCACGTGAATCAATGAAGTTAAACAAACATAATTGGTTCATGTAACTTCAACATCATAGTATGAACACATTTTAAGTGACTCAATTAAGTAGTCTCAGAGTGAATTTTAATTGGCTCCATGACATGACTCAGACATTAAATTTCATACATTAATTTACTTCAATTTCATACTTTAATGTTACACAACTGAATTATTTTACTGCACTAGCTAGTTGACACACTTTCAGCTAGTAAAAGCATACATTAGCATCTTAAATGCTAAGCATTAAAAGCTTCTTCAGCAAAGCAATTATGACTTTAGCTGTATCAATCCACAGCCTAAGCAAATGCTCCACTCTTCTCCACAATGGTAGCCCCCTGAAATTTTAATTGTTCTAATAATTCCAAAATTACACAACACAAATTAAGTAAGGACAAAATGTATAGCAATTGTGTTGCTTTAGCTCATTTTAATTAAGCAATTTGAACAAGCAGTACAAATCATTTTTTTCAGTGTAGTATGCCGAGATCAGACCCCAAACGGGGGTATTCCAGAAAGCAAGGTTAACTTACCGTCACCTTGAACTCCCGGTTGATTAACCCTAACCTTGCTTACTCGAGGTATGCTGGTATGTCACATAACCTGCTTTCAATATATACAAAAGCAAACTAATCAAAGAAACAAGAAGCAGGTGTTACAACTTAATCAAGCAATGAAAAACCCTGGAAACAGAAAATCAAACAACCGTTCAAACTGCGAAAAACCAAAACTAAAACACAGACAAACCAAACAACATGAAGTTATTAAATGTAATTCCAGGAGGAGTACGCCCATCTAATCTTCCAATTAATACCAAGGTATAAAACCAGCAGCTTACCTCTTCCTGTTGTTAGTTCCTGCAGCAACCCTCCTCCTCTCCTGCTCCTCCTTTTGTACAATTGTGCCTGTTATAGGGGGCATTCTATAGCAGGACAGCAAGCCAACTCGGTTTCACTAAGATTATATGGGGACACAAACTAGTGAACTTATTTTTTATTAGATTTGCTCTAGCAATCTATGCGTAATTGTGATTGATGCTTTTTTTATGGGTGGGCAAGTTGGAAGCAGTTTTGATATACTGTAATGCCTACATTTGTGAAATTGTGACATATTGTTGTGCGTAGTTAAAGGAAAATTAAATTTGTGAATCATAAAGAATTAGTGTAACACATTTAACAAAAAAAATAACTATAACTCATCTTCTCTCATCTTTGTCCTCCCAGGTGAATGTGTACAAAACAGAGCCAGCCCCCTGAAGCGGTTCACCCAGTCCGGTTCTGTCCTTTCAGGGGATGGCCCGGGTCCAGGATGGGCACACAGAGGAATATGACAGGTGCAGTCATTAATAATCCTCTTATATCAAATGAGAACAACGGGCATCATAAAAGAGGCATTACCTTATCTCCACACACATACTGAGGAAATGACCTCATCTACACAACACTGAATCAAAAAAATGGCACAAAGCATTGATGTTTTTATTATTGACCAGCTGTTATGCGAGATACAGAGAAAACTGTCTGGATAAATGTAATTGTAATATTTGTTATGCAGATATTGGGCAATAAAAAGCATGTTTACCATTTGTGTCACCCTAGAAATGAGCTTCTAGGTTTGATTTCATGGACACTCGAGCACTCTGTTGTCTTGTTTCTCAGCTCTGTGATGTTAGAGGACAGTCAGGATGGCATGGACAGTGGTAGCCTGACTCCTGGCTCAGCTCGACAGGTCTGCATCCAACGCCATCCAAGCCACGGCTTTGGTTTCATTGCCGGCAGCGAACGGCCTGTCGTTGTACGCTCTGTCTCAGCGGGTAAGACATGTATCTCTGCCAAGAGTTATGGGCCTGAAGTCTGATGTCCCCTGGCTCTGCTGTGCCAGCCAATCAGCTTCATCTCTTTTTAAAGGCTTTTGAGTTGTTCAGATTTTAGATGACTTTAATCTGATGGGAATTCAGATACTTGAAGTGTATGATTATGTTTCTATTTGATGCCTTGATAAGATAAGTGTGAAAATCCACTGGTTATTACAACTGCCTTAGGAAATTAGTGTGACTAAAATGATTTTGTGATCTACATCGACATACATTTTAGGACAAGAGAAGCAGAAGACGAGAATGCCAGGGGTTAGAAAGTGCCCCTATTGTGCTATTGTAAAGGTTCCCAATTTTGTTTTGGAGGTCTCCTTCAATAGGTTTACATTAGGGGTGTGACGAGATCTCGTGACTGCGGAGGATTAGTTGCGCAATAGAAGCGTCAGACAATTGTCTGATATTTTAAAATGCACATTCAGCACCACCTATTCAGAGTACAGACAATCGCAAAATTGAAAGTGAAAGTAAACAGGAGCGCTCATTTAAACACGATTTCAATGTTACCGCTGTTTGAAAGCGGCTCCCTAAGGCATGCGAATATCTCCCAATATGAAAGCTATCTAGTTGTAACCATCTCTTAGTATCATGCTTGAAGAAAGATTTGGTCCCTATTTGCACTTTGAATATTGAGTACTTTGATTATGGTTATTGTTTGCACTTAATAGCTATGATTAATTTGTGGGTAGGAGTTCAGTTAGGAGGTCAGTTGAAGCTGCAGCTCTAAGGTCTGAAGAGATGATCATACAGGAGAGAAGCAGTCAGATTATTTTTTGGCAAAACCTTTACAGTGCTTGGTGTCTTTTACTGCCTATGATAATTCAGACTCAGAAAGATAGAAATGAAATGACATTCAATACAATATGATGAGAATTGGACCTGCAAACAATTTTTCTAGTAATGTATTTCATTGAGGATTTCTTAAAAATAATTTCTCGTGAACCCAATCTCGTGTCTCGTCTCGTGAGATAAGTGTCTCGTCACACCCCTAGTTTACATGCATCCATGATTAAAAGAATACAACTCAATACATTTTCTCATAATATACATTGTGTCACTCAAATTCAATTTCATGGACTTTCAGTTTGTTGTCACATGTTTCTTTGTCTGTGTTTCCCGCCACTCATCTGTTCCCATGGACACTAATCTTCCACCACAGCTGCATATCATTTAGTTGTTACCTCTGTGTATTTAGTTCCTCTGTGTTCAGTCTTTAGTTGACGGTTATTGTTGGTGTGTGCATGTTATACACACTGTTACATTTCTAGATTAATAAAAACCTTGTTTATGTTTTATAATCCTGTCGTCCGTCTTCATCATCTTCATCTGTGTGACACATTGCACATCTCTTGAATTTTTAAAGAGAGGATGAAAATGGTTAATTCAAAGATTCAGACTCTCTAGACCCCTTGCTTACTGAGAGCTACTCTTCTTGCCGACTTCTGGTCTACTCTGCTCTGATTGGTCAGATAGCCCAGTCTATTGTGATTGGTCTACCACTTACAGCACGTGTTGGAAACAAAACGCCTATTACCATAACTGAAGTTCAGCTCCGGAGGCTTCCTCAGCACTTGTAACACTTGTAATACTTACAATGGCATCGGTTTCACCATGTCAATTCCAGCGCCAGTCCTCATCCTTATGAAGTGCATGTAAAGTGGATTCACAGCACTGAAAACAACAGACCTCAGCTACAGTGTTTGAGGGTGGGGCAAAGTCGACATTTGCAGCCAGCCAATGAAGACCATGCAAAAAGAAGTAAGACAGGAATTGCTGACCACTTGTTTTGACAGTTTAGAATCGATTATTTCTGTTAGGAGACGATAACTTTATTTGGCATGCACTTTGATATTTAAATCTTTGCAGACCTTTTACATTCACAAACAGCTGCATTACACACTACATGAAAGATAATATCCGAAAAAGCACAATAGGGACACTTTAACTAATCAACTCTATCAGACACTAAGAACAACACAAGTTTCTGACATGTGTCCTTTACAGACGGACCATCAAGTGGCAAGCTCTACCCCGGAGATCAGATCCTATCCATCAACCAGGAGCTAGTGAGCGACGCTCCCCGGGAGAAAGTCATAGACCTTGTAAGGTAACACCCTTTACTGTCACCAGAGGGAAGGGCCTTGTCTGGACGCATGACTGTGCTTTATATATTTCTATTCCATGTGTCTCCATCAGATAAGAGAATTCATTTCAGATAAGGCACTCTTTTTACATTCTGCAGCTCACTGGCCAAAATGTCTTTTCTTCCGCAGGCGGTGCAAGGACTCGATTGTTCTCACTGTGCTGCAACCACAACAGGTAGTTAAGGGCATTATGTCTTCTCCAATCGCAATTACATTAAATCAGTCCCTTTCAATGCCATAGTCAAACTACTATGCCGATTTTAATGTAATCTGTACATTTTTACTGGAATTTAAAATTCAGGTGTAGCTTTGTGTACAAAAACGCCATTTGCTTTGTGCCAATTTTACATAATTAGTGCATTGACACTAAAGCTGAAATGAAAATGTCTCATGATTTGTGTCAACATCCCCCAATGCATTGAGCCCAGTGGAGCACAGCACCAAGCTACAGCATTAACCGCCACATTACTTGCAGGTTGAAGTTTAAATACTTTCAACTTTTACCCTGTTTGCTACTGGGTTTACGGTACCCAATCAAATCCTCAGCTGTTGATAAGAAAAAACTGATCCTCTGTGTATACAGTGTATACTGATCAGGAACAACCAGATCATGACAATAAAACAAAATATCAGTGTATACAGTAAACACATTAGATATTCTATGCAAATGAATCAATGAAGTAAGGGCCAGATTTACTAACAGCTCGCTCCAGCGCAAACCCTCTTTTGGTGTTAAAAACTACTGTCAGGATTTACTAAAGACACGCAGTGATAAATTAGCACTGAAAAGGCAAGGACAGGGTAATTTTTGTGTCTGATCTCAATGCGTATGCATTTGTAGGAGATTCCCTTTCAGACACAAAACTTATGGCAGAGAGTATTTAAATGAATCACACAAGGTTTGCCCTGGTCAATTTACTGGTGTTTGCGCCATTATTTACCGCCCCAAAAAGCACGTCTTAAACCAGATGCTGATTTGCACTGCTCTTGGTAGATTGCATTGTTCTTTATGGAAATGATCCGGCTGTGTCTGTTTTTTAATGTGCGCGCTGTCAGTAGATCACGCACTGAATTTTCCGCTCCCATCAGCGCTTTTATGGGATTGCGCTTTTACGTTAATTTGCCCTGTTTAGTAAATCTGGCCCTAAGTGAATTACTAAAATGTATTCACTGACAATTCACTAATTGTGACTAAAATAATTGTATTGTTTTGTTTTTTGTCTTGTTTTCCAGTAAAAATGTTTTAGTGTGCATAAAAAGATTATTTTACATGAGAAGCAAATCTGCATAAGATATTAGGACTTGTTTGCAGAGAATATATCTTGATTTAGGTTTTTCTTACCCCAATGGCATTTTTAATCTAGTTTTAAGCATAAAATCAAGATATATTATCAAAAAACAAATCTTACACCGTACACAACTATTTAATGTTTAAAGCTTTTTACTCTAAATGAAACTAGTCTTAACTTCAGTCTTTCTGTCTATTTCTTTCTTTCTTCCCACCCTCCCTCCCTTTGTCTTTCCTTAGTCACCTAAGTCTGCCTTCATAAGTGCAGCCAAGAAAGCTCGTCTGCGAACCAATCCCCCCAAAGTGCGCTTTTCTGAGCAAGTGTCCATCAGCGACCCAGACTCAGTATGTGCTGCTGCCTCTCGCTCACATCACACCCCAGTCATATCTGTGCTAACACAGCTTTCCTTATGTGCTGAAATGAGACCTGCACAACACTGGCTGACACCATATGTATGGAGTTTGTTGAATGGTCTCAAGGTATTTTGTGACATGACTGTTCAGTGTCTATTCATGATTATATTTGTTATTATTTACAAAGGCAAAGTGATTGTGTCAATCGCTAGTGTCTCCTTTTGAGAGTGACATGGCTGTCATTTCAGAGCTTTAATACTGAAGTGCGATTCACTCCACATCTCCTACTCATCTCATTTCATCAGACTGCAGGTTTATTACCCAGAGGGGCAATGCGAAAATCCCTCGTCTATTGTGCTTCCGTAGTCTAGATGTGGTCCTCCATTTCGAGAGGCTTAAAAGGGTAAATCCAAAACGTGCAATTCTTCTGTGATTTCATCTTCCAGACAATATTAAAGTGCATACATGAATACACAGGGCTTGGAATTGACTACGCTTGGTTTGGTTGGAATGAAAGGGCTCTAGTGTTTCTCTGTTTCATATTCGTATGATAGATTTACAAAGTCAGTCAGTCATTCAGGATTTTTTTGAATTGCATTTGCATCCCTAGTTTGTTTGCTTTGATTTTTGGGGATTTACAGTAGACTGACTTGAACACAAATCCAACTATGAAGCAATGTTTCTGAATTTAAGCAATTCATGGCTATTGAAGGGTAATTCTAACAGCAGGTGGTCTGTATAATTCCCTCTGGTTTTGATTGAGATGTTGAGGGTAACAGAGTTATGCGGATGAATATTCTGTAGCGTCAGCTTCCTTTTAACTCTTCCAGCCCACTAAACTAATTGAATAAGGTTGCATTGCATCTAGAGAAAGACTCAGCCTCCCCATAACCTTTAATGTTGTTACTAGACATTCATTCATTCTTAGCTTTTCATTAGCACTACAGCTGCCATCTCCTCTTGGTGAGCATGGGTCGATAGCACCCATGTTAATGTCAATGTCCATGGATTATGTCCCATACAGTTTGATATCTGCCTTGTGAGCAAGGAAGAGTCAACACTACACCCTTGGGTGCTGGTCGCACCAATTTAATAAAGCGGACCGATGGGAGGGGTGTGCAGCTCTCCTGGAAGAAGAAACTTGCTGATCAGGCCTAGAGGGCCAAAATCGGTAAAGATCAAACCACCCTCACCTGAGCCTCCTCTAATCATGTCAATCCATCTTGTGTGATCAGCAGGGGCCAGCAGGGCTTTCTTCATTAAAGCACGCCTGTCAGCACAGAGTACATAAGCTGTTAAGTTTTATTAAGGGGGTTAGGCTTAAAGACAAATGCCAACGTGGGACTATTCATATCACATCATCTCACGCCGTAGCTAACGAGCAATTGATTGGAATTGTGCTGAATGTATGAAACGGAGATAGCCAACCTGCTCACTTCACCGTCTGTCATAACATGGTCCCAACTGACATGCCAAATTGATGCTTGCTTATTTGTTTCCGTTCTGTATTTTGTGTATAAAGTGTAATAGCAATTTGCACATGCTTCCAGAAGCAAGCCTAAAGGGACTTTGGGTAAAACACTTGCCAAACGTACTGAATCGTTTATATAGAAACTTTGAATGAGGTCTGATACACCCATGAATGTCACATGAAATCATTATTGATGATACTCAGTGGACAGCTTATGTCACGTACTCCCACAACAACATGGAACGTGGTACAAATCAATATGACGCTTGTGCCAGGATGCTATTAAAATTATTGACCTCTCATGTTTCATACAAAATTGCCTTGAAGGTTTCTCACTCATTTCAAGGTGCACTAAGTAATTTTCCCTAACTTTTTCCAAGTTGTATGCTAATATTTGCAGCAAATATTGATTAAAATGAGTCCGAAAATACAAATCACTTAATTTGGTAACACTTTATTTTACAGTGTCATTGTTACACGTTACATGTATTTACATACTGTAGTAATAGCAGTAAATTATGCATAATTACATGCAACTAACCATCAACCAAACCCTACCCTAACCCTATAGTAAGTACATGTAGTTGATCAATATTACTCAGTTCATAAATATGTAACAAGGACACCTTAAAATAAAGTGCAACGCTTCATTTTAGTAACTTCATTGTTATCTGGCACTTTACATTAATATGGGTGAAAATGTATGCATCTAAATAGTATATTTCCTAAATGGCATACCGGAACTTTTCTTTTACATTTTGCTGCATCTTCGGTAACTGATATTTTGCATTAACCGTCCAAACACGGACTATATCAGGTCTATAGTTAAACGAGATGGTGAAATGATGGATATTGCTAGCTGGGAGGTGTCAAGATAACTAAAGTTGTTGTCTTTGGTTATTCAGAAAGATTTATATTTACATGTATTAGTTTAGCAAACGTTCATGTGGAGTCTGGAAGGTTGTTCGACCGCAGAAGTTTCAGGACCATTCTGAAAAAAGGCATCATTTTGATGTAGCCAGTGAAGTGAGACCAGGAAGGGTGTGACATGGATCTTTTTGGTTGATTTAAAAACTGGACCTATTGCTGTGTTCTGTATCACTGGCCAGCAGAGCATCGCAGTAGTCCAGTCTTGAGAAGACAGGAGCCTGTACATTAGCTGTGCAGCATATTCAGTCATGTAGGGTCGGATTTTTCTAATACTCTAAAGAGGAAGGGGCCAAGCACTGAACCTTGAGGCTCTCCGCTAGTTAATGTGATTTAAGAAACCCTCTCCAGGAAACCCTGAAGGCTCTGCCATGAGGTCAGACTCAGTACAGTGTACTTCTATTAATGCCCAGAGACATTTCAGTACAGCAGCCACGTTTCTATTACAGATTTGCATAAAACTTTTGTGATATTTTCTAAATGTCGATAAAATACTATTGCGAAATGACAGCGTTTCCTTTAACCGATGCTATGTGACTAAAGCTTGTTTTTTTCCTCTGGTGATAAGTCATTCCAAAAATTATGCCACGTATGTTGGTAGGTTTATGTATATCCCAGCCGCACTAGCCATTATTTTTAATGGAAAGAGATGTAGGCGCGTTATCCAAGCATAAATGGTAGGAAAGCACCTTATACTTGTATGAAGTGTTTATGGGTGTTTCTCCCTTATGTCTGCTTCAAGGTCTTGATAAATTGTGGCATATTTCTTTGTCTAGAATCCAGTATTCCTGTAATTCCTTTGTCTTTCATGAGTTTAATAAAGGACTCGTCTTGTCCAACGAATGTTCACATTGCATTTTTGCGGAAATTCGAAATTGCCTGAAAAACCACCTCATGCATACATAAAATCTACTTTTGTGCGATATAGGTGAGGTTTTGTTAAACACGGCTAGTGACACAGATCTGGAGACTGGATCGATGATTTGGATTCGGTTCTAGACACCACAAGGTTTTGCCAATGACAGCTTGGCTGTATGCTTTTGAGCCAATTCAACATAAACAAAAATGACTTAGTGCACCTTTAACCTTTAAATTGGATATAAAGTAGACGCCTTGAATATTTCCTCCCTTTGCTACAAAATATATGCTGTAACTGAATTCAGTGTGTCCAATTGATCTGCATTTATAGAACATGGTATCGCATTGGATATGGAATGGATGTGATACGGCTTCTGCTTAATTATACTCTGCGTCTAAAGTAGTTTTGGTCATATGCTTTAAAAGATGCTCATGTGTTAGACAAAGATCTTCACTTTAACCATTTCTTTAAGGTTTTCCATACGGTTAAAGTCCTCTCATGTGTTTCTACATTCTTTCCTTGTCTCTTAGAAGATAGTAGATGTTTTTTTTGATTCTCTGTATTTACCAATTGAGTCTTTTCTTTCCTTAATATCTCTCCTAAGGGTCACTAACTGCTTCTTTATTCTTTATCCCCTCTGGTTTTTTTAGACCATGCTTAAAGACGACTCTCTGCTTCTGATACCAAATGTGTTGAAGGTGTTTCTGGAAAATGGACAGATCAAATCCTTTACATTTGACAGCCGCACCACTGTTAGGGTGAGTGTTATGGGAAAACTCTTCCCTGTTAGTAGAAACACAATGGGGGAATTCACTACAGAAGTATTTTTTTATTTAATGCATGTTAATGATCATGCCAGATTGTAGCAACATTGCTAATTTACATCCATAGTCCCTAGACAGGTAACACAAACAAAGACAAGATATGTCGTTTTGCATGGAATGCATTGCACTGTTTATGTTCATCCCAAATCCCCTGTCATGTTTCACACAAAACAAGACTCCCTAGAGCAGATGCTAATGTCTAGAATGGCAACGCTACATTCTATAAACAAACTGACACCTGCACATTGCCAATATTATAAAATGTTTCTTTCCAAACGCAAAAAACGAAAGCATGTCAGCACTTATCATTTGCAATCTTACATTATGGAGACACAAAAATTGTGAATGTAATTTCTTTCCAGTAGCTTTAATCAATTGATACAACTTGTATTCAATTACATCAGCTTCAAAGGATCTATGCATTTTTTAAAGTTCCAGCCAAACAGGAAAAGTACTGATATCATATGTCAATAAACAAGATAAAAATGGCAGAAAACCTAGTGAGCTGTTTGAGCCTTTACTACATTCGTGGTTTCACAGCGAGGTTAACATTTCTCACAATCCTTGCTGAGGTGATATCTTCAGCCTTTGGTCAATACCAATCCTGGGGACAGTACACAACACGGTAATCTGTCTATCTCCCATTGCGAGGGTTACTATCATCAAACACAAAGTATATAATGTATCACCTCACACTGGCCAGTACACTCCAGACAAGCAAGCATTGGTGCTTCAGTGTTGGAGCACAGCATTTGCCTTAGTTACATGAAAACCTCATTAAATATTTGGAGTATCTGAAGCAAAGCCACTAGTCAGTTAAAAGCATCATACATTTGTCTCCAGTGGCAGATACTGAGAGCAGGGTACAGTGATTAAGAGCGCTGGCTTCAGTGCTCCATCACTGATGGAAAGGTCAAGCCTATCCTCCTGATGCAGTTGCTTTCCAATACATTTACTTCGCATTGCATATCTGAAACATTGTAATAGCAGAATTCTTGATGCTTTAGGGGCTAAAAACACCAACCAAAAGCAGAGGGCAACAAGGGATGGGGATATGGACTAAAAAATATATCACAATATTTTCTGGTATTTATTGCGATAACGATATCAATGACAATATAAATGTAGTACCACTCCCCATGTTTTTGGCTACAAGTGAGAGCTGTACGCATTCTTGGGAGCCTCAGAAAAACAAACAATGATCTAAAGTAACACGTACCCATCATCAAATAGGCTCCTATAATAAACAAATTTCACAAAACCATTTTTTTTTTTACAAATTTTTGTACAAATCCAAACACCAGTCTTTTCAGAAATAGATAAATTGCAGATATACTTTTCTTCTGTAAAAGTGCAGGTCATGTTGGAATAGTGCAACTGAGATGAAAAACATCACACAATAAAAACAATAATCATTAAATAATACAGATTCTGTATTTAATCAGATTCTCATGGTGCAAACAGTGGCAAAAATAGTGCAAACAGCAAAAGTAATAATCCCAACCATGTCTTCAGATTAAAAATAAAATAATAAATTAATGATAGAATTTAAGTAATTTGAACTAAAACTTGGTAATCATGTGCAAATGAAAAAGTATGAATGCGTTTGTCATTTCAACTGAATTTAGGAATGGTGGTGATGCTTAGACATTGTTGGTCATTCAGTGTTTCTGTAAAAAAAAATAAAAACAAACTATGATAATAATACTACGAATTCTATAACTAATAACAATATAAACTGCACTAAGGATTGATGAGCTTCTGGATTCATGAATATTAATCACGTTGTCTGCGTTCGCTCGAACTGATTTGCTGAAATCAAAACAGGGACAGTAATCGATGAGCGCCAGCCAATGAGACTCAGATTGCCGTTTGCGCATCCGTTTCTTCTTGTTCATAAAGGCTGAAAAATTCCAAACGATTATTTTACAGAAAAATACACCAAAGAATATGGTTTACATGTAGCACGTCAATTCTGTGTGGTATGTAAGAGTCTCTTGCTCTCTCTATGAGTGTGTGTGAAACACGGAGCGCGCTCAGTCCTGTGTGCTCACACTAGTGTTTATTGAGCGTCAAATACACTGTGCATTCATTGAGTTGAACTGAAATAGTGTGCTTTACGGATCGCTTGACAAAAAGGGAATCTCTCAAGCGCTCAGTGCAAGTGCTCAGCAAATCCAGGTTGGAGAGGTAGCTCCTCTTTTTGCAGCTGCCGCCATTGTTTTCGCTCTGCATGTGGGCTGTGAATGGGTTGCGTCATCACCTAGGCTTTATCGTTATTATCGTGGGAAGACTAATTCTTATCGTGGGAAGAATTTTTGTAAATGGCTACAAAAATATATCGTAATTTTTGTATATTGCAAATGATAAGGTATTGCCCATCCCTACTGGCGATTACAAAATTCTAGAAATTGTTCTCCTTTTCTCTTCTGCCACAGGATGTGATATCATCGCTGCAGGATCGCCTCTCTCTACGCTACATTGAGCATTTTGCTTTGATGCTGGAGTCCGGTGGACTGGCCCAGAATCAGAGGCTGCATCTGCTCCAGGAAAACCAGCCACTGTCTCATGTGAGTAAATGCCACCCAAAAACCAATGACTGATGCATTACCTTCACTCTAAAGTTCAAAGGGTTTAAAGGCAATCCTTAAATGTGGGGTACAAGTTACACCAGCTACCTATGGTGAGTTGCAGCAAACACTGATTTATAATAGTAATTAAAGACTAGTGATCCATGTTATCCAGCATGATTTGAAAATATTCCAAAGAGCTTGATCTTGTGCTCCAATGGAAGCAAAAACATCTGACCGTCTGTACAAAGGAGTCCAAATACTCAATTACTAATTATTTTATTTGATTATAGTGACATAGATTATATTTTCAGGTAAATTAAATTATTCCAAATCCTGAAACGTTCCTTATTCACTCATTTAAATTGGATTTTGATTCTTAGATTTTCTTTTCAGTGTCGTCTCAGACTGGATGATGGATGCCATGGCATATAAATATACAGTCATAGAACGGAAAACCTAAATTACATGATGTTGAATCAAATTTGCTAGGGCTGCCAGAAGCACATAACCATACTTCCATAAGGAATGGAATGTGACAGTGTAGTCCTGGAATGTTTGTAAGAGCTGTATTTCAAAGGTGAATTCTATAATGAATTCTCGTTTTATTCTGTGTTTTCAGGTAGTTCACAGGACCTACTTCCAAGGAATGAAGTGTCTTTTCCGTATTTGCTTCTTCCCAAAGGATCCTGCTGACTTACTGAGGAGAGACCCCGCTGCATTTGAGTACCTCTACATACAGGTGGATTTAATCATGAGTGAAGAATCGAATGTTCACATCGGTAGTCTAATATTAGTATAACACCTCTTGATCTATTGTTTGCCCCGACTTCCCACAGAGTCGCAATGACGTCATTAAAGAGCGATATGGAATGGATTGGAAGTCCGATGTCACACTTAGGTTGGCAGCCCTTCACATCTACATCACTGTGTCAATTGCGAGACCCAATCAGAAGATTTCTCTAAAGCACGTTGAGTAAGTCTTGCGATTTTTGAAAACATGCATTAATGCCTAACTTTTTTTTATTTTTTATATGATATACAGATGTTATGATTAGGGCTGATGATTGAACACATTATTTTTTACCGTAGCTAATTAATCTAATTAATGCATTTAACACACTTGCCCCACCCCATACAGTTGATTGATGAAGAATATGATGCAGGGCAACAACCCACTGTGTGAGGTATAGCATAGAATGCAGTTAGAATGTCCCTAAAATTCAAGATATGAGGCAGAAATATTTTTACACTGGGCACATTTGGTGTGGTCTTTGTCAGAGCGCGATTGTTCCCACCGGTGCTATGCACGAATACCCTGCAGGTTCCCTCTCGCTCGTATCCGAGGGTAAATCCTCAACACTATCATTCCTTACATGTGTTTTATTGAGCTATATACGGTCATCTTATAAAACGCATGAGAAGGTTACTTTTCTTGCGTACCCGAACGTGAATCGCGGCATAGTTTGAACGCAACCAAACTCTAATTCAGAACCCCGAGTCGAAAATATAAGGACAAAGCAGAACTGTTTTGAACGATCGGGTGAACCAATGATTCAGTGGACCATAAAGAGAACCATTTACTCCTGAATGAATCTGCCGTTTTGAATCGAATGAATAAATGACTCAATAACTCACTCCATTAGACATTTACCGCCGCCTACTGGCAGTTTTAGTTTCTTATTTAGAGTATAATTACATTAAACAAATATTTCATATTAATAAAAACAAACATTAAAGGTATAGTTCACCCCAAAATATTTTTTTCTCACGCTTCTTTTTGTAATGTCTATTTGACGACCTTATCTTTTGGGAGTCATTTCTCAGACAAATTTGATGTGCGATTAATTGCACATTGTGTAATTAATTCGATCAAACATTTGAATCTCTTGACAGCCCTAGTTATGATTTAAGGCTTCGGTGCACTACACATTGTAATTTGAATGAACAGGAGTTAATGCGCATGTCAAAAATGGAGTTATCTGTAGTTGCCATTATGTGTTTTTTATTGCAACATTTTGAACAATGACATTCGAAAGAAACACACATTCGATTTTGTACAAACATGTCTATGGTATGTATGGTACATATATTTTGGGTATAAAATGATATGCTATAGCCTATGGTTATCATCATAGGCTATGGCATATAGTTTTATTACCAAAATAAGCTGTTCTCCACCTGTGGTAGATAACTCTGATTAAACCATCAAAACATACTATAAAGTCTTGTATCTGGTTGCATGTTTTAAACCTGCATCATTTCCTTTAGGAAAGAATGGGGGTTGGAACCTTTCCTTCCTTTGACTCTGTTGCCAACCGTCAAGGAGAAAAACGTCTGCAAGACTCTCTCACAGCTGTTGAAGACATATCAGCATCCTCCACCAGCTGGTAGCAAGGTATGTGTGGTTACTAAGAATATTTAGCTCAAATAAATCTTAAAATAGAGGTTAAATGTGACAAAAGAAACATGCATTTATCTCATCTAATGCAGAATGTTTTGTGTGAATTGTATGCCCTAAAAGCATATCTGATATGTGCAATATTGGAATAGAGATATGCTGTGTGCAATTCTTTTCTCCATACAGATCATTTATAGTCATAGCACACCTTATAGCAGCAAAACATTGCCCTCTGCTGGCTAGGATCTCACCCTTTTGGCACTTGCACAACTCACCAGTTTTATTTTCTCTTTATCCATGCAGGTTTCTCCTCTTCAAGGAAAACTACAGTATATGCGTGTCTTGAATGACCTCCCACCATTTGGAGGCTTCTTGTTTCACACAGTTGGCTTGGTAATATGAATCTGACAAAGCTTCTCAACCAATAATCAAGATGATACATTTACATTTTTACACTGCTTTTATAGTTTTACAAAAATCTTTTAATATCTCATTAGCTTACAAATTTGTCTTTCTCATTAAATTTCTGATTATGTTCTTTTTCTATGGAAAGGACGAGAAGCAGTCAGCCACTACATTGCTGGTTGGGCCGAGACATGGTATCAGTCATGTAATTGACCTGAAGAACAACCTAACAACTGTCTTAGCAGAGTTCAGCCGTGTGGCCAAAGTCCAGCTCTTTAGAGAGCATCATGGGGTGGCACGTGTTGAAGTTGTTATTCTGGAAGCAAAGGTGTGACAAAAAGCAGAAAATAAAAAAAGCAAAATGAATTTGTGTGTGTGTGTGTGTGTGTGTGTGTGTGTGTGTGTGTGTGTGTGTGTGTGTGTGTGTGTGTGTGTGTGTGTGTGTGTGTGTGTGTGTGTGTGTGTGTGTGTGTGTGTGTGTGTGTGTGCGTGTGTGCGTGTGTGTGAGAGAGAGAGAGAGAGAGACAGCATTGCAATATATAACATTCTAAAATGTAACGCTATACTAATATCTGTTTCTGTACTAACTATTGTAGCCCTTGGTCTTGTTAATGGAGTGGCCAGATGCATCAAACTTTGCCTGTTTGATCTCTGGCTATTACAAGCTATTTGTGGACCCTAAAAGGACAATCTACTGCAGGATACCTGGTCAGCCTTATATGATCAAGGCAGGTATGTTAGAAATGTTATTGTTGCAATTTCTTTAAAATACAAGTCATTGCATATAATTTTCTGACAGTGCATTTGCTTTGCTTTTCATCTTTCAATGAAGTTTTCGATGATGTTTAAGTGGACGTTTTTGATGATGTATAGGTGGACGTTTTTGATGATGTATAGGTGGACGTTTTTGATGATGTATAGGTGGACGTTTTTGATGATGGATAGGTGGACGTTTTTGATGATGTATAGGTGGATGTTTTTGATGATGTATAGGTGGACGTTTTTGATGATGGATAGGTGGATGTTTTTGATGATGTATAGGTGGACGTTTTTGATGATGTATAGGTGGACGTTTTTGATGATGGATAGTTGGACGTTTTTGATGATGTATAGGTGGATGTTTTGATGATGTATAGGTGGATGTTTTGATGATGTATAGGTGGACGTTTTTGATGATGTATAGGTGGATGTTTTTGATGATGTATAGGTGGATGTTTTTGATGATGTATAGGTGGATGTTTTTGATGATGTATAGGTGGATGTTTTTGATGATGTATAGGTGGACGTTTTTGATGATGGATAGGTGGACGTTTTTGATGATGTATAGGTGGATGTTTTTGATGATGTATAGGTGGACGTTTTTTGATTATGTATAGGTGGACGTTTTTGATTATGTATAGGTGGAGCGTTTTTGATGATGGATAGGTGGATGTTTTGATGATGTATAGGTGGATGTTTTGATGATGATAGGTGGACGTTTTTGATGATGTATTAGGTAGATGTTTTTGATGATGCATAGGTGGACGTTTTTGATGATGTATAGGTTGACATTTTTGATGATGTATAGGTGGACGCGTTTTTGATGCTGGATAGGTGGTGGCTTTTTTTGATTATGTATAGGTGGATGTTTTTGATTATGTATAGGTGGACGTTTTTTGATGATGTATTGGTAGATGTTTTTGATGATGTATAGGTGGACGTTTTTTGATGATGGATAGGTGGATGTTTTTGATGATGTATAGGTGGACGTTTTTGATGATGTATAGGTGGATGTTTTGATGATGTATAGGTGGGCGTTTTTGATGATGTATAGGTGGACGTTTTTGATGATGTATAGGTGGATGTTTTTGATGATGTATAGGTGGATGTTTTTGATGATGTATAGGTGGACGTTTTTGATGATGTATAGGTGGATGTTTTTGATGATGTATAGGTGGATGTTTTTGATGAAGAAGAATAGGTGGACGTTTTTGATGATGTATAGGTGGATGTTTTTGATGCTGGATAGGTGGTCGTTTTGATGATGTAAAGGTGGAGGTTTTTGATGCTGTATAGGTGGGCGTTTTTGATGCTGGATAGGTGGATGTTTTGATGATGTATAGGTGGATGTTTTTAGCTGGATAGGTGGTCGTTTTTGATGATGTATAGGTGGACGTTTTTTGATGCTGGATAGGTGATCGTTTTTGATGATGTTTTGATGATGTATAGGTGGATGTTTTTGATGATGTATAGGTGGATGTTTTTGATGAAGAATAGGTGGACGTTTTTGATGATGTATAGGTGGATGTTTTTGATGATGTATAGGTGGATGTTTTGATGATATATAGGTGGGCGTTTTTGATGATGTATAGGTTGACATTTTGATGATGTATAGTTTGATGTTTTGATGATGGATAGGTGGACGTTTTTGATGATGGATAGGTGGTCGTTTTTGATGATGTATAGGTTGACGTTTTTGATGATGTATAGGTGGACGTTTTTTGATGCTGGATAGGTGGTCGTTTTTTGATGATGTTTTGATGATGTATAGGTGGTCGTTTTTTGATGCTGGATAGGTGGTCGTTTTTGATGATGTTTTGATGATGTATAGGTGGACGTTTTTGATGCTGGATAGGTGGACGTTTTTTGATGCTGGATAGGTGGTCGTTTTTGATGATGTATAGGTGGACGTTTTTTGATGCTGGATAGGTGATGTTTTTGATGATGTTTTGATGATGTATAGGTGGACGCGTTTTTGATGATGTATTGGTGGTCGTTATGATGATGTTTTGATGATGAATTGGTGGGCGTTTTTGATGATGTATAGGTGGGCGTTTTTGATGATGTATAGGTGGACGCGTTTTTGATGATGGATATTGGTTTTTGATGATGGATATGTGGATGTTTTGATGATGGATATGTGGAAGTTTTTGATGATGGATAGGTGGATGTTTTTGATGATGGATAGGTGGATGTTTTGATGATGGATAGGTTGGATGTTTTGATTGATGTATATGTGGATGTTTTTGATGATGGATAGGTGGACATTTTTGATTATGTATAGGTGGTCGTTTTGATGATGGATAGGTTGGATGTTTTTGATTATGTATAGGTGGATGTTTTTGATGATGGATATGTGGATGTTTTTGATGATGGATAGGTGGTCGCTTTTTGCCATGATGTATAGGTTGACGCTTTTTGATGATGGATATATTTCAAATATAAATCTTTGATGATAAACTAAATTAGATCAGTAATTTGATGATGGATATGTGGTTAAAACCCACATTGTTACTGATGATAGTTTTGATGAATATAGGTTCTGTTGCATTATTTTTGATGATGTATAAGCTGCTTTGAAACAATCTGCTTTGTTAAAAGTGCTATATAAATGATGATGACTTGGTGGTCGCTTTTGATGATGGATAGGTGGACGCGTTTTTGATGATGGATAGGTGGTCGTTTTGATGATGTTTTCGATGATGTATTGGTGGACGCGTTTTTGATGATGGATAGGTGGACGCGTTTTTGATGATGTATTGGTGATGCGTTTATGATGATGGATAGTTGGATGTTTTTGATGATGGACAGGTGGGCGATATTTGATGATGGATTGGTGGGCGTTTTTGATGATGGATAGGTGGACGCGTTTTTGATGATGTATAGGTGGACGCGTTTTTGATGATGGATAGGTGGGCGTTTTTGATGATGGATAGGTGGAGCGTTTTTGATGATGGATAGGTGGGCGTTTTTGATGATGGATAGGTGGTCGTTTTTGATTGATGTATAGGTGGTCGCGTTTTTGATGATGGATAGGTGGACGTTTTTGATGATGGATAGGTGGCGTTTTTGATGATGTTTATGATGATGGATAGGTGGGCGTTTTTGATGATGGATAGGTGGGCGTTTTTGATGGATAGGTGGGCGTTTTTGATGATGGATTGGTGGGCGTTTTTGATGATGGATAGGTGGACGTTTTTGATGATGGATAGGTGGACGTTTTTGATGATGTATAGGTGGTCGTTTTTGATGATGGATAGGTGGACGTTTTTGATGATGGATAGGTGGACGTTTTTGATGATGGATAGGTGGACGTTTTTGATTATGTATAGGTGGACGTTTTTGATGATGGATAGGTGAGGTACTCCAAGGTTTATTTTTCTCCATTAGGTGTCCTGATGGGTTTTTGGTTTCCTTGCCACTGTCGCTCTGGATAGTTGGGGAAAAAATATTTTTCAAATATATTTCAAAATAAATCTAATTATTAAACTAAATTAGATCAGTAATTTGGTCTATATGGTTAAAGCCCACATTGTTACTGTATGATAGTCGAAATATATTCTGTTGCATTATTTTTCTGTTTAACACTGAAGCTGCTTTGAAACAATCTGCTTTGTTAAAAGTGCTATATAAATAAAGTTGACTTGACTTGACTTGAACGTTTTTGATGCTGGATAGGTGGACGTTTTTGATGATGTTTTGATGATGGATAGGTGAACGTTTTTGATGATGTTTGATGCTGGATAGGTGGACGTTTTTGATGATGTTTTGATGATGGATAGGTGAGCGTTTTTGATGATGTTTTGATGATGTTTTTGATGATGATGGATAGGTGAACGTTTTTGATGATGTTTGATGATGGATAGGTGGACGTTTTTGATGATGTTTTTGATGATGTTTTTGATGATGGATAGGTGAACGTTTTTGATGATGTTTTCGATGATGTATTGGTGGACGTTTTTTGATGATGGATAGGTTTTTGATGATGATATAGGTGAGGATAGGTGGGCGTTTTTGATGATGTTTTTGATGATGGATAGGTGGTCGTTTTTGATGATGTTTTCGATGATGTATTGGTGGATGTTTTTGATGACGTTTTTGATGCTGGATAGGTGGACGTTTTTGATGACATGGATAGTTGGATGTTTTTGATGATGTATAGGTGGACGTTTTTGATGATGTATAGGTGGACGTTTTTGATGATGGATAGGTGGATGTTTTTGATGATGTATAGGTGGACGTTTTTTGATGATGTATAGGTTGACATTTTTGATGATGTATAGTTTGATGTTTTTGATGATGGATAGGTGGACGTTTTTGATGATGGATAGGTGGACGTTTTTGATGATGGATAGGTGGTCGTTTTTGATGATGTTTTGATGATGTATAGGTTGACGTTTTTGATGATGTATAGGTGGACGTTTTTTGATGCTGGATAGGTGGTCGTTTTTGATGATGTTTTGATGATGTATAGGTTGATGTTTTTGATGATGTATAGGTGGACGTTTTTGATGATGTTTTTGATGATGATGTATAGGTGGGCGTTTTTGATGATGTTTTGATGATGTATAGGTGGTCGTTTTTGATGATGTATAGGTTGACGTTTTTGATGATGTATAGGTGGACGTTTTTGATGCTGGATAGGTGGACGTTTTTGATGATGTATAGGTGGACGTTTTTTTGATGCTGGATAGGTGGTCGTTTTTGATGATGGATAGGTGGATGTTTTTGATGATGTTTTGATGATGTATAGGTTGACGTTTTTGATGATGGATATGTGGATGTTTTTGATGATGGATAGGTGGTCGTTTTTGATGATGTTTTGATGATGTATAGGTTGACGTTTTTGATGATGTATAAGTGGACGTTTTTTGATGATGTATAGGTGAACGTTTTTGATGATGTATTGGTGGTCGTTTATGATGATGTTTTCGATGATGAATTGGTGGACGTTTTTGATGCTGGATAGGTGGACGTTTTTGATGATGTATAGGTGGACGTTTTTGATGATGGATAGGTGGACGTTTTTGATGATGGATAGGTGGTCGTTTTTGATGATGTATAGGTGGAGTTTTTGATGATGATAGGTTAGCGTTTTTGATGATGTATAGGTGACGTTTTTTTGATGATGTATAGGTTGACGTTTTTGATGATGGATAGGTGGACGTTTTTGATGATGGATAGGTGGAGCGAATGATGATGTTTGATGATGTAGGTGATCTGGATGGAGTGTTTTTGATGATGTTTTGATGATGCATGATTGATGCTGATGATGGATATGTGGGGTTTTTTTGATGATGTTATTGATGATTTTGATGATGTATGGTATTCGTTTTTGATGAATACGATGATGGATGATTTGATGTTTTGATATGAATTGCGTATCGCTTTGAAATGATGAATGAGATTGATATTTTGATGGATAGGTGGACGTTTTTGATGATGTTTTTGATGATGTTTTTGATGATGGATAGGTGAACGTTTTTGATGATGTTTGATGCTGGATAGGTGGACGTTTTTGATGATGTTTTGATGATGGATAGGTGAACGCGTTTTTGATGATGTTTTGATGATGGATAGGTGACGCGTTTTTGATGATGTTTGATGCTGGATAGGTGGACGTTTTTGATGATGTTTTTGATGATGGATAGGTGAACGTTTTTGATGATGTTTTTGATGATGGATAGGTGAACGTTTTTGATGATGTTTTTGATGATGGATAGGTGAATGTTTTTGATGATGTTTTTGATGATGGATAGGTGAATGTTTTTGATGATGTATAGGTGGATGTTTTTGATGATGTATAGGTGGATGTTTTTGATGATGTATTGGTGGACGTTTTTTGATGATGTATAGGTGGATGTTTTTGATGATGTATAGGTGGACGTTTTTGATGATGTATAGGTGGATGTTTTTGATGATGTATAGGTGGACGTTTTGATGATGATAGGTGGATGTTTTGATGATGTATAGGTGGATGTTTTGATGATGTATAGGTGGATGTTTTTGATGATGTATAGGTGGATGTTTTTGATGATGTATAGGTGGATGTTTTTGATGATGTATAGGTGGATGTTTTTGATGCTGGATAGGTGGTCGTTTTTGATGATGTATAGGTGGACGTTTTTGATGATGTATAGGTGGACGTTTTTGATGATGTATAGGTGGATGTTTTTGATGATGTATAGGTGGATGTTTTTGATGATGTATAGGTGGACGTTTTTTGATGATGTATAGGTGGATGTTTTTGATGATGGATAGGTGGACGTTTTTGATGATGTATAGGTGGATGTTTTTGATGATGGATAGGTGGACGTTTTTGATGATGTATAAGTGGACGTTTTTGATGATGTATAGGTGGATGTTTTTGATGATGTATAGGTGGATGTTTTTGATGATGTATAGGTGGACGTTTTTTGATGATGTATAGGTGGATGTTTTTGATGATGTATAGTTTGATGTTTTTGATGATGGATAGGTGGACGTTTTTGATGATGGATAGGTGGACGTTTTTGATGCTGGATAGGTGGACGCTTTGATGATGGATAGGTGGTCGCTTTTGATGATGTAGGTGGGCGTTTTTGATGCTGGATAGGTGGTCATTTGATGATGTGTGTTTTGATTGATGTATGTATAGGTGGACGTTTTTTGATGCTGGATAGGTGGACGTTTTTTGATGCTGGATAGGTGGTCGTTTTTGATGATGTATAGGTGGACGTTTTTTGATGCTGGATAGGTGATCGTTTTTGATGATGTTTTGATGATGTATAGGTTGACGTTTTTGATGATGTATAGGTGGACGTTTTTTGATGATGTATTGGTGGTCGTTTATGATGATGTTTTCGATGATGATATTGGTGGTCGTTTTGATGATGTATAGGTTGACGTTTTTGATGATGTATAGGTGGACGTTTTTTGATGCTGGATAGGTGGACGTTTTTGATGATGTATAGGTTGACGTTTTTGATGATGTATAGGTGGACGTTTTTTTGATGCTGGATAGGTGGACGTTTTTGATGATGGATATGTGGATGTTTTTGATTATGTTTTTATGATGTATAGGTTGACGTTTTTGATGATGGATATGTGGATGTTTTGATGATGGATAGGTGGTCGTTTTTGATGATGTTTTGATGATGTATAGGTTGACGTTTTTGATGATGTATAGGTGGACGTTTTTGATGATGTATAGGTGAACGCTTTTGATGATGTATTGGTGGTCGCTATGATGATGTTTTCGATGATGATGTGGTGGTGTATAGGTGGACGTTTTTGATGATGTATAGGTGGACGTTTTTGATGATGTATTGGTATCGGATGATGTATAGGTGGCGTTTTTGATGCTGGATAGGTAGCGTTTTTGATGATGTATTAGGTGGTAGTTTTTGATGATGGATAGGTGGATCGTTTTTGATGATGTATAGGTGGACGCGTTTTTGATGCTGGATAGGTGGACGCTTTGGGATGATGATAGGTGGTTTTTGATGATGATAGGTGGTTTTTGATGATGTTTTTGTTGGTAGGTTGACGTTTTTGATGGATGTGGTAGATGATGTTTATAGGTGTTTTGGTGATGTATAGGTGGATATTTTTTGATGGGCGATGTATATGTTTGATAGATGATAGGTTTTGATGATGGATAGGTGGATGATGTATATTTATGACGCTTTTTTGATGCTGGATAGGTGGACGTTTTTGATGATGTTTTTGATGACGTTTTTGATGATGTTTGATGCTGGATAGGTGGGCTTTTGATGATGTTTTGATGATGGATAGGTGAACGTTTTTGATGATGTTTTTGATGATGTTTTTGATGATGGATAGGTGAACGTTTTTGATGATGTTTGATGCTGGATAGGTGGACGTTTTTGATGATGTTTTTGATGATGGATAGGTGAACGTTTTTGATGATGTTTGATGCTGGATAGGTGGACGTTTTTGATGATGTTTTTGATGATGGATAGGTGAACGTTTTTGATGATGTTTTTGATGATGTTTTTGATGATGGATAGGTGAACGCTTGATGATGTTTGATGATGGATAGGTGGACGCTTTTTGATGATGTATTTTTGATGATGTTTGATGCTGGATAGGTGGACGTTTTTGATGATGTTTTTGATGATGTTTTGATGATGGATAGGTGGACGTTTTTGATGATGTTTTGATGATGGATAGGTGAACGTTTTTGATGATGATGTTTTGATGATGATGGATAGGTGACGCTTTTGATGATGTTTTGATGATGGTAGGTGAACGCTTTGATGATGTTTTTGATGATGTTTTGATGATGGATAGGTGGTTTTGATGATGTATAGGTGGAGCGTTTTTGATGATGTATAGGTGGATCGTTTTTGATGATGTATTGGTGGTCGTTTTCGATGATGTATTGGTGGATGTTTTTGATGACGGACAGGTGGATGATTTTTGATGACGTTTTTGATGCTGGATAGGTGGATGATATTTGATGATGTTTTTGATGATGGATAGGTGGACGTTTTTTGATGAGGTATAAGGTTGACATTTTTGATGATGTATAGTTTGATGTTTTGATGATGGATAGGTGGCGTTTTTGATGATGATAGGTGGAGCGTTTTTGATGATGTATTGGTGGTCGTTTTTGATGATGTATTGGTGATGTATTTTGATGATGTATAGGTGGACGTTTTTGATGCTGGATAGGTGGACGTTTTTGATGATGTATAGGTGGACGTTTTTGATGCTGGATAGGTGGTCGTTTTTGATGATGTTTTGATGATGTATAGGTGGATGTTTTTGATGCTGGATAGGTGGACGTTTTTTGATGCTGGATAGGTGGTCGTTTTTGATGATGTTTTGATGATGTATAGGTGGATGTTTTTGATGATGATAGGTGGTCGTTTTTGATGATGTTTTGATGATGTATAGGTTGACGTTTTTGATGATGTATAAGTGGACGTTTTTTGATGATGTATAGGTGGACGTTTTTGATGATGTATAGGTGGACGTTTTTGATGATGGATAGGTGGACGTTTTTGATGATGTTTTCGATGATGGATAGGCGAACGTTTTTGATGATGTTTGATGCTGGATAGGTGGTCGTTTTTGATGATGTATTAGGTGGTCGTTTTTGATGATGGATAGGTGGATGATTTTTGATGATGTATAGGTTGAGTTTTTGATGATGTATAGGTGGACGCGTTTTTGATGATGTATAGGTTGACGTTTTTGATGATGTATAGGTGGACGTTTTTGATGATGGATAGGTGGACGTTTTTGATGATGTATTAGGTGGGTTTTTGATGATGGATAGGTTGGCGTTTTTGATGATGTATAGGTGGACGTTTTTGATGATGATAGGTGGGCGTTTTTGATGCTGGATAGGTGGACGTTTTTGATGATGGATAGGTGGACTTTTTTGATGATGGATTGGTGGTCGTTTTTGATGATGGATGATGTATAGGTTGGTTTTTGATGATGTATAGCTTGATGCTGGATAGGTGGTCGTTTTTGATGATGTTTTGATGATGTATAGGTTGACGTTTTTGATGATGTATAGGTGGACGTTTTTTGATGCTGTATAGGTGGTCGTTTTTGATGATGGATAGGTGGCGTTTTTGATGATGTATACGTTTTTGATGCTGATAGGTGCGTTTTTGATGATGTTTTGATGATGATAGGTGCGTTTTTGATGATGATGTATAGGTGGCGTTTTTGATGATGTGTTTTGATGATGTATAGGTGACGTTTTTGATGATGTATAGGTGGACGTTTTTGATGCTGGATAGGTGGACGTTTTTGATGATGTATAGGTGGACGTTTTTGATGATGGATAGGTGGATGTTTTTGATGATGGATAGGTGGCGTTTTGATGATGTTTTTGATGATGGTGACGTTTTTGATGATGTATAGGTGGACGTTTTTTGATGATGTATAGGTGAACGTTTTTGATGATGTATTGGTGGTCGTTTTTGATGATGTTTTGATGATGTATAGGTGGGCGTTTTGATGATGTTTTGATGATGGATTTTTTTTGTTTTGATGATGTATAGGTGGACGCGTTTTTGATGCTGGATAGGTGGTCGTTTTTGATGATGTTTTGATGATGTATAGGTGGACGTTTTTTGATGATGTATAGGTGAACGTTTTTGATGATGTATTGGTCGCTTTTTGATGATGATGTATAGGTTGGCGTTTTTGATGCTGGATAGGTGGTCGTTTTTGATGATGTTTTGATGATGTATAGGTTGACATTTTGATGATGGATAGGTGGACGTTTTTGATGATGTATAGGTGTTTTTGATGATGTATAGGTTGATGTTTTTGATGATGGATAGATGTTTGATGATGTTTGATGATGGATAGGTTGACGTTTGCTGGATAGGTGGATGTTTTTGATGATGGATAGGTGGGCGTTTTTGATGATGGATAGGTGGGCGTTTTTGATGATGGATAGGTGGTCGCTTTTTGATGCTAGATAGGTGGATGTTTTTGATGATGGATAGGTGGACGTTTTTGATGATGTATAAGGTTGACATTTTTGATGATGTATAGTTTGATGTTTTTGATGCTGGATAGGTGGATGTTTTTGATGATGGATAGGTTGATGTTTTTGATGCTGGATAGGTGGATGTTTTTGATGATGGATAGGTGGACGTTTTTGATGATGGATAGGTTGATGTTTTTGATGCTGGATAGGTGGATGTTTTTGATGATGGATAGGTGGACGTTTTTGATGATGGACAGGTGGGCGTTTTTTGATGATGTATAGGTTGACGTTTTTGATGCTGGATAGGTGGACGTTTTTTTGATGATGTATAGGTGAACGTTTTTGATGCTGGATAGGTGGACGTTTTTTTGATGATGGATAGGTGGACGTTTTTGATGATGGATATGTGGACGTTTTTGATGATGTTTTGATGATGTATAGGTGAACGTTTTTGATGATGGATAGGTGGACGTTTTTTGATGATGTATAGTTTGATGTTTTTGATGCTGGATAGGTGGATGTTTTTGATGATGGATAGGTGGACGTTTTTGATGATGGATAGGTGGACGTTTTTGATGATGGATAGGTGGACGTTTTTGATGATGGATAGGTGGACGTTTTTGATGATGGATAGGTGGACGTTTTTGATGATGGATAGGTGGGCGTTTTTTGATGATGTATAGGTTGACGTTTTTGATGCTGGATAGGTTGACGTTTTTTTGATGATGTATAGGTGGACGTTTTTGATGATGGATATGTGGACGTTTTTGATTATGTTTTGATGATGTATAGGTTGACGTTTTTGATGATGGATATGTGGACGTTTTTGATTATGTTTTGATGATGTATAGGTTGACGTTTTTGATGATGGATAGGTGGTCGTTTTTGATGATGTATAAGGTTGACATTTTTGATGATGTATATTTTGATGTTTTTGATGATGGATAGGTGGACGTTTTTGATGATGGATAGGTGGACGTTTTTGATGATGGATAGGTGGACGTTTTTGATGATGTTTTCGATGATGGATAGGTGGACGTTTTTGATGATGTATAGGTGGACGTTTTTGATGATGGATAGGTGGACGTTTTTGATGATGGATAGGTGGACGTTTTTGATGATGGATATGTGGACGTTTTTGATGATGTTTTGATGATGTATAGGTTGACGCTTTAATGCTGGATAGGTGGACGTTTTTTTGATGATGTATAGGTGGACGTTTTTGATGCTGGATAGGTGGACGTTTTTTTGATGATGGATAGGTGGACGTTTTTGATGATGGATATGTGGACGTTTTTGATGATGTATAGGTTGACGTTTTTAATGCTGGATAGGTGGACGTTTTTGATGATGGATAGGTGGACGTTTTTGATGATGGATATGTGGACGTTTTTGATGATGTTTTGATGATGTATAGGTTGACGTTTTTGATGATGGATATGTGGATGTTTTTGATTATGGATAGGTGGTCGTTTTTGATGATGTTTTGATGATGTATAGGTTGACGTTTTTGATGATGGATATGTGGATGTTTTTGATGATTGATATGTGGATGTTTTTGATGATGGATAGGTGGACGTTTTCGATGATGTATAAGTGGACATTTTTTGATGATGGATAGGTGGTCGTTTTTGATGATGTTTTGATGATGTATAGGTTGACGTTTTTGATGATGGATATGTGGATGTTTTTGATGATGGATATGTGGATGTTTTTGATGATGGATATGTGGATGTTTTTGATGATGGATAGGTGGGCGTTTTTGATGATGTATAAGTGGACATTTTTGATGATGTATAGGTGAACGCGTTTTTGATGCTGGATAGGTGGGCGTTTTTGATGATGGATAGGTGGATGTTTTTGATGATGGATAGGTGGTCGTTTTTGATGATGGATAGGTGGTCGTTTTTGATGCTGGATAGGTGGACGTTTTTTTGATGATGGATAGGTGGGCGTTTTTGATGATGTATAAGGTTGACATTTTTGATGATGTATAGGTTGACGTTTTTGATGCTGGATAGGTGGACGTTTTTTTGATGATGTATTGGTGGTCGTTTTTGATGATGGATAGGTGGTCGTTTTTGATGATGGATAGGTTGACGTTTTTGATGATGGATAGGTGGGCGTTTTTGATGATGTTTTTGATGATGGATAGGTGGGCGTTTTTGATTATGGATATGTGGATGTTTTTGATGATGGATAGGTGGACGTTTTTGATGATGTATATGGGCGTTTTTGATGATGGATAGGTTGACGCGTTTTTGATTATGCATAGGTGGTCGTTTTTGATGATGGATAGGTTGACATTTTTGATGATGGATATGTGGATGTTTTGATGATGGATAGGTGGACGTTTTTGATTATGGATATGTGGATGTTTTTGATGATGGATAGGTGGGCGTTTTTGATGATGGATAGGTGGGCGTTTTTGATGATGGATAGGTGGGCGTTTTTGATTATGGATATGTGGATGTTTTTGATGATGGATAGGTGGGCGTTTTTGATGATGGATAGGTGGACGTTTTTGATGATGGATAGGTGGGCGTTTTTGATGATGGATAGGTTGGACGTTTTTGATTATGCATAGGTGGTCGCTTTTGATGATGTATAGGTGGGCGTTTTTGATGATGGATAGGTGGGCGTTTTTGATTATGTATTGGTGGTCGTTTTTGATGATGGATAGGTTGACGTTTTTGATTATGCATAGGTGGTCGTTTTTGATGATGGATAGGTGGGCGTTTTTGATGATGGATATGTGGATGTTTTTGATGATGGATAGGTGGGCGTTTTTGATTATGGATATGTGGATGTTTTGATGATGGATAGGTGGACGTTTCGATGATGTATAAGTGGGTTTTTGATGATGGATAGGTGGGCGTTTTTGATGATGGATAGGTGGGCGTTTTTGATGATGGATAGGTGGGCGTTTTTGATGATGTATGGGTGAACGCGTTTTTGATGATGTTTTTGATGATGGATAGGTGAACGCGTTTTTGATGATGTTTGATGATGAATTGGTGGGCGTTTTTGATGCTGGATAGGTGGACGTTTTTTGATGATGGATAGGTGAACGTTTTTGATGATGTATGATGCTGGATAGGTGGTCGTTTTTGATGATGTTTTGATGATGTATTGGTGGGCGTTTTTGATGCTGGATAGGTGGTTGTTTTTGATGATGTTTTGATGATGTATAGGTGGACGCGTTTTTGATGATGTATAGTTGGATGTTTTTGATGACGGACAGGTGGGCGATTTTTGATGACGTTTTGATGCTGGATAGGTGGGCGATTTTTGATGATGTTTTTGATGCTGGATAGGTGGACATTTTTGATGATGGATAGGTGGTAGTTTTTGATGATGTTTTGATGATGTATAGGTGACGCTTTTGATGATGGATAGGTGGATGTTTTTGATGATGGATATGTGGATGTTTTTGATGATGGATAGGTGGACGCGTTTTTGATGATGTATAAGTGGACATTTTTGATGATGTATAGGTGAACGCTTTTTGATGCTGGATAGGTGGACGCGTTTTTGATGATGGATAGGTGGATGTTTTGATGATGGATAGGTGGACGTTTTTGATGATGGATAGGTGGTCGTTTTTGATGCTGGATAGGTGGATGTTTTTGATGATGGATAGGTGACGGCGTTTTTTTGATGATGTATAGGTGATGTTTTGATGATGTATAGGTGGATGTTTTGATGCTGGATAGGTGGACGCGTTTTTGATGATGTATTGGTAGTTTTTGATGATGTATAGGTGGCGTTTTGATGATGGATGATGATGGATAGCGTTTTTGATGATGGATAGGTGGACGTTTTTGATGATGTTTTGATGATGATAGGTGGACGTTTTTTTGATGTATATATGGACGTTTTTTTGATGGATAGGTGGGCGTTTTTGATGATGTATAGGTGGACGCGTTTTTGATGATGGATAGGTGGACGCGTTTTTGATTATGCATAGGTGGTCGCGTTTTTGATGATGGATAGGTGGCGTTTTTGATGATGGATAGGTGGATGTTTTGATGATGGATAGGTGGGCGTTTTTGATGATGTATAGGTGACGCGTTTTTGATGATGCATAGGTGGTCGCGTTTTTGATGATGGATAGGTTGACATTTTTGATGATGCATAGGTGATCGTTTTTGATGATGGATAGGTTGACGTTTTTGATGATGGATAGGTGGATGTTTTTGATGATGTATAGGTGGGCGTTTTTGATGATGGATATGTGGATGTTTTTGATGATGGATAGGTGGACGTTTTTGATGATGGATAGGTGGACGTTTTTGATGATGGATAGGTGGGCGTTTTTGATGATGGATAGGTGGATGTTTTTGATGATGGATAGGTGGCGTTTTTGATGATGTATAGGTGGCGTTTTTGATGATGGATAGGTGGGCGTTTTTGATGATGATAGGTTGGGCGTTTTTGATTATGCATAGGTGGATGTTTTGATGATGTATAGGTGGCGTTTTTGATGATGGATAGGTGGGCGTTTTTGATGATGTATTGGTGGTCGTTTTTGATGATGGATAGGTTGAGCGTTTTTGATTATGCATAGGTGGTCGTTTTTGATGATGTATAGGTGGGCGTTTTTGATGATGGATATGTGGATGTTTTTGATGATGGATAGGTGGGCGTTTTTGATTATGGATAGGTGGATGTTTTTGATGATGGATAGGTGGGCGTTTTTGATGATGTATAAGTGGACGTTTTTGATGATGGATAGGTGGGCGTTTTTGATGATGGATAGGTGAACGTTTTTGATGATGGATAGGTGGACGTTTTTGATGATGTTTTTGATGATGGATAGGTGAACGTTTTTGATGATGTTTTCGATGATGTATTGGTGGACGTTTTTGATGCTGGATAGGTGGACGCGTTTTTGATGATGGATAGGTGAACGTTTTTAATGATGTATGATGCTGGATAGGTGATCGTTTTTGATGATGTTTTCGATGATGTATTGGTGGACGTTTTTGATGATGGATAGGTGGTCGTTTTTGATGATGTTTTTGATGATGTATAGGTGGGCGTTTTTGGATGATAGATAGTTGGATGTTTTTGATGACGGACAGGTGGATGATTTTTGATGACGTTTTTGATGCTGGATAGGTGGATGATATTTGATGATGTTTTTGATGATGGATAGGTGGACGTTTTTTGATGATGTTTTGATGCTGGATAGGTGGACGCGTTTTGATGCTGGATAGGTGGTCGTTTTTGATGATGTATAGGTGGACGCTTCTGATGCTGGATAGGTGATCGTTTTGATGATGTTTTGATGATGTATAGGTTGCGTTTTTGATGATGTATAAGGTGGGCGTTTTTGATGATGTATAGGTGGGCCGTTTTTGATGATGTGTGGTGGTACGTTTATGATGATGTTTCGATGATGAATTGGTGGGCGTTTTTGATGATGATGGTAGGCGTTTTTGATGATGTATAGGTGGTAGTTTTGATGATGTATAGGTTAGCGTTTGATGATGGATAGCGTTTTTGATGATGTATAGGTAGGCGTTTTTGATGATGATAGGTGGGCGTTTTTTTTTATTAGATTGGACATGGATGATGTTTTTGGTGCTATTAGATTTTTAATGGAGCAATTAGATGTTTTATTGTATTATAGAGTAGTAGTTTTTACATTTGGCCAAGTGAATATATAGTGGGCGTTTTGATGTATGGATGGTGGAGCGTTTGATGATAGGCGTTTTTGATGATGCTTATAGGTGGGCGTTTTGAGCGTTTCTGCTTTGGGCGTTTTTGATGCTGGATAGGTGGACGCGTTTTTGATGATGTTTTGATGATGTTTTTGGTGATGGATAGGTGGTCTTTTTGATGATGTTTTGATGATGTATAGGTTGACGCGTTTTTGATGATGGATAGGTGGACGTTTTTGATGATGTTTCAAAGATGAATTGGTGGACGTTTTTGATGATGTATAGGTGGGCGTTTTCATGCTGGATAGGTGGGCGTTTTTGATGATGGATAGGTGGACGTTTTTGATGATAGATAGGTGGGCGTTTTTGATGATGGATAGGTGGTCGCTTTTGATGATGTTTTGATGATGTATAGGTTGGACGTTTTTGATGATGTGATGAAGGTGGACGCGTTTTTGATGCTGGATAGGTGAACGTTTTTGATGATGTTTTCGTTGATGAATAGGTTGGCTTTTTGATGATGTGTATTGGTGACGTTTTTGATGATGGATAGGTGGTCGCTTTTGATGATGTTTTGATGATGTATAGGTGAACGTTTTTGATGATGTATTGGTGGTCGTTTATGATGATGTTTTCGATGATGAATTGGTGGACGTTTTTGATGATGTATAGGTGGACGCTTTGATGCTGGATAGGTGGACGCTTTTTGATGATGTTTTGATGATGTATAGGTGGGCGTTTTTGATGTTGTATAGGTGGTCGTTTTTGATGATTAAACTAAATTAGATCAGTAATTTGGTCTATATGGTTAAAGCCCACATTGTTACTGTATGATAGTCGAAATATATTCTGTTGCATTATTTTTCTGTTTAACACTGAAGCTGCTTTGAAACAATCTGCTTTGATGCTATATAAATAGTTGACTTGACTTGACGTTTTTGATGCTGGATAGGTGACGCGTTTTTGATGATGTTTTGATGATGGATAGGTGAACGCGTTTTTAATGATGTTTGATGCTGGATAGGTGAACGCTTAATGATGTATGATGCTGGATAGGTGGTCGTTTTTGATGATGTTTTCGATGATGTTTTGATGATATTTGATGATGTTTTGATGATGTTTAGGTGATGGTTTTTGATGTGATTTTGATGATGATGTTTGTGTATAGGTGGTCGTTTTTGATGATGTATAGGTGGACGTTTTTGATAATGGATAGGTGGTCGTTTTTGATGATGTTTTCGATGATGTATAGGTGACGCTTTTTGATGACAGATAGTTGGATGTTTTGATGATGTATAGGTGGACATTTTTGATGGCGTTTTTGATGATGTATAGGTGGGCGTTTTTGATGGCGTTTTTGATGATGTATAGGTGGTCGTTTTTGATGATGTAGGTGGTCGCTTTTGATGATGTATAGGTGGAGCGTTTTTGATGCTGGATAGGTGAGCGCTTTTGATGATGTATAGGTGGGCGTTTTTGATGCTGGATAGGTGGTCGCTTTGATGATGTTTTGATGGTGGTTTATGATGATGTTTTGATGATGTATAGGTTGATGTTTTGATGCTGGATAGGTGGAGCGTTTTTGATGATGGATAGGTGGACGTTTTTGATGATGTATAAGGTTGACATTTTGATGATGTATAGGTGATGTTTTTGATGATGGATAGGTGGACGTTTTTTGATGATGTATAGGTTGACATTTTTGATGATGTATAGTTTGATGTTTTTGATGATGGATAGGTGGACGTTTTTGATGATGGATAGGTTGATGTTTTGATGCTGGATAGGTGGATGTTTTTGATGCTGGATAGGTGGATGTTTTTGATGATGTTTTGATGATGTATAGGTTGGGCGTTTTTGATGCTGGATAGGTGGTCGTTTTTGATGATGTTTTGATGATGTATAGGTGGACGTTTTTTGATGATGGATAGGTGGTGACGTTTTTGATGATGTATAGGTGGACGTTTTTGATGATGTTTTGATGATGTATAGGTGGACGTTTTTGATGATGTATAGGTGGACGTTTTTTGATGCTGGATAGGTGGACGTTTTTGATGCTGGATAGGTGGTCGTTTTTTGATGCTGGATAGGTGGACGTTTTTGATGCTGGATAGGTGGATGTTTTTGATGATGGATAGGTTGATGTTTTGATGATGGATAGGTGGACGTTTTTTGATGATGTATAGGTTGACATTTTTGATGATGTATAGTTTGATGTTTTGTGGATAGGTGGACGTTTTTGATGATGTTTGATGATGTATAGTTTGATGTTTTTGATGATGGATAGGTGGACGTTTTTGATGATGTTTTGATGATGTATAGGTTGACGTTTTTGATGCTGGATAGGTGGACGTTTTTTGATGCTGGATAGGTGGCGTTTTTGATGATGGATGATTTTTGATGATGTATAGGTGGAGCGTTTTTGATGATGTATAGGTGACGTTTTTGATGATGTATTGGTGGTCGCTTTTGATGATGTTTTGATGCTGTATAGGTGGTCGTTTTTGATGATGTATAGGTGGACGTTTTTGATGATGTTTTGATGATGTATAGGTTGACGTTTTTGATGCTGGATAGGTGGTCGTTTTTGATGATGTATAGGTGGACGTTTTTTGATGCTGGATAGGTGGTCGTTTTTGATGATGTATAGGTGGACGTTTTTGATGATGGATATGTGGGCGTTTTTGATGCTGGATAGGTGGACGCGTTTTTGATGCTGGATAGGTGACGCGTTTTTGATGCTGGATAGGTTGATGTTTTTCGATGATGAATTGGTGGATGTTTTTGATGATGGATAGGTGGACGTTTTTTGATGATGTATAGGTTGACATTTTTGATGATGTATAGTTTGATGTTTTGATGATGATAGTTTGATGATGTATAGTTTGATGTTTTGATGATGGATAGGTGGTCGTTTTTGATGATGTTTTGATGATGTATAGGTGGACGTTTTTTGATGCTGGATAGGTGGACGTTTTTTGATGCTGGATAGGTGGACGTTTTTGATGCTGGATAGGTGGATGTTTTTGATGATGGATAGTGATGATGTTTTGATGATGGATAGGTGGACGTTTTTGATGATGTATAGGTGGATGTTTTTGATGATGGATAGGTGATCGTTTTTGATGATGTAGGTGGAGTTTTGATGATGTATAGGTTGGCGTTTTTGATGATGGATAGGTTGACGTTTTTGATGATGTATTGATGTTTTTGATGATGTATAGGTTGACGTTTTTGATGATGGATAGGTGGACGTTTTTGATGATGGATAGGTGGACGTTTTTGATGATGTATAGGTGGTCGTTTTTGATGATGTTTTGATGATGTATAGGTTGACGTTTTTGATGATGTATAGGTGGACGTTTTGATGCTGGATAGGTGGATGCTTTTGATGATGTATAGGTGGATTTTTGATGTGGATAGGTGGTCGTTTTTGATGATGTTTTGATGATGTATAGGTTGACATTTTGATGATGTATAGTTTGATGTTTTTGATGATGGATAGTGGATGTTTTTGATGCTGGATAGGTGGACGTTTTTGATGCTGGATAGGTGGTCGTTTTGATGATGTTTTGATGATGTATAGGTGGACGCGTTTTTGATGCTGGATAGGTGGGCGTTTTTGATGCTGGATAGGTGGGCGTTTTTGATGCTGGATAGGTGGATGTTTTGATGATGGATAGGTTGATGTTTTTGATGCTGGATAGTTTGATGTTTTTGATGATGGATAGGTGGAAGTTTTTGATGATGTTTTGATGATGTATAGTTTGATGTTTTGATGATGGATAGGTGGTCGTTTTTGATGATGTTTTGATGATGTATAGGTGGACGTTTTTTGATGCTGGATAGGTGGACGTTTTTTGATGCTGGATAGGTGGACGTTTTTTGATGCTGGATAGGTGGTCGCGATGATGTTTTGATGATGTATGAGTTGACGTTTTTGATGCTGGATAGGTGGATGATGTTTTGATGATGTATAGGTTGACGTTTTTGATGCTGGATATGTGGATGTTTTTGATGATGTTTTGATGATGTATAGGTTGACGTTTTTGATGATGGATATGTGGATGTTTTTGATGATGGATAGGTGATGTTTTTGATGATGATAGGTGGACGTTTTGATGATGTATAGGTGGACGTTTTTTGATGCTGGATAGGTGGTCGTTTTTGATGATGTTTTGATGATGTATAGGTGGTCGCTTTTTGATGTATAGGTGGCGTTTTTGATGCTGGATAGGTGGTCGTTTTTGATGATGTATAGGTGGACGTTTTTGATGATGTATAGGTGGACGTTTTTGATGCTGGATAGGTGGACGTTTTTGATGATGTTTTGATGATGTATAGGTTGACGTTTTTGATGATGGATATGTGGATGTTTTTGATGCTGGATAGGTGGACGCGTTTTTGATGATGGATAGGTGGACGTTTTTGATGCTGGATAGGTGGTCGTTTTTGATGATGTTTTGATGATGTATAGGTTGACGTTTTTGATGATGTATAGTTTGATGTTTTTGATGATGTATAGTTTGATGTTTTGATGCTGGATAGGTGGACGCGTTTTTGATGCTGGATAGGTGGGACGTTTTTGATGCTGGATAGGTGGACGTTTTTGATGCTGGATAGGTGGATGTTTTTCGATGATGGATAGGTGGATGTTTTTGATGATGGATAGGTGGACGTTTTTGATGATGTTTTGATGATGTATAGTTTGATGTTTTTGATGATGGATAGGTGGTCGTTTTGATGATGTTTTGATGATGTATAGGTGGACGTTTTTTGATGCTGGATAGGTGGACGTTTTTGATGCTGGATAGGTTGGCGTTTTTGATGCTGGATAGGTGGTCGTTTTTTGATGATGTTTGATGATGTATAGGTTGGCGTTTTTGATGCTGGATAGGTGGTCGTTTTTGATGATGTTTTGATGATGTATAGGTGGACGCTTTTTTGATGCTGGATATGTGGATGTTTTGATGATGTTTTGATGATGTATAGGTTGGCGTTTTTGATGCTGGATAGGTGGACGCGTTTTTGATGCTGGATAGGTGGACGCGTTTTTGATGCTGGATAGGTGGTCGCTTTTGATGATGTATAGGTGAACGTTTTTGATGATGTATTGGTGGTCGTTTATGATGATGTTTTGATGATGTATAGGTTGACGTTTTTGATGCTGGATAGGTGGATGTTTTGATGATGTATAGGTGCACGTTTTGATGACGTTTTTGATGATGGATAGGTGGACGTTTTTGATGATGTATAGGTGGTCGCTTTTGATGATGTATAGGTGGACGCGTTTTTGATGCTGGATAGGTGGTCGTTTTTGATGATGTTTTGATGATGTATAGGTGCACGTTTTTGATGACAGATGGTTGGATGTTTTTGATGATGTATAGGTGGACGTTTTCGATGACGTTTTTGATGATGTATAGGTGGACGCGTTTTTGATGACGTTTTTGATGATGGATAGGTGGTCGCTTTTTGATGTATAGGTGGTCGTTTTTGATGATGTTTTGATGATGTATAGGTTGACGTTTTTGATGATGTATAGGTGGACGTTTTTGATGCTGGATAGGTGGTCGTTTTTGATGATGTTTTGATGGTCGTTATGATGATGTTTTGATGATGTATAGGTTGATGTTTTTGATGCTGGATAGGTGGACGTTTTTGATGATGGATAGGTGGTCGTTTTTGATGATGTATAAGGTTGACATTTTGATGATGTATAGTTTGATGTTTTGATGATGGATAGGTGGATGTTTTTGATGATGTATAAGGTTGACATTTTTGATGATGTATAGTTTGATGTTTTGATGATGATAGGTGGGCGTTTTTGATGATGTATAGGTTGACGTTTTTGATGCTGGATAGGTGGACGTTTTTTGATGCTGGATAGGTGGACGTTTTTGATGATGTTTTGATGATGTATAGGTGGACGTTTTTGATGCTGGATAGGTGGTCGTTTTTGATGATGTTTTGATGATGTATAGGTGGACGTTTTTGATGCTGGATAGGTGGTCGTTTTTGATGATGTATAGGTTGACGTTTTTGATGATGGATATGTGGACGTTTTTTGATGCTGGATAGGTGGACGTTTTTGATGCTGGATAGGTGGACGTTTTTGATGCTGGATAGGTGGATGTTTTTGATGATGGATAGGTGGACGTTTTTGATGATGGATAGGTGGACGTTTTTTGATGATGTATAGGTTGACATTTTTGATGATGTATAGTTTGATGTTTTTGATGATGGATAGGTGGACGTTTTTGATGATGTTTTGATGATGTATAGTTTGATGTTTTTGATGATGGATAGGTGGACGTTTTTGATGATGTTTTCGATGATGGATAGGTTGGCGTTTTGATGCTGGATAGGTGGACGTTTTTTGATGATGTTTTGATGATGTATAGGTGGACGTTTTTTGATGCTGGATAGGTGGTCGTTTTTGATGATGTTTTGATGATGTATAGGTGGTCGTTTTTGATGATGTATAGGTGACGTTTTTGATGATGTATTGGTGGTCGCTTATGATGATGTTTTGATGATGTATAGGTTGACGCGTTTTTGATGCTGGATAGGTGGACGTTTTTGATGATGTTTTGATGATGTATAGGTTGACGTTTTTGATGCTGGATAGGTGGTCGTTTTTGATGATGTATAGGTGGACGTTTTTTGATGCTGGATAGGTGGTCGTTTTTGATGATGTATAGGTGGACGTTTTTGATGA
The DNA here is from genome assembly GCA_023029165.1 of Gobiocypris rarus. Lineage (NCBI taxonomy): Eukaryota > Metazoa > Chordata > Actinopteri > Cypriniformes > Gobionidae > Gobiocypris > Gobiocypris rarus. Next base: position 13,671,397 of record CM040932.1, on the reverse strand, counting down.
TGGATATGTGGACGTTTTTTGATGCTGGATAGGTGGACGTTTTTTGATGCTGGATAGGTGAGCTTTTTGATGCTGGATAGGTGGATGTTTTTCGATGATGGATAGGTGGACGTTTTTGATGATGGATAGGTGGACGTTTTTTGATGATGTATAGGTTGACATTTTTGATGATGTATAGTTTGATGTTTTTGATGATGGATAGGTGGACGTTTTTGATGATGTTTGATGATGTATAGTTTGATGTTTTGATGATGGATAGGTGGTCGTTTTTGATGATGTTTTGATGATGTATAGGTGGACGTTTTTTGATGCTGGATAGGTGGACGTTTTTTGATGCTGGATAGGTGGTCGTTTTTTGATGCTGGATAGGTGGACGTTTTTGATGATGTATAGTTTGATGTTTTTGATGATGGATAGGTGGACGTTTTTGATGATGTTTTGATGATGTATAGGTTGACGTTTTTGATGATGGATAGGTGGTCGCTTTTTGATGATGTTTTGATGATGTATGGGTTGACGCGTTTTTGATGCTGGATAGGTTGGCGTTTTTGATGATGTTTTGATGATGTATAGGTGGTCGTTTTTTGATGCTGGATAGGTGGTCGTTTTGATGATGTTTTGATGATGTATAGGTGGGACGTTTTTGATGATGTATAGGTGGAACGTTTTTGATGATGTATTGGTGGTCGCTTATGATGATGTTTTGATGATGTATAGGTGGACGTTTTTTGATGATGGATATTTTGATGATTTTTGATGATGGATAGGTGGACGCTTTTTGATGATGATAGGTATCGCTTTTTGATGATGTATAGGGTGATGTTTTTGATGATGGATAGGTGGACGTTTTGATGATGTATAGGTGGACGTTTTTGATGATGGATAGGTGGATCGCTTGATGATGGATAGGTGGACGTTTTTGATGATGTTTTGATGATGTATAGGTTGACGTTTTTGATGATGGATATGTGGACGTTTTTTGATGCTGGATAGGTGGACGTTTTTGATGATGGATAGGTGGACGTTTTTTGATGCTGGATAGGTGGTCGTTTTTGATGATGTTTTGATGATGTATAGTTTGATGTTTTGATGATGTATAGGTTTGGATGTTTTGATGCTGGATAGGTGGACGTTTTTTGATGCTGGATAGGTGGACGTTTTTGATGCTGGATAGGTGGACGTTTTTGATGCTGATAGGTGGACGTTTTTGATGATGGATAGGTGGATGTTTTGATGATGATAGGTGGAAGTTTTTGATGATGTTTTGATGATGTATAGTTTGATGTTTTGATGATGGATAGGTGGTCGCTTTTTGATGATGTTTGAATGATGGATAGGTGGACGGATGATGTATAGGTTGACGCTTTTTGATGATGGATAGGTGGACGCTTTTTGATGATGTTTTGATGATGTATAGGTTGGACGCTTTTGATGATGGATAGGTGGTCGTTTTTGATGATGTTTTGATGATGTATAGGTGGACGTTTTTGATGATGGATAGGTGGACGCTTGATGATGTATAGGTGGACGCTTTTTGATGATGTATTGGTGGTTTTTGATGATTATGATGATGTTTTGATGATGTATAGGTTGACGCTTTTTGATGATGGATAGGTGGATGCTTTTGATGATGGATAGGTGATGACGCTTGATGATGGATAGGTGGTCGCTTTTTGATGATGGATAGGTGGTCGCTTTTGATGATGTATAGGTGGACGTTTTTGATGCTGGATAGGTGGTCGCTTTTTGATGATGTTTTGATGATGTATAGGTACGTTTTTGATGATGGATAGGTGGATGTTTTGATGACGTATAGGTGGACGTTTTTGATGACGTTTTTGATGATGTATAGGTGGACGTTTTTGATGACGCTTTTGATGATGGATAGGTGACGTTTTGATGATGGATAGGTGGTCGTTTTTGATGATGTATAGGTGGACGTTTTTGATGATGTATAGGTGGACATTTTTTGATGATGTATAGGTTGACGTTTTTTGATGCTGGATAGGTGGTCGTTTTTGATGATGTTTTGATGGTCGCTTATGATGATGTTTTGATGATGTATAGGTTGACGTTTTTGATGCTGGATAGGTGGACGTTTTTGATGATGGATAGGTGGACGTTTTTTGATGATGTATAGGTTGACATTTTTGATGATGTATAGTTTGATGTTTTTGATGATGGATAGGTGGACGTTTTTTGATGATGTATAAGGTTGACATTTTTGATGATGTATAGTTTGATGTTTTTGATGATGGATAGGTGGACGTTTTTGATGATGGATAGGTTGATGTTTTTGATGCTGGATAGGTGGACGTTTTTTGATGCTGGATAGGTGGTCGTTTTTGATGATGTATAGGTTGACGTTTTTGATGATGGATATGTGGACGTTTTTTGATGATGTTTGATGATGGATAGTGGTCGCTTTGATGCTGGATAGGTGACGCTTTGATGATGTATAGGTGGAGGTTTTTGATGATGATAGGTGGACGTTTTTTGATGCTGGATAGGTGGACGTTTTTTGATGCTGGATAGGTGGACGTTTTTGATGCTGGATAGGTTGATGTTTTTTTGATGATGGATAGGTTGATGTTTTGATGATGGATAGGTGGACGTTTTTTGATGATGTATAGGTTGACATTTTTGATGATGTATAGTTTGATGTTTTTGATGATGGATAGGTGGACGTTTTTGATGATGTTTTGATGATGTATAGTTTGATGTTTTTGATGATGGATAGGTGGTCGTTTTTGATGATGTTTTGATGATGTATAGGTTGACGTTTTTGATGCTGGATAGGTGGACGTTTTTGATGATGTTTTGATGATGTATAGGTGGACGTTTTTGATGCTGGATAGGTGGTCGTTTTTGATGATGTTTTGATGATGTATAGGTGGACGTTTTTGATGATGTATAGGTGGACGTTTTTTGATGATGTATTGGTGGTCGTTTATGATGATGTTTTGATGATGTATAGGTTGACGCTTTTGATGCTTTTTTGATGATGTTTTGATGATGTATAGGTTGACGTTTTTGATGCTGGATAGGTGGACGTTTTTTTGATGATGTATAGGTGGACGTTTTTGATGCTGGATAGGTGGTCGTTTTTGATGATGTATAGGTGGACGTTTTTGATGATGGATATGTGGACGTTTTTTGATGCTGGATAGGTGGACGTTTTTTGATGCTGGATAGGTGGACGTTTTTGATGCTGGATAGGTTGATGTTTTTCGATGATGAATTGGTGGATGTTTTTGATGATGGATAGGTGGACGTTTTTTGATGATGTATAGGTTGACATTTTTGATGATGTATAGTTTGATGTTTTTGATGATGGATAGGTGGACGTTTTTGATGATGTTTTGATGATGTATAGGTTGATGTTTTGATGCTGGATAGGTGGTCGTTTTTGATGATGTTTTGATGATGTATAGGTGGACGTTTTTTGATGCTGGATAGGTGGACGTTTTTTGATGCTGGATAGGTGGACGTTTTTTGATGCTGGATAGGTGGACGTTTTTGATGATGGATAGGTTGATGTTTTTGATGATGGATAGGTGGACGTTTTTGATGATGTTTTGATGATGTATAGTTTGATGTTTTTGATGATGGATAGGTGGACGTTTTTGATGATGTTTTCGATGATGGATAGGTTGGACGCTTTTGATGCTGGATAGGTGGACGTTTTTGATGATGTTTTGATGATGTATAGGTGGACGTTTTTGATGCTGGATAGGTGGTCGTTTTTGATGATGTTTTGATGATGTATAGGTGGACGTTTTTGATGATGGATAGGTGGACGTTTTTGATGATGTATTGGTGGTCGTTTATGATGATGTTTGATGATGTATAGGTGACGCTTTTTGATGATGGATAGGTGGGCGTTTTTTTGATGATGTATAGGTTGACATTTTGATGATGTATAGTTTGATGTTTTGATGCTGGATAGGTGGATGTTTTTGATGATGGATGGGTGATGCTTTTTGATGATGGATAGGTGGTCGCTTTTGATGCTGGATAGGTGGTCGTTTTTGATGATGTATAGGTTGACGTTTTTGATGCTGGATATGTGGATGTTTTTGATGATGTTTTGATGATGTATAGGTTGACGTTTTTGATGATGGATATGTGGATGTTTTTGATGATGGATAGGTGGACGTTTTTGATGATGGATAGGTGGACGTTTTTTGATGCTGGATAGGTGGTCGTTTTTGATGATGTTTTGATGATGTATAGGTTGACGTTTTTGATGATGTATAGGTGACGTTTTTGATGATGTATAGTTTGATGTTTTTGATGATGGATAGGTGGACGTTTTTGATGCTGGATAGGTGGGCGTTTTGATGATGTATAGGTGGACGTTTTTGATGCTGGATAGGTGGACGTTTTTTGATGATGGATAGGTGGACGTTTTTGATGATGGATAGGTGGACGTTTTTGATGATGTTTTGATGATGTATAGTTTGATGTTTTTGATGATGGATAGGTGGTCGTTTTTGATGATGTTTTGATGATGTATAGGTGGACGTTTTTTGATGCTGGATAGGTGGACGTTTTTTGATGCTGGATAGGTGGACGTTTTTTGATGCTGGATAGGTGGTCGTTTTTGATGATGTTTTGATGATGTATAGGTGGACGTTTTTTGATGCTGGATAGGTGGTCGTTTTTGATGATGTTTTGATGATGTATAGGTGGATTTTTGATGTGGATGTTTTTGATGATGTTTTGATGATGTATAGGTTGACGTTTTTGATGATGGATAGGTGGACGTTTTTGATGCTGGATAGGTGGACGTTTTTGATGCTGGATAGGTGGTCGTTTTTGATGATGTTTTGATGATGTATAGGTGGACGTTTTTGATGATGTATAGGTGGACGTTTTTTGATGATGTATTGGTGGTCGTTTATGATGATGTTTTGATGATGTATAGGTTGACGCTTTTTGATGCTGGATAGGTGGATGTTTTTGATGATGTATAGGTGCGCTTTTGATGATGTTTTTGATGATGGATAGGTGACGTTTTTGATGATGTATAGGTGGACGTTTTTGATGATGTATAGGTGGACGTTTTTGATGCTGTGGTTTTGATGATGTTTTCGATGATGTATTGGTGCACGTTTTTGATGACAGATGGTTGGATGTTTTTGATGATGTATAGGTGGACATTTTTGATCGTTTTTGATGATGTATAGGTGGACGTTTTGATGGCGTTTTTGATGATGGATAGGTGGTCGCTTTGATGATGTATAGGTGGTCGTTTTTGATGATGTATAGGTGGACGTTTTTTGATGCTGGATAGGTGACGTTTTTGATGATGTATAGGTGGACGTTTTTTGATGCTGGATAGGTGGTCGTTTTTGATGATGTTTTGATGATGTTTATGATGATGTTTTGATGATGTATAGGTTGATGTTTTTGATGCTGGATAGGTGGACGTTTTTGATGATGGATAGGTGGACGTTTTTGATGATGTATAAGGTTGACATTTTTGATGATGTATAGTTTGATGTTTTTGATGATGGATAGGTGGATTTTTTGATGATGTATAAGGTTGACATTTTGATGATGTATAGTTTGATGTTTTGATGATGGATAGGTGGACGTTTTTTGATGATGGATAGGTTGATGTTTTTGATGCTGGATAGGTGGACGTTTTTGATGCTGGATATGTGGATGTTTTTGATGATGTTTTGATGATGTATAGGTTGACGTTTTTGATGATGGATATGTGGACGTTTTTGATGATGTTTTGATGATGTATAGGTGGACGTTTTTTGATGCTGGATAGGTGGACGTTTTTTGATGATGTATAGGTGGACGTTTTTTGATGCTGGATAGGTGGACGTTTTTTGATGCTGGATAGGTGGACGTTTTTGATGCTGGATAGGTGGACGTTTTTTGATGCTGGATAGGTGGAGCGTTTTTGATGGATAGGTGGTAGTGATGTTTGATGATGTATAGGTTAGCGTTTTTGATGATGTGGAGTGATTTTTTTGATGATGTATAGGTGAGCGTTTTTGATGCTGGATAGGTGGTCGTTTTGATGATGTTTTGATGATGTATAGGTTGAGCGTTTTTGATGATGATATGATGGGCGTTTTTGATGCTGGATAGGTGGGCGTTTTTGATGCTGGATAGGTGGTCGTTTTTGATGATGTTTTGATGATGTATAGGTGGACGTTTTTGATGCTGGATAGGTGGACGTTTTTGATGATGTTTTGATGATGTATAGGTGGACGTTTTTGATGATGTATAGGTGGACGTTTTTGATGCTGGATAGGTGGTCGTTTTTGATGATGTATAGGTGGGCGTTTTTGATGCTATAGGTGGAGTGTTTTTGATGATGGATAGGTGGGCGTTTTTGATGATGTATAGGTGGGCGTTTTTGATGATGGATAGGTGGATGTTTTTGATGATGATGTTTTGATGATGTATAGGTTGGGCGTTTTTGATGATGTATAGGTGGATGTTTTTGATGCTGGATAGGTGGAGCGTTTTTGATGATGTATAGGTGGAGTTTTTGATGCTGGATAGGTGGTCGTTTTTGATGATGATGTTTTGATGATGTATAGGTGACGTTTTGATGATGTATAGTTTGATGTTTTTGATGATGTATAGTTTGATGTTTTTGATGCTGGATAGGTGGGCGTTTTTGATGATGGATAGGTGGAGCGTTTTTGATGCTGGATAGGTGGACGTTTTTGATGATGGATAGGTGGGTTTTTGATGATGGATAGGTGGATGTTTTTGATGATGGATAGGTGGAAGTTTTTGATGATGTTTTGATGATGTATAGTTTGATGTTTTGATGATGGATAGGTGGTCGTTTTTGATGATGTTTTGATGATGTATAGGTGGTCGTTTTTGATGATGTATAGGTGGACGTTTTTGATGATGGATAGGTGGCGTTTTTGATGCTGGATAGGTGGTCGTTTTTGATGATGGATGATGTTAGCGTTTTTGATGCTGATAGGTGGTCGTTTGATGATGTTTTGATGATGTATTTTTGATGATGTTTGATGCTGGTTTTTTTGATGATGTTTTGATGATGTATAGGTTGACGTTTTTGATGCTGGATAGGTGGACGTTTTTTGATGCTGGATAGGTGGACGTTTTTTGATGCTGGATAGGTGGTCGTTTTTGATGATGTTTTGATGATGTATAGGTGACGCTTTTTGATGATGTATTGATGATGGATAGGTTTTTGATGATGTTTTGATGATGTATAGGTTGACGTTTTTGATGCTGGATATGTGGATGTTTTTGATGATGGATAGGTGACGCTTTTGATGTTTTGATGATGGATAGGTGGTTTTGATGATGTATAGGTTGACGTTTTTGATGATGTATAGGTGGACGTTTTTTGATGCTGGATAGGTGGTCGTTTTTGATGATGTTTTGATGATGTATAGGTGGCGTTTTTGATGACAGATAGGTGGATGTTTTTGATGATGTATAGGTGGACATTTTTGATGATGGTATAGGTGGGCGTTTTTGATGATTTTGATGATGGATAGGTGGATGTTTTGATGATGTATAGGTGGTGACGTTTTTGATGATGTATAGGTGGACGTTTTTTGATGCTGGATAGGTGGTCGTTTTTGATGATGTATAGGTGGACGTTTTTGATGCTGGATAGGTGGTCGTTTTTGATGATGTTTTGATGATGTATGATGATGTTTGATGATGTATAGGTTGATGTTTTTGATGCTGGATAGGTGGACGCGTTTTTGATGATGGATAGGTGGACGCGTTTTTGATGATGTGATGATGAGGTTGACGTTTTTGATGATGTATAGTTTGATGTTTTTGATGATGGATAGGTGGACGTTTTTTGATGATGTATAGGTTGACATTTTTGATGATGTATAGTTTGATGTTTTTGATGATGGATAGGTGGACGTTTTTGATGATGGATAGGTTGATGTTTTTGATGCTGGATAGGTGGACGTTTTTTGATGCTGGATAGGTGGATGTTTTTGATGATGTTTTGATGATGTATAGGTTGACGTTTTTGATGATGGATATGTGGATGTTTTTGATGATGTTTTGATGATGTATAGGTGGCGTTTTTGATGATGGATAGGTGGTCGCGTTTTTGATGATGTATAGGTGGAGGTTTTTGATGCTGGATAGGTGGGCGTTTTTGATGCTGGATAGGTGGGCGTTTTTGATGATGGATAGGTGACGTTTTTGATGCTGGATAGGTTGATGTTTTTCGATGATGAATTGGTGGATGTTTTTGATGATGGATAGGTGGACGTTTTTTGATGATGTATAGGTTGACATTTTTGATGATGTATGGATTGATGTTTTGATGATGTATAGTTTGATGTTTTGATGATGGATAGGTGAGTCGTTTTTGATGATGTTTTGATGATGTATAGGTGGCGTTTTTGATGCTGGATAGGTTGGCGTTTTTGATGATGTTTTGATGATGTATAGGTGACGTTTTTGATGCTGGATAGGTGTTTTTGATGATGTTTTGATGATGTATAGGTGGACGTTTTTGATGATGTATAGGTGGACGTTTTTGATGATGTATTGGTGGTGCGTTTATGATGATGTTTTGATGATGTATAGGTTGGACGTTTTGATGCTGGATAGGTGGAGCGTTTTTGATGATGTTTTGATGATGTATAGGTTGGACGTTTTTGATGATGGATAGGTGATGTTTTTGATGATGTATAGGTGGAGGTTTTTGATGCTGGATAGGTGGTCGTTTTTGATGATGTATAGGTGGAGGTTTTTGATGCTGGATAGGTGAACGTTTTTGATGATGGATAGGTGGACGTTTTTGATGCTGGATAGGTGAGCGTTTTTGATGCTGGATAGGTGGATGTTTTTGATGATGGATAGGTTGATGTTTTTGATGATGGATAGGTGGCGTTTTTGATGATGTTTTGATGATGTATAGGTTGACATTTTTGATGATGTATAGTTTGATGTTTTTGATGATGGATAGGTGGACGTTTTTGATGATGTTTTCGATGATGGATAGGTTTGATGTTTTGATGATGGATAGGTGGTCGTTTTTGATGATGTTTTGATGATGTATAGGTGGGCGTTTTTGATGCTGGATAGGTGGGCGTTTTTGATGCTGGATAGGTGACGTCTTTGATGCTGGATAGGTGGATGTTTTGATGATGATAGGTTGATGTTTTTGATGATGGATAGGTGGGCGTTTTTGATGATGTTTTGATGATGTATAGTTTGATGTTTTTGATGATGGATAGGTGGTCGTTTTTGATGATGTTTTGATGATGTATAGGTGGACGTTTTTGATGCTGGATAGGTGGCGTTGATGATGATGCGTTTTTGATGCTGGATAGGTGGATGTTTTTGATGATGTTTTGATGATGTATAGGTGGGCGTTTTTGATGATGTATAGGTGACGTTTTTGATGATGTATTGGTGATGCGTTTATGATGATGTTTGATGATGTATAGGTTAGCGTTTTTGATGATGGATAGGTGGGCGTTTTTGATGATGTATAGGTGGGCATTTTGATGATGTATAGGTGATGTTTTTGATGCTGGATAGGTGGATGTTTTTGATGATGGATAGGTGGTCGTTTTTGATGATGTATAGGTGGACGTTTTTGATGATGGATAGGTGGATGTTTTTGATGCTGGATAGGTGGGCGTTTTTGATGATGTATGATGCTTTTGATGATGGATATGTTTTGATGATGTATAGGTTGACGTTTTTGATGATGGATAGGTGGATGTTTTGATGATGGATAGGTGGGCGTTTTTGATGATGATGGTGGATGTTTTGATGATGGATGGGTTTTTGATGATGGATGTCGTTTTGATGATGTTTTGATGATGTATAAGGTTGACGTTTTTGATGATGTATAGTGATGTTTTTGATGATGTATAGTTTGATGTTTTTGATGCTGGATAGGTGGACGCGTTTTTGATGCTGGATAGGTGATGTTTTGATGATGATGGACGTTTTTGATGATGTATAGGTGGGCGTTTTTGATGATGGATAGGTGGATGTTTTTTTGATATGTTTTGATGATGTATAGTTGATGTTTTTGATGATGGATAGGTGGTCGTTTTTGATGATGTTTTGATGATGTATAGGTGGGCGTTTTTGATGCTGGATAGGTGGACGCGTTTTTGATGATGGATAGGTTGACGTTTTTGATGCTGGATAGGTGATGTTTTGATGATGGATAGGTGGGCGTTTTTGATGATGATATGTTTTGATGATGTATAGGTTGACGTTTTTGATGCTGGATAGGTGGATGTTTTTGATGATGATAGGTGATGTTTTTGATGGATAGGTGGACGTTTTTGATGATGGATATGGATGTTTTGATGATGTTTTGATGATGTATAGGTTGGCGTTTTTGATGCTGGATAGGTGGACGTTTTTGATGATGGATAGGTGGACGTTTTTGATGATGATGATGGTGATTGATGATTGATGTTTGATGATGTATAGGTTGACGTTTTTGATGCTGGATAGGTGGATGTTTTGATGATGTATAGGTGATGGATGACGCGTTTTTGATGATGGATAGGTGGTTTTTGATGATTTTGATGATGTATAGGTGGTGGCGTTTTTGATGATGTATAGGTTGGACGCGTTTTTGATGCTGGATAGGTGGTCGTTTTTGATGATGTTTTGATGATGTATAGGTGCACGCGTTTTTGATGATGTATAGTTGGATGTTTTGATGATGTATAGGTGGACATTTTTGATGATGAGCGTTTTTGATGATGTATAGGTGGACGTTTTTGATGATGATGATGGATAGGTGGTTTTTTTTGATGATAGATAGGTGGTTTTTTTTTGATGTATAGGTGGACGTTTTTGATGCTGGATAGGTGGTCGTTTTTGATGATGTTTTGATGGTCGTTTATGATGATGTTTTGATGATGTATAGTTTGATGTTTTTGATGATGGATAGGTGGACGTTTTTGATGATGGATAGGTGGACGTTTTTTGATGATGTATAGGTTGACATTTTTGATGATGTATAGTTTGATGTTTTTGATGATGGATAGGTGGACGTTTTTGATGATGTATAGGTGACGTTTTTGATGATGTATAGTTTGATGTTTTGATGATGGATAGGTGGACGCGTTTTTGATGATGGATAGGTGGATGTTTTTGATGCTGGATAGGTGGACGTTTTTTGATGCTGGATAGGTGGACGTTTTTGATGATGTTTTGATGATGTATAGGTGGACGTTTTTGATGATGGATAGGTGGACGTTTTTGATGATGTTTTGATGATGTATAGGTTGACGTTTTTGATGCTGGATAGGTGGGTTTTGATGATGTATAGGTGGTCGTTTTTGATGCTGGATAGGTGGGCGTTTTTGATGATGTGATGATGATAGGTGACGCGTTTTTGATGCTGGATAGGTGGCGTTTTTGATGATGATAGGTGGATGTTTTTGATGATGGATAGGTTGATGTTTTTGATGATGGATAGGTGGGCGTTTTTGATGATGTATAGGTTGGCATTTTGATGATGTATAGTTTGATGTTTTTGATGATGGATAGGTGGACGTTTTTGATGATGTTTTGATGATGTATAGGTGGACGTTTTTGATGATGGATAGGTGGTCGTTTTTGATGATGTTTTGATGATGTATAGGTGGACGTTTTTTGATGCTGGATAGGTGAGCGCTTTTTTGATGATGTTTTGATGATGTATAGGTGGTCGTTTTTTGATGCTGGATAGGTGGTCGTTTTTGATGATGTTTTGATGATGTATAGGTGGTCGTTTTTGATGATGTATAGGTGGGCGTTTTTGATGATGTATTGGTGGGCGTTTTTGATGATGTTTTGATGATGTATAGGTTGCGTTTTTGATGCTGGATAGGTGGAGCGTTTTTGATGATGTTTTGATGATGTATAGGTTGACGTTTTTTGATGCTGGATAGGTGGTCGTTTTTGATGATGTATAGGTGGAGTTTTTGATGCTGGATAGGTGGCGTTTTTGATGATGTATAGGTGGATTTTTGATGATGGATAGGTGAGCGTTTTTGATGCTGGATAGGTGGGCGTTTTTGATGCTGGATAGGTGGACGTTTTTGATGCTGGATAGGTTGATGTTTTTCGATGATGAATTGGTGGATGTTTTTGATGATGGATAGGTGGACGTTTTTGATGATGTATAGGTGACATTTTTGATGATGTATAGTTTGATGTTTTGATGATGGATAGGTGGAGCGTTTTTGATGATGATGTTTTGATGATGTATAGTTTGATGTTTTTGATGATGGATAGGTGGCGTTTTTGATGATGGATGATGTTTTGATGATGTATAGGTGGGCGTTTTTGATGCTGGATAGGTGGGCGTTTTTGATGCTGGATAGGTGAAGGTTTTTTTGATGGATAGGTGGATGTTTTTGATGATGGATGATGTATAGGTGTTTTGATGATGGATAGGTGGACGTTTTTGATGATGTTTTGATGATGTATAGGTGTTTTTGATGATGGATAGGTGGGCGTTTTTGATGATGATAGGTGGAGTTTTTGATGATGTTTTGATGATGTATAGGTGGTCGTTTTTGATGCTGGATAGGTGGTCGTTTTTGATGATGTTTTGATGATGTATAGGTGGACGTTTTTGATGATGTATAGGTGGACGTTTTTGATGATGTATTGGTGAGTCGTTTTTGATGATGTTTTGATGATGTATAGGTGGCGTTTTTGATGCTGGATAGGTGGGCGTTTTTGATGATGTATAGGTGACGTTTTTGATGATGTATAGTTTGGATGTTTTGATGATGGATAGGTGGATTTTTGATGATGTATAGGTGGTCGTTTTTTGATGCTGGATAGGTGGTCGTTTTTGATGATGTTTTGATGATGTATAGGTTGACGTTTTTGATGATGATAGTTGGATGTTTTGATGATGTATAGGTGGATGTTTTTGATGCTGGATAGGTGGGCGTTTTTGATGATGATAGGTGGACGTTTTTGATGATGTATTGATGATGTTTTGATGATGTATAGGTGGACGTTTTTTGATGCTGGATAGGTGGACGTTTTTGATGCTGGATAGGTGGCGTTTTTGATGATGTTTTGATGATGGTAGGTGGCGTTTTTGATGATGATAGGTTGATGTTTTGATGATGTATAGGTGATGTTTTTGATGATGTGATGATAGGTGGTGCGTTTTTGATGATGTTTAGGTGGGCGTTTTTGATGATGTTTCGTTTTTGATGTGGATAGGTGGTCGTTTTGATGATGTTTTGATGATGTATAGGTGGACGCGTTTTTGATGCTGGATAGGTGGATGTTTTTGATGATGTTTTGATGATGTATAGGTGGACGTTTTTGATGATGGATAGGTGACGTTTTGATGATGTTTTGATGATGTATAGGTGGCGTTTTTGATGATGGATAGGTGGTCGTTTTGATGATGTATAGGTGGGCGTTTTTGATGCTGGATAGGTGGTCGTTTTTGATGATGTATAGGTGGAGCGTTTTTGATGCTGGATAGGTGAGCGCTTTTTGATGATGATAGGTGGGCGTTTTTGATGATGGATAGGTGACGTTTTTGATGCTGGATAGGTGGATGTTTTTGATGATGTTAGGTGATGGATAGGTGGGCGTTTTTGATGATGTATAGGTTGACATTTTTGATGATGTATAGTTTGATGTTTTTGATGATGGATAGGTGGACGTTTTTGATGATGTTTTGATGATGTATAGGTGATGTTTTTGATGATGGATAGGTGATGATGTTTTGATGATGTATAGGTGGGCGTTTTTGATGATGGATAGGTGAGCGTTTTTGATGATGTTTGATGATGTATAGGTGAGCGTTTTGATGATGTTTTTGATGATATAGGTGGGCGTTTTTGATGATGTATAGGTGGGCGTTTTTTTGATGATGTTTTGATGATGTATTGGTGGCGTTTTTGATGATGATGTTTTTGATGATGTATAGGTGGCGTTTTTGATGCTGGATAGGTGGGCGTTTTTGATGATGTTTTGATGATGTATAGGTGGACGTTTTTGATGCTGGATAGGTGGACGTTTTTGATGATGTTTTTGATGATGATAGGTGGGCGTTTTTGATGATGATAGGTGGGCGTTTTTGATGCTGGATAGGTGGACGTTTTTGATGATGTATAGTGATGATGTTTTGATGCTGGATAGGTGGGCGTTTTTGATGCTGGATAGGTGGATGTTTTTGATGATGTATAGTTTGATGTTTTTGATGATGGATAGGTGGTCGTTTTTGATGCTGGATAGGTGGACGTTTTTGATGATGGATAGGTGGACTTTTTTGATGATGTTTAGGTGATGATTTTTGATGATGATTTGATGGATGATTTGATGATGGATGATGTTTTGATGATGTATAGGTGGGCGTTTTTGATGCTGGATAGGTGGGCGTTTTTGATGCTGGATAGGTGAGCGTTTTTGATGATGGATAGGTGGATGTTTTTGATGATGGATAGGTGATGTTTTTTTTGATGGATAGGTGGGCGTTTTTGATGATGTTTTGATGATGTATAGTGATGTTTTTGATGATGGATAGGTGGTCGTTTTGATGATGTTTTGATGATGTATAGGTTGACGTTTTTGATGATGTATAAGTGGACGTTTTTTGATGATGTATAGGTGGACGTTTTTGATGCTGGATAGGTGGTCGTTTTTGATGATGTTTTGATGATGTATAGGTGGGCGTTTTTGATGATGGATAGGTGAGCGTTTTTGATGATGTTTTTGATGATGGATAGGTGATGTTTTTGATGCTGGATAGGTGGGCGTTTTTGATGATGTTTTGATGATGTATAGGTGGCGTTTTTGATGATGGATAGGTGGCGTTTTTGATGATGTTTGATGATGTATAGGTGGCGTTTTTGATGATGGATAGGTGGACGTTTTTGATGATGGATAGGTGGTGGTTTTTTTGATGATGTTTTGATGATGTATAGGTTGATGTTTTTGATGATGGATAGGTGAGTTGATGTTTTGATGATGGATAGGTGGGCGTTTTTGATGCTGATAGGTGGTGTTTTTGATGCTGGATAGGTGGGCGTTTTTGATGATGGATAGGTGGGCGTTTTTGATGATGTTTTGATGATGTATAGTGAGCGTTTTTGATGATGGATAGGTGGCGTTTTTGATGATGTTTTGATGATGTATAGGTGATGTTTTTGATGATGGATAGGTGGATGTTTTTGATGATGTTTTGATGATGTATAGGTGATGTTTTGATGATGTATAGGTGACGTTTTGATGCTGGATAGGTGGGCGTTTTTTTGATGGATAGGTGGCGTTTTTGATGATGTTTGATGATGTATAGGTGGACGTTTTTGATGCTGGATAGGTGGGCTTTGATGTTTTGATGATGTATAGGTGGATTTTTGATGATGGATAGGTGGGCGTTTTTGATGATGTTTGATGATGATAGTGACGTTTTTGATGCTGGATAGGTGGATGTTTTTGATGATGTGATGATGTATAGGTGGGCGTTTTTGATGCTGGATAGGTGGGCGTTTTTGATGATGGATAGGTTGACGTTTTTGATGCTGGATAGGTGGTCGTTTTGATGATGTTTTGATGATGTATAGGTGGGCGTTTTTGATGCTGGATAGGTGGATGTTTTTGATGATGTTTGATGATGTATAGGTTGGCGTTTTTGATGCTGGATAGGTGGACGTTTTTGATGATGGATAGGTGGACGTTTTTTGATGCTGGATAGGTGGTCGTTTTTGATGATGTTTTGATGATGTATAGGTGGACGTTTTTTGATGCTGGATAGGTGGTCGTTTTTGATGATGTTTTGATGATGTATAGGTGGACGTTTTTGATGATGTATAGGTGGACGTATTTTGATGCTGGATAGGTGGTCGTTTTTGATGATGTATAGGTGGACGTTTTTGATGATGGATAGGTGGTCGCGTTTTTGATGATGGATAGGTGGAGCGTTTTTGATGATGTATAGGTTGACGTTTTTGATGCTGGATATGTGGATGTTTTTGATGATGTTTTGATGATGTATAGGTGGACGTTTTTGATGATGGATATGTGGACGTTTTTTGATGCTGGATAGGTGGTCGTTTTTGATGATGGATAGGTGGAGCGTTTTTTTGATGATGGATAGGTGGGCGTTTTTGATGATGTTTTGATGATGTATAGGTTTTTTTGATGATGGATAGTGGACGTTTTGATGATGCTGGATAGGTGGGCGTTTTTGATGCTGGATAGGTGGCGTTTTTGATGCTGGATAGGTGGGCGTTTTTGATGCTGGATAGGTGGACGTTTTTGATGATGGATAGGTTGATGTTTTTCGATGATGGATAGGTGGATGTTTTTGATGATGGATAGGTGGACGTTTTTTGATGATGTATAGGTTTGATGTTTTGATGATGGATAGGTGGTCGTTTTTGATGATGTTTTGATGATGTATAGGTGGACGTTTTTTGATGCTGGATAGGTGGACGTTTTTGATGCTGGATAGGTGGTCGTTTTTTGATGCTGGATAGGTGGTCGTTTTTTGATGATGTTTTGATGATGTATAGGTGATCGTTTTTGATGCTGGATAGGTGGTCGTTTTTGATGATGTTTTGATGATGTATAGGTGGACGTTTTTTGATGCTGGATAGGTGGACGTTTTTTGATGATGTTTTGATGATGTATAGGTTGACGTTTTTGATGCTGGATAGGTGGCGTTTTTGATGATGGATATGTGGATGTTTTTGATGATGGATAGGTGGTCGTTTTTGATGATGTTTTGATGATGTATAGGTGGATGTTTTTGATGATGTATAGGTGAGCGTTTTTGATGATGTAGGTGGTCGTTTATGATGATGTTTTGATGATGTATAGGTTGACGTTTTTGATGATGGATATGTGGATGTTTTTGATGATGGATAGGTGGTCGTTTTTGATGCTGGATAGGTGGTCGTTTTGATGATGTTTTGATGATGTATAGGTGGGCGTTTTTGATGATGATAGGTGGATTTTTGATGATGTATAGTTTGATGTTTTGATGCTGGATAGGTGGTCGTTTTTGATGATGTATAGGTGGACGTTTTTGATGATGTTTTGATGATGTATAGGTTGACGTTTTTGATGCTGGATATGTGGATGTTTTGATGATGGATAGGTGGACGTTTTTGATGATGTATAAGGTTGATGATGTATAGGTTTGATGTTTTGATGCTGGATAGGTGGATGTTTTTGATGATGTATAGGTGGATATTTTTTATGCATGGATAGGTTGATGTTTTTGATGATGGATAGGTGGAGCGTTTTTGATGATGTATAGGTTGACATTTTGATGATGTATAGTTTGATGTTTTTGATGATGGATAGGTGGACGCGTTTTTGATGATGTTTTGATGATGTATAGTTTGATGTTTTTGATGATGGATAGGTGGTCGTTTTTGATGATGTTTTGATGATGTATAGGTGGACGTTTTTTGATGCTGGATAGGTGGACGTTTTTTGATGCTGGATAGGTGGACGTTTTTGATGCTGGATAGGTTGATGTTTTTGATGATGAATTGGTGGATGTTTTTGATGATGGATAGGTGGACGTTTTTGATGATGTTTTGATGATGTATAGTTTGATGTTTTTGATGATGGATAGGTGGGCGTTTTTGATGATGTATAGGTTGACGTTTTTGATGCTGGATAGGTGGCGTTTTTGATGATGTATAGGTGGACGCGTTTTTGATGCTGGATAGGTGGTCGTTTTTGATGATGGATAGGTGGATGTTTTGATGATGTATAGGTGGACGTTTTTGATGATGTATAGGTGAGCGTTTTTGATGATGTATTGAGTGGTCGTTTTGATGATGTTTTGATGATGTATAGGTTAGCGTTTTTGATGCTGGATAGGTGGCGTTTTTGATGATGTATAAAGGTGACATTTTGATGATGTATAGTTTGATGTTTTGATGCTGGATAGGTGGATGTTTTTGATGATGGATAGGTGGATGTTTTTGATGCTGGATAGGTGGTCGTTTTTGATGATGTTTTGATGATGTATAAGGTTGACATTTTGATGATGTATAGTTTGATGTTTTTGATGATGTATAGGTTTGATGTTTTTGATGCTGGATAGGTGGACGTTTTTGATGCTGGATAGGTGGTCGTTTTGATGATGTTTGATGATGTATAGGTGGACGTTTTTTGATGCTGGATAGGTGGACGTTTTTGATGCTGGATAGGTGGACGTTTTTTGATGCTGGATAGGTGGATGTTTTGATGATGGATAGGTTGATGTTTTGATGCTGGATAGGTGGATGTTTTTGATGATGGATAGGTGGAAGTTTTTGATGATGTTTTGATGATGTATAGTTTGATGTTTTGATGATGGATAGGTGGTCGTTTTTGATGATGTTTTGATGATGTATAGGTGGACGTTTTTTGATGCTGGATAGGTGGACGTTTTTGATGCTGGATAGGTGACGCGTTTTTGATGCTGGATAGGTGGTCGCTTTTGATGATGATGTTTTGATGATGTATAGGTTGCTGGATAGGTGGACGTTTTTGATGATGTTTTGATGATGTATAGGTTGACGTTTTTGATGCTGGATATGTGGATGTTTTTGATGATGTTTTGATGATGTATAGGTGGACGTTTTTGATGCTGGATAGGTGGACGTTTTTTGATGCTGGATAGGTGGTCGTTTTTTGATGCTGGATAGGTGGTCGTTTTTGATGATGTTTTGATGATGTATAGGTTGACGTTTTTGATGCTGGATATGTGGATGTTTTTGATGATGTTTTGATGATGTATAGGTTGACGTTTTTGATGCTGGATAGGTGGACGTTTTTGATGATGTTTTGATGATGTATAGGTTGACGTTTTTGATGCTGGATAGGTGGACGTTTTTGATGATGTATAGGTGGACGTTTTTTGATGCTGGATAGGTGGTCGTTTTTGATGATGTATAGGTTGACGTTTTTGATGATGGATATGTGGACGTTTTTGATGATGGATAGGTGGTCGTTTTTGATGATGTTTTGATGATGTATAGGTGGACGTTTTTTGATGCTGGATAGGTGGACGTTTTTGATGCTGGATAGGTTGATGTTTTTGATGATGGATAGGTGGACGTTTTTTGATGATGTATAGGTTGACATTTTTGATGATGTATAGTTTGATGTTTTTGATGATGGATAGGTGGACGTTTTGATGATGTATAGGTGGATGTTTTGATGATGGATAGGTGGTCGTTTTGATGATGTTTTGATGATGTATAGGTGGGCGTTTTTGATGCTGGATAGGTGGATGTTTTGATGATGTATAGGTGGATGTTTTTGATGCTGGATAGGTGGGCGTTTTTGATGATGTTTTGATGATGTATTGGTAGTTGATTTTTGATGATGTATAGGTGGGCGTTTTTGATGCTGGATAGGTGGATGCGTTTTTGATGATGTATTGGTGGAGTTTTTGATGCTGGATAGGTGGGCGTTTTTGATGCTGATGTATAGGTGGGCGTTTTTGATGCTGGATAGGTGGATGTTTTTGATGCATGTATAGGTGGGCGTTTTTGATGCTGGATAGGTGGGACGTTTTTGATGATGGATAGGTGGTCGTTTTTGATGATGTTTTTGATGATGTATAGGTGGGCGTTTTTGATGCTGGATAGGTGGTCGTTTTTGATGATATAGTTTGAGATTTTTGATGATGGATAGGTGGCGTTTTTGATGATGGATAGGTGGGCGTTTTTGATGATGGATAGGTGGGCGTTTTTGATGATGGATAGGTGAGTCGTTTTTGATGATGTTTTCGATGATGTATTGGTGCACATTTTTGATGCTGGATAGGTGGTCGTTTTTGATGATGTTTTGGATAATGTATTGGTGGTCGTTTTTGATGATGTTTTTGATGATGTATAGGTGGGCGTTTTTGATGCTGGATAGGTGGTCGGTTTTGATGACGTATAGTTTGAAGTTTTTGATGATGTATAGGTGGGCGTTTTTGATGATGTTTTGATGATGTATAGGTGGAGCGTTTTTGATGAGCGTTTTTGATGCTGGATAGGTGGACGTTTTTGATGCTGGATAGGTGGACGTTTTTGATGATGTTTTGATGATGATGTATTGGTGACGTTTTTGATGACAGATCGTTGGATGTTTTTGATGATGTATAGGTGGACGCGTTTTTGATGACGCGTTTTGATGATGTATAGGTGGGCGTTTTTGATGAGCGTTTTTGATGCTGGATAGGTGGACGCGTTTTTGATGCTGGATAGGTGGACGTTTTTGATGATGTTTTTGATGATGTATTGGTGCACGTTTTTGATGACAGATAGTTGTATGTTTTTCGATGATGTATAGGTGGACGTTTTTGATGCTGGATAGGTGGGCGTTTTTGATGATGTTTTGATGATGTATTGGTGCAGCGTTTTTGATGACGAATAGGTGGATGTTTTTGATGATGTATTTGATGTTTTTGATGCTGGATAGGTGGACGCGTTTTTGATGACTGGATAGGTGGGCGTTTTTGATGATGTTTTTGATGATGTATTGGTGCACGTTTTGATGACAGATAGTTGTATGTTTTGATGATGTATAGGTGGGCGTTTTTGATGCTGGATAGGTGGTCGTTTTTGATGATGTTTTGATGATGTATAGGTGGACGCGTTTTTGATGCTGGATAGGTGGACGTTTTTGATGATGTTTTGATGATGTATAGGTGGCGTTTTTGATGATGTATAGGTGGGCGTTTTTGATGCTGGATAGGTGGCGTTTTTGATGATGGATAGGTGGTCGTTTTTGATGATGGATAGGTGGGCGTTTTTGATGATGGATAGGTGGTGTTTTTGATGATGTTTTTGATGATGTATAGGTGGGCGTTTTTGATGAGCGTTTTTGATGCTGGATAGGTGGGCGTTTTTGATGATGTATAGGTGGACGTTTTTGATGCTGGATAGGTGGTCGTTTTTGATGATGTTTTGATGATGTATTGGTACGTTTTTGATGACAGATGTTAGATGTTTTCGATGATGTATAGGTGGACGTTTTTGATGACGTTTTTGATGCTGGATAGGTGGACGTTTTTGATGATGTATAGGTGGACGTTTTTGATGATGTTTTGATGATGTATTGGTGCACGTTTTTGATGACAGATCGTTAGATGTTTTTGATGATGTATAGGTGGACGCGTTTTTGATGAGCGTTTTGATGATGTATAGGTGGGCGTTTTTGATGATGTATATTGATGCTGGATAGGTGGACGTTTTTTGATGCTGGATAGGTGGACGTTTTTTGATGATGTTTTGATGATGTATAGGTGGTCGTTTTTGATGATGTATAGGTGGGCGTTTTTGATGCTGGATAGGTGGAGCGTTTTTGATGATGGATAGGTGGACGTTTTTGATGATGTTTTGATGATGTATAGGTTGACGTTTTTGATGCTGGATATGTGGATGTTTTTGATGATGGATAGGTGGATGATGTTTGATAGGTGATTTTTGATGATGGATAGGTGGTGATGATGTTTTGATGATGGATAGGTGGACGTTTTTGATGCTGGATAGGTGGTCGCTTTTGATGATGTTTTGATGATGTGGACGTTTTTGATGATGGATATGTGGATGTTTTTGATGATGGATAGGTGGTCGTTTTTGATGATGTTTTGATGATGTATAGGTGGACGTTTTTGATGACAGATAGGTGGATGTTTTTGATGATGGATGATGTGGATAGGTGGTCGTTTTTGATGATGTATAGGTGGACGTTTTTGATGATGTTTTGATGATGTATAGGTTGACGTTTTTGATGACGCGTTTTTGATGCTGGATAGGTGGACGCGTTTTTGATGATGTATAGGTGGGCGTTTTTGATGCTGGATAGGTGGACGTTTTTGATGATGTTTTCGATGATGTATTGGTGCACGTTTTTGATGACAGATCGTTAGATGTTTTCGATGATGTATAGGTGGGCGTTTTGATGATGATGCGTTTTGATGATGTATAGGTGGGCGTTTTTGATGGCGTTTTTGATGCTGGATAGGTGGGCGTTTTTGATGCTGGATAGGTGGGCGTTTTTGATGATGTTTTGATGATGTATTGGTGCGTTTTTGATGACAGATCGTTAGATGTTTTTGATGATGTATAGGTGGGCGTTTTTGATGATTTTTGATGCTGGATAGGTGGGCGTTTTGATGATGTATAGGTGGACGTTTTGATGCTGGATAGGTGGGCGTTTTTGATGATGTTTTGATGATGTATTGGTGCGTTTTTGATGACAGATGTTAGATGTTTTTGATGATGTATAGGTGGGCGTTTTTGATGGCGTTTTGATGACGTTTTTGATGATGTATAGGTGGACGCGTTTTGATGATGGATAGCGTTTTGATGCTGGATAGGTGGGACGTTTTGATGCTGGATAGGTGGACGTTTTTGATGATGTTTTGATGATGTGTATAGGTGGGCGTTTTTGATGCTGGATAGGTGGTCGTTTTTGATGATGTTTTGATGATGTATAGGTGGCGTTTTTGATGCTGGATAGGTGGACGTTTTTGATGATGTTTTGATGATGTATAGGTGGGCGTTTTTGATGATGTATAGGTGGGACGTTTTTGATGCTGGATAGGTGGACGTTTTTGATGATGGATAGGTGGTCGTTTTTGATGATGTTTTGATGATGTATAGGTGGGACGTTTTTGATGCTGGATAGGTGGTCGCGTTTTTGATGACTATAGTTTGAAGTTTTTGATGATGGATAGGTGGGCGTTTTTGATGATGGATAGGTGAACGTTTTTAATGCTGGATAGGTGGTCGTTTTTGATGATGTTTTTGGATAATGTATTGGTGGGCGTTTTTGATGATGGATAGGTGGTCGTTTTTGATGATGTTTTGATGATGTATTGGTGCACATTTTGATGCTGGATAGGTGGTCGTTTTTGATGATGTTTTTGGATAATGTATTGGTGGTCGTTTTTGATGATGTTTTGATGATGAATAGGTGGACGTTTTTGATGATGGATAGGTGGTTTTTGATGATGTTTTGATGACGATAGTTTGATGAGTTTTGATGATGGATAGGTGAACGCGTTTTTGATGATGTTTTGATGATGTCTGGTAGCGTTTTTGATGATAGATAGTTGGGCGTTTTTCAATGATTTTTGATACCTGGATAGGTGGTCGGTTTTGATGATAGTTTTTGATGATTTTTGATGATGTATAGTTTGAAGTTTTTGATGATGGATAGGTGAACGCGTTTTTGATGATGTTTTTGATGATGTCTTGGTGCACGTTTTTGATGATAGATAGTTGGGCGTTTTTGATGATGTTTTTGGATAATGTATTGGTGGGCGTTTTGATGAATGAATGAATGACGGAACTAGAATACATGTTGCATATGCAGTTTGGGACATTTCAAAGCAAACATGTCCATGGTGGCATCTAAATATACTCTTGTCATTTACATTATCTAATAGTGAGAAAATTCAATTAATTTATCAAGCATGACATGAATTCATCAGGTTGCTTCCAAATGGAATTTCTGATTATAAGGATTTTTCATGGCAATCATTCATAATCCCAGCTTAAATCCTTCATCTTCTTGAGCTCTCCATCTTCATCGGTTTATGTAAGTGGAAATGCTGATATAGATAAATTCATCTATCTGGATGTTAAATATATATTGCATTGTATCACTAAACCATGTATTGGAAGCATCTCCTGTGGTCTGCCAAAGAGAAAGATCACAGCATATCATCACATCCCACAAGGCTTTTTTTCCATCTCTGAGAACCCTATTCAACAGATTCACCTTTGTCATCTGGACTCATCCCCATCCATCATGTTTTCTACTCGTTCAACCACTCAGACAGTTCTGTCATTTAGATTCCAGAAGCTCCCATGCCCAATTCCGCTCTGGAGCCACTGTGTCAAGTGGGAGTCGACGCGAAGAAAGAGAGGGGTCATCCAGAGAAGCAACACAGAAGACTTCAGCATCGCCCATATCTCAGCACCTTGGCCTGTGTCACATCCATTTAAAAGAGCAACAACAGATGCAAGAGCTTCAGATACAAGCAAACCAGGAGCTTGACATTAATGAGAATCTTATCTCGCAGGTACAGAGTCGCTCACGCACAAAGTCTGATCCCACTCTAAAGAGCACTGAATCTGTGGCTGAACAAGACGGTCCCACTGATGACAGTTCAAGCTTCAGGAACAGAGCGAAAACAATGGAGCCTGCACAGAGGATTTTCTGTGAATCCTGCAAGGCAAAACTCAAAGCTGAAGGTTTGATCTCAGATACTGGGGAGGCCGGAAGACTCATTTTGCAGCAGTGCACACATGCATGTGCTTCCCGTGAAGGAGGTGCTGTTGATCTCATTGCCTTACCACTACCTGGGAATGAGGAAGATGAAGAGATGGATGATGGAGGAGGAAAGTTGCAGCCGCCCCCTCCTGGCATAGCAGCACCACCCCCAGGGTTTCGTGATAACAGTTCTGATGAAGACGACACGAAAAAGGGTCGCAAAGGAATCAAAGCTTCTGCTCTCAAGGGTCAAGAGGAAGTTCCTGTAACACTGATTGATAATGTGACCACTAGGACAGTTCAAGACCATGCTCAGGAGTTAGATGATGCATTAGTGTCCACCCTCCAGGCACTGGAAGCACTAGCTGCATCGGAGGATTACCCACACCATCACCAGCAGACACCACAGACAGCAGGTGGAAATATGTAATATTAAAAGAGCTGGTTCTTTAACATGTCTATGGGTAAAATAATCTTTTAAAAGTTAAGCAAATTGTAAAATTAGAGGTTTGTGCACTTTTTGATTAATTATCTTTAAATTACAGAAGCCTGACATATAAAGTTTGACTGTCCCAAAACAAGCATTACTACTCCTTAACAAAACAACAAAGAAAAGCTGTACAGTACATTGCCTTGTACTGTAACATGCAATGACAATACATTTTAATCTAATCTAACAACATTTTTAGATTAGTTTCATATTTAATTTTTAATTAAAACATTTTATGTTTGTAATGTTTCTTATGTGAAGGGACAAAAGCTTGCATGATTTCTTACAAGCATTGTTGTTTTGTTTCTGTTCCCTTACAGGGTTGATTGTGCTTGCTGCCATAACCCCGGAATCATCCCTAGACTCTGGACATGAGACAAACTCATCAGAGCTAACTGATGTGTCGGAGATGGTTTCTGCCATGAAGCAGCATCAGAACCAGGCATATCTATTTGCCCACCACATCAACAAAGAACGACTTTTTAGTCGACGAGACTTCCCCTTGTCAATCCCTGGTTGTACAACACAAGCAATTGGGGGAGGAGCTTTTTCAATGAGTCAGATCCGTGGCGGGTGTCCACCAAAGCCTGTGATCTTAAGTAAGACTGTGCCCTTGAAAGTATGTCCCAGTCAAGAAATGGGTCCCTCCGACAACCCTGTAGAGCAGGGGAAGAGCCCTGAAGCAAAAAGTGAGAAGGATATAGAAAAATCAGAAAAAGGCATTGTGAAAGAGTACCTGGAAGAGTCTGAACAACAGACATCTGTAGAAATGAAAGCATCAGAACAAGTTTGTGCTCCCCAAGTCAACACAGATCAATTGCCTCTTGCTATTGAAGAAAAACCAAGCTCCATTACCTCAGAAGGTGTTCCGGAAAAAGATTCTGGTTCAGTCACCCTGGAAACTACCAGTATAGCCTTACCTGTTCTCTTGCCTGTGGATAGAACTGCATCTGCAAAAATTTGTTCAACAAATATGTGCCAAGATGCCGAGAATGCCTCAAGTGAGACCACTAAGCCTTCAAGTTTAAAGGGCCTTCTACCAGCTGCTGACTTGTTCTGCACATGTCCAGTACGACCAGAGCCTGGTCCACAGGTGCGTCTGAAAGATCCACAGGCCCCAAAAGTGGTAGTGTTTCATTCATCGCCTCCCACAGACGACGAGCGTCTCCGTGCCAAAGCTAGCAACAAAGACAACACAGCGAAGACATCTGATGCAAGCTTGGTGAAGCCCAGCACCCTGCCTCCTACTAAGTACTCACCAGTTATGCCTGTTAAAGTAGAACGGAAAGAAATGTCAGAGGCAAAGGCAGAGAACTCCCAGATTCTCCCTGTGGAACCACAGAAAGCTCCTAAAAGTGTGCCTGTTCTAGTAGACCCATCACACATCTTAGGATGTTTGGAAAAGGGTGCAACTATCCCAGGAGCCGAGTACAAGAAACAGGCAAATAAATCCAAATCCCAGCGTAGTACTCCATTCCTGAGTTTTAGGAACTTAATTTCAGCCACTTTCCCAGCACGTTTGCGCAGAGAGACAGATGAGCGTCGTGCACAGCTTCAAAAAGTCAGGCAGTATGAGCTAGAGTTCCTGGAGGAGCTTCTAAAACCTAAAACATCACAAGGAGAGTTCATTCCACAGGGATCCTCTCCTGTTCCCTCTTTTACCCCATGTGCCTGCCAACTGCGCACAAGTCCTGTACAGAAAGTTCCTGGGATCTCACGTGAACAGCGACGCAGCTGCGATTGTAAGAGAATGTGCCGTGGAATGCGTCTCCCAGATACAGCGGTTGGTTCTGCAACGGATCAGAGAGGAAGAGAAAGGGCCATCTCTAAAACACCCCCAGCAATTCCAAAGTCTCCACATGCTCAAGGAGAATTACGGAAACCTCAGACTTTGGAAATCAAAACCACTCGAATCCGATCCACAAGCCTCGAGTCTAGGGAACCCAGAGATACACAGACATCATGCTTGCCTACGTGCACCACCCATTCAGAATGCATGGGTGCACCACAATATAAAAAGCTTCAAAGGAGATATAGTATAGGGGAGATCGATAATAATGACAGCACACCCCTGTATGCTGAGGTTAAAACTACAAAAGCAAAGAGCCTTGAGAAAGAAATGGAAAGAGTCAGGGCCACTGGACTTAGACTTCCAACTCCAGTGGAGCCTGTACATACTAAAGACGGGGATGCAAAGAAGAAGGGGATATTTTTTATTCAGGGGGAAGAGCTACTTCAGGAAAGTCGTGAGGGTACTGCTGAGGTTCTAGGGCTGCCAAGCGAGGATACTGAGGACAGAGAAAAATGTTGCTCCTTCTGCTTCTGTTATCGCAAATGTGAAGCTGCTGATGAGAGCAGTGAAAAAGATGAACTGTCTTATTCAATCCCCTTGCAGGTCTTACCCGGAATGCATCTAGATTCAAGGGCAATGCCAGTAGTCAGCAAGACTCTTCAGGTACTTGATGCAGAGGATTGCAGTGGGGAGGAGGAAGAGGAGGAGGAGGAAGAAGAGGAGCCACAAACACAGAGAATTGATCTGCGGGCCTGCGGGAACCTGGAAACTAGCTTGGCAAGAGTACAATCCTTGCAGGGCAAAACATTCTCATTACCTGATGGATTCCTAAACGCACAACTTGATGCCAATGAGCTGCTCTCAATTTTAAGGCAGTGTGCCAATTGTCCCCAAATAGAGGGGGAACCTCGTATCCCCCCTGCAAGACTGGCAGAGTACAAGCAAGAACTTGCAGTCTGTTTTAAAGAGTTCAGGGCATCATGTAGGCGAGTGGCAAGTGTTGAGAAAAGTCCCTCACGAATGCTAAGTGCCGTCACAGCTAGCTTCCAGGTGCTGTGTAACCTTACTCATACATTCATTCGGCTGGTCAGGGGTGTACGATCTGAAACTCAAAAACTACAGCTTTTACGTAAGGTAGAGGAGGTAGCTGTCAACTACACCCTTCTTCTTCGGGCTGCTGAAGAGGCAATGGGACATTCTAGTAGCCTCCCCAATAAGAGTGCAAGTCCTCAGCTCCATAAACCCACTAACATGGGCTCTCTTAATCGCTCTATCAAAACCTTGCCCAGCAAGTAATGACTCATTCACACGAGATAGTGGGGCAGGCCGGAAAGACAGCTGCTCAACTCTCTGGCAGGAATCTCTTCGGATCATTCATTGGTTTACATTTTTACTCGCCTTTCTGTTCACTGCCTGCTAAATTCCATAACTGCATAACTATACTGTTATATGTTTATGAAGGTTGTGCCAACTTGTAGTCACAAACAATCTTTGACATTATGTGTGCACAGAATTGAAGAAAAAAACAATACAACTGATCCTGTGTATTATGGGTGATCAACAGGGCTGTTCACTCTCATGTCTTTAGAGAAACTGTGAAATGGACTTAGTTTTTCTATGTTTAGTTGTTCCTATATCTAAATCACAAAATGACATTGGGAAGGGCTGGTGGGGATAGGGCTTAGTTATTTTATGTCCTAAAAATGGTTTCTATAATATATTATGGGAAAAATTATATTGTCATTATTGCAATTACAATTACTGTAGACATTATAGCTACATAATCTAAAAAAAATAAAATCAGAAAAATGAATGGTAACAGATTTTGTAAATTAGCTAGAGAGAGAGAAATGGTAATTTGGTAATGTGCTTGCTTTTCAATTTTGTTTGGTGTGACATGAAATACTCCCTTTTCACAATATCACATTCACAATGTCTGGATTTGTATCTCTGCAAGGGTCTGAATTGGCACTTTTTAAATGAATATTTATGAACACGAGAGCCCACTAACAAGATCGTGGAAGGAAACACCTGCCCAGGGTAGACAATGTAGCAGATTCAAATTCACCGGAATATTAATTGAAAGGATACAATGGTTGATCTGAGACCAACATGGAAAAGGGCGCTCCTATTTTCTAATGCACAAAAAAAAAAAGATATCCCTTTTTCCACTCACACCCACATACTCATCCAGCTCCATACCTCATACATGTAGAGGCAAAAAGTGGCTTTTATTTTTTGTATTGGAGTGGGCTGGGTATTTGATAGCCTCATAATTTTGTGCAATCACTAAGAAAATGCTTGTGTATATAAATTTTTTTTTTTTTTTTCACATATAGCCTATATAAAGTACACAGATAACTGTTTTCCAATTTTTTGTTTTATAAATTTCTTTAATGTTGTTCTTCTCTCCCATAATTTGAAATGTTTTATTGTAGAACATTTTATTTTGTGATGTCATTCATTGTGCACCCCTGAGAACATAACCCCCCCTCACCCCACACACACAGAATAGTTTTATATGTATTTTAATAAAACCAACTGCTGTCTAATGTCTGAAAACTTTTCTGTCTCCTCTTCCAAACTGGGACATAAATGGCTAAATTATAGTCTTATAATCCATATAAGGCTCTACTGTGAAGTTTAAAAGATTAACATTTCATTGTTCTGGTGTCTTGCATGTTATCCCTTCTTTACAATAGAACTGAATGAAGTGGGCTCTGTGAAGCCAACAACTGAAACACTGTTTAATGCTGGATTTAGATCAACTTGGTCAACAATAGTACAGAAAGAATCCAGTGTTTTGCAATACTTCCATATAAAAGCATTATTCTATGCTCAATTTAACAAAACATTGTAAAAAAACATATTTGTGAAGCTTATATTATTTTAGAGAATAACTAACATTGCATATATTTATCAAAATAACTAAAAATATTTAAAAAAAAATAAATCACAACATGTATTTTATGATTTATAGTAGTATGTCCTAGAGACAAATAGTTACTATATTTTAGAGTATAATACAGCATGGAACCTGTTTATTTTTATAAAATACATTACAGTAAACAATATCATCATGTTTATACATGTTTTTCTTTTTTTAGACATACTTTCTGTCAAAGACTAGTTGCATTGCCTAAATGAGATTTGTCACTATGCTTCATTTGTTGTATGTGGTCATATTTATTTCTATGAGTTCTTGTCAGTGTTTTTTGCTTCACTGTGGTCTTTTTGTGTGTAAGGTCATGTTTAAAGCAATAAAGAGTATTGAAAGTAACATTTTCAGCATAGTTTTGGCTACGAGATCAATTGAATCCACTGATTGAGTTCATAATGAGCACTCTGAAAAAATATTCATATATTGATATTGATTTACACCGTTATCGGTGTAAATCAAAGCACTTATTTACTAATTATTATAGTTAATTTATAGTTTATAAATTTTATTATCAATGGTATTACATTAATAGGCTATAAATAGTGAGTTCTTCATTCATTTTTGTCACAAAAGTAACAAACTATTATGGTTTAATTAGCTCATATGTTAATAGTTAGATGTTTTCTATTCTTTAACAACTGGGTAACCATACCTAACTTTAATTCCTCCTTAAAGGACCTGTATGTAGGATTGAGGCCAAAACTGGTACTGCAAACACTTTCAAATGACTGTAGAGCGGTGTACCCCCTCTCCCCCTCCCCCCTGACTCGAGGTGGCCAGATACGCTGTAGACAGTAATTTGGGTTTTTCTTTCTTTTTTTGTATGTAAGAAATGTATTTCAATTAAAGTTCATACCTAAAAAGTATTTTAAACCAGTGATAGAGTTGTTAATAGTGATTAGGAGTAAACAGTTTACTCACCTTTAGATTAGGTCACGTAAAATACTGAATTGTATGGTGGAGAGAGCTCAACACGCTGCAACTGAAGAAAGCATGCAAATAGAAAAAACACCAGCTAATTAAGAAAACCTCAGTTTGACAACATGATCACAAACACTCACAACGCAAACAAATACAGAAACTCACATACGATCACATTAAAATAAACAAAAAACAACTCACCTTTCAGGTCATCGTCAACACCACTGAAGAGTATACATTGAACAATAAGCATGTCCCAGATAGGTTTGTCCCTTGTATGGTTGAGTTTTGCAGTGCGTTTCTGTATTTGGTTGAGTTGTGAGTATTTGCAGTGTGTTTCTGTATTTGGTTGAGTTGTGAGTATTTGCAGTGTGTTTCTGTATTTGGTTGAGTTGTAAGTATTTGCAGTGTGTTTCTGTATTTGGTTGAGTTGTATTTGCTGTGAGTTTCTGTATTTGGTTGAGTTGTAAGTATTTGCAGTGTGTTTCTGTATTTGGTTGAGTTGTGAGTATTTGCAGTGTGTTTCTGTATTTGGTTGAGTTGTGAGTATTTGCAGTGTGTTTCTGTATTTGGTTGCGTTGTGAGTATTTGCAGTGTGTTTCTGTATTTGGTTGTGTTGTAAGTATTTGCAGTGTGTATTCTGTGAGTTTCTGTATTTGGTTGAGTTGTGAGTATTTGCAGTGTGTTTCTGTATTTGATTGAGTTGCGTTGTGAGTATTTGCAGTGTGTTTCTGTATTTAGTATTTTGTGTTTCTGTATTTGGTTGAGTTGTATTCGCTGTGAGTTTCTGTATTTGGTTGAGTTGTAAGTATTTGCAGTGTGTTTCTGTATTTGGTTGAGTTGTGATTGTTTGCAGTGTGTTTCTGTATTTGGTTGTGTTTCTGTTGAGAGAGCTCAATGTGCTGCAACTGAAGAAAAAAAAACATGCAAATAGAAAAAGTCCCAGAAAATGTATGTGTTGGAAATATTCACAACGCAACCAAATACAAAAACAGGCTGCAAATACTCACAGCACAACCAAATACAAAAACAGGCTGCAAATACTCACAACTCAACCATATAAGGGACAAACCTATCAGGGACATTGCATATTAATGTATGCAATTTCTTTTTAAAAAAGAAAACAAATTAGACCTTAATTTTAAGATACCAGTCTTATTTTCGCTTATATATTTAGTATTGCTCTTTTATAAAGAAAAAAGTAATCATTATCCGATTACTTGATGGAATAATCGGTAGAATAATCGATTACTAAAAGAATCGATAGTTACAGCCCTAATTTAGATTGTCAAATATGTGGAAGTAAATTTTTGTCGTTTAAACGCCTTTATAATGATCATGTTAGTTGATATAATGCACAATGAGTTTGCACCGCAATCCAGAGGATCTGCCGGATTCAAATCACATGAATTCATCACCTTTTCCTGAACTACATAACAGTAAGTGGCCTGTGAACTGGGAGAAGAATAAAGTAATCATTATTGTTCCATACTCAAATGCTTATCTGATATGAATAAAACACTTTAAAATATAGGCTATTTTGACAAAGGATTATTGCAGCTTCCAAAAGCATCATATTGAATTTGAATTTAAAAACTATTCATGTTTTTTTTACAGTACTTTATTTAAATCTCTGAAATCTTAAACATTAGCCTATGTGGTTGAAGACACTGAATAGTGATATATTATATAATATAGTAATATGAGTAATATGAATCACACCAATGTGTTTGAATGCGTCAATGGGTTAAAGAGCACCTATCATGGAATTTTGAAATGTAGTGTGTAACATAGATCTAAGTGAACAAAAACATCCTGCAAAGTTTGAAATATGACAGTGCACCGTATATAAAGTTATTGTCTTTCAAAAGTAAGAGTTGACTCTGAGTCATTTTTATGAATCGTTAGAAGACCGAAGCTTTTTCTCTGACTAGATGAGGTCAACTTGTTCCATACTCAAATGTACTTTACATGATGGTACTTTAAATGTAGGCACATTTTAAAGTTCCCTTGTGGTAAAAAAAAATCAAGTTTTTAATGTCTCATTAATGCAATTATCTAATCAACCAATCACATGGCAGTTGCTTCAATGCATTTAGGGGTGTGGTCCTGGTCAAGACAATCTCCTGAACTCCAGACTGAATGTCAGAATGGGAAAGAAAGGGGATTTAAGCAATTTTGAGCGTGGCATGGTTGTTGATGCCAGATGGGCCGGTCTGAGTATTTCACAATCTGCTCAGTTACTGGGATTTTCACGCACAACCATTTCTAGGGTTTACAAAGAATGGTGTGAAAAGGGAAGAACATCAAGGCATTTTCTCCCACAGGACTGCTGCATACTGGTTGATGCTAGAGGTCAGAGGAGAATGGGCCGACTGATTCACGCTGATAGAAGAGCAACTTTGACTGAAATAACCACTCGTTACAACCGAGGTATGCAGCAAAGCATTTGTGAAGCCACAACACGCACAACCTTGAGGCGGATGGGCTACAACAGCAGAAGACCCCACCGGATCCCACTCATCTCCACTACAAATAGACAAAGAGATTACAATTTGCACAAGCTCACCAAAATTGGACAGTTGAAGACTATAAAAATGTTGCCTGGTCTGATGAGTCTCGATTTCTGTTGAGACATTCAGATGGTAGAGTCAGAATTTGGCGTAAACAGAATGAGAACATGGATCCATCACGCCTTGTTCCCACTGTGCAGGCTGGTGGTGGTGGTGTAATGGTGTGGGGATGTTTTCTTGGCACATTTTAGGCTCCTTAGTGCCAATTGGGCATCGTTTAAATGCCATGGCCTACCTGAGCATTGTTTCTGACCATGTCCATCCCTTTATTTCCCACATCCTCTGATAGCTACTTCCAGCAGGATAATGCACCATGTCACAAAGCTCGAATCATTTCAAATTGGTTTCTTGAACATGACAATGAGTACACTGTCCTAAAATGTCCCCACAGTCACCAGATCTCAACCCAATAGAGCATCTTTGGGATGTGGTGGAACAGGAGCTTAATGCCCTGGATGTGCACGAAGCAAAAGGTTAATCATATTAATTAGAGTTGTGTGTCCAGCGTTGTAAAGAGTTGTAAAGAGTTGAATCCTTTAGGTGAGTGTAGGTACACTGTATAAAATGCTTTTTGTAAAGTACAGTGTGTAAGGAAAGTATTCAGACCCCCTTACATTTTTCACTCATTGTTATATTGCAGCCATTTGCTCAAATAATTTAATACTTAGGACCATGTGATTTTTCAGTTTTTCTTTTTTAATAAATCTGCAAAAGTGTCAACAATTCTGTGTTTTTCTGTCAATATGGGGTGAGGTGCGTACATTAATGAGAAAAAAATGAACTTAAATGATCATAATTTACTGGACAAGGATTAATAGAAATATTTTTTACTTACCATTTCTACTCAAAATATTTTAGATAACTAGAAATGCATATTTAAATTTCATTTTAAGTAATCTTGAGATGCCTTTTCCCCCCTGGTTGAGACATCAGATGACATGGCTAAACATTTGTGCTGCAAAAACCACTTAAGAGACAAATTTTCAATTACACATTAACTAGATGAAGTTTACAACTTGTCTAGCAACGTGTGCCCATGCTGACATCAATAAATAGTTTGTCTTTTCAAATCTTTTATTGCATGCATGTCTATTGAGTGCTAATTAGTTTTGTCCTTCAGGATTTCAGTGTGCATTAATTGTGGGATTCTTTTAAAGAGCAAACGTTTCAGTCCCAGGAAGGATTCTGTGATTGAGACTGTCCTTAAAATGACTACTAAACTAGGGAGCTGAACGAGACACACATTAGTAAGGCTGGTAACACTTTATTTTAGGGTTTAGTTATTATCTATTAACTAGTTGCTTATTAGCATGCATATTACAAGGATATTGGCTGTTTATTAGTACTTATATAGCACATATTAATGCCTTATTCTTCATGACCTTAATCTTAACCAATCCCTAAACTGAAAAACTACCTTACTAACTATTAAAAAGCAGTAAATTAGGAGTTTGAGGCAAAAGTCGTAGTTAATAGTGAATGTGTTCCCCATAGTGAATGTGTTACTGTAAGGTGATAGTAACAGAATACAGTATTTATGATTAAAGGTGCCATAGAATGGAAAATTGTATTTAACTTGGCATTGTGGAATAATAAGAGTTCTGCACATGGAACTGACATACCATGAGCCTCAAACATCATCGTTTCCTTCTTCATATGTAAATCTTGTGCGTGAAAGACCACTGAAAAAATCTCAACATAACACAGACTGTGACAAAACAGTCGAGATCATTAATATTTACATTTTAATTTAGGGATTTAAACTTCTTTTGCTCAGTAACTTTTTTTTGGACATAATGTATAGTACAAACATACTCTTATGAAAAGTAACCATGGTTCTATTATATAGTAAAAACATATTTTTGCCATATTGATTACCATTTATATAACCACACAAATACTATAGTTAAACTATGGGTTGGAAGCAAAACAATGGTAAATAACTTACCATTGAATAACTACAATTATTTTATTATTATTATTATTAGTGTTTGTTTGTTTTATTTGTTGTAAAACCATGGTTAATTTATGTAAGGGTAGATATGTGTGTTTTCATAGCACTCAGCTGACAAGTGTGTTTGAAGGACAGCATTTATGGAGGATGTGGAATAGTGAGTTCTCAATAAAAATAAAAATAAAGGCTTTTTATCCGATTAATCGAAAAAATATTAGTTAGTTGCAGCCCAAGCTACCGCTTCATTTTAATTCAAAGTTGTTAGTTTCTAGTTGACTAGTGTCAATTTCGTTAACGAAAATATTTATTTTTAAAATAATAAACCTTTTTTTCCCATGACTAAGACGAGATGACAAAAACTTCCTTAAACGATAACTGTGACTATCATCATGCGATATCGTTGACGAAAAAAGGCGAGATTAAAATATAGTTTAAAAAACAAAAACTTTGAGCAGAGGTGCGTTCGAGCAGTCATACTTGCGGTTGCCAGATTTCAATCATTTAAATCAGAGCTTTTTTTAGTAAATTGTTTTGTGTATTTGTGGTTCAAGTGCGACAAAAGTCCCAGTGTCTTGGACCACTGATGAACACTCAATATGTTAAAAATGAGTTTTGAGTCAAAATGACCAGAGGGAAGGATGAGGATTAATCTAGATCAACCTGTCTAGCGATATATGCTCATGCTAACATATAATCTTATATCGCATGTCATGTCTATTAAGTGCTAATTTGTTTGGTGCTTCAGAATTTCTGTTGAGGAAACATAGTTAGCATCAATTCTTTTAGACAGTGAACTGGTTGCCACTAGGGATTGAACGATTACCGGTTTCATGATAAACCACGGTAAAATGTACTGATGGTTAGTAATAATATTGTTTAAAATTTAAATGATCATTAAAACCACGTTTGATTATCACGATTTTGAAAACTCACTAAATCCTGTCCAGCCAGCATCAGTCTAGCACAACGCTGTTTTTCAAATGAAAAGAAATGGCAAGAAAATATATTTCTTAGCCTTCTAAAAGGACCAAATCAGAGGTGTGGTTATATTTGACACTGGCTTTTACAAAAGTCCTGAGGGAAACTCAATCGAAGATGGTCACCCTTTTGGCAGAACATGCAAAAAGAAAGTCACTGTAATGGAGGAAACATTTCAAATCTGCGAACACAAGGCAAGCTAACTTTGACCTCAATACTAAAACTACATCTGGGAAATAATAACGTGAAGCTCAAGGCAAAGACGAACAAGTTCAGACACGACTAGAGTGACATTTAAGGGATAGTAATGTATATTCATTAAACACTTATTACACTGATTTTCTTTACCACATAAATAATTACGGGGACAATGAATTAAAAATAATCTTCCCTGTTTATAATTCATTTTGTACAGACAGCAATCGTCCAGACAAGATGATCACAAGTTATAGTAATAATCATAGTAGTATTAATAGTAAAGTCCTCTGATTTCATTTTCAATGCAATCAAAAACAGAGACGCAAGTTTTATGTGAATGAAACGAGAGCACGCACCCGTAGTGATGCATGGATGTGCGCTGTTATAATGCGTTTCTGTTGACGACGGTCATTATAAGGAAGGAAATCCCACAGGATAGAATCTCTCTTAAAATGCCTAGAGCTGCTTGATTTATTTGTTGTTTGTTGATCAAATATAAAACTTGTTGAAATGTTTTCAGTGTGTGCATCTGTTCTGTTTGAACACTTTCATCTCATTTGGACAAAACCGTGATAATACTGATAACCGTGATAATTTGTGTCCCTATAATCGTGATATGATTTCATACCGTTTCATCCCTAGTTGCCACCCATCCCATATTAGCAGGCAAAAGGACGATTTGTCCTGTATTTCACACAGGTCCACACATAGTTCAATAAACACATTAGCATTTTGCAGTGTGGAGAATACTAATAGCAACTTTAAAGAAATCAATTTCACAATAAGTAGTGCAGAAGCTCATTTGCGCGTGATTGCGTATTAGTGGCTTTGTTCGAGTCTCGAGAACATGCGCTGTAAACTAGCACGATGTTTTAAAATCATGTCGAGCTCGCATCCAACGTTTGAATGCAAGAGGATCTCTAGGAATTGGACTGAATAGAAAAAGGTATCAGTGGGTCAAGATGCACTTCAGCTGCTCAGACGGTGACAGACACATCCGTGCTTCTAAAGGTATAGGCCTGTTTTTTTATGGATAATATATTAATATAATAATACATGCATTATCAGAGCTTGCCAGACAGAATTAAAATATTTTTTAGACATTAGACAGGATAATGAACAGATTATAGCCTAATTAATGTTATTATTAATTTATCATTTATATTATATTAATCATAATACATAAATCCTTTTGTATTATTTAAAAAAAATATTTAGATAAAAATGGGACAAATAATTGCATAAGTCATAATTTAAGAAATACACAATAGGTACACTGTATAAAATGCTTGTTGTAAAGTAAATACATGAGGAATAAGCTGACTAATTGTGAAACATTTGGGAGTTTGAAGCATTCTGGGGATGATAGAATAGATAAGGACAGTTTAAGTGCATCAAACTAAAAGCACCCAAAGGAAAAAAGTAACATTTTAGAATTTCAGAATTGTCAAAAAAGTGGTCCAGAATGACTGCTTAAAGGCCCAGTGCACCCAAAAATATCAATTCTGTCATCATTTACTCACCCTCAAGTTGTTCCAAACCTGTATAATTTCTTTGTAATGTTGAACACATTGGAAGATACATTACTACTATGGAAGTCAATGGAGCCCCTCATTACAAACTTTCTTCAAAATATCTTCCTTTGTGTTCAGCAGAACGACACCTGTATGGTTTGGAACAGCTTGAGGTGTCCCTTTTTTTTGTCACACTGGAGGTGGCAACCCTACTGTGAACATTTCAGTCCCAGGAAGGATCCTGCAATTGAGACGGCCCATAAATTATGCCCGGACTACTGAACTAGTGAGCAGAACGAGACACACACACACATAAGGTTATAGAAGAGCAACAGAATACAGTATTTATGATTACCTTTAATGGCATAATACAACACTTATAAGCAGATTAAAATGATTTCCATTGAATTATGTTAATTGTGTTACATCGGAAAAGTGCTATTTGCTAAATGTCAATGAAATACCTGAGTGTGAAATTTTCTGAAAGCAAAAGAATCCTTTTTGAGAGAAGCATTTATTTTGATTCCTCACCAATTGTCCACAACGCCAAAAAGAAAAGAACTCAAGCGCATTCATTTTTATTTCCATGAAGAATGTTAATCTCCAACCACAACTGTAACAAACACAGCAACATCTAGACTGCTCGCATACATTTCGCCACTTGGTTTCTGCCTGTACAGGTGAGTTTCGAACTATGATTGGAATAATTCAAGAAGCCACAACAGCAACGGACCTCATTCACAAAACACGAGCAGAACGAATTTGTGAATCGCTCATAAAACGGATTACGCAAACTGCTTCAGTGCATCCATTTACCCAAGAATGGTTATACAAACTATATACACACACACACACACACACACACACACGTGATTCATGAATGACACCCTGAGAGTCTGATGACATCATGTAAATGTGCACATATATAAAGGTCCCAGGGATCAAATAATAACGCATTACTTTGTAAGTACTTGATCAATTATTTTACCGCCTCTAGCATAATACAACCAATTTAATCGTGAATAAAGATGTCTAAATCACAAAAGCAAGATTTACAACATGCATTTATGCTGCAATTTGAGTGATATTTCTTTCAGACGAGTCGATGAACCTTTAGAAGTGGCGTTGTGCAATTTCAAGCCGTTTCTAATCATTTTAAAGCCGTTTTAAATCATCCACTTTTACTATTTTGCCTTCGTTAGTGCTCTCACATGAAACATTGGAGTGACTATTACATTAGGACGTCTGACAATAATAACACCAACATGATTGACATACAGCCCCTCTCCACCTATGAAGGAAATCCACCGTGTACGATATGCTGCGAAAGTACTATAGTTGCTGGGCACTGCTGTTAACTACAGTCATATTACAAATCAATAGCTATGCCAATTAATAGAGCTAGATAAATCAAGGCATGCCTCTTTTGATCGCTGAGGTCTTTTACTGGTGGGAAATGGGATGGCTTCTGGTTTAGGATGACGTGTCTATGTTTTGCCCACCCATTAAAAATAATAAATAACGCTCTGACATTTTAAAAGCAAAAGGTGCACTTATTAATGTGATTTGCATTTGTTAATGTATACATCTATCATAGCATGTTAAAAATATTCACAATCGATTCATACTGAATTCAGTGCAAAACAAAATACATGTAAGGCATGACGCAGGAGATCCGAAATATTGGCAGTATGTGCATGTTCGCCATTGTTGTTAACGTTTCATTTTACATAAACATAGATTTTTTTTTTTTGTAGTGGTATTCACAAAGTTTTGAACAAAACGCTTGAGTCGTGAAGGAGCGCTCAAGACACTGGGATCGCAGAGAGCTAAGGGAACGGAAATGCCGGAAAGCACAATTTCAGAAACCACAATAAGAGTTGCTTAAATGAACATCATGATGGTCACAACATGGTAAAAGTGAGAGTAAAACCTGGACATACCAGTCAGTAAAATAAATCTGATGATTTAACAGGAAAGCATCTGTCCCGTCAGACCTTAGTCAGGGTAGCACCATAATACATTTTTTTAAATGAGGCTGTTAGGGATTGAAGCGCAGTATGTTCAGCACATACCGACTGTTCAGCTGATGAATCAAAGACTTTCAGCAAACAAACTCATCTAGGATCTTTATTAATTCAGCGAATGCCATTGTAAAGACTAAATCTAGCCTTGTTTTCATCTGTGTAAAATTCAAAATGGCGTTTATCCTGACTAAGGCCTGTGATGATGCTCTGATCAGGAATATATCACCCATAAAAGAAAACTGCGTCATTATTTACTCGCCCTTGTTTTATACCAAATCCTTGTCATTTTCTCCCATTTAACACAACATCATTGTGATTCTTTTTCCATACTAACGTATACACTGACCAAGCACTCAAAATCGACAAAAAAAGTCACTTATATGGGGCTTTTTCGTCCTTTTTGAAGCTTGACAGCCCCTTGTCAGTTAAAGGGATAGTTCACCCAAAAATGAAAATTCTGTGATCATTTATTCACCCTCAATTTGTTCCAAACCTGTATGAGTTTCTTTCTTCTGCTTAACACAAAATATGATATTTTGAAGAATATGGTCAATGAAACCCTATAGTATGGGAAAATATACTATGGAAGTCAATGGGGACCATTAACTGTTAGGTTACCAACGTTTTTTTAAATATCTTCTTTTGTGTTCAGCAGAAGAAAGAAACTCGTACTGGTTTGGAACAAACTGAGGGTTTAATCTTTGGGGTGAACCATCCCTTTAATGAAAGATAACAGCATGAACGTTCTGCGAAACAATTTTAAACTCTACAAAATAAAGTTGAGGGCAACATGAGGGCAAGTAAATTACAACAATTAAATTTTTTGGGTGACTATCCCTTTAATAGAGGGTGTGATTTGCTGGAAGTGGGTATAAAAATATAGACATTTGAGACCCTGAATGACCATTTTCTTCACTTTCATTTGCAGAGAAAGCAAAGACTGCGCAAAGTGTGGCATGAAAACTTTGACCAAGACCATATTGTTAGCCACTTACAGTTACCCGTCTCAGTTCTGATTGATATTTCTTTACATACAAGCAGAAAATGAAATAAGAAGGTTGTTAAATGCAGGCCATTTAAATGACATATGCAGCTGTTGAGTAGAGCGTCGGATCTTGTTTTGGGGATGAAAGAGCATCATAGTAGGGTTTCTTTATGATGTCGCATTATATGTTGGTTTTTTTCTGAGGGTCGCCTGAAACCCTTCTTGCAATAGTCACACCTGTGTGGATAGTCTTTAGTGTGGATGGATATGACATGCCGTTTGAAACCTGAAGCGTCCGTAGTGTTGTACTCGCAATATTGGCATTGATAAACCTTGCGACCGCTGTGCGTCTTCATGTGCTTTTTAAGTTCGTTCTGATGCCTAAAGCCGCGTTTGCAACGCTTGCATTTAAATGGCAAGTCCTTTGTGTGAACGGACAAAATATGCCGGCTTAGTGTGAAGGGGTCCGATGTCTTAAAATCACAGTGCCGGCACTGGTGTACTTTATTCCCCTTGTGCGTTTCCGCGTGTTTTTTCAGTTCGGAGGGTCTGTGGAAGCCCTTCTCGCACACGTCGCACTTGTGTGGAAAGTCTTTAGTGTGCACCGAGATGACATGGCGCTTCAAGTCACTGGAATTGGTGCTTTTGTGTTCGCAGTGTGGACACTGGTGAGTCTTATGACCCTGGAAAATCTCAGTGTGCCTCTGGAGCTCCTTGTCGTCAGCAAATGCCTGGGGGCAATGGCCACACTTAAAGGGCAGTTCAGTCCCGTGTTTGCTCTTTATATGAGTCTTTAAGTTTGACTGATCGGCACAACGGAAGTCGCAGTGCTGGCAGTGGTAGGGCTTCTCGCCCGTGTGTGTCCGCATGTGCTTCTTAAGCTCAGAAGGGTGGCGAAAGCCCTTGGCACACTCTACGCAAACATGTGCAAAGTTTTTGCTGTGTACAGCCAGTAAATGGCGGTTCAGGAGTCCCTGTTCGGCAGTCTCGTACTCACAGTACTTGCACTTGTGCAGCTTGGGCTCCTTGTCCCGCAGTATGAGTTTGTTGGAGCTGAGCGGGCTGGCCTCGTGATAGCGCCGCGTGTACTCTGTGTACTCGGGAATCCTCTCGTTCTTAATGATGAGCTTGTGGCTTTCCAGATGGTTGTGGAAACTCACCTTCTTGTTGGTGGTGAAGTCACAGTCGGTGCACTGGTACTTCTTCTTGAACATGTGGTCCGGGTGATTCTTCATGTGCCGTTTGAGGAAACCCCGTGATTTGAACTTCTTGCCGCAGATGTGGCAGGGGTAGACAGTCAGGGGCTGCCCATCAGGACCGATGATAACAGCTAAAACAAAGGAGGAGGACATGCTGAAAACAGCCAGGTCAACATCACACTTCTAAAGTGCACTTCAGAGCGATGAGATATAAAAAAGGAAGGACTATTTCCCTTTTGAAACCATGACACCAACATCCATTTTTAGGGTATGGAGGTCAAGTTCACCCATGAGACCATCTCAACATATGCCAATGGTGATGCTTATTTTTTTATATATATATTATTAATTGCATTTACTATTCTATTACGTATTGTTCTGAATATAAGACCCCCCCACCCTTGTCTTTTAAAGACAATACTTTTTTTGAAAATTATTTTAATATTGCATATTTTTCATATTTCTATTTTTTATTTCTGTATTTCAAGTATGGCAAATACTGGTAAAATGCCAACAATCACATTCAGAAATTAAACACTTTATGGCACTGCTACCATAAAAATAACCTGAAGTTCTCATTTCGTAGATTTCACTATAACTGATTTCTCACTTTTTTTTTTTATGTAGTGACAGATCCTGGCATGTCAAAAAACACATGTTTGATCGGCATTATCTACCTGATCCAAAGGGGATATAAATGTTTTTTTTCCTTAAGCCGATCACACAGCGCTGAAAAGACAGCAGTTTCTTTCTGAAGTCGGTGAGCAATCGCTAATCCATTACGCTGCATCATTCTCACACCGCATCAAAGCGGCTGCTTCGAGGATATTGACAGGCAAGTGCATCAGTGCATAGCCAGAATAAGAAATCATGGGCCTCGCTGGTGGGTAAGTTCAGCTCTTTGGCGATATCCAGTACCTTCAGCTGAATAACCAGAGCCCTCATTGCTTTTTTCAGCTATGTACTAACACACTTGCCTGTCAGTTTCTTCGAAGCAGCCGCTTTTTAGGGCTTATCTTTGACTGTTAGCATTTTAAGACTATCTTTTTGGGCTCACCAACTTCTAACATTACACTCTGACACGCATTTCTTGGCTGCCTAATAAGAGTTGTTTGACTCCGCTGCGTTTATCAGTCCTGGGGAAAACACTCGTTTTACTCGTATTTGCCGCTCCCTACTGTTGCAGGTGTATTATTAACATGTAAGGTTTAAAAAATGGAGTCGTCTTATATTCGCGGTCTAAACCTTTACCGGAACAATACGGTATATGAAGGTTAACGGAAATTATTGCTAGAGTCCAAGCTTATCAAAATTGCATAAGTGCTTGCAATTATTTTTCCTTAAATATGGGTCACACTTACCCATATCAATATTTTATCACAATATGGTTATGAAAATAAGGTTGGTACAATGCCAGCTTTTTTTAGATGACAGTAATAACAATATCAATATCATCGATAAAAATTTCAGCGTCACAGCAAAAACCAAAACTAGCCAAAGTAAAATATTCTCAAGCTTATTGAAGACAAGTTTGTCTTAATAAAGTCACTGTAAAATATAGTCAGAAATAAAATTAGAACAAATAAATACAATAGAACAGATACAAATGAAACAAAGAGTGCTAAACTGTTAGATAGACCTACATTATAGAATTGAATGATCAAATGTAAAAGCCACTTCAGTCATTGCTGTGTGAATTTAATACACACTGATTCTTATTAAAGCTACAAAGTTTCTTCAGTCAAGATCAGTGATTTTCTCTTTAGCCCCTTTCACACAGCAATACTGGTAAATTACCGAATGACTTTACCGGTAAATACAATAAAAAAGTGCTGTTTACAAGTGCTGATCTTTAACCGCTGTTCTGTTGTCTTCATTCTCCCGCATTAGGAGAAACGCTTTTTGTGTTCAATTTGACAACACTGGGGCAAAATCCGACACAGCGGTAGAGCTACAATATTAGTCTAATATCAGTTCACACATAGGATTATCGCCGTGTTAGTTGTAGTGGGTGATTTACGACAATCTACCGAACAATATTGGCTAACATATCGGACTCCATTTGCATTTGTATTGTTTTCAGGGCTTAAAAAACAAAGAAAAAAAAAATTGAAAGGCTTTAAAAAGTGCTGCCGGTTTGTCTGGTTGAGGACAATGGATACTTTTTGCAGACGACATCACACTGAGTGAATCAACTTAGAATGGCTCTAATTTACATGTATTTATCTCTCCCCCCATCCTACTTCCTAATGGCTGTGACCATTGAAAATATACCCAAAAATCTATATGATCTAAAAATGAACAAATACTAAACAATATATATGTGTTTGATATCATTGGAAATGTCTTAGTGCGACTGGTACAAATATCTCATCCCCACAGAAATATTCAAGAAGATAACAATGGTTTTAAGAGTTTAAAGAGATGTTGCATGGTATGGTAGGTGTGACTCAACCATTTGGCCTTGTCAATACAGGTCTGAGAGAGTGATTACATGTAAATTCCCTTTGTTAACATATGTTACCATTTGAAAGAAGTTATTGTCAGATTTGAATATTTAAGGCACTGTAGCAGAAGAGTCAGGGCGCAATATTGTAATCAGATTCGCCCGTAACGTTGTGTCCAGCCAACGTTACGTAACCTATGGAAAGTCAGGAACGCATCTCTTTACTTAAAGAGTATTCGATGTTTTGAGGATCTTTTGAATTGATTATGTAATTGGAATTATACCTGACTGTTTAATAAATTGTTACATTTTGATTTATTCTGACTTACTCTGGAATTATTAACGATCTC
Organism: Gobiocypris rarus; assembly: GCA_023029165.1. NCBI lineage: Eukaryota > Metazoa > Chordata > Actinopteri > Cypriniformes > Gobionidae > Gobiocypris > Gobiocypris rarus. The sequence goes on along the minus strand of CM040932.1, from coordinate 13,626,801 downwards.
TATGAGATCATGAATGGGTACTTTCCACAAAGGGTTAAACGGAATAATTAAATGTGTGTCTAACTATTAAATATGAATGACCAAATAACCAAATTGGCATTCTAATCTAAATTCTAAATTCTAATAAAATGGAGTCAGATAAAGAGGAATTGGAATTAGATCCATTTTGCCCAGCTGAGAACACCGAACCAAAGATACCTTCGCCCGCTCTTCGCTGCGCCATTGGAGCGATTTCAGCGGTCTTACAAAATCAATCAGTTCACTCTGAGCAGAATCAATATTTTAGCGTTTCCTAATTAAACATTACGGTTCTGAAAACGGTTTGATTTGAAAAAAAATACTGGTTATTAACTTTATTTTAATTTAGCCTATATTTTAAACAATTATGTATAAATAAAGACTTATTTTCACTCAAAAATAAGATAGGCCTAACATGTGATAATTGAACTTGAACATTTATTTCATAATATTGTTAAAACCACAACAGAAATGCCTGCATTAATTACAAACAGCTGGAAAAACATTGACCCGTTTTAATGGACCATCAGACAATCGAAAGTGGCCCTCTTATGCCTAATTCTTCTCAGAAGAGTTTCATTGTACATAACTTTTTTCCAACACGACTTGTTTTAAAAATAACATGAATAAAAAATAAATAAACTGTATAACCATCGCTCTTTTAATGCACCGAACATAATCAAATTCAGTCAGCTAATAAAGCTTGGTCATTTAATGCAATATAACATTGTAAAACCACAGCAACATTTCTACCACTTAATACATAGCATCAACAGTCTATATAGAAAAACACTGACCTGTCCTGTATTGGCTAACGTTACCTGAAAGACTATAGGTGCGATAGTTGCTAGTACTGGATAGGCTTAAACGAAATCCACAAGCTAACCTAAATCAGTCCATTTGAGCTTAAAGTGTGTACTGCTTGTTTAAACATAGGAAACAAATATCCTCCAATACCTGCGCATTCAGTGAAGACCTCAGTGATGAAAATGCGCGCTCTACACACTGACTTTCACTCAAGCGTGATGTCAACGTCACATGCTGTATTACTCATTCATGATTGGTCACTGCCAAATTAAAATATTAAAGAGAACGATAATATAACGTTATTAACTGGTTAATGGTCAGTTCAAATAAACAATTCTGTTCAGAGCGACTCAAATTGATTTTGTTTTCGTTTTTGTTCCTGTTAAAATTTCGTTCTTTTCCGGTTTTTGTTTTCGTTCCTTGGACCGGTTCAGAGCCCTGATTGTTTTACTACTTACACAATGATTTTAAGTATTTATCATTGTAATATTTACAATACACAATGTGGTTTTAAGTGATATTTTTAGGGGAGGGCATCCCTCAGATGGGGTGGGTCCTTAACCCCCTTTGCTTTATGCCCATGAATAGTATCCAACGCTGATGAATGGAAAAGGCTTGCTCTCGAGAGCAACACAATGAAAAAACTGCGAGGCGCGGTCAAAGATGATCATTCAGCGCATATTTAAATAGAAAAACTATTAAAAAGCTTATCGCACACAGCACGGAGTAATCAAGTCTTTATGATTGGCTCAAAGCAGACTTACGTCAGGGTGTTCTGACTTCGAAAGTGCAAAATACCGGTAACCTGGGTTCACACAGAGCACATTACAGGTAATGTTACAACTTCACTTACTGGTAAATTGCCAGAACCAATTTACTGGTATTTTTTAAAAGGTCCTGTTCACACATGATCTGTTCCAGGGAATTTACCAGTGAAGACTGTATGTGGGAAAGGGGCTTTTGTCTTTTTATTATCATTAATGGCACAGACAGCAGGTTTATTAGGCTGCTGTCACTTTAAGACTAAATGCACAGATCTAATATACAGACAAACATCTGATATTCACCCAGCCGTTTACGTTCACTTGAGACAACTAACTGTGTTTTTGATACTTGCCAAGACGGACATTTTGACCTAATTCTGTGTGTTTTTAACCGTTTAAGCACAGGTAAAAGAACTCAATTCAGTAAATAATATGAGGATTTGTATAACTACTGGCTTCATTTAAAAACATTTAAATGCGAAAAATATATCAAAGGGCTCTCCCACAACTGAACATTTTAGGAGCAGAACCAGAAAATGTAGGGGCGCACACTGTAAATCAACATGCTCATTTCCGCTGTATTACTAATAAATACTCAAAGAATGACAAAACCTTGAGCCAATAGTGTTTCGAGTATGAGATGTGATGGAGCATGTGATTTGTTGAATTTAGTGAACGAATACGTCCTTTACTGACCGAGATGCTTGAGTCTGAACGAGAGATCTATCCCATGAACGAACTGGAACCTGTTGTTTGTGAAGTTAACGAAATGAACCAGTTGTTGAAAGATACTGATAGCGAACAGGTAGAGCTTGGCTTGCGTAGTTTGGCATATTTGCAGAAAAAAAAAATTTACACTTTACCATTGTAATGAAAACAGTGTAATAACGCAGGCTGATGGTTAAATGATTACTGTACAGAGTATAAGCACTGGTATGTTTGAACAGTTTTCTTTTAAATAAAATGACTTCATTACGTTTGAGTCATGTACTTCTATAAACAAATAAAAAAAGTGACAGTATTGGTTAAATAGATCTCATCCGTGTCACGTCAGCAAATATAGCATTCTAGAGAGCATGTAATTGAGTGAGCTATTGAATGAACACGCCCAAATGTATTAGTCGCACATGTGCGACTGGATGTAAAATCAGTTGCACACTCTCAAATTTTGGTAGCAAAATGCAACCATTTGGTGGCATTCTGGAGCCCTGCATCATCAACATGAATACTTGGGTCTCTGAAGATTAAATTACAGTATTAACTGTTGGCATGTTTTTAGAAAGGCTATAACAGGTAGTCATTTAATCACACCATGATGAAAGATAAAGACGACAATCATTTTATTGTTAGGAACTCATGTTATTGTTTTGTTATGGGTCTATTTGTGTTGGTGTTGACTTAAATACTCTTCTAGCGCTTGCAGATCATACCTGTCTGGCACTGGCGTGTCTCTCCCCTCCTCTTCTTCTTGATCTTTTGCTTAAGAGCTCGGCTTGTGCTGATGCTGTCAGTGATCTGTAGGTAGGGAGTGGCTGCACCGTTCTTACTTTCTAGACTGCTTCCTGTAGGAAAGCCATGACTGGTCAGGTGTTTGCATCGGACATTTACACCCTATAAATGCACTAAAAGGAAAGGAGAATGTTTTTTTTATAAATGTTAAGATAACAGTTATCCAAAAATGAAAATTCTGTCATCAGTTTTCACAGGGTTTTCCAATCGAGGGTTCGCGAGCCCTTGGGTGTTCTTGTTGTTTGTGAGTTGATAAAAGCTAATAAATAATTAAATCATAAAAAATAAATAAACAAGGCTACACAGTTCATTGAAATAAAACTATCAAATCGCAAAGATGGGCATTCGGCTGACAAAAACGTTCGGGAGAGCTTGGGCTATTGTATGGCTTCAGAAGACTTAAATATAACCATAATTAGAGTACCATGGATGGTTGTATCCTGTCCCGTTTTCAGCCAGAACTTTCATTTTTGGGTGGACTATTAATTCAATAGCAATTTGTATCTCTGCCTGCAACAAAAAAGTGAAGGACCATAAGCAGTTGCCCAGGCCGCAGGAACAAAGCTCTTGTTAACTGGTGTGTCCTCCAGTTGTGCTTCTGTGATAGCAGGAGCCTCTTCCTCCCCGACAATGACTTCCATATACACCTGGTCAGTCATCTCCGAACAGTCTACAATCAAGACAGACTCAGAGTATAATTAAAGCTTGCTGTAGGCACATGTAACTCCTCTTTAAAAGAGACTCACTGATATCCTCCTCTCCTGGGCTGGCATCCTTCACAGCCATGTAGACCATCTTCTCTCTGGGCAGCCGGCCCGAGCCCACTGACTCCAGCACCGCGTGCCCATTGGGAAAATCGCTTTCTGCTACCACCTCTGTGCTGCCTACAACACAATCCAAACAAATTCATCTTACAGGGCATGAATGGAAAATCAAAATGTCCTTGATATTTACACATATAAGAGTACACCCTCGGGATCTGACTCAGATCAGAAAACGGGCTGTACTGTGGATGCATAGTATGCTGTGCTTGTGAAATTTCCATAAATTCTGAGACCTTTCCCAGCCCTTGAGGGAAATTTCCAGCAATGCGTTTTCACTGTTATATGATCAGAAGAGCACAGAATCTCCTGATCAAAACACAGGCGTCAAAGAAGCAGAAACAAGTGATCTCATATGCATATGTAAAATAACAAGATTATCACAGCATATAAATCAAAACTGCCTAATGTTACTAAATGAGATGTCGACCCAGGACGAGCTAAAGGACTGTGAAGATATGGGGGTGTTGATGAACTCCCCCATATCTTGCTTTTTTTAAAACTTGCTCACATTCAAGTGTTGATGATAAAGGAATGCATGAATCTAGAATAAAACGTTTTTTGTTGTTGTTTAAAAGCAAAAGCTCTGCTCTTTATTTTGATAAATTGCATGTTCAGATATTTATACAACATTATATTCTGGATGGCCATGAAACTTCGGTTGAAAATAATCAAATGCTGGCGGTGGCTGGCAACTTCATTCAAAAACACTGGCTGAGAAAGCTGATATTAACATGAAACTATGATTAACTGAAGTAAAATCGATCATTTTAAGGGGAATATGCGAGACAGAATTATTATGGGCCTCCTCTATTTTGGAATAATAATCTAAAATGTAAACCAGTTGTCAAATTATCATGTCTACTGGTATATCGCCTACCACTAGTATTGGATACCTCAAAAAATTTGAGGAATTCTGATAAACAGCTGAAGTGCAGAATCATCATTGCGATGCAATTTTATTATTTTATTTCATAAAGGCAATTTAATCATACAATTACTATTGTTCTGCATTAACTAAGTGCAGTTACTAATAATATTACATGTTTGTTTATTGGTAATGCACTTTGAAAGCGCTGAGCTTGAGATGCAGTTAAAGGGATAGTTTACCCAAAAATGAAAATTATCCCATGATTTACTCACCCTAAAGTCATCCTAGGTGTACATGACATTCTTCTTTCAGACGAATACATATAAAAGGTTATATTAGTTATAGAAGTTATATTAAAGGTGCTCTAAGCGATGTCACACGTTTTTTAGGCCAAAACATTGTCACATACAGCAAACATCTCACTATCCGCTAGCTGCCTGTAGGGGTGTAAGAAAATATCGATACACGTGAATATCACGATATTATGATTGGCGATACTGTATCGATTCTCAAAAACGCTGTATCGATATTTATATATTTATTTATTTAGATCCAAGATTCGTGGCTTTGTGTTCTGTTTAAACCACAGACTGTATGAAACCCAACCGCTAGATGGCAGTGTGATCTCAGAGCGTAACTGACGCGGAGCCGGAGAAGCGCGAGATGAAGGTGCATCGCAGCTCACGAGAGGATAGAGTTATTCCACTCCTGCGGTACACAGAGCTGAAGTGTGGACTCATTTAGGCTTCAGCTATAAAGAAGCCACTAAGGAAATCGACAAGTCTTTTTTGTTTGCAAAATAGGCCAAGTTAAGATCCAATACTCTGGAAACACATTGAATCTGAGAGCTCGCTTAACATCCCGATCGTCATCCGTGCCGCTGAGAAGCATATGATCATAGCGATGTGGATATGGATGCACCAGCTCTGCAGTTAGTGCTTGAAATAGCACTTTGTACAATAGACTGCTTTAAAGAAAACAGCTTTACAGTATTAAATATAAAACAAACAGTCCTTCAGTCATGGAATGGACTATTCACTTTCTGTAGTTTAATAAATTGGAAATTAAAAAACTGCTATACTGTAAACCTTTAAAATACACATCAAGGATCCTTCAGTCACTTTAATATTTCCCTTTACTTAGATTGCACAAAATAGTGATTAGTGATATGAATGATACTGTATTAATTAAAAAAAATAGTTACTTGTTATGTTAAGCATATGGTTGTCCTTTTTTCTTTAAAAAACAAAACAAGAAATATCGCAATATATTGCCTCTTACAATATCTCAATATATACCAATATATCGTATCGTAACCCCTGTATCGTGATACGTATTGTATCGCCAGATTCTTGCCAATACACAGCTGCCTGTCCCCTGAACACACTGTAAAAAAAGCTCCACAAACTGCAACCAAAACACACTGGTGCAGTCTGGACCACCAAGCATAAACAGAGCTCCAGCCAATAGCCGACAAGAATGATTTCCACCCCCAAATGTGTGCTGGAGCACTGTTTGTTATGCTTGGTGGTCCAGACTGCACCAGTGTGTTTTGGTGACATTGCTTAGAGCACCTTTAAAGTCCTGGCTCTTCCGAGCTTTATTAACCTCTTAACCAGGCCCCCACTTTTGAGAATTTTCTGAAAACGACATACCCAAATGAAAATGTCTGCAGCTCTTAAACCCTATGGTCTATATTCATAAATCTGGTCTTATTTTAAACTAGAAACTTCAAATAGTGTTACCCAAGTGTCATAATAGCTCAAAATTGTATATGAACAGAGTAATATACATGTAAGTGACTCACGTTTTTTACTTTTATTATTCAGTTAGGGAAAAAATTATGAGATTTTAATGTTGAGGTCCTAAATTAACCATCATATAAAACTGAATGTCTGATCATGTTTTGATTCAAATTTGAGGATGATTCTCTCAAAAATGTAGCTTCTGTAAGCTTTTATATCAAAAAAAGACTAGGCGTCCTTTCCAAAAGGCCTTTTATTTTAGAACATTTGTAATTGTAAAGAGTAGTTTTTTTATTCAAATAAATCTGCAATAAACTGCTGATTATGATTAATTTACAGTTACTGAAAAACTAAATGTACTATTTACAGAATTTTTAAAGTGTAAAAAACTCATTTAGTTGATAAAAACAGTCTGTCATAGAGCCTGCGCGCTCCACTGCGGTATTGCGCAATCTCACAGGCAGGCGCCCGGCTGCTATGGAGACGGTGACTAGAGGCATATTCACCAATAATGCTTACAAACACAGCGTAAGATAATGCCTTTATCCAACGAAAACCATGCGCGCTTTGATTGACAGATGGCAGAGCGAGTAATCCACCAACTCTGTATACTGACTCCTCAGAGAGCCTGTGATTGAAGCAGAGAGACCTGGGAGGGTTTAACGTGACAGGAAGAGTCCACAGCACGGGAGATCGTCAGAAACTGATCAGAATCGATATTTCATTGAGAATGGACACGATTGATTACTCTAACTCAAAATGCTCATGCAAACAAAGGAGTATTTTTTGTTTTTTTCCTTATTTATTCGTTGTTTTGGATTAAAAAGTGGGATGCATTTGGAAGAGTGGACTCTTACACGGACATGCATGCTGTTGTTTTTTGGATTGGTCCGATCTGATCTGCACGATAGGAGATGAAAGATGAGTACTGCGTTCATTATGCTAATGTTTAAATAGCTAGTGCTTCAGCGTTTCATTTAACCCTTTCCTCTCTGGTGTATTTATTGCAAAAACAAGTTCAGAACATGAATCTTGAGTGTTTTAGCTTTCAAATGATGCATAGTTTGTGATGGTTGATTGAATAGTTTGTATAAAACAAAAGTGAATAAAAGTAGAGACACGCCCACTTACGTCAACCCCCCCCCGCCCACGATCCGGTGCGGGTTAAGAAGTTAATCTGGGGGTTAATAAAGGCCTTCTGAAGTGAAGCGATGCGTTTGTCTAAGAAAAATATCCATATTTAAAACTTTATAGACTAAAATAACTAGCTTACAAACCAGCTTTGATAGCAATTTGTATTAAAATAAGTTAGCTACAATTTATTTGTTTTATCATACCATCATACCAAATATCGTACAATAGATATTTTAGATACAATAGATATTTAAAAAAAATTTAATCTATTGAAAGTCTAAGCAATCAAATTTCTTCTGAAAAGATAACTTTATTTGATAAAGCTTAAGCTTTTTTTTTCATATATAGGCTAAACGATCAATTACCATGACAATTATCTCACAAATATTTGATAATGCATTTTTTACAATGGGGTAATTTTGTTGCAATAGCTTACACACAGCACAAGGAAGCTTGCTTTAAAATGGTAAATTAAAAGTAAACAGTAATAAAATAAGAACAAATAAACAAATTACTAAAAACAGCACAAATAAATTAAATAGAATAAAGATACAAATGAAATAGACTGCTTTATTTTTCAGGTAGATCTAACAGAAACTGAATAAAAAAAACAAAGTAGGCTAATCAAATTTAAAATAACATTGGATAATCTTCATTGTAAAAAATTAAATACAGATGAATCCATTAAAGTTACACAAGAGTCAAGTGAGTAATAAGTGATCGTTTGGCTTTTTTGTAGTTTGAATAACATTAACAATATTCGGACCCGTCACACCGACACTATTTAACCGGTGTGAATGAGAGAAGACGGGTGCGTGTCAACTCGCTGTTGGTCGGAGAGGAATGCGAGAATATGCAGATACCAGCTGCACTTCGATTAGGGCTGTAATCTCCCAGCCGAATATTAGTCGATACGTTCTGGCTCGACCAAAATTCTGATTGGCCGATTTTTTGCCGTGTTCATTTCATCAGGTGGAAAGCACTAATTGCTAATGGGGGTGTTTTCAGAGTACCCCTGTTTCACAGGTAACAGTCTGTTTTCAGAACACCCTCCTTGTTTTCACTCCGTTGGATTAGCCCAACCCACCGGAGAAGAGTCAGATTGAAGTCGGCTACTTTGCTGTATATTATTTATTTAATTGTGAGAGCGTTTTCCGAGTCAGTCCTCTTCTACCATGTCAATAAAGACATCGGCAGTGTGGCAGCATTTTTTTGAAAAATAGAAATTGGGAAAAAAAGTCGAATGCAAATTTTACAAGCAAAATCTTGCATATCACAGCTCGACGACAAACATGTCATATCACCTAAAAACGGTAAGCTAACTTGTCTGCGTTAGGTTGGCCCTTCTGTTTTGAGCCTATGCTTTATTTTTCAGTTATGCACTTTATTTTGCTTGATCTGGCTTGTTTAATAAATATTCCTTTTTTATTAAAGTGTAAGTGTTGATGTCTCTCGAAACCCTACCCTTAGTGGCAAAGATCTGAAATGTGTTCCTTACCAATTTCCACATCTTCATCTCCATCAGCCTTAAAGATGTAAACTTTGATGACCTCAGAGCTGAACTCATCCTCCTTCGAGCCGTCGTCATCCTGAACCACATCTGCACTGATCTTTAAAGACGCGTCTCCAATGTCTAGCTTTTCCCCGACCTCATCCACTGCAAAGAAGCCAAATATCAAACATTGCTGTGGATCCAATCAATCCAAGCTGGCATGTAACAGCAAACTCACAGGAAATCATGAGGTAGTCCTCTGAAGTGCTCTTCACATCATCTTCATCATCCACTTTAATAGTGACATCAGATGGCATGGTGTCATGTGACTGGATGACCGTCTCGGTGTCCGCCACCATGACCTCTGCAGACACCAGGTCGTGATCCAGTGGACTCTGATCGTGAGGTGACATGAGGTCAGCCACGAACACCTGATCAGACACCGTCTCTTCGATCAGATCAGCGCTGCCGCCCAGAGCCTCTTGGATGGCCACCTCGGCCTCCAGGATAGACTCAGACATGATCACGCCCTCTGTGGTGATGACGTCCTCATGACAGATGTCAGGCCCTTCCACCACTTCAGCCTCTAGGCTAGTCTCCAGCATGATACCCTCATCCGTCACCACATCTGAGACCATCACGGCCTCCGGCACCGACACCACTATGTGCTCGCCGTCAATGTGGGCCAGGCCACCCATCCCTGCAACTGCCCAAGAGAATATCACAACAAACTAAAGTTTACAAAAATGGAAAAGTATTTGAAGGGACAGTTCACCCAAAAATGAAAATTAGCCCATGATTTACTCACCCTCAAGTCATTCTATGAGTTAAAGGATTAGTTCACTTTTAAATAAACTTTTGCTGATAATTTACTAACCCCCATGTCATCCAAGATGACAATGTCTTTCTTTCTTCAGTCGAAAAGAAATTAAGGTTTTTGATGCAAACATTCCAGGATTTTTCTCCTTATAATGGACTCAATGGACCCTAAATGGTTCAAAGTCCAAATGACAGTTTCACGTGATACGCAGTTACGTTGGAAAGGTCACGCTTGTCGTAGGCGGAAGCACCGAGTCAGTGTTTACCAATGAGCGGAAGGAGGATCCAAAATCGTCCGACATCGTTGTTTTACCTTTTAACTCCCTTTTTTGTAAACGGCGTTTGACTGAGTATGTGCACGCTCAACACTGACTTCCGACAACTGTGACCTTTCCAACGTAACTGCGCATCACGTGACGTCACGTACACACATCACAGAACGGAGCAAGGCCAACATTTGTGCTTATAAAACTTAAACTTGATTTTTTTTTTTATATGACCGATCGTTTGGTTAGATCAGACCCTTATTCATCGTCTGGTGTGGTTTAAAGCCCTTTGAAGCTGCACTGAAACTGTCATTCGGACCTTGAGCCGTTTGGGCTCCATTGAGTCCATTATAAGGAGAAAAACCCTGGAATGTTTTCATCAAAAACCTTAATTTATTTTTGACTGAAGAAAGAAAGACACAGACATCTTGGATGACATGGGGGCGAGTAAATTATCAGCAAAAGTTTATTTAAAAGTGAACTAATCCTTTAATATTACAAAATTCCAGGCTAATCCAAGCATTAGAATTGCAGAAATAGTTGTTCTGTTTTTGAAGTCCATAAAAAGTGCATCTGCCCATCAAATAACTGCTCCACACGGCTCTCGGGTGTTAATAAAGGCCTTCTGATGCGAATCGATGTGTTTGTGTAAGAAAAATACCCATATTTAAAACAGAACAACTATTTTTGCAATTCTAATGCTTGGATTAGCCTGGAATTTTGAAACATAACTCTGATTTTATTCGTCTGAAAGAAGAATGTCATATACACCTAGGATGACTTGAGGGTGAGTAAATCCTGGGCTAATTTTCATTTTTGGGTGAACTAACCCTTTAATGTAGTAGTTGTTTTTCATTAAAACAGTTCACCCAAAAATGCTAATAGTCATCACTTACTCTTTTCCTTCATATCGCTCCAAACCCATAAGACTTTGGTTCGATAAGCAGTTCAAGTCTTGTAAAGATTGTTTCATTAATGACTGACCCTAATGTCGTTCCACACCCGTAAGACCTCCGTTCATCTCCGGGACACAATTTAAGATATTTTATATTTAGTCCGAGAGCTTTCTGGTCCTCCATTGAATGTATGCACGGTATACTGTCCCTTTCCAGAAAGGTATGAAAAACATAATCAAAGTAGTTCATGTGACATCAGTGGGTTAGTTAGACTCTTTTGAAGCATTGAAAATACTCAGTCAATCGATTCATGATTCGGATCGCTAATGTCACGTGATTTCAGCAGTTTGACACGCGATCCGAATCATGAATCGATTGACTGATTCATAACCGTTCCAATCTTTGTCCGCGGATTGAAAACAAACAATGTTTGAAGCAGACAATGCTGAATAAAGTCATAGTTTTTGTTATTTTTGGACCAAAATGTATTTTCGATGCTTCAAAAGAGTCTAACTAACCCACTGATGTCACATGAACTACTTTGATTATGTTTTTCATACGTTTCTGGAAAGGGACAGTATACCGTGCATACATTCAATGGAGGACCAGAAAGCTCTCGGACTAAATATAAAATATCTTAAATTGTGTCCCGGAGATGAACGGAGGTCTCTCATTAATGACAATTTTCATTTTTGGGTGAACTAACCCTTTAAATAAAAGTCTTACGTGTTTGAAAAGGCATGAGTGTGATTAAATCTGGCTCCAAGATACCTTTTTTCTACTAGGAGCTTACATTTTCTACACAGCTTAAATCAACGTGCAACGCAATTGTTCACAATTAGAGCTTAGAAGTTCTGGAGAAATTTGTGTGAAGGATTTGACACATACATCAACATACAAATTGTCACTGCACATAGCAGCCAAAACTGATGATTAGCCAATGTCATCACCTAAAATTGGACAAACATCGAGCAATTAATTAATTCATTATTTTAGTTACGGTTCCTTACCAAAATCTGCCATTATCATTGTGTGAGGCATTTTCAAATCCTTGTGAAGCTCCAGGATCCTCCACCTTGATCCATTATCTGGGATTTTTCACAATACTGTTAAAGTGAAAACAAAAAAAGGGCTGCAATATGAGGAACGTGATAAAAATATAAATAAATCACATGAAATTAGGGCTGCCCCTGACTTAAGATTTTTTCTAGTTGGCTAGTCATCGTTCTTTGAAGCCATTAGTTGACTAATTACACGTTTTTATATTAATTTAATAACTTAAATATATACTGGGGATGAAGGGGATGTAATATATGCCACTTCCACGCTTGCCGCAAAGCAAAAATTATGATTATGAATGTGTCAGGACATCACGGATAACAAGGAGACATTTTAATTGTTTATTAATACAATAGTGTTTTCTGAGTCAGTTTCAGCTGCAAAGACGAAGTTGATGATGCCGACTCATCGTCTCCGCGCCTATTACATAATCAGAGATATTTCTTTCAGATTCAAATTGGTTTGTTTAAGAGTAGACATTTCAAACTTACTATGGATATATTTCTCAGGTCTGTAGTTTCGGTTAATTTTTCTGACGCACCATTTAAACGATCAGTTTCTGAGAGATCGAGCAGTATTTATGTTATTTTTGACCTCTTATCAGACAAACGCGATCATCTCTGAGCTCCATAACTTCCGCCAAGTGAGGTCAAATGAGCGTGGTCATAGATATATCGATCGTAGATGCCTCATTCTACTGATCCGCAGGCACCAATGAGGCATCTACGTATACATCTATGACCACGCTCGTATTTGACCTCACTTGGTGGAAGTTATGGCGGAGCTCAGAGATGATCACGTTTGTCTGATAAGAGGTCAAATAATAGCATAAATACTGCTCGGTTTCTCTCAGAAACTGATCGTTTGGCTAGATAAGAGCCTTATTAATCGTCTGGTGTCGTTTAAAGCCCTTTGAAGCTGCATTGAAACTGTCATTCGGACCCGTTTGGGGTCCATTGAGTCCATTATGAGGAGAAAAACCCTGGAATGTTTGCATCAAAAACCTTCATTTCTTTTCGACTGAAGAAAGAAAGACAATGAACATCTTGGATGACATGGGGGTGAGTAAATTATCAGCAAAAGTTTTTTTAAAAGTGAACTAATCTTTTAAGTACTCGCCTTCATGTCGTTTCAAATCCGTAAGACCTTCGTTCATCTTTTAGAACCCAAATGAAGATAATTCTGATGAGCTCTCTGACCCCTCCATAGACAGATATTTATTAACACTTTCAAGTAGGGCTGGCGATATCCAAAAAATATATGTATCTCGATATTGTCCAAATTTTTACGATATTTTATGAGATATATATATCTCGATATGTTTGCAATTCCTTTTAAATTAAAAAAAGATTTTCTTTTGCCCCCCATTAAAAACAACAAAAACTATTTAGATAGAACCAAATTAAATACAAAATGTTTACGTTTACTGCACAGGTTGGGATGACCAAAATCTTAAATCATGATATGAGTAATTTAATATTTTTTTTAATGTACTTTTATAATTACAATATAGATTTTTAATTTGATCTTTAAAAAAACAAAAAAACATGCAAATTACAAACAATATGACAGAAACAGTGCTTTATTTTCAGCTACAGTGGGTCTATTTAACAGTAGCAAGTCATGAAATAAATCAAAAATCAAATAAAAAGTCTTCACTTTATAAATTAACTATAGGCTACACTGATTCTTAATAAATATATTACAGTTGTTTAGCCAAGCATGGGGTGGTTTTCTATTATTCATTGTTGTTTGATTAATATTAATCACACAGAATATGAGCTCCGGCCCTTTAAGAGCTGCACGGACCCAATACACTGGAACACACGATTTCTCACTCAACTCTGTGTGCGTTCACTAAAGACATACACTACTGTGTTTACCTGAATACTCGCCAGGACGTGCATTTTTACATTTGTTTGACCATTGAAACCCAATAATCCATGAAGGAACTGAATCCCAATCACATGTTGTCTGAAAGTCGTGTGCGCGCGCACCTCCTGCGCTGCGCTATTATTTCTCTCATGCGCGCATGTTTCTGTTGCTTTCTTTGTCATGCGCATCGCGTGTATATTTAACTCTTCTGCTTCCAGTGTTTAGTGAACGGTGGAAGCAGACCTCGGAGTTATCTGGTAATGTTATTTGGGAAAGTATGCATGTTGAATTTGAAATATTCGATATTCACGATATTTTCAAATTTTACATTGTCGTCAAAATTATTGCGATATCGCTAATATTTGATATATCGCCCAGCCCTACTTTCAAGGTCCAGAAAGGCAGTAAAGACATCGTTAAAAACATCCATGTGACTCCAGAGGTTAAACCTTAATGTTATGAAGAGATGAGAAGGCTTCGTGCGCAAAAACAAAAATTACTTTATTTAACAATTTCTCGTTAAGTTGTTAAGTTGGTCAGCTCTTGCGTCAGCATCACACACATGCGACGTGGCGCTCACGTGTACAGCATCGGCCAATGGGAAGCCAGCGTTCTGGCGTAGCTCTGACGTAACTCGGAAAGGCTGCTCTGTGTTACTACGTCTACAGCGTAGGAGAAAGAAATTATTGAATAAAGTCGTTAATTTTGATTGTTTTATGCAGACAAAAAAAAGTACTCATCACTTCTTAACATTAAAGTTGAACCACTGGAGTCACATGGACTATTTTAACAATGTCTTTACTAACTTTACTACATTTCATCAGAAATATCTTAATTTGTGTTCTAAAGATGAACGAAGGTCTTACGGGTTAGGAACGACGAGGGAGAGGAATTAATGACAGAATTTAAATTTTTGTGTGAACTAACCCTTTAAGTAGTTTCTGCTGTTATCAGGAAAAAATGCAAGTGATCGCGCCGGCGCCTCCATGTCGTGCTGTAAAGTGCGTTATTCTTCAGCTTCCACACAAACACTAATAATAGTGTTTATCTAGGTTCACATTAGAGAGAGCGGCCATGTTAAAGGATTAGTTCACTTTTAAATAAACTTTTTCCTGATAATTTACTCACCCCCATGTCAACCAAGATGTCCATGTCTTTCGTTCTTCAGTCGAAAATAAATGAAGGTTTTTGATGAAAACATTCCAGGAATTTTCTCCCTATAATGGACTCAATGGAGCCCAAATGGCTCAAAGTCCAAATGACAGTTTCAGTGCAGCTGAACTGTGCATTTTTTTTAAATCACCAATGGTTTGTCTAGATAAGATTCTTATTCATCGTCTGGTGTGGTTTAAAGCCCTTTGAAGCTGCACTGAAACTGTCATTCGGACCTTGAGCCGTTTGGGCTCCATTGAGTCCATTATATGGAGAAAAATCCTGGAATGTTTTCATCAAAAACCTTCATTTCTTTTCGACTGAAGAAAGAAAGACATGGACATCTTGGATGACATGGGTGTGAGAAAATTATCAGCAAAAGTTTATTTAAAAGTGAACTAATCCTTTAAGTTGCTATCCACATGTTACAAATGATAAGCCATATTTGAGGTTGATGGATGATATTCCCGACATACTGTAATCACCACAAACCCGCCGTTAACGATCTGTCCCTCACGGACAACATGACTTCACTACTTCCTGTGGAGGTTTTCTTTTCTTTGCGACTTACTGACGAATACGTTTTTGGTCGACTTAAGTCACTTCTCGACGACTAACGTTTAGTTGGATAGGTATGAGGGGCCGTATAGTGTTTGTAAGAGGCTTTCAATAATTATGGCCTATCCAGCCCCTCATGAAATGACACAAGATTAATTTATATGAATACTCACTAAACAACATATTTTTCAAAAAAGGTTTCATTCTTTTCAAAATCACAAGCATGAGGCACTGTGAGTGAAAACAGATATACAAACCTTCACATTTGATAGTAGTTCCCTTCACATAGAAGTGTCATAAATATTGAGCAAAACTGTGAATCTGGCATCTGGGAGGAAAGCATCTGAAAGAAACAAGAGACAGAGAAAGAAACTGTGCATAATTTAAGGAGTAACTAATAAATACAAATTCTTGTCTGCCTTTCCAAATATAAAAAGTGGAGAAAAAATATATCCTAAAACGTGTCGCAATGCAAAATAAAACTGAGTTTCAGGAAAGTTCGGGTTACATTACAATAACACAACTTTAATAACAAGTATATACAAATAATAATTGAAATTGATAAAGAAAGTGGTTGATTATAATCATATACACGGTTAACGACTTCATTAATAATGTATAACAATGACGTGTGGGGGTTTCCAACATGACGTCACATCTCTAGTTTATAGTACATAAACGTATGTACTATAAGTTTACAGTTCCTAAAAAGACGCGCCAAAAGTATAACGTCTTATTTGCTAAATTATTGCGTGTGTCTGAAAATGTGCGAAATCACTGTCAAGGCTACGTTACATAGCAGTGGTTATTATTATGCCGTGAACTGAAATCTACTACGACAAAGGCTGAACTCATTAATATTAATTCAGTCACGTGACTGCAAGAACCAATGGCGTGAGCAGCGACGTGAGGTGAGCCCTCGCCATAGTAGGCTTCGGAATTGGGCGTACTAGTCCATGTGACGGTTTCAGCGAAACAAAGTTTGGATTGTTGCATTGACTAAGTACAGTTAAAAACCTATGCACAGTTCAAAACATGTCGACATTCACTTTAATATTCCAGGAGAAATCGGTCTGTACGCAGATAAAAGCTTGCGCAGATGTTACTGCGCCATCTTGCCCTCCGCCATTACACAACATGCTAAACGGCTAATAGCATAAGCTAACTAATATGTCAACATGAAATCGAGTACAACACAACCCGACGTATCACAAAAACGCGCAACCCTGGCGTATTTTATGCATTTACTTCATATATGATTGATTAATGCGTCAAAAGCAAGGCGCACGTTGGTCGGAGAGACAGTTTTGCGTTAGTTCGCGCTAGCAGGAGCACGCGCTGGGCGCTTCCTCGCGCTTCAACACAACACAAGGCTCCGCCAGGCCCACGCAGGCCGACTGGGCCGACGGCGACCGTTTTATACACACACTGCACAAATCCAAAACGCTTTACCTACTCCGCGATTGCCTTCGGAGCGTTGGTGAGTTTCGGATCCCCTCGAATTTGTCGTAATTTATTATAGTTAATTTTCCAACGGTAGCACTACTGCGGCCTGTACTTTGAGGAGCCCCGAACGCTCTTTCCCAGGCCTCATCCAATCACGCTGCTCGATTCGTCGGCTCCGCCAATCAGATTGCTCGTTTCTAAGCCTCGGCCAATCAGAACGTTCGTTGACCACAGCAGAGGAGGGGCAGAGCGAAAGCGCGGCACGCTTTGCGTCACCTCATACGACAACATTGCGCCTTCTGCCTACATAAATGAGTTACGGTGCACTTGGCGTAATGCTGTAATTAATAAAAATATATGCCATCACACACTTGTTTTGGTATCCCTCCCCCTTCTGCATGTTTACAAGTTCAAACAACACAACGCTTACACTGTAAATTTATTTTCGCTGGTTTTGATAACATTAAAACATGATGTTTAGTGTGTTAATGCCCATGGTTTCCCCTTCAGGAAAGTTTTCCCCTTCTAGGGAGACCCTGGAATGAATACAATTGCTCTTCATTTAGTTTTATTGCTGAAATTGATTTATTGTTTTTCTGAGGCACTCCATTATCATTGCATACCCAGATACCTCCAATTTAACTGGCTTAGTGCATATAAACCTAGACTACACAAGTTGAAACTTGAGTGAAAGTGTTGTAACTTCAACAGTGTTGCAGTAGTAATGTACCTTGGCACATTGATGTGATCTCAATAAAAATAAAAAAGCGTAAGTTATTTTTCTTCTTCAAGATTAATTTTTGAGAGGGCTATTCTTCTATATTGCTTTAAGTCTTGTTGATACAAAACAGACACGGCTTGCTTTACAGAAAACAACTATTCCTTCATCACATTTAAAAATTCTCAAACATTTTTCCTCCACATAGAAATCATATATCCTTCATTTCTAAAAATATATAAACATGCAGAAATCAATATCAGGTTACTCCACGGCATCTAGGAATTTAATTCCACACATTGTTTCACAAAAACTACATGTATTACAAGACGCAAACCTTTTTCAATATTCAAGTTCTCGTACTTTTTCAAACCTCCCCGTTCGCTTGAAATTAAAAGCACATTGATGTTTGAAAAACAAGCAAATATTACAATTTATGTTGCAGTGTCTGTGTCAGATCCACCGTTCCTCCATAGTGACTCTGGATTCATTCAGGCTCTTGTTTTAGGGTCTCTGTGTTGATTTTCCCTGCCATGTCTTTTTAGGCAGTGGTGCCGTGTTGGATTTCACTGTGAGGATGACGGGTGGAGGTCTCTGGGCTTCAGTAACAACCATCTTTCCAGGATTCATCAGTGATTGGAGCACATGGTTTGGTCATTCCCAGTGATCTGCTATGGAGGGAAATAAGCAAAATAACCTCAATATCTAATAACTTCCACAATGGCTAGGGCGCAGTGTATTTTGCAGATTGTGAGTTACCTTCTGGGTGTCTGTGGAAGTCTGCCTCTGGAAGAAGGAGATGTTGGTGCCATGCCTCTTCCGGGCGTTTGCCTGGCCACAGCAGCGTTCCTGCAGCCCGAGTATGCCACACCATTGGGGGGACCCGGAGACTGAACCCTCCTCATCCCTCCCTGGGCACCTGGTGGCCCTTTGGCATGCTGTCGCACTCCAGACATAGATCCCACGGGACTGAGAGCTTTCATGGGAGCTCGCAGATAGAGAGGGGACTGGCCATCGGCCCTCATCCTTGCAGATGATACACCTGCAAGCGCACCCAATCACACACACACGCATGTAATATCCTCATCAATGTTATTAGTCTAAAGTTAAAATAAACCTCATTTATAAAGACATGCGTAGAATGATCTACAGCTTCCAAATGTCTGTGCACAGTGCACACACAAATGCATCTCTTTATAAATAGCTATTCATTTCAAATTCATGCACAATGTGAACAAGTGCATTAACTCATACTAGAGGTGTGCGATATTGACAAAAATGTATACATCGATATTTTCTGGGATTTTCTTGATAATGATAATTGGACGAGATTTTGGGGAGTGTGTTAGTTCTTGATATTCGTGTTGGTCAATTCCCAGCTTTGACAGAAATCATCTTTCCAATAAGTTTCAATTGGTTTTTACCTTTAATGGAAAGCTTTACCTGTGTGAAGCCATTTTTAACCTAATTAAATGTATGCATCATCTTTTGTCATATTCTTATATAGGGCTTAAATAGCGCTTTTCCACTGCATGGTAACGCTTGTTACGGCTCGACCTAGCTCGCTTCGCTTTTCCACTGCGTAGTACGACTTGGTTCGGCACGGCTCGGTTTGGTTTTCCACTGCAGTTAGCACCGCTTTAAAGTGGCTGGGATTACAGGTCCTTCTCAAAAAATTAGCATATTGTGATAAAAGTTCATTATTTTCCATAATGTAATGATAAAAATTAAACTTTCATATATTTTAGATTCATTGCACACCAACTGAAATATTTCTGGTCTTTTATTGTTTTAATACTGATGATTTTGGCATACAGCTCAAGAAAACCCCAAATTCCTATCTCAAAAAATTAGCATATCATGAAAAGGTTCTCTAAACGAGCTATTAACCTAATCATCTGAATCAACTAATTAACTCTAAACACCTGCAAAAGATTCCTGAGGCTTTTAAAAACTCCCAGCCTGGTTCATTACTCAAAACCGCAATCATGGGTAAGACTGCCGACCTGACTGCTGTCCAGAAGGCCATCATTGACACCCTCAAGCGAGGGTAAGACACAGAAAGACATTTCTGAACCAATAGGCTGTTCCCAGAGAGCTGTATCAAGGCACCTCAGTGGGAAGTCTGTGGGAAGGAAAAGTGTGGCAAAAACGCTGCACAACGAGAAGAGGTGACCGGACCCTGAGGAAGATTGTGGAGAAGGACCGATTCCAGACCTTGGGGACCTGCGGAAGCAGTGGACTGAGTCTGGAGTAGAAACATCCAGAGCCACCGCACAGGCGTGTGCAGGAAATGGGCTACAGGTGCCGCATTCCCAGGTCAAGCCACTTTTGAACCAGAAACAGCAGAAGCGCCTGACCTGGGCTGCAGAGAAGCAGCACTGGACTGTCGCTCAAATTTTGTATGTCATTCGAAATCAAAGTGCCAGAGTCTGGAGGAAGACTGGGAGAAGAAAATGCCAAAATGCCTGAAGTCCAGTGTCAAGTACCCACAGTCAGTGATGGTCTGGGGTGCCATGTAAGCTGCTGGTGTTGGTCCACTGTGTTTTATCAAGGGCAGGGTCAATGCAGCTAGCTATCAGGAGATTTTGGAGCACTTCATGCTTCCATCTGCTGAAAAGCTTTATGGAGATGAAGATTTTGTTTTTCAGCACGACCTGGCACCTGCTCACAGTGCCAAAACCACTGGTAAATGGTTTACTGACCATGGTATTACTGTGCTCAATTGGCCTGCCAACTCTCATGACCTGAACCCCATAGAGAATCTGTGGGATATTGTGAAGAGAAAGTTGAGAGACGCAAGACCCAACACTCTGGATGAGCTTAAGGCCGCTTATCGAAGCATCCTGGGCCTCCATAACACCTCAGCAGTGCCACAGGCTGATTGCCTCCATGCCACGCCGCATTGAAGCAGTCATTTCTGCAAAAGGATTCCCCACCAAGTATTGAGTGCATAACTGAACATAATTATTTGAAGGTTGACTTTTTTTGTATTAAAAACACTTTTCTTTTATTGGTCGGATGAAATATGCTAATTTTTTGAGATAGGAATTTTGGGTTTTCTTGAGCTGTATGCCAAAATCATCAGTATTAAAACAATAAAAGACCTGAAATATTTCAGTTGGTGTGCAATGAATCTAAAATATATGAAAGTTTCATTTGTATCATTACATTATGGAAAATAATTAACTTTAATCACAATATGCTAATTTTTTTAGAAGGACCTATTTAAAATGATGGTTGTAATTGTGCCGCCTCTACTTCTCGGCATGTGGATGTTTTTAACTACAAGAAGAAGTTTGTTTCAAAGGAGGCTGATAGCAGCAAAACAAAACACTGCTAAAAACAAGAGTCTTAGACACTCGTACAACAAAGCACAGGTGACAACATTACTTGTATTGCTTGACGGTGCACAAGGGTAAACTAATCTTGTATTTGACAATGTGTTTAGAGTCTCAACCGCTATATCACTGTCACAGAAGCACATAATGGTAGTGATGATTCTCTCTGAACAGTCAGTGATCTGCAGTGTTTACACGCCACTTCTTAGTATCGGTACGGCTTGCTTGGAACCCCAACCGAGGTGGTACTATTTAAGTGAACCGTACCGAATCACACCATGCAGTGGAAAAGCACCAAAAAGTGAGCCGTACCATGCAGAGGAAACGCACCAAAGCGAGATGTACCAGGCTGTACCGTGCAGTGGAAAAACCATATAAGATGCAAAATGGTTGTTACCAATCAAATTAAACCGGTATCAACAAAATTAATCTTTACAATGCAGAGGAATCTGCATAAGTGGCATTTACACAGACTGTTTAATGCAGCTCAATGCATTTAACCTGCAGTTACAAATGCATCAATAATGTGTTGATGTTTTAAACATAAAAACTTGAATATTGACATTTTGCAAATGACTTAAACAATGAAAAGATACTTTAAAAAGTGAAATTAAAACCACCAATAGGAGTCATTGAGTTTCAACTGAATCAATTGAAATGAATGAGTCATTGAATCATTCATTCAAACGATTAGTGCCAGAGACGCAAACCAGTCCTGTGGCTTTGTTTGGAACTAAATTCGATTGGAGAAATAGAGCAAAAACAGGCGAAATATTGTGTCTAAAATATTAACTTCTTGTTCATTGAACTGTTATCATATTTGTAATCTATACAAAGATTTAATATGTAATCTATACATATTTGTAATCATGCTGATATTTGGTAAAAAAAAACAGCACTTCATGTGATATTGATTAACGATATTAAATTAAATAAATATAAAATCCATACAGAGGCATGTTTGCCACCTTATCTTGAATATTGGCAGCTTTCTAAATGCATTTTAATAACTAAAATCACACAGAGAAAGTGTGCACTCTAAATGCACAAGCGCACTATAACCTACTAGACAACAAAAAAAAAAAAATCATGTATGTATCAATATCAGATTGCACATTGTTAAAACGACAATCACAATAATAACATCACAGACGATATACATCACACACCCCTAACTCCCACCAACAGTCACTCACAAATATGCCTTAATGGTTCAGATGAAGTAAAAATGTGCACCAGGAATGGCCCGGTTCCTGATTAACGTGTGTGAGATATTTCGGGAAATCATAAACACTGTGAATTCAGTTCAGTGATGCAATTCAATGCAGTTATAATGCT
This sequence comes from Gobiocypris rarus, assembly GCA_023029165.1. Taxonomy (NCBI): domain Eukaryota; kingdom Metazoa; phylum Chordata; class Actinopteri; order Cypriniformes; family Gobionidae; genus Gobiocypris; species Gobiocypris rarus. The sequence continues at coordinate 13,604,172 of CM040932.1, read as the reverse complement.
GCTCGTTAACACATATGATAATATTAATGCATTGGACAACAATTAGATATTCTCTATTCATCTTTAAACTTTATTATTTTAATCACTGGTTTAATTACTTCATATGCTATTCAGTGGACCTACGCCTTTTTAAAATCCTGATTTGCTCATGACTTTTAATGAAATCCTTGGAATTTAGGATCAAATCCATTAATATGTGTGAAGCCCCTGGACCAGGAGTCAGAGGGAAACGTTGCGCTGGAAGAAGATCTTGGTATGGGGCTAAATACTTAAGCAAGAAAAGCAAGATGCCATCTGATCCTGTCCAAGACAACAGCCTCAAAGGGAGTAACTGAAGGAGGCATTCCCTCAGAAAAACCTTGAGCGACCTCCAGGAAAGACTGACGTGTGTGAAAGAGTGCACCAGATCAAGCTAGGAAACATGATAACAAGCAACAGCCCCAGGATATCCCAAGAGAGGGGCAGGATGAAAGACTCAACGCAAGATGGACTATTTAAGGTGTGTAGAGGAGAGACTCTGGTCTAAATCCGGTGTAAAATGACATTGCAGTGGCAGTTTTTTGGCCTTGTTGTTTTGTTCTAAACCAAATAAGGACTTGAGTTGGCTGTAGGTCGAAACTAACCCACATTCATGTCACATTACTCTTAGTAATCGGATGATGAAATTAAACTGCACCTCACTGGGTAGTGGCAAAGCTGTAAGAGTGCTGCAGGGATGACGTATTTTATAGGCCAAAACCTAGAATCAAGTTAGCATTTCAGCACTTCCAGTTCCATCGCTCCGTTTTTTTAAATTTTTTAAAGGGTAACTAAACCCTAGCCTGGCGTGGCCATACTCAATTCTAGTCAGAATATGAGTCTGGTACCACTCCATTGAGCTTTGATCATGGGGCGTTTCAACCGAGCCAGGAAAGACCTCAATTGGATAGACCCACAACCAATCAGAGCAACGGAGCGACGCGTAACGTTAGTTGTCAAATGTCAGCAGAACTCAACTGCACTGTGTTGCCAAGTCCGTGTTTTCTCCATGTCCGGGGGTTGAAGCGACCCCAATTATGTGATTATATAAACCCAGGAATGCAAATTTTAGCAAGCAACCTTGCCAAAATAACATTTTTTGCCAACCAAACGCGGAGAACCCCCCGGAAAGCTATTGTTTTGGGCTATAGTTTTGAGTAGCAATTGTGCGCGACATTGCAAAAAAACGTGGCAACCCTGTCTGCACGCGCACTGGATTAAGTAACGTTAGAAGAAAAAGATGAGTGTAAACGATCTTTGCCAGTGCTGTAATAAAAGAATTTAAGGATACACAGAGTACTTACCAACACGATCATCCTTTCTGAGAGAAATAGTGAAGGTGAATGCATATACGAACAAGTTCTCCGTTTAGGATAAGAGCAAATTCAACCCAAAGCGCCTTTGATGACGTGGATGATTACGTTACTGTTGATCATCTGTCCATCATCGTCTAAAGCCCGCCCTGACAATTTCATTGGTCCGAACAGTTTCTGTTCAGGCATAATAACTCCTCTATGGATCGAGGCCAGACCGAATTGCCCGAGCAAAAAATGCTGTGGGCGGGGCTAAATTCGGCTGGCATCCAGGCTAAGTCACAACTATTTAATGGACACTTTAATGGATTTACCCACTAGGTGCCTGTATGGCTCTTTAATAAAAACTATACATGTATCTAGTGTAGTTGCTCAAAGTATTGTAGATCGTAACTGCTTCCTTATTTTTAGGTTTTGCATTTGAATATATATTTAGACATGATCAAACACTAGATTTCTTTAAATGTGAAATTTTAAAACATTAATAACTGACATTCTAATATTTTAATGATACTTATTTAAGCACACACATGTGGATATTAATGAATGCAAGCAAAATAATTTTTTTTAAAATATTGCTAAAAAGCCAAACTTATTTTTCCTTAAACTTATATGTACATAGGCTATATATGCCAATCACCAACCCCCCAACCCAACGCCACCCCCCGGCCGGCCGGCCGCCTGCCCACCACCACAAATTGGTTCCTATTCTGTGGGAAACACTTAAGACCATATTGACAAAACAAGATTCCTAAACCTTTTTTTATGAAACATTGTTTTTGTCAAGGTTGATAACTTTAAGTTGGCACACAAAAATACGTCATCCCTGGACATCAAACGATGTGCTATTGTGGCTCAAACTGCCACTACAGGTGCAACAGGTTTTAACAGCAGACGAGCGGTGTGAGAGATAATGGATGTGAGGGGAGGAGACACTAGACCAATACTGTATTGTCAGTTCAACAATGGTTCAGAGTCAAGGAGTGGTCATACAGAAACCAGACACACACCTGTACAACTCAACATCCATTCACCTCATCACTATGATGGGGATTATGGGGTTGTGGAGACTGGAACTCTTGAGAGGGAGGGATAAAGGCACATCATCATTACACAGCTGTACCTGAGGAATAGGGATAAAGGTGAAGGTGAAGCAGAGGAGTGGGGTACCAACCTGTAGGGGAGTGGGGCAGACGGACGTGCGGTTGCCTGAACTCTGTAAGTTAGCCTCCATGCTGCGGCTGTTTCTGACTGCCTCCAGAGAGTGCAGGCTGGTGCGCGGGGTCAGGTTAGGCATGCTGTGCCTGAGCTCCTCTGAAAACCACACACACAGCCTGCTTAACACACTACCTGGTTCACATCTTGCTGTTTGAAATGCAGAAGGAATACATGCAGGTGCAGTGCTGATCAGCCAGTCGACAATTTTCATAGGGTTGTACCATGCCGTGTTTTCCCTGAGCTCCACCTATATAGTTCATACTTTTCTCCTGTCTAACCCTTAGAGGGCTAGTTTTTGTTGCAGAGACTTTAAGACCTCAGAACACGTGGTCAGTAACGTGAAGTTAGTAAAAGTGCTTTGTTGTGAGCTGCGGCTTTGCTGACAGATCAAATACAGATTAAAATTTTGTAATAATAGCCTCTTTGCAAAGTTGCGCTACAAGGGTTACAGAACCATTTGCACCGAAATGTGATGTTAAGACCGAAATGCTCAGGGACTTTCAGCTGCACATTTCACTTTTATCAGTTTTAGTATTAGCTCTGGGTTTCAGTGGACTTTCAATCAATGTTTTTTTTTTTTTGGACAAGGAGGACGTTTTTAGATAGTAAATTAGGGTACATTTACACAACAATGAACTAATAACGTAAAAGTTTTTCCTTTGTGCTTTTAGTTGAACAGATGACAACATTGTCCCCGTTCACACAGATTCAGAAAAACGACTAAAAAGCATTGCATTATGCTGACAGGCCAGTATATGGCGATCTCACTTTGTAAAGAAACACTACCGCCTTTAGACTGAACATGTAATGTATTCACAAATTCATATTTTTGTAGTTTACACAGAGGCAATAACGGTATTGTTTTCGTCCTCCAGCATGGTTTTTTTTTTTCAGGCTCCCAAAATGAATGGCAAAAGGCATAAAAAGTTTTCAATTTATTTTTTAAAATCTTTAAGTGTGATTGTAATTAACGTTAAGCCGGATTTAAACACTATTAAGAGACCAACCCCCGGTTTCACACACAAGGCTTAAACTAGTCTCAGAATAAAATGCATGTTTGAGCTGTTTTAACAAAGCAACCTGCACCGGTATATCTTAAAATATGTCAGTGGCATTGTTTTGTCTCAAGATTCACACCACCAGTAAAGTTTTTTTTCTAGGGCATGTTTATAAAAGCTATTTAAATGTCCTAATTAAACTAAGGTCTAATCATAGCTTAATCTAAGCCCTGTCTGTGAAACCGGTCCCAAGTGTATCATTGTCGAGTTCTGCTAATCAAATCAGTGCATACGTTTACTCAAGTTGAATATGTGCCGCTCTAGTTTATCTTACTGTTGCTTTTGGCTTTCTAAATTGGGTTTTATATAACAATTAAAGGGATAGTTCACCCAAAAATGAACACAGATCCATGTGGATTACTTTTATAATGGATGGATGCACTTTTTAGGATTCAAATTTTGGGCAGCCATTATAATGGATTAGCCAGGATATATTAATATAACTCTGATTGTATTCGTCTGAAAGACTAATCTGTCATATACACACCTAGTATGGCTTGAGGGGAAGTAAATCATGGGCTATTTTTATTTTTGGGGGAACTAACCCTTTAAAATGTAGTAATATTATTGATTTGACTACATTGACACTATCGGATGAGAAAAAAACTTGATCTGAATGATGACACTATTGCTGCTTTACAGCAGAATTATTTTTCGTCTCATATTTGATGACGTTTTCATCATTGATCGTTATTTTCCAGTTTATTACTGTGAAGCTGTACTGTATAAAGCGCTATATAAATAAAAGGTGACTTGGCTATTGTAAACCCTTGACGCAATATGGCATCCGGAAAATGATTTGACAAATATTTGAACTTTTTGGTAACTGTAACATCCAGAAACAAAGATCTGATCATGACCCCATCTCATAACAATTTCTTCATTCTACACCACAGCATCAATGATATCCTGCATCCATAATTTAGTTTAACAAGCAAATTGCCTTAACATAGGATTTCCACCAGGCTTGTGTATACCACGAAGTGCATACTAAATGTCCTACCCTCACTCTTAGACCCTGGGCCCTGTAGGGAGCGGCGGGACATGCGTGGACGCGGGGCGGCCAGACGGCTGTACTCGGCCAGTGTGTTGGGAGAGAGACAGCGGGGCGAGCTGTGCGGGGAGGGCGAGTAGCGCTGGAGACGCTGAGGCAGAGAGCAGCATTCATCCTCCTCATCCTCCTGACTGTAGGAGTCAAACTCCTGATCGCTGTAGGTGCCTCGACGCAGAGACTGCAGGGAGGCAGATGAGCTGCGGCGCGAGGCCGAGGTAGAGGCGTAGTCCTGCCGGAGACCTTACAAACACAAAAGACATGCCACTGGCTGTAATAGTGCAGGAAAAAAAGCTTTATTTGAAACTGCTGATGGTACAACATCAGTATTACAACAAAAAGTTTAAAGTCAAAAGCTAAACTGATTTTATAAGTTGAAAAAATGACCATTGTGTCATTAATTACTCGCCGTAATGTAAGGTTTCTGTCCCTCCTTTGACAACTACCTATTTGACGCTTCAAAAAGTTAAAAAACGAAAAGCGCTTTAGTCAAAATTTTCCAAGGATACATGATCGTTTTATATGATGAACAGATTGAATTTAGGCTCACATATATTCACTTATACTACGTGGCCGTTGAATGCTTGAATCTGGCTGATGAACCTTCTGAGGTGTGCAATTATTTTCTGGGAAACGCACAGCGAACGTAGTTCCAGGCAGCTCTCTTGATCGCATTACAGCTCCATGTCACTTCGCATAGTTAACTGTTATACATTTTGCACAAAAAGTTGTTGTCAGCGCTCAGCGTGCCCAGATGATTTTATCAGTTAGCCTATTTAGTGTGGCAACTTAAAGGCTACACGTGACATTGTTTCACTGGCGAGGTAATAACAGCGCTGTTTAGAGACTCACAGAGGTAGCCTAATTCACACTAGCTCTCTCTCTCTCTCTGTGAGTGTGTGTGTGTGTTCATGTTTTTCTATCCTGGTGGGGACTTCAACCTGACTGCACACAGACTCATGGGGACTCGTGTCAACGTGGGGACCTAAATTGAGGTCCCCATTAGGAAACAAACTTATAAATCATACAAAATGAGTTTTTTTGAAAATGTAAAAATGCAGCATGTCTCCTGTGATGGGTAGGGGCAGTGTAGGGGGATAGAAAATACAGTTTGTACAGTATAAAAACCATTACGCCTATCGAGATTCCCCACAAAGATAGTAAACCAGATGCATGCGTGTGTGTGTGTGTGTGTGTGTGTGTGTTTAGGGGCAGGGGCAGTGTAGGGGGATAGAAAATAAGGTTTGTACAGTATAAAAACCATTACGCCTATCGGGATTCCCCACAAAGATAGTAAACCAGATGCGTGTGTGTGTGTGTGTGTGTGTGTGTGTGTGTGTGTGTGTGTGTGTGTGTGTGTGTGTGTGTGTGTGTGTGTGTTTAGGGGCAGGGGCAGTGTAGGGGGATAGAAAATACAATTTGTACAGTATAAAAACCATTACGCCTATGGAGAGTCCCCACAAAGATAGTAAACCAGATGCGTGCATATGTGTGTGTGTGTGTGTGTGTGTGTGTGTGTGTGTGTGTGTGTGTGTGTGTGTGTGTGTGTGTGTGTGTGTGTGTGTGTGTGTGTCTCTCTGTCGCTCTCGCTCTCTTTCTAATAACTTCATTAATAACTGCAGTAGAATGCAATCAGCGCTCAAGCCACCGTTACCAGCTTTAAAATTAAGTTTCGGAACTAGCAAAAGAGCCGTTGGATGAGATGCGGAAGAAATAGTCTCACACTCACAATAGCAATTTAAGTACAAAAACCGGACGAATCCCTTGAAATATATCATCGGATCGATGTCTTGAGGTGTGGTAACCGTAAGTGGAATAATTGACGATGGGTCGTTGAATTATTAGAAAAATAATGCACAACCATGCCTCTTTTCGTTTACATTTAAAAACAAATATTAAACACATTCATTTGTGGTTCAGACAATACTCCGCTTCGCATAGTGACCGCATCACCACCTCGGGTGTGCATTATTTTTCGAATAATTCAATGGCCCGTCGTCAATTATTCCTTACACATTAACATTGATCGGCTAACATAAACAGAAGCTCACGCGAAACTGCTTGATGCGTGAGAATGAACCTCATTGGTTCTTGCAGAAGCTCAAACGTCCAAGCTCTACTGTCTAGTCAGCATCAAATTGCATTTTTAAAATGGCACATTTCTGACCGAAAATGCATATTCAACAGGAAACATGTCATGCAGGGAATGAATTTAAGATTGCAAGGGATTTTAACTGGAATTAAAATACTACATAAACTTACCCAAGCTCAATAATGAGTTTCAAAACAAATGACAGGAATAGAAAGCATTTTCATATCCTTCATTTATTTGCATTTTGCATGAATAAGTGGTGCACTGTGCCGAGTTAAACCCCTCAGGGTCTGTCTGCATTTGTGTCTGGTGAAGCATACTTACTCTCCTCCTGCAGACGAGCCATTATCTGAACATCAGTCAGATCCTGAAGCTTATAGCCCATGGAGATGGAGTCATCTGAGGTGCTTAATTCACTATCAATAGAGGACTGTGAGCTGAGAGCAGAGTGGACTCCCATGTGACCTGCACACAACAGAGAACATGCTCAATATTAGCCCTGCAACAACTAATCAATGAAACTGATACTAATAGATAAAAAGAATCGTCAACGGATCTGATTATCGGATCGCATCTGCGTGCTCTGCACAGAAAACATCCGCCAGTCACGACACTTTCAATTTGTGAATAACGCACAGAGTGAACAGCTGTGAGAAAAGCTTCATGTTAAGCTTCAAACTCATTAGCATTTAAAGCAGCTTGTGCTGTCAGATGAGCGTGTTGTTTAACACATCTGAGATGTGTTTTCCCCAAGGCACAACTTTGACTCATACTCTTATCTGTAATCTTAGAAACACAGTATTTTCTGTTAAAAGGTTCATTCTGACAGCCAGGGTTCCTACACAATTTTAATTTCAAAATTCCATACTTTTCCATACTCAAATTTCCAGACTTCCTACAGATTTTCTGACCATATTTAACTTGTTCTGATAAATTGTTTCAAAATTCAACTGCTAACAAGTATGTTACATTCTAAAGATTTAGTATTGGCGTTTTTGCCTTTTATTAGGATAGGAAAGTAGCTTGACAGGAAGTAAGGTGGGAGAGAGAGGGGGGCGGGATTGGGAAAAGTCCATGAGGCAGGACTCGAACTCGGGTCTCCCGAAGCACAACAGCACTTCATGGCGACGCACTTACCCACAATGCTATCGGCGCCGACAAGTATGTTACACTCGGAGTCAAAACCTCTATGTAGGCTATCATTTTAAATTTGTACATTTGAAAATTGTAGCTACTTTTGCTTGTACAAGTCAATTTAATACAAAACCCAGTCCAGTTCAAAGCACAGCATTTTATTAAAACTGAAATGCTAAATCAGTGCAATGTTATTCATATTTGTAATTTTGTACATTTAACTAACTGTAAACCCCTACAGAAACAGAAGGGACGTTCATGTACAATTAACCAGAAAATTAGAAAATAGAGCTAAAGTCAGTTGACAATGCTTAGGTACAGCATTAAATTAATCTTGGAAATCTTGGACACATGGAGATATTTAAAGGATTAGTTCACGGCATTGGGGTAAGTAAATGATTAGGACATTTTCATTTTGGGGTATATTTAGAAAACAAAATAGGGACAATAGTCTGGAAACATAAATATTTTTCCATACTCTGATTTATTTTTTTCCATACTTTTCCAGACCTGGAAATGACTCAATTCAAATTCCATACTTTTCCATACTTTTCCAAACCCCGTGAGAACCCTGGACAGCAAGCAACACGTTTTTCAACCAAAAATGGAAAACGTATGAGTTTTGGCTGTTCATTTTCATGACAACAGAGTTTTGGGGGCCTAAAAACACACTTTTAAATTATCATCATCTCTACAAAAATGTGCATTTGTGAAAACGGTGGAGTCATGCGCATGCGTATCACATGTTCAGTCTATAGGCACATAGTGTTTCTGTACATCGCCATCTACTGGCCTGACAGCGTAATACAGCGTCTTTAGTCGCTTTCCTGGACCTTTTTGACAACTTTGTTGGCTGTTTGTGAAAAACAGGAAAGGAAAAACTTTTTACACATGATGTATGGTGAATGCATACCTGGCATAGTACACAAAAGCCATCCAAGGTTTTTTTTGGTGAAAAAGGTGGGTGACCGCCTAGGGCCCTCAAATGCCAAAGGCCCCCTAAAATGATCTTTACACGAGATGCGAGTTCAGCGCTGTGGTGCTCATTACCACAACAACCGCCTGCGCTTTTGCGTTGAACGTGCATCTAATAGAAAGTGTAGGGCCCAATGATTTCCACGATTCAGAAAACACGAACAGGATCATATAATCCATTCATAAAAACGGAATGTCACGCAATAAATGGCGCAGATGCACGGTTTCGTTTACTACTGAAGCGCGCGCGCCGCTCGTTGCTCGCCTGCACAACTAATTCAGAGACACAAAACATGCAAGATTCATATTTCAATAGTATTTTGCCATTTAATATTCACATACATTTTCATATTATGATTTGATTGAAGTGTACTGACTTGCATTGGATTTATTCAACCGCAATTCGACAAATTCCGTGACATTCCGTGAATTCCATTTGTATGACTGGATTCCGTCCGCTTTTTCTGCATCGTGGATATCATAGGGCCCTACACTTCACAAGCATTGTACCGTTTCATTTGAGAGATCATCACAATCATCATGCACAGAAAAAGGTTTTCAATGCAACCAAAATAAAAGTTTGGCCGGTTTGTCTTAATGTAACCATTTTAACAGAAGGCCTAAACCTCTGCTGTGTAGCACTTTGAATGTACAGAAAATAAAGGGTTTATTTAATTTTTGTTGGAATAAAAGATACATGTCCTATGCCTTTACTGTATTTGATTAACAGAAAAATTTAAATACATAAAATAAATATATATATAATATATATATATATATATATATATATATATATAGTTAAACTTTTAATAAATTGCTGTTAAATTAATCAAGTTTGATGATTTCAATTAATTAGTCAAGCTTTTTGATTAATAAAATTTAATATAACCATCCAGAAAAAATTCAAACAGAAAAAAAAAAATGGAATCCAGAAAAATGTTAAGATTAATTTGAATAATGTCATGAATAATTATGAGACACCGATAAGTCATCGCCGTACTATAGGCTGTGACGCTTTCTCGTACTATGACGTTGACATGAAGACGAATTTAAACCAGGAAGTTGAAAACAGAGCAAAAAGGTTTAAAATGAACTTGTTTTCTCCCACATTCAAAACGAACAGGTCTTCCATGATGTTCAACACACATACTCCTGTTAAAATCTCAGAAAATTTGGTTTAAGGTTTCATGACCCTTTAATGCAAATAAATGTGGCGTCACATAACCAAATTAGTATAAAGCGTCCACGTTTTTTTAATTTTTTACAGTGTATAAATTCAATATAGGCAGTTGTTGCTCCCCTTTTAAAAATAATAAGCCTATTACTAAGCATTCTTTTTATAATCTAATAAAAGTTATTTACAAATAAATAAATACAACTGCACCAATTTCTGAATATTGCTTGAAAAAAATTTTTTTTTTTTAGAGATGACATCATTGCGCAAACCATTTTTACGGTAAAAGGCCAACTGGACGGACACAGGCTGGAGACAGCAAAATTCATAATCTTTTTTTAACGCATATTTACAGGTCCTTCTCAAAAAATGAGCATATTGTGATTAAAGTTCATTATTTTCCATAATGTAATGATACAATTAAAATGTCATTTATTTTAGATTCATTGCACACCAACTGAAATATTTCAGGTCTTTTATTGTTTTAATACTGATGATTTTGGCATACAGCTCATGAAAACCCATCTCAAAAAATTTGCATATCATGAAAAGGTTCTCTAAATGAGCTATTAACCTAATCATCTGAATCAACTAATTAACTCTAAACACCTGCAAAAGATTCCTGAGGCTTTTAAAAACTCCCAGCCTGGTTCATTACTCAAAACCGCAATCATGGGTAAGACTGCCAACCTGACTGCTGTCCAGAAGGCCATCATTGACACCCTCAAGCGAGAGGGTAAGACACAGAAAGACATTTCTGAGCAGAATAGGCTGTTCCCAGAGTGCTGTATCAAGGCACCTCAGTGGGAAGTCTGTGGGAAGGAAAAGTGTGGCAAAAACGCTGCACAACGAGAAGAGGTGACCGGACCCTGAGGAAGATTGTGGAGAAGGACCGATTCCAGACCTTGGGGGACCTGCGGAAGCAGTGGACTGAGTCTGGAGTAGAAACATCCAGACCACCGTGCACAGGCGTGTGCAGGAAATGGGCTACAGGTGCCGCATTCCCAGGTCAAGCCACTTTTGAACCAGAAACAGCGGCAGAAGCGCCTGACCTGGGCTACAGAGAAGCAGCACTGGACTGTCGCTCAAATTTTGTATGTCATTCGAAATCAAGGTGCCAGAGTCTGGAGGAAGACTGGGGAGAAGGAAATGCCAAAATGCCTGAAGTCCAGTGTCAAGTACCCACAGTCAGTGATGGTCTGGGGTGCCATGTCAGCTGCTGGTGTTGGTCCACTGTGTTTTATCAAGGGCAGGGTCAATGCAGCTAGCTATCAGGAGATTTTGGAGTACTTCATGCTTCCATCTGCTGAAAAGCTTTATGGAGATGAAGATTTCGTTTTTCAGCACGACCTGGCACCTGCTCACAGTGCCAAAACCACTGGTAAATGGTTTACTGACCATGGTATTACTGTGCTCAATTGGCCTGCCAACTCTCCTGACCTGAACCCCATAGAGAATCTGTGAGATATTGTGAAGAGAAAGTTGAGAGGCAAGACCCAACACTCTGGATGAGCTTAAGGCCGCTATCGAAGCATCCTGGGCCTCCATAACACCTCAGCAGTGCCACAGGCTGATTGCCTCCATGCCACGCCGCATTGAAGCAGTCATTTCTGCAAAAGGATTCCCCACCAAGTATTGAGTGCATAACTGAACATAATTATTTGAAGGTTGACTTTTTTTGTATTAAAAACACTTTTCTTTTATTGGTCGGATGAAATATGCTAATGTTTTTAGATAGGAATTTTGGGTTTTCTTGAGCTGTATGCCAAAATCATCAGTATTAAAACAATAAAAGACCTGAAATATTTCAGTTGGTGTGCAATGAATTTTTATTTTAATTGTATCATTACATTATGGAAAATAACGAACTTTTATCACAATATGCTAATTTTTTGAGAAGGACCTGTATTTTGTCAATTAACAAAACAGTGGAAAAAGTAGATGGAAACTTGGATACAGATACATCCACATTTTATTATTCAATTTGCACATTTTTGGAGGACGACAATCGGCAGGATGTGGAATTTTTTTTTTTTTTTTAAATACAGAAAACACATTTGTATCCAATTAATCAAACAAAGGAATAGCAAAGAGTAATCAATTATCAAAATAATAACTAGTTGCAGCCATAGTTCAATTATTTGGAGATTATACTAATTTAAAATACCGGATGAGCATCAAAACCATTTAATCTGTAGAGATGTCATAAATGGGATATATATATATATATATATATATATATATATATATATATATATATATACACTACATATCGCCATTCAGCCAAAAATAACAAAATAGGATTTCTAGTCCATATCGCCCAGCCCTAGTACTGCAAGTGAGTCACATGCCTGCAGCAAAGCAACTAAAATCATTTCTGCCTACCAGAGAGGTTCATTAAACAGCAGAAACTCATGCAGAGGCAGTTACTCATGACTTTAGCACACACGGAACAGGTTTTTAAACACACACAGCTGAAGACTAAGTTAAGAGGAATTTGCCTGCCAGAAACCTCATGCATGATATCTGACCTTGTCATATGCTTTATGTGTACTTAACACAAACAAAGTCATATCTCTGTCCACACCACTGAACGCTTGCATGGGTGTGTATGTTTGTGTTGTGGTAAGAGGCGTGGGATGCGCAGTGAACTGGGTTAATGCCATACCTGAGCTGCCAGAGGTTAGTAGTGTTTTGTTAGTTGATTTGAGGTACCCAGCAGAGGAGGATGCTGAGACGCCAGCCTCGGCTGCCTGAGATGGGCTACTGTACACGTTCTTCCATCTAGACGCTGCAAAACACAAACAATAAATCATTTAACAACCAGTCAAACAACCAAAAGAAAAAAAATCATCATTTATTCACCCTCATGTTGCCGGTTTGTCCATAAAATGGGGGGTGTAGTGTTGTTTTGGACCACACCAACTTTTCAAAATTCACACTCTCTTTAAAATATCGTTTGTGATCCACAGATAATAGAAAGTCAAACAGGTTTGGAGCAACATGAAGGTGAGTAAATGATGACAGAATTTAAATTTTGGGGTGAACTATGCCTTTAAAATCTACATTCGTCATTTCACATTTCACACTTGACTCAAAGACTTCCCAAAGCAAATGACACAACAAATGTTAAAGTCCCCCTGTGGTGAAAATCAAGTTTTTAAATGTTGTTTAAGTGTCGTGTTTTTAACATGCTTTAAAACAAACCATGCGCAAAATCATAAGTCAACACCATTGTATTTTCTCCTTAAAACTGCAGTGAAACAAAAACAAGGTTTGAAATCACCAGTGTTTCACAAACTTCCCTTTATTAGAGGTCTACACGGAGCACCCAAAACCCGTGGATCTGTTTAACATTGTGTGTAATACCCGAGTCGACTGGACTCGGAGAACACCAGGGCCCTCATTTATCAACAGTGCATAGAAAAGGTTCTATATTTCGCCGTGCGACTGAAATTTTGAATGTGTCTAAGTACAAGAAAAGCCGTTTTTATCAAACGTGCACACACAGATCATACGCACATGGGTAAGCAATATTGCTGATAAATCCCACATGTGCGTAAGCACGATGCTCGTTCACATTCACGGTCATTAGCACTCGCAAACGCCTCCAATGAACTATATATGGTGACATATCCCATTAAAAAAAAAAATTCACATGACTGTGTTTTTTCCTCGCCGCAATCATGGCAAAGAAGAGAACTTCACAAACAGAATAAGTCACACAACGACGTTTAACAACAACAAATTTGCATCACAAATGATTTGCACATTAACAGAATGAAACCCTTTTCTATTCACATCATTAAATGTGTTGACGGTGCTTTTCTGGCGATGTGGGCGCAGTCTACGGCTCCAGTTCTGTTTGGGAATCTGGTGATAGCATGAGCCACATTTATTTTGCGCTTGTTGAGGATTTCAGAAAGGGAACTGTAGGTTGGGTCCAAGGAAATAATTGCATCCAACATTTGTCACAGCTGTCTTTTATAGGGTTTGACACCAATTACGCATTGTGTTTAAAATGACTATATATATATATATATATATATATATATATATATATATATATATATATATATATATATATATATATATATATATATATATATATATATATATATATATATATATATATATATATATATATATATATATATATATATATATATAAATAAATAAATAAATAAATAAATAAATAAATAAATAAATAAATAAATATATATATATATATATATATATATATATATATATATATATATATATATAGTCATTTTAAACACGATGCGTAATTGGTATAAATGTAGTGTTTTATAATTAAAGGAAATACAGGACATGTAGATTGCTTAATGCATACTGTGCCTCTTTTAAATGCTTTTTTTATGTGTAGTATCTCTATTCTACCACTAGATTCACCGCGTAAGCATGCTCAGAGGTGTGCCTATATTTACACACATTTCTACGTATAAGTACAAATCGGTAAATCCCACACTTTTGCGTGAAACTGTTCGTACGCACTCACTACGCACAGATCTATGTGCGCACCGTTGATAAATGAGGCCCCAGGTCACCGTGATCAGAGTCAGTCAGCACTGCTTGTGTGTTTTTTGTAACTTGCAACTTGTAAAATTAGGATAAGAAAAGTGTGAGCTGGGAAATAAGGTATAAAAAAAGAAGGAAAAAAACACGAGCGCTCTCGCTTTCTCAGCAGTGGGCAGATATGATGCAAGCGCACGGTAATAACGCTCTCATATTTAAATAATATATTTCAATTCAGCAACAAAATCTCAGGTCAACTGTCACATAAACGCTCAAATTGCATAAAAAAGCTCAAATTTCAGGTTGCTCCAGCTAACGCGCATGTGCAGTCTCGATCGCGTGTCATGTTTCTATGGCAACCAGAGCTTCTGCAGTGACTGTAATGACTTTAATAATAATAATAATAATAATAATATGAATGAACCGTCTTGTTTTGGTGGTCAGACTCGGCTCACAGAGATGATAGCAAATAAATAATGCTAACGTCAGTGGCTATGGCACCGAACAAGCAATCGTTATTATAGTTCAAAAGGGCAAACAGTCAAAGTTATTATGCAAGTTTAACTCATCGAAATGCATATCTGCAAAGTCGCATTTGCCATCCGTCACCGTGACATAAATTGGACTTTAACAGCTGAAATGATGAGTGAATTAGGGATGCTTGGAATAACAAGAGAGGAATAATATAGATAGAACTTTTTCTTGGCCTGTCACGATAACTACTTTTTGTTTTGCGATATATCGTCTCAGAAATAATCGCGATAAACGATTTTATTGTCATTTTAAGACTATTTTACACCACTGAATATATAATCCTGATTTAACAGCACAATAATGCAAGTAGACCTGCTCACTTTCAAATGACAACCTTGTAGTTCTTTAGATAAAAAAATTGAATTAATAGTAAAACCGCTCTGTGTATGAAGGAACTGCCTGAGAACCACTTTCACCTCAGTCACGGAAAACATGCAAGATGACAGCACAATCGAGTGAAATGCTGGTGACATTCATTATCATGGAAACATGATGGGCGATATATTGCATCACAAAAAATTATTGAGGTCATGTATATATTGTGCGATATATTGATTATTGCGACAGGCCTACAATCGGGTCCAGTCGGGCCTGTGTCTTACCCCGGGTCCGTGTCGGTTCCGGGTACTAAATTTTAGGCATTTCTCTGATCTGCGTGGGTCCGGGTACAGCTTTTGAAATAATAGACGGGTCCGGGTCGGATCCATGTAGCACATTACGGGTCTCTTTAGGTTTGAGTACAAATTTTTAGACCCGTGTAGACCTCTGTCTTGTATCCAATCATGTCAACGAAGCATTGCTACATGCACAACATATGCCGGTATGTTGACGGAAATTTGGGGATTTCATGTGTTGCGTGATATCTCTGTGCCCAAGTAGCAGTGCTTCGCCTGTGCTTCCCCATAATATAGTCCCAAGTCAATCTACCAAGGAAATCGCCTAGTCTTAATCTGCATCGCTATTTGTATTTGCCCACATATCTATATGTAGGAAAGATGTTGAATAAGCCCAATTTCTTGGAGTGTTCCTTTAACTATCGCTCTATTGTAGAGAGCGATACCATTGTGCAGTATTTACTACTGGTGTGAGTGAGTGGAGGCGGGGCTAATATGCATATTCATGGTTCCGTGTATACTAAATGAGGCAAGGGTGTAGAGTTACATTCAAGCTATTTTAAGGCATAAAGATTTTACTTTTAAATGTAATTTTGGTGATCTAAGAGATTTTTAAGGGATAAAATTATTGACTACAGGGGGGACTTTAATAAATGCACGATTTCATCAAGAAGTAATTCTTATAAGAGTAACTAATGGGATTATATAAAAAGAGACCCTTACATTTCAGGGGTTACGTTACATTAAAGGGTTAGTTCACCCAAAAATGTTCCTCGTTCCAAACCCATAAGACATTTGTTCATCTTCAGAACACAAAGATATTTCTGATGAGCTCTCTGACCCCTTCATAGACAGATATTTAATGAACAATTTCAAGGCCCAGAAAGAAAGTAAAGACATCTTTAAAATAGTCCATGTGACTCCTTAATGTTATGAAGCGACTTTTTGTGCTCAAAAATAACTTTATTCAACCATTTTTTCTCGTCTGTGTCTTTCTCCTACGCTGCAGACGTAGTAAATACAGTCCAGCACTTCCGAGTTACGTCAGAGCTACCCCAGAAAGCTGGCTTCCCATTGGCCGATGCTGTTCACGTGAGCATGCGTGATGCTGACGCAAGAGCTGACCAACTTAACAGCGCAGGAGAAAGACACAGATGAGAAGAAATTGTTGAATAAAGTTATTTTTGTTTGTTTTTGAGCACAAAAAGTATTCTCGTCTCTTCATAACGTTAATGTTGAACCACTGCAGTCACATGGACTTTTGAAACTATGTCTTTACTGCCTTTCTGTGCCTTGAAAGTGTTAATAAATATCTGTCTATGGAGGGGTCAGAGAGCTCGCAGATTTCATCAAAAATATCTTAATTTGTGTTCTGAAGATGAACGAAGGTGAACGTGAGGAATTAATGACAGAATTAAAAATTTGGGGTGAACTATCTCTTTAACTAGTTATTACTTTGTGTTTGTTTTTCTGCAGAACATTCAACATTTTTTACCTGTTAACATTTATACTGCGTTTTCTTGAATCTATTACTTACCAACTAGAACCTGTCATGCTGCTTTCAAACTTCGGACAGGTGTGTAAAAAAATACATGCATTTATACACTTAACCTTTTTTGGCACACAGTGTAGAGAAGTGGTAGAGCTGGTGAATTGGATGGTAGGCTAAAAAGACATTTTCTCACTGAACCTTTCATTTAATCGTCTTAAATTTTCACATGGTGTCATTAAAGAGAGCATGAAACAGAAGTTGAGCTTTTCTCGCTTATTTTGATGTATAAGAAGAAATATATATAGGTCCATCGGGAATTGAACTTGAATTTGAATTAGTTTGGCTAGTAGTTTTTGCTGTGGTTTAAAAATTGGAAACAAGAATTGTGAAATTTCACTGGTATTTAAAAGAGCGTAATACGCTTATTTATTAGAATACAAAGTTACAGAAGCCAAAAACATTGAAAACTAACCACTTTATTTGATTTACTTTTTGTTTTCATTTTTTGCGGCTGAGGTAGTAGAAAAAAATCCTTAGTGTTGAGCCCTGTGCATGTTATAGATCTTATTGTGAACATAATTATGCTCATCCATGCATAATAAATGGTTAATGTCACAAAATGTCAACTCTCTCTTTCTGTGGCCCTGTTTACAGCTGGTATTAAGATGCGTTTTGGTTGATCGGATCACAAGTAGACGAGGGAGACATTCACGTTTACACCTGGTGTTTTAATCCGTCTGTTTTGTCCACTTTCGAGTGGAGGGTCTATGGGCGGGTAAATGTATGACCTTTTTCAAGTCTTTCGATCTAACGGAGGAAAACAGCTCACACAATTTACATATGAATGTGAAAGGAGACGACGGGAAAACATAAAGAGTATCAGCTTTCGTTTCTGCTCTGATAGACTCAGTCAAACGCTGTGAGTGTGTTAGAAATCAGGAATGGACAGAGAACATGATTGGTACATTTTTCATCTTCAAACCAAACTTGGGTCTTCGGCGGATAAAGTTTAAATCCCGTCTGGCTAGCATGCTTCCCATAATGTTCACGCGTTAGGTCAGAAGGTGGTCTTTTGTGGCTGTTCGAGCATGAGCATCTACACTACAAAAGCAAGACCCAGTTAACTGTATTTTAAACTGTATTTGGCGTCATCCACTGATCCTATTCATCTGTATACACCAAACACTGTGTTATTTTTAGCATCAGTTAAATTATTTACCATACAATATTGCTTCTATTATATGTCAACTGATTCACATATCTTGTAAAGTTTCCATACTTTGATCTAGTCGGTTGATGAGTGTCCGACAGGCGACTTCAGTCTCTGGACTGGGGTGATCGAGAACTTTTCTACACCATTTCAGTGGCGATTCAGGCCCCTGTTCTGTCATAACCTGCTTCTTTGGTGACACGTACAACCTGAAGAGAGAAAAACAGGACACGTTTACAGAACAGTAATCATAAGCATCAACCATGCAAGTAAACCTGTAAAATAAATTTTGCAGGAGAAATTAGAAATCAGTCATAGCACCTGTAAAAAGCACTTCTGGAGAGCTCTGGTGTGTCTTTACCCGTCAGACTGTTCACCAATCATCATGTCTTACACTGACTACAACTTACTATCCCATAAATAGGGCCCAATGACTTCCGCCACCGAATTTACTGTATAATGCGGAATGTCAAATTTTTGATGCATAAATAAAAAGCAGGTCAGTAAACTTAAATCACCATATATGTATCTGCAAAAAAACTATTTAAGACTATTTGTAAATGAATGGTGCAGACACGCGGTTTCATGCCACAACACCGGTTACATCACTTGCCCACCGCGGCACCGCCCCCACCGCCATTTAGATTTTTATAGTTATAAAATCATTAAGTTCAGTTAGAGAACAGACACTACAATTAAAAACTGAACGCGTCTGCTCAATACAGTGTGAGCCGAACGAGAGTCGCAGCACAAACGCAGCAGGAGTCAGATTTCATTCATCACGAGAGCGAAGAGCTGACAGACAAGATGATCGCAGAAGATTGGCGCGTTCTCATTTAATTCCTATGGAAGCTCAACATCTTCAATTCATTGAAAACACTCGCTTTTCTCCAGTCCGTTATGAACGCCCGAGCAGCAGTGTGCATTTTACTTTCGGTTTAGAATTCATGATTTAAAGGATTAGTTCACTTTTAAATAAACTTTTGCTGATAATTTACTCAACCCCCGATGTTCATTGTCTTTCTTTCTTCAGTCGAAAATAAATTAAGGTTTTTGATGAAAACATTCCAGGATTTTCCTCCTTATAATGGACTCAATGGACTCCAAACGGCTCAAGGTCCGAATGACAGTTTCAGTGCAGCTTCAAAGGGCTTTAAACCACACCAGACGATGAATAAGAATCTTATCTAGCGAATCGGTCATTTACATTTTTTTTTTTTAAGTTTAAGTTTTATAAGCACAAATGTTCGCCTTGCTCCGTTCTGTGATGTGTGTACGTGTATGTGTAAGGTCACGCTTGTCGTAGGCGGAAGCACCGAGTCAGTGTTTACCAATGAGCGGAAGGAGGATCCAAAATGGTCTGAGATCGTTGTTTTACCTTTTAACTCCTTTTTTGTAAACGGCGTTTGACTGAGTATGTGCACGCTCAACACTGACTCTGTGCTTCTGCCTACGACAAGCGTGACCTTTCCAACGTAACTGCGCATCATGTGATGTCACGTACACATATCACAGAACGGAGCAAGGCCAACATTTGTGCTTATAAAACTTAAACTTTTGATTTTTTTGTCTGGTGTCGTTTAAAGCCCTTTGAAGCTGCACATTTGGACTTTGAGCCGTTTAGGGTCCATTGAGTCCATTATAGGGAGAAAAATCCTGGAATGTTTTCATCAAAAACCTTCATTTATTTTCGACTGAAGAAAGAAAGACACGGACATCTTGGATGACATGGGGGTGAGTAAATTATCAGCAAAAGTTTATTTAAAAATGAAAAAAAAAATTAAAAGCCCCTGCTGGTGATACCTCACACGTCGATTAACCAGTGAGAAAATGTATTCACCGTCACATCCCTATACACACACTAAAGCATGCATGACACTGTATTTTCAGCCTCTGCCGCCTCACATACGAGGACATGAATGAACGAACTTCAGGGTTCATAAGGCCCTACATAAAGATGGCACACCAGAGCTTCCTGCTCCTACATGATTGTTGCTCAAATGTAATTATAGGGAAAATCAAATGATCGCTTCCGTGGGACAGACAGTGTTACTGGAACAGATCCTTGTCGTTCATTTGAGAAGCATCCATCCTTCATGAGCAACTCATCAAAATGCTGCACATGCCAATAAACGCTGCTCTGATGGAGCCCACGCTCTCTCTACAGAGACACAAACATCCATTTCCTTCTGAGAGGAAGAAGAATATAACAATGGGAATAAGCTTCTGATCCTATTTGAAAGCAAAGTCTGTACTGCTGACGCACATTTGAAAGGATTGTCAGAAGTCACAACATATACAAGATATTTGAATTAAAGGGGTCATAATTAACTTTTCCATGATCTTTTGACATATAAGAGTTCTTTGTACCATTGAAGTTTCATAGCTTTAACATCCAAAGCATTAATTTATGAATTGAGAATTCAAATGTTTGTTCTTTTTTGACATATAAGATGTCTTTGAGGTGCTTAACGGCTGACACCTGTCTACACCGGACGTGATTACGAACGCATAAGACTTTAATATTGTAAGTAAACCCCAAGGAACACATTAAAATAATTCATGTTATGAGCCTCTTAAATGTCTCATTCATTGCCATAAAGTCAGAAAGATGCATATTTAAAGCTGCAATGTGTCATTTCTTGATGTGTCATTTAGCATCCCTGAATGGAAATGCAAAAATAATGACGGTTTTCAAAAGGTTTCCCAAACACTGATGTCATGTTCAACCAAGAGCAGTGATAGGAGTGATGCGATGAAATTTCTGCAACTGGAAATATTCAACCAAAAATACACTGACCGGTTTAAAAGCCGAAATCATTGATCTAAATGGTGATGTTTAATTGGTGCTTCTCTGTGGGCTAGTGCTGTCATTTTTGAGAAAAATCTAATTCGAATGGAAATCAAATATCAAGCAATATATTCGAATATCTACGAAAAGTAGTATATGCTGAATTTCGGCCCATTTTTATGATGCGCTCCAAAAGGATGTGCACGGAAAGGAAACCGAGATGGCAGAAAGTGCATCCTGTTTGTTTTCTTTATTTTACATAAGCACAATTTACTGTGGGTGTAAACTTAATTTAAAGGGTTAGTTCACCCAAAAATAAAAAATTATCCCATGGTTACCTCACCCTCAAGTCATCCTAGGTGTTTATGACATTCTTCTTTCAGACGAATACAATCAGAGTTAAATTAAAGTCCTGGCTCTTCCAAGCTTTTTAATGGCAGTGGACTTGATAAAAAAAAAAAAAGTCCATAAAAGTGCATCTATCCATCATGTATCTGCTCCACACGGCTCTGGGGGGTTAATAAAGGCCTTCTGAGGCGAAGTGGAGCATTTGTGTGAGAAAAATATCCATATTTTAAACTTCATAGACTAAGATAACTAACTTCCGGCGGTCAGCGTTGTGCGAGTCGACTTACGGTGAAAGAGTAAAGCCCAATTTATACTTCTGCGTCAAGTGTACGCCATAGGCTGTGTGGAGACGCAGGCATTCTACGACGCACTCTGACGCGCGCACCTCTCCAAAAATGTAACAATGCGTCAATTCTACGAGGACCGCAAGCGCTGTGATTAGTCTGCCAGAACCCCCATTCCCCCCACCCTCCTCAGGTCAATAAATAAGTAATAAAATCTGCGATAGGAGTGCGTGTATGTCCAGAAATGGGATGATAGTTTCATCCTTACATCTGCTATATAACACAATATTTTGTAGTGCAGAGATTCTTTATGTTAGTGAATAAATACATAGATCCACTGTGTATAGTTTATTTATTTTCTCATTAAAACCAAACATGTTAATCAGTGATTGCATATCAAGATCAGGGACATATTCGTTTTGTGATTTCAACAGAATGAATAGTCCACAACAGCAATCAATTGAAGCGATATAGCCTGTGCACGAGCTATTGATACTGAAAACAGCGCCACAAGCTCTGCATGATTTCACAAACGCATTCCAGCACCAGATCGCCTCTTATTCGCCAGATCGCCTCTTACTAACCAACTAGAGATGCGTAATTTGTATTACATACAACAACTCAAGCTGCAAGAAAAGCCGCTATCTGACGCCATGACGGCTGCGGGTACTCCGACACTGTAATCAAGCCGCTTCTTCTGCTTTTGCCATGATACTGCGGGTTACCATCAACATGCCCGTGGACACTGCCAACTATCGGCCTGCATGTGGAATTGCAAATTGACGCGAACAACAACGCAGAAGTATAAATGAAAACCAATGCGCAACTTGCGCCGTAGAGGATGCGGCATAGGTCCGACGCATAAGTATAAATCAGCCTTAACCCTTGTCTCTTAAACCTTTGACGCATGCGTAATGACGAACGCAGAAGCGCAGAGGATAGAGCAAAACAAAACACCGCTCATGAAGTCGAAACCGAGAATTTTTAAAGAGAAATGGCAGAGGATGTCGATATAAGAGAAGTTGAGTGTGTTGCCCAGCTCTATCCACGAGAGCCATCAAAGCTTGAGATGCTCCTGTACATCATGACAGGGGTCACTCTAGTCGACTTGTGTATCGCTGACAGCCGGAAGCTAGTTATTTCAGGCTATAACGTTTTAAATATGGATGCACAAACTAATTCTTCAGAATTAACCCCCTGGAGCCGTGTTAAATGATGGATAGATGCACTTTTATGATGGATAGATGCACTTTTATGGACTTTGTTAACGACCCATCAAGTCAATGCCATTATAAAGGTTTGAAGAGCCAGGACATTTTTAATATAACTGATTGTATTCGTCTGAAAGAAGAAAGTCATACACACCTAGGATGACTTGAGAGAGAGTAAATCATGGGCTAATTTTAATTTGTAAGCCTTTAATTCAAACAACAGCTGTAGATTTGATTCTCTTTAATGTGGCATGCAACGTTCAAGCAAGTTCACCAATCATCCTCTTTACTACTAGTTACAGCAGGAAATAAACATGATAGAACATGATAAAAATATATCGTACAAAATGTTTCAGTGGTACAATACATTGCGTACTTCACAATAAACTGATATATGAGAGAATGTTAACAACACCCCAAACAAAATGACACTGCAGCTTTATATAATGGACCCTATGAAAAACTGTTCTAGTCCCCATCCAGGTCAAAACAATCCTCTTTTTTCACCATCTAGAATGAGCAGTATCACATGAAGCACAAATCCACCGAAAGCTGCTTACCACCGCGCCAAAGATACGACCCAGCGCTGCAACCAAACAGGGCTCTGTTAACCTTAAGCAGCAGATATGCACATACGGAGAGGCTAACGCCAATCCACTGGAGGATTAGTGGCTGGATTATACTGCTTAAAATTAAAGCTGCTTATTATTATTTGTTTTGGGAATTCTCTTAATTAAACAAATGCTGAATAAAATACAAGGGATAGACTAAAAAAAAAAACAGCCTAATTACATTTATGAAAATCAATCTTTTTAGGGCTGCCCCCCTAATATTCGATTTAACGTTAAGTCGACGAGAAGAGGCTTCAAGTCAACCAAATATAAATCAAATCAAAGGAATTAGTGTAGTCCAGCAGTCTGTGACAGATCGTTAAAGCGGCTGGTCCATGTGGTAATTATGTTGGGCAGGAAATCCAAACGTTCGTCTATCATTCATCGATCTCAAACACAAGATAATATTAACCACTTCACATGGCCGCTCGCTCTAACGTTAACCTAGATAAACGTGCTATTATTAGCCACATATCCAAGTGTGCATGGTGAATTAGTACCACGCTTCACTGCATGCCGTTTAACCTAAAGGGATAGTTCAGCCATTTACTTGCCCTCATCTTGATACATTTCTTTCTTCTGCTGAACACAAAAAAGGATATTTTGAAGAATATGGGGAACTAGACAGTTGATGGACCCCATTGACTTCCATAGTAGGGAAAAAATACTATGGAAGTCAATGGGGTCAATCAATTGTCTGGTGACTGACGTTAATCAAAGCATGTTCTTGTGTGTTCAACACACATAATATATAATAAACTCATACAGGTTTGGAACAACTTGAGGGTGAGTAAATGATGAGTAAGTGTAATTTTATGAAAGTGACCATTATACTGGGATAATAAAATGTACACTCTAAAAAATGCTGGGTTGTTTTAACCCAATGTTGGGTCAAATATGGACTAACCCAGCAATTGGGTTGTTTTAACCCTGCTGTTGGGTTAAATATTTGCTTAAGACAATCCAATCGTTGGGTTAAAACAACCCAATTGCTGGGTTAGTCCATATATGACCCAACATTGGGTTGTTCTTTACCCAGAATTTTTTAGAGTGTAGGCTACTATAATTAGTCTGTGTTTTTGTTTTAATTTTCATTTTGTTTAGTGAATTTAAAAAAAAATCTTTGTTTTTAGATTGATTGGATACAATAGAATGTTACAAAGTTAGAATATAATGTGATTTTAACAACGTTTTTTGCACATATTCCATAGCCTACATTTATTACATTCACTATATTTGTTTTCATAGCCTTTAATAATCAACATTGTTTGTAGGACAACATTGGATATAGAATGTGGATGTGAAATAAAATGTTTTCTAAAATAAATCCAAATAGAAAAACGTAGAAATACCGAGATATATACCGTATCGCCATTTAAACATGATTTAGTGTGAATCACATAGGCCTATAGTAAACATCGCCATTTAAACATGATTTTTTTTTTTTTTTGGCCATAATCGCCCAGCCCTAAAATTAATACATAAATGTGCGACTAGTCAACTAATATCTTGAATGAACGTCTACTAGTAGACAAAAAAAATAGTCTGGGGCATCTTTTTTCCGTTTTTATTTCCACAAACACTGAACATAATCATATATATGATTAATGTGAATCTTATTATTAGTCTTCCCCAATAGCCTGTCATCCAACCAGTGCTTAACATGGGATGCCTGTCAGTGCAAGAGACATTCTGGGATTGATGACTTTTTTGATCAGGAAAATGTATCATTTGCTCGTGTCTTTAAGCCAGTCAAGCGCAAGATTATGGGAAAGAGAACTCAATTTTGTACTCGCACGCCTTGCGCCCAGAAAGCTGCATGTGAACACTAAATTGACTTCTCTTTCACGTCTTCTTGCACTTGAATGGACAAATTTACACAGTCAGAATGCCAGTCTTGGCGAGTATCCCAAGATCACCCTTTGGCTTCATTATAGTTAGACGTTTTTTTTTGGAAACATTTTTAGAAACATTATTTTAGAAACCTTTCCCGTACATTTGACTCAAGGGTAACCTCCCCCAGTTTCTCTTGAAGCCAATACGGAAGTGAGCTAAACTGCCGTTCATCGACTGGCCACTAGAGGCAGACTCCAGAAGGGAGCAGAATCTCATTGAGCCTCATGTTAAAATGCCCAACTTTACAGCAGAATAAAACTTGTTTACAGCCTGGGAAAAATTGTGGTTTTGGTCTATACGACTAATTTTGCACTTCATGACAACTGTGAGGGGGGTGAATTTTTAACTCATTTGTTAACATTATATAAAGCCTTAATGTTCTGCATAATTAAGGGCGTGGCCACTTTGAGTGACAGGTGGATTGCCATTTATCTGCTGTCTGTCAGTCATCACGTCACATCAGCTCCAGCCACATCCCGCCTCTTTGACCATTTTCTGTTATCCATCTGACGCGCTGCTAAGATGGCAACCGCAAGCTCATCCCTACTTTACGCTTCAAAACTGCTCTTCAGAATCCCATGGGTGACGTCACGGACACTATGTCCATATTTATATAGAGTCTATGATTGGAATCTAAAAAAAGCCTGGACGGTTTATTGAGTTTGTACGATATTTCAATGTATTTTTATAAACAATATTGGATTTATATTGATACGCAGTAGTTTGCTAATATGAGCGCATCTGTAAAATAGCAAAGGACAGGCCAATTTGTCCTAAACGTCATGATTTATACTCGTAAGATATAGATCGTTTAACGCGCCTTGCACCATCAGATGCTATGACTACTTGTGCTGTTTAATGCATTTGAGATGTGCTGTTTTCCTGCATAACTTACATTCTCCAGCTGTAAATGTTAGAAAGTCTTGCAAATATTTCCAATTGGCTATCAGGAGTGGACAAGCCTTATACGAATCTAAGATCAATGTTTCAATGTGGTTTTCACCCTTTTTTTTCTCATAGCCTACATGTTAGTTTTCATAGCCTTCATGAACATGTTTTGTATGACTACATTGGGCAATATGTGATTTTTTTAAATACAGAAAATAGAAATTTGACGAGATAACAGTAGAAAATACCAAAATACTGTACGTATGCATGTATGTACACTCACCTAAAGGATTATTAGGAACACCATATTAATACTGTGTTTGACCCCCTTTCGCCTTCAGAACTGCCTTAATTCTACGTGGCATTGATTCAACAAGGTGCTGAAAGCATTCTTTAGAAATGTTGGCCCATATTGATAGGATAGCATCTTGCAGTTGATGGAGATTTGTGGGATGCACATCCAGGGCACGAAGCTCCCGTTCCACCACATCCCAAAGATGCTTTATGAGACCTGGTGACTGTGGGGGCCATTTTAGTACAGTGAACTCATTGTCATGTTCAAGAAACCAATTTGAAATGATTCGAGCTTTGTGACATGGTGCATTATCCTGCTGGAAGTAGCCATCAGAGGATGGGTACATGGTGGTCATAAAGGGATGGACATGGTCAGAAACAATGCTCAGGTAGGCCATGTTATTTAAACAATCCCCAATTGGCACTAAGGGGCCTAAAGTGTGCCAAGAAAACATCCCCCACACCATTACACCACCACCTCCAGCCTGCACAGTGGTAACAAGGCATGATGGATCCATGTTCTCATTCTGTTTACGCCAAATTCTGACTCTACCATCTGAATGTCTCAACAGAAATCGAGACTCATCAGACCAGGCAACATTTTTCCAGTCTTCAACTATCCAATTTTGGTGAGCTTGTGCAAATTGTAGCCTCTTTTTCCTATTTGTAGTGGAGATGAGTGGTACCCGGTGAGGTCTTCTGCTGTTGTAGCCCATCCGCCTCAAGGTTGTGCGTGTTGTGGCTTCACAAATGCTTTGCTGCATACCTCGGTTGTAACGCAGTGGTTATTTCAGTCAAATTGCTCTTCTATCGGCTTGAATCAGTCGGCCCATTCTCCTCTGACCTCTAGCATCAACAAGGCATTTTCCCCACAGGACTGGCGCACACTGGATGTTCTTCCTTTTCACACCATTCTTTGTAAACCCTAGAAATGGTTGTGTGTGTGAAAATCCCAGTAACTGAGCAGATTGTGAAATACTCAGACCGCACCGTCTGGCACCAACAACGATGCAACGCTCAAAATTGATTAAATCACCTTTCTTTCCCATTCTGACATTCAGTTTGGAGTTCAGGAGATTGTCTTGACCAGGACCACACCCCTAAATGCATTGAAGCAACTGCCATGTGATTGGTTGATTAGATAATTGTATTAATAAGAAAACTGAACAGGTGTTCCTAATAATCCTTTAGGTGAGTGTATGTATGCATGTACATATGTAGTTATGCACATTGTAGTTAAAAATTAAATCTGTTGCTAATCAAGAGTAAAATTTATTCACTGGGCTGAGCAAAACTTCACCATGGTAATGCATCTTTCAGGCAGACCTTCCCTTTTATCCAAAGTGGATTTAAAACAGCTCTTAACCACAGAGAAGAGCAGATACTGACTGCTGCTCGTCGCTGTGACCCCACCACTAACATGGCAAGGCTTCCAATGTGATTCAAGAGATGGCACAGGACGTCCCGTGTTAACACAGGAAGCTCCCACTATCTCAGCCTCTCTCAAATCACGGCCACATTCACCGATGCATCAGTTACACAGTCAGCATGACAGTACAGTCACAAAAGATCTCACAATAAATTGCACTTACTCACTCTCATGTCGTTCCAAACCCATAAGACTGTGGTTCATCTTCAAACTAGATATTAGTAATGAAATCTTAAAAAAACGTTTTGTGAGACGTGATTATTTAGGCTTTTATTCATGTACAAACCCATCACATATGATGAACACGGAAACTGAAGTGTGTGTGTGTTTTGAGCTTCTGTGTTTACTATAGGCCTATGTGATTCACACTATGTATGTGTGACCATTAATTATGTAAATAAAAGCCTAAATTAAATCGGTTCATCATGTAAAGCAATCATCTCTCATAAAACCTGGATTAAGCTTCATATGAATTTGTTTTATGCCGTCTTTATGACTTTTTTGGACCTTCTAAGTTCAGGTAACCGGGACTTTCAATGGAGGGAGAGAAACCTCTCAGGTTTCATTAGTTTCCACCTATTTTTATGCACATTTTGGGATTTTTTAATAAATCCCTCAATGCACAACAAAAACACATGACTTTGCCTCATGAGAGGATGTGATTGTATAACTGGACCAATTTCATCACACAGCTTCTCAAAAGTGGTTTTAGTTATTCTGTGTCCCGAAGTGTCTGGTATAATGACCTCCCAGAAGAAGTGTCTCTAACAACGATTGCATTGCCAAACACCAGGCATACGAACGTAAGATAACATGACAGCTAGGGCTGTCACTGACGATTCATTTGGTAAAAGAGTAAACTTTCGATTATTTTGACGAAAAATCGAGTAATCAGATATTTTTTTGTAGTAATAAAAATAAAATAAAATTTCTGTAATTAATTGCGATTAATCGCAAGTTTAATACTTTTGGGAGTTTTTAATATTTTGATATTGTATTAATTTCAGTTACTCTCCAAGTTAATATAGAAACAATTTAAAGACAGCTTATTTTAAATGTGTGTTGTAATGGCATCTTTTTATGTATGAAGGCCAGTATCCCTGATACTAACGTCTCTATGAAACATTAATGACATTACATTACAGTATAAATTTCAACATTTATTAGGCTTTAAAAAAACAACTTTTAATTTAAAACTTGATGTGTGCACGTGATTGGCGCGAGACTTTGCCCAGCACTACTTAATACATATACAATTACAATGAAGCAAAAATAATTGTTTCAAAGAAAGTATCAAAAGCAAGTACTCATTGTTTTATTGAATAACACTGTTAAAATACATAATGTAGTATACATATTATAAACAATCATCATCTGTACATTATGTATTATAACAAATGCCTGCAGATGGCGCCAACAGCCTGGGGATTGTTCTGGTTACACTTTACAGCAGATCAAATTTGTGTTTAATATTAGCCAAACAACATTTAATTCAAATGTCACGATAGAACGGCTACAGTGAGGGTTTAAACTTTAATTGTGAAATGCAATAGCAACAGTTTGCATATTTAGAAACATATCGATGTATTCTGTGTTGCCATAGGTTTATAAGTGATGTTGCCTTCCCAAATGCACGTTACTGTAAACTCAAACAAACAGCACATGCGGAGACTGAGTTCGTGTCGAGCCGCATTTACTGTGAACGGAGCCACTCTGGCCCCATTTACACCACATGGCTCAAGTGACCCAGTTCAGATCTTTTCCCTCTCATGTGGCACAGACCGGATATGACATGTGAACGTGTAATCAGGAAAAAAAATGCATGAATTCCGATATCCTCAGATTGGATTCAGGCCTCACTCATATGTGGTAATAAATCCAATATGTGATTCGGATACGTGCATTTGCGTCTACCATGTAAGCGGTCAAATCGGATATTCCCCAGTAAATGCGAGCCGTACGTCATTGAAAAATGGACGGAGGCGAATGACGAACTGCGATCAAAGGCTCTCCTCTTTTTTCTCCACCTTATGAGAGATGTTTTGCTGACCTTTAAAAACATTGAATAATCATTTCGTCTGCATCCATTGCATATCGCGCCATTTTACTTCCTTTCCGGGTCAGAGCGTCTTAGGCTGTTTTGCCAGTGTATAGTGCAAATATCGGATATAGGTCACATTTTAAAGATGATATAAGCGGGTCATCAAAAAACATCGGATATAGTCACCAAACCGGAATTGTGCATCAAGACCTGCAGTGTAAATGCGGCCTCTGAGAAACACGTAACCTGCACGCATTTAAAACCAGCTTCATTTTGAAATGCGCAGCGCAAGACTTTGTGATTTTACAATAGCCCTATGCTATATTATGACTTTTAAATGGTTTAAATATATCGTGCAGCCTAATAATGCGGTTTCTGGATTCTCGTCTGTGGAATGCGCACTTCGGGTATCTCCTGGTTAAATTGAAACAGGTAAATTGCGTACTCGAATGTACTCCCTAATGACAGCGTCTAATGCGTTTTGATGTTTTTGTTCTCTTGAACACAATGGATGGAAACATAGCTACTAAAAATATCTTAATCTGTGTTTTGAAGATGAACCAAATGAACCAAATTTCCATTGCTACGTTGATGATACCCAGCTCTACATCAGTACTAAGCCTTCCACTCCTCTTCCACCACTGACACTTACCAACTGCCTGAAGGACAAAGCTCTGGCTGGACAGTAACCTTCTTAAATTCAATAAACACAAAACAGATCTCATAGTGTTTGCTCCAGTCACTTCTTAAAAAGTTGATGACTTCATACTGGATGTGGATGGCTGTTCAATATCAGCATCTCCTCAAGTACGCAACCTAGGCGTCATCATGGACTCTTCGCTCTCCTTCCAGCAACACATTAAACACACTACTAAAATGGCATTTTTCCATCTCAAGAACATCTCTAGACTCCGGCTGTGCCTCTCTGACCCTGTAGCCGAGACCCTTCACTCTGGAACAAGCTTCCTCATGCCATCCACTCTGCATCATCTCTAGCAACCTTTAAAAAAGCTCAAACGTGCCTCGTAACACGAGAATGAACCTCATTGGTTCTCGCAGAAGCTCAAACGTGCTGCTTAACAGCAGAAGGAACCTCATTGGTTCTCGCTGAAGCTCAAACGTGCTGCGTAACACGAGAATGAACCTCATTGGTTCTCGCAGAAGCTCAAACGTGCTGCGTAACACGAGACTGAACCTCATTGGTTCTTGCTGAAGCTCAAACGTGCTGCGTAACACCAGAATGAACCTCATTGGTTCTCGCTGAAGCTCAAACATGCTGCGTAACACGAATGAACCTCATTGGTTCTCGCTGAAGCTCAAACGTGCTGCTTAACACGCAGACTGAGCCTCATTGGTTCTTGCTGAAGCTCAAGCGTGCTGCTTAACACCAGAATGAACCTCATTGGTTCTCGCTGAAGCTCAAGCGTGCTGCTTAACACCAGAATGAACCTCATTGGTTCTTGCTGAAGCTCAAACGTGCTGCTTAACACCAGAATGAACCTCATTGGTTCTCGCTGAAGCTCAAACGTGCTGCGTAACACGAGAATGAACCTCATTGGTTCTTGCTGAAGCTCAAGCGTGCTGCGTAACACGAGAATGAACCTCATTGGTTCTTGCTGAAGCTCAAACGCTGCTTAACACCAGAATGAACCTCATTGGTTCTTGCTGAAGCTCAAACGTGCTGCTTAACACCAGAATGAACCTCATTGGTTCTTGCTGAAGCTCAAACGTGCTGCGTAACACGAGAATGAACCTCATTGGTTCTTGCTGAAGCTCAAACGTGCTGCGTAACACGAGAATGAACCTCATTGGTTCTTGCTGAAGCTCAAACGTGCTGCGTAACACGAGAATGAACCTCATTGGTTCTTGCTGAAGCTCAAACGTGCTGCGTAACACGAGAATGAACCTCATTGGTTCTTGCTGAAGCTCAAGCGTGCTGCGTAACACGAGAATGAACCTCATTGGTTCTTGCTGAAGCTCAAACGTGCTGCGTAACACGAGAATGAACCTCATTGGTTCTTGCTGAAGCTCAAACGTGTGCGTAACACGAGAATGAACCTCATTGGTTCTTGCTGAAGCTCAAACGTGCTGCGTAACACGAGAATGAACCTCATTGGTTCTTGCTGAAGCTCAAACGTGCTGCGTAACACGAGAATGAACCTCATTGGTTCTCGCAGAAGCTCAAACATGCTGCGTAACACGAATGAACCTCATTGGTTCTTGCTGAAGCTCAAGCGTGCTGCGTAACACCAGAATGAACCTCATTGGTTCTTGCTGAAGCTCAAGCGTGCTGCGTAACACGAGAATGAACCTCATTGGTTCTTCGCTGAAGCTCAAACATGCTGCGTAACACAGAATGAACCTCATTGGTTCTCGCGCAGAAGCTCAAACGAATGCGTAACACGAGAATGAACCTCATTGGTTCTTGCTGAAGCTCAAACGCAATGCGTAACACGCAGAATGAACCTCATTGGTTCTTGCTGAAGCTCAAACGTGGCGTGAATACAAGAATGAACCTCATTGGTTCTCACAGAAGCTCAAACGCGCGTAACACGAATGAACCTCATTGGTTCTCACAGAAGCTCAAACGCAAGGCTTAACACCAGAATGAACCTCATTGGTTCTCGCTGAAGCTCAAACGCTGCGAATAACACGAGACTGAACCTCATTGGTTCTTGCTGAAGCTCAAACGCATGCTGCGTAATACGAGAATGAACCTCATTGGTTCTTGCTGAAGCTCAAACGCGTGCTGCGTAACACAAGAATGAACCTCATTGGTTCTCACAGAAGCTCAAACGCGTGCGTAACACAGAATGAACCTCATTGGTTCTCACAGAAGCTCAAACGTGCTGCGTAACACGCAGAATGAACCTCATTGGTTCTCGCTGAAGCTCAAACGCGTGCTGCGTAACACGAGACTGAACCTCATTGGTTCTTGCTGAAGCTCAAACGCGTGCTGCGTAACACGAGAATGAACCTCATTGGTTCTTGCTGAAGCTCAAACGTGCTGCGAACACGAGAATGAACCTCATTGGTTCTTGCTGAAGCTCAAACGTGCTGCGTAACACGAGAATGAACCTCATTGGTTCTCGCAGAAGCTCAAACGTGCTGCGTAACACGAGAATGAACCTCATTGGTTCTCGCTGAAGCTCAAACGTAATGAGTAACACGAGAATGAACCTCATTGGTTCTCGCTGAAGCTCAAACGTGCTGCGTAACACGAGAATGAACCTCATTGGTTCTTGCTGAAGCTCAAACGTGCTGCGTAACACGAGAATGAACCTCATTGGTTCTTGCTGAAGCTCAAACGTGCTGCGTAACACGAGAATGAACCTCATTGGTTCTCGCTGAAGCTCAAACGTAATGAGTAATACAAGAATGAACCTCATTGGTTCTTGCTGAAGCTCAAACGCGTGCGTAACACGCAGAATGAACCTCATTGGTTCTTGCTGAAGCTCAAACGCGTGCTGCGTAACACGAGAATGAACCTCATTGGTTCTCGCTGAAGCTCAAACGTAATGAGTAACACGAGAATGAACCTCATTGGTTCTTGCTGAAGCTCAAACGTGTTGCTTAACACCAGAATTAACCTCATTGGTTCTTGAGAATGAAACTCATTGGTTATTGGACATCAAACGAACATGCTTGAGCTTTTGTTTACCCCAACTGGGACCTATTGCACAAAACTAGGATAAGGGATTAAGCCGGGATTTCTTGATGATCTTGTCATGTGTATGGAAAATTTTGTACACCGCTGTCGTGTAAACTTACCGTGAAAGCACACTCACACCAAGAACGATAACGATAATCAAAGATAACTATAAATTAGTGGATAAATTGAGCCAGGATCATCAAGATATCCCGGCTTAATCCCTTATCCTAGTTTTGTGCAACAGGCCCTAGATCTTGAAAATATCTTTATTTGGGTTCTGAAGAAGTCTTGCGGGTTTGGAACAACATGAGGCTGAGTAAATCATGACAGAATTATCATATCTGGGTGAACTGTCCCTTTTAAGGGTGAGTTAATGATGATCATTTTTGGGTGTTTTTAAAGGATGGGCTCTTTTAAATTGATCCAGTAAGGAGTCACTTAGCAATACAAACACAGAATATGACAACCCAGCTCTTACATCTTTCAAAGAAAAAGAGTAGTGCATAATCAGTCCTACGCCATCATCATAATAATAAGAAGAAATCAATTACACATAATGTTAAGGTGTCCACTGTAATTATACATTTAAGTAAGTAATATTAATTACCAACCTGTTTCTGGAGATCTACCTACCTGCAAAGTTCAGCTCCAGCCCTGATCAGACACAACTGGACCAGCTAATTCAGGAGCACTTGGTAATTGTGTTGGATCAGGGTTGGAAGTGAACTTTGCAGGATTGGGCACCCCTGCTATATGGTTAGGGGGGTTGGTTTTGGGTTAGGTGCATGCAGTGTTGGGAAAAGTTACTTTAAAAAAAGTAATGGGAAAAGTAATGCACTACAATGTTGCTTTACTCCCTTAAAAAGTAACTAATTGTAACTTTTATTGTAAAAGTAACTTTTCCTTGTTTTTTATAACAAAAAGTTATGTTTTTGTGCAAATGTAAAGACCTCTTCACACCAAAATTGAAATAAACCTCAGGCCGAGGTAAAAATGCAAATTCATGCATGAAGGCGCAGACCTTTCAGCTGTGTTGCCATTCTGAATAATGGAAGAATAGGACGCACTCTTACTTCACCAATAAAAACAATTTTTTTTTGCTTTTGGCTTAACCGAATCATCAAAAGTTAGCAGCAAAACATTGGTCAATAAAGGTAGTTTAAATCCATAAATTTTTTATATTTAATTATTGGAGGTTTGCATATTCTGATTTTATTCTGAGGTGTACTTAATCTATATTGTGCAAGTGAGATGAATAAATGCTCACATTTAGTCTAGAACTACAATAACCTGTTCACACACAACGCCTCTGCACACTCTCGATTTTTCTTAACATGAGGACAAGAGAGCTGTTGTGAAAAAGTAACTTTTCATAATTTTGGTGTAAATTTGAAAAGTAATGTGTTACTTTACTAGTTACTTGAAAAATTAATCTGATTACGTAACTCAAGTTACTTGTAGTGCGTTACCCCCCAACACTGGTTGCATGTAATTATGCATAATTTATAGTCATTACTATAGTAACTACTAGTGTTGGGGGGGTAACGCACTACTAGTAACTTGAGTTATGTAATCAGATTACTTTTTCAAGTAACTAGTAAAGTAACACATTACTTTTCAAATTTACAACGAAATATCTGAGTTACTTTTTCACATTTATTTGACTGACAGCTCTCCTGTCCCCATGAAATCGAGCGTTGTGTGTGAACATGATAGTTATTGCAGTTCTAGACTAAATTTGAGCATTTATTCATCTCACTTGCATAAAGATTGAGAATTCCTCAAAAAGAATAAAATCAGTCAAATGCAAACAATGCAAACCTCCAATAATTAAATGTTAAATAAAACGAATATTTTTATGCATTTAATCTACCTTTATTGACCAATTTGCTGCTGACCTTTAATGATTCAGTTAAACCATGAGCAAAAATTACTAGTTTTTTTTTTTTTGTAAAACTTTTTTTTCTCCTGCGTCCTATTCATTCATTATCCAGAATGGCAGCGCAGCAGAGCGTGTGAATTTGTTTTTATACCTCAGCCTGAGGCTTATTATTTCAATTTTGGTATGAAGAGGTCTTTACATTTGCACAAAAATAGAACCTTTTTGTTATAAAAAAAACAAGCCCAGTCCATGTGAGAAAAAGTAACGCAAAAGTAACGTAACGCATTACTTTTCTTAAAAAGTAAGTTACTTTTTAAGGGAGTAACGCAATATTATAATGCATTACTTTTCAAAGTAACTTTCCCAAACATTGGTAACTACATGTAATGTGAAACAAGGACACAGTGAAAATGTTACCGAAAGAACAATAAACCCACCAGCTGTCTTCATCCTCGGCCTGAGCACACATCTCCAAGTCAAGTACATCCACCTCGTCCAGGGCTGAGTGGTCCATACCCGCATGACCTGCTCCCAATGTCTCTGAATCACAGACTCCTGGAGACAGACTTGTGACAAAGCGTGCCAGTGTTTGTTTGGAGCCAGAAGCATACGGTAAGAAGCCATCCTGCTGCTCCTCATCCTCTGGTCTGCAGGCGTCAGGCATCGGAGACATGTCCTCGCTGCTACTGCTGCCCGCTGGAGGTGACAGCTCCAAGTTCCCAGCATCCTCCGCTCTGGGAGAAGTATCCATGACCTCGTGCAGGTTATTAATGTTACTTCCTGTAGAGAGATTGCTGTTGCTGGCGCTTGCCAGCGCTAGCTTGCTGCCCCTGTTGCGCAGGGCTTGGTTTTGGACCTCCAGGCGTCGCACCAGCTCCTGAAGCTTACGGACCTCCTCGAGCTCCACCGTGGTCAGGTTCGGACCGAACTCTGGCTCAGAACTGGACATCGTCCCATCTGCGTCACCATTATCAGCTGGCTGAATGACACTTCCACCATCAGGGACTACCATTCTCCTACAGAATGGCATAAACGGAGATAAATGATCAAATATATTATAGGACAAACAACAAAATTCATCAACATCTCGCTTCTTTACTAGGCCTTTTATTCATTTATTTTTACAGTTCAATTTATTCACGTTCACAAATACATTTACACACACATGCCTGCTTGTTTTAAAGTTTTATGAAATACTAAAATCAAGCAAAAAACTAGCAACCGCTTACAGGGTCATACATTGACAAACAGTCCCCATTGACTTCCATAGTATGGAGGAAAAACTAAATACTATGGAAGTCAATGGGGCCCAGCGACTGTTTGGTTATTCATAATCTTCAAAATATCGTAAGGTGTTCAACAGGATAAATAAATTCATACAGGTTTGGTTTGGGCGAGTAAATGACAGAAATTTCATTTTTGGGTGAACTGCCCCTTTAAATACAGGCTTTTATTAACGTTACCATTGTTATTACTATTAAATGTTACTATAGAGATGTTCAAGAAACTAAAGGTTAATTCTAAAGCTTTTTAAGGTTAATACTGCCATATAGAGCGACAACTATGTTATACTATATACACTTTAGGTTAATAAAATGTTCAAAACAAACAATGGCACACAAGTTAGCAAAACAAATAAACCAGCAAACAAATGAGGTTTATTCAAATTAACAAGGATATACTTATAAAAAAATATATATAGAACGAGAATTATGTAGAGATTAAACAACACATATCTCTAAGGAAAATGTGTTTAATAACACATAAATGTTGATGTTGTTATTGGCATCAGCGTTAAGCTAGTATGTTTGTTTCTAGTAGCGTGTAAACCGAGCTACTGTTTCCAATTAACTTATTATTACTGACACAAAAATCCACATACCTCTCCTTTCGCCCCAATCTCTGCAATTATCCGATTTAATGTTTCAATATTTAACAAAAAAATAAATAGATTTAAATAAGTAACCCGCCGGTTTCGCGCTGTTGTGTTTCAGACACTGTATTTTGTCTGTGTTGAGCTAGTTAGCTCGTTTGCTATAGAGCGGAGTTGATGGACACCAGTTGAACCAATCGGATTAGAGGTCCCGCCCACTGCAGTAAGTCACGAACCATATATGGAAGTGTAGCGCCGCCTGCTGGAGGCTTGTGGTAGGTGAGCGCTCAGTCTAATGGCGCTGACTGCAGTAACAGGGTCTGTCCGGCAGATGGAGGCACGATACAGTCCTGTAGACCGAAATAAACTCCAAACAAAAGTGTGGGGGGAGGTGGAATGTTTAACAATGCATTGTCCTAGTTATATAGGTACATTTCGACCATTGTAGTGGATCATCTAGGTATTCTATGCATGCAGAATATTTGCATACACAGCTCAAAAATGAACGGAAATTCCTCTAGGCTATACTTCATGTAACTGTGAATTGTTCTTCACGCAATGTCATGTTATTGAACTGAGACCAGTGGAAAGGCTTACTAAGATAGGTATAAATTACTGGTCTTCATTCAAAAAACCTGAAGCCTGCATTACGATGAATCCCTGAATGCATATTTTACTGGAGGTATTTATTCAAATATTAACCCTATAAAGCCATTTATTTAAATGTATGCATTTAGCATGTTTACTTTACATTTAGCACTTTACTAATGTTGTGGGATGTGTCTTTACATGTTTAGTTTAGGACAGCTCAGTGCGTGTGTGTGAATGACAGTGAGCGCGCGCGTTCCCGAAGAGCGCGCGTCCCCCGCGAAGCAGCGGATGAGTGTGGTGCGAGACTAGAGTGACACAGTGACCAGTGCAGTTAGATCAATATGTAGTGTATTTCTGTGCAGTCATAAAAAATAAAGCATCTTAAAAGGCGTCAAGACGGCTCCTTGTCCTTACATGCCACCATCACACTAAATAACGAAACGATTAGGGAGTTAACCCCGGGAAGAAAACTTCCGGCCCTGGAGAAGATGGATCTCCCCTGTATCTCCCAACCACGGTTAGGAGACAAAAGCAGGAAAGGTTAGCACTGGCGACCACGAAGGGACAGTCACGTTGTTTAAAACCTGGTGGGCATTGAAAATAAAAGGACAATATAGTAAAGCTGAGTAACGTTAACTGTACTGCAACTGTAATAGCGGCGGTGCTAAGCTACACAACATGGCGGCCGCTCGCTATCCCTCCGATGTTTACGGACGGGAAACTAACTACTCAAACCCGTTCATGTCGCTAACCAATGTTGAGAGCAACAGTCAAGATACTGTGAAAGTTTATGAACGTAAGGCTGAGAGAGTACGCGAACATTATAACCCATTCCTGTGTGATGAAAGTTGCACTAACACACTTGCTAATGGTGAAGATCTGCTCGCGCCGTTCGGCAGCTCCGCCTGTTTTCCGCCCACCAATCCCTTTAGCAGAGGCAACAGTCAAAGCCACGGCTCCGCGGGAAAGTCAGATGTTCACATTTTTACATACTCCGCTTCGGACATGCCAACAAAGGGGCAATATGAAGTCACAAATCCCTTTGCAAATGCTCACATGGGAAATTTTGTACATAGCACACCAGCTATATCCAAACCTGAAGCCTGCACGCTGCCCATGCCCCATTCTTTTACTAATCCAGACATGACTGTAAAACATGGACATGCCCCATTGCGCCAGCCATGTCTCTTAACACGTAGGAGCCATTTTGCGCCCTGTCCACCTCCTCTGTCGGACAGTGATGAGGACTATAACCCTAAAGAGAGAGTCCCCACTCTACGCCCTGGCCAGTACGACGGCAGCACAGTGGAGAGAGTTTCTGCACAGGTTTGAGAGCTGCGCAGAGGCAAATCACTGGTCAGCCAAAACAATGGCCATTCAGCTGAAATTCTGCCTTAGCGGAGCAGCGGGTGCCATCGCTCACAGAAACCCTCGCTCATCTAGATGGGACTATCCGCCTGCTGGAGGAACTTGAAACTGCTTATGGCCCTTCTTCAGACCATGCGCGGCTGTAGCAGTAGAGCTGAGACAGAGAGTGCGTAAAGCTGGTGAGGCGCTCACGTGTTCAGAGATGACATTTATGGAAAAGTAGCTATAGCTTATGGTGATTGGTCAGAGGCTGAACAAGACGCTATAGCTGTTGAAGTTTTCACGAATGGCCTGGGTGATGCAGAGCTGGTCCAAAGACTGTTAGAAAAACGTCCAGCCACACTAGCAAAAGCTTATGAGATAGCCCACCGCCATGACACCACTAAGAGAGCTGCTTCCTATGTCACCAGCTTCATGCAGCCAGTGGCCCGCAACTTAAATGAACGCAGGCCCGGGCCGCTGTTGTTAGAGAAAGAGATAGCGATGAGACCGTGATTACCGCTACTTCTTGGTTAGCCCAGCACCCAGTCACTTTGGCCCACACACATCGGCAAAACCACTAAAGCACCACAAGAACTTTAAGAAAGGTGACATCCGGTGCTATAACTGTAGTGGTTGGGGTCACAAGCAGAGCCAGTGCCCGTCTCCTCAAAGAGATACAAAGGCTTTCCGTTCAAGCACCGCCCAGGGAAGCCCGCTGACCACTGTATTCCATCTTAAAGGCCAGAATCGGGAAATGAACATTCACTTGCGCATAACTGAGCTGGAGGTCTGTGCAGTCCTGGACAGTGGAGCGCGGAGGAACGTGTTGCCCCTTCACCAATACAACGCCATCCACCAAGACGTGAGACCACCGCTTCGGTCATCCATCGTAGGAACTTTGCTCGGGGTGGGACCAGGGGACGTGCCAGTGCTTGGTGAGGTCAAGATACCGGTCAGTATCAACAACCGTCAAGTTGAAGTGGACTTTCTTGTGGCTGACATAGAGGGCAATGAAGTGCTGCTTGGCCATCCTTTCTCACCCAAGCTGAGGCCCGCCTTGATTTCGTAAGCATCGTGATAATTCTGTTTGGAGAGGAAGTGCCCTACTTTCACCCAGAGGCTGTTCCAAATCACACGCTGTCAGAGTAGCCAGAACTATTGTAGTTGAAGCGGACAGGAGTATCTAGTCAAGGGCAACGATACTTTTGCAGAGAAGCCCAGGGAGACATGATGCTTACCCCCACAAAGGGCTTCGTTGAAAAGCACAAAATACTCATCGCCAGGGCTCTAGTCAATGCACAGCCCACCAACATCATTCCTTTACGCCTCTTTAACCCTGGCAATAAGGCTGTGACTATTAAAGAAGGAGCCATTGTAGGCCTCCTCCAGCCAGCTGAAGCTCTGTCTTCATCCAGTGTCCCCACGGCGGCCGACTCCCCAGCCAGTCCCCCTGCAGTTCCAGAGCACCTCCAGGAGCTCTATGTTCAGAGTTCCACTGACTTTAATGATAATGAAAACTTGAACTATCTAACTTGTTGTGTGCCTAAAAGTGTCTTTTCCAGGGGACCTGGTGATCTGGGCCGGACTAGTCTCGTTCAGCATGACATCATAACCCGGCCGGGACCTCCAGTGAAGCAGCCTCCTCGTCGTATGGCTGGGGAGAAGCAGCGGAGCGCAGAACAGCAGATCAGTGAAAGTCTCCAGAACGGCATCGCCACACGCAGCCACAGCAGTTGGGCCTCACCTATTGTTATGGTGCGTAAAAAGGATGGGACTTATCGCCTTTGTATAGATTACAGAGCGCCAACAACCACACCATCACAGACGCTGCACTCCGCTACCCCGCATCCAAGACACGCTGGACACACTCGCCAACGCCAAATGGTTCAGCACTCTGGATCTTACTTCGGGTTATTGGCAAGTGGAGCTAACACCAAGAGCCCGCCGCAGCTGCCTTTTGCACCCGTAATGGATTGTTCGAATGGAACGTTATGCCATTTGGTTTATGTAACGCGCGGCGACGCCCAACGGCTTATGGACCGCCCTTGCCGGCATGCAGTGGGAGACCTGCCTCGCTTATCTGGACGACATCATCGCGGCTGGCTAAGGATGTGCCTGAGATGCTGCAGCGACTAAGCCAAGTGTTCCAGAGACTTAAACAGGCAAATCTTAAACTGAAACCAGCCAAATGCTGCTTGTTCCGCCAAGTTGCTTACCTAGGTCACATTGTGTCTGAGCACGGTGTGGCCACTGATCCCAATAAAGTCAGCAAGGTCCAAGCTTGGCCCACTCCCACCTCAGTCCAAGAGGTCAGACGTTCATTGGCCTCGCCTCTTACTACCGCAGGTTTGTGAAGGGCTTTGCCTCCATTGCCGAACCGTTACATAACCTGACGAAAAAGAATGCACACTTCCAGTGGCACGTGGAACACCAAGCCGCTTTCGACACGCTCAAGCACCGCCTCACCACAGCCCCTGTCTTGGGCTATCCACTGACCATGGTGAAATGATCCTGGACACCGATGCCAGCGACACAGGTATCGGCGCTGTCCTGTCGCAAATGCAGGGTGGCACAGAACGTGTGTTGGCATCACGGTAGCCGCAAGTTAGGCAAAGCTGAACAGAACTATTGCACTACGAGGCGGGAGCTGCTAGCCATTGTCGATTTCACATCGCATTTTCGGCAGTACCTACTTGGGAGGTCTTTCAAGGTACGAACCGACCACAGCAGTTCGCGCTGGCTCACGCGAATGAAAGAGCCGGAAGGTCAGCTAGCCCGGTGGCTTGAAAAGCTGGCGGAGTACGAGTTCAAATCATCCATCGCCCAGGTCGCTTTACATAAATGCTGACAGTCTCTCCGCAGGCCCTGTCGACTGTCTTGTCCTTGTAATCTGCAGGACCTTTACTCGCAGCGAGGAACCACAAGTCACCAAGCAATTCAGTGTGATTTGGACGCTGGCACTGGCTCCCTGCTGCTGAGTCCGGTGGGGGTAAGCACTGCCAATGTTACTAACACAGAAACTTTAAAGCAAGCAGAGGTTGTCTATGTGACAAACACCAACGAGACCAGACTGTTTCTTGGATGGACTATGGAGGAGTTGCACCAGGCTCAAGCTGCTGATACGGACATTGCACCAATCAGAGCTTGGTTGGAGGTCAGCAATGAGCGGCCTCCATGGGTCACAGTCTCTCCATGTAGCCCAGCCACCAAAACGTACTGGAGTCAATGGAGAAGGCTGTACTTCAGAGATGGAGTACTGGTCCGCCGCTTACTGTTTAGACGACACACAGTTCTATCCTCAAATTGTTCTTCCACGAAAAATGCAACCCGCTGTTATGCGCCAAATGCATGAAGGGCCAGTAGGTGGGCATTTTGGTATCGAAAGAACGGTGGCCAGACTTCGAACCAGATACTACTGGTACCACATGAGGGAAGATGTGGCCCTCTGGTGCCAGACTTGTCTAAACTGTGCATGCAGAGCCAGACCCCACAAGACTCCCCAAGCGCCCATGGGAACTGTCAGAGTTGGAGCTCCCATGGAGCGTATTGCTTTGGACATCATGGGCCCACTTAATGAGACGGAACGTAAAAAACCGTTATATACTCGTAATACAGGAGTATTTCACGAAATGGACTGAAGCATTCGCAATCTCGGATGAAAGGGCTGAGACAGTGGCAAACCTTGTTGCATCTGAATGGGTGTGTCGCTTTGGAATGCCTCACTCTTTGCACAGCGATCAAGGACGTAATTTTGAATCAGCGGTATTCAAAGAAATGTGCCGTTTGTTTGGCATTGACAAAACCCACACTATACCATTCAGACCGCAGTCTGACGGCCAGGTTGAACGTTTCAACGCCACACTCCAAAAGATCCTGGCTTCTACTGCAGAACACTGTCACTGGGATTGGGACCTGATGATCCCATATGCAGTTATGGCCTACAGAGCGACCAAGCACAGCGCTACTGGTTTCACCCCCAACTTCATGATGTTCGGCCGTGAAATAAGTGAGCCAGTGGACCTTGTGGCTGGTTTGCCCCCAGACTATGACCATGCCCCTTCAGTTCCCGAGTATGTGCAACAAATGCGTGAGCGGCTGGAATTGGCTCACAATATCACTCGAGAAGCCCTCGGTGAGTCAGTCCAGCGT
This sequence comes from Gobiocypris rarus, assembly GCA_023029165.1. Classification (NCBI taxonomy): domain Eukaryota; kingdom Metazoa; phylum Chordata; class Actinopteri; order Cypriniformes; family Gobionidae; genus Gobiocypris; species Gobiocypris rarus. The sequence continues at coordinate 13,560,463 of CM040932.1, read as the reverse complement.
GCAAAAAGACAATATGACAAAAACGCTTGCCACACACAGTACAAAGTCGGCGACGCAGTATGGTACCTCGTCAAAGGAACACGTCATGTCAAAAACAAGGTCAAAAAGTTCCTTCCTCCTACGAAGGACCTTACTTTGTTATGGGACAGTTAGATGATCTAGTCTACCGGATCCAAAAGAGCCCCAGAGCTAAGGTCAAAGTTGTCCATCATGATCAACTTAAAAGCTACCGCAGCCGTGAGGCCCTGGATAACACCTGGGTCTTGGACCAATCCCAGAGCTGGACTCCTTCTGAGGTCCTGCCACCCTCTGTGGACGAGCACCCAGCAGACCAGGAGGATCTCGGCCACACAGCCTCTACTCTCCTGGCCCCAGCGACTCCCAGCCGCCCACTCCAGCAGCTACTAATTCTCACATGATTGGGTCTCTCCCATCCACTCCTTTCCATGTGATACTTGACCATGGTGGGGGTGCGGTGGAAGAACCACACCACCAGTCTCCACGCCAACCTCGGCCCAAACGTCAGCGCCGAGGACCGGTCCGGTACGGGGACTGGGTCACTGAGTGAGTCATGACAGGTCATATTTGTAGTAGAGACTTTGCAGTTACGCTTTTGGACTCTAGTCCAGTTTGTTCTATACGTTTCTACAGAAAGGCATTTTTCTTTATTGTTAAAAAAAAAAAAAAAAAGGCTTTTCAATGCTTTGTCAGACTTGCACTTATTTGTATCCAATGTATGTTCTGATCACTACCAGATTAGGCAGACAGTATTACCACTGGTCACCGAAGAATAGGATTTGAAAGGGGCTGTACTTTTATGTTTTATTAGAAACTATTGGAGTTTCTATTATCGTCATTTATTTTATGTCATTCCTGTATTCACTGTTGAATGAGCTTTAGAACTATTAGCCGGTTTAGACATGTGTTGAATAAGTAAAACCTACCTATTTGGATTTACATATTATTTGGGACACAGCTATCTCTTCACATTTTAGGCCTACAGATATCGAGAGTGTGTTCTATAAGTATATCTAAATGGAATGGAATTAGTGTTAATTGCCAGTCCATGGTGGGGGTAGTGTTGTGGGATGTGTCTTTACATGTTTAGTTTAGGACAGCTCAGTGCGTGTGTGAATGACAGTGAGCGCGCTGCTCCCAAGAGCGCGCCCCCGCGAAGCAGCGGATGAGTGTGGTGCGAGACTAGAGTGACACAGTGACCAGTGCAGTTAGATCAATATGTAGTGTATTTCTGTGCAGTCATAAAAAATAAAGCATCTTAAAAGGCGTCAAGACGGCTCCTTGTCCTTACATGCCACCATCACACTAAATAACGAAACGATTAGGGAGTTAACCCCGGGAAGAAAACTTCCGGCCCTGGAGAAGATGGATCTCCCCTGTATCTCCCAACCACGGTTAGGAGACAAAAGCAGGAAAGGTTAGCACTAATAAAGTAATAGTCAGAACACTCAGACAGTTTGTTGAAACTTTAGACAAAATATATATTAAGATTAAGAAACCACAAATTAATTAGCAAATTTCAAATCTTCCATATGTCTAAAATACTAGAAATAAAATGTGTGTCCGGTCAATTATGCTCCTGTGCAAGGTATTAATATGAGCCTATTAGGAGTAAAAAGGGTAGAAGATGTCCTTTTATTGGTACTGCCCCAGTGTCAAGCTGTTTCCCCCGAGTGCATTGTTATATAACTTTGTGATTTGTATATATGTACATTTCTGAAATCCATAACTTGGAGATTTCAATCTAAATTGTAATGTAGACGCATACATTTAAAGCAGTAAAGCTTTAATGTATTGTGGAAAGCTTATACAAATAAATGGGTAACACTTTACAATACGGGTGCACTAATATGCATTAATTCATGCTTAACTAATGCACAGATAATAATGAGTTAATGTGTTACTAATGGTGAACTAACCCATTTATTAATGATCACTGCATCAGCAACTAGTGAAGATTCGACATGATTAATAGATTAAGTAATCATTACATTAGTTAAATGTGTCATAATGCATTAATTCCTTAATAACATATTATATGAACTAATAATGTAAATTAACATGTTAATTACCACAACGGGTCAAAGCCATGCATTTCAACTTCCAGTTGTCTGCTTTAATTAATCATTAGCTAATGATTTACAAATGTGTCATTATGTTATGACTTTACTTGTTGGGGCACATCACTATTAACTAATTGATTAAGTAATATGTAATTGTGGTTATGGGTTTTGAATTAATTTTGAATTAGTTAATAGTGATGTGCCCCAACAAGTAAAGTCATAACATAATGACACATTTGTAAATCAACCAACACAACACAAACTTACCAACATAACAAAACATTAAGCATTAAAGTGTCTCTCCATTTTCTCATCTGATTAATAATGCATCAAATTGCACTTTATTTGAACGTTTACTCTCCGAATTCAGCCCCTTTGCAAAGCATGATGGGAAGTGAAAGTCTTGTTTGATTGGGTTACTTGATTAAATCGTTATTTCAAAATGAAAACATCAAGTCAAAGTGTAACGGTTTTAAGTCGGTTTCACATTAATCAATTACATTTGAACCAGAAACCTGATATAATAGAGTTAAATCAAGATGATTTGCTTAAATAAAGTGAACAGCATCATAAAATAATATTTTGAGTGTTCTTCTGGATTTAGTCCGTCTCAGTTTGTTCAGTTTCTTCATGTAATCACAGACAGACTCGATGAAGATGAGATCAGATCTCCATGTGGAGCAGAGAGACTCTTTATGCAAACAAAAATCTCACAGGATTATTAAAATTAATGGCAATTCATTCATAAATGTAAACTGATATTTCCTACTGACACACTACAGCAAAAGATATAAATAACTGGCTTAAACACACTTTTTGTGTGTAAAAATACTAGCGAGAAAATACTAGTAAGCATACATTTGTTGAGTGTAATGTTTGATACTGGAGGCTTTAATGGCTCATATGAGAATATGGAGTTCACATACAGGAAGAAAAAACTAAAAAGTCTATTGATCAGACGACAGAAGGCATAATTATGAAAAACAGGATTTCAGCAACATTTCGATCGTGTTGATAATCTACACCTTTTCATTTGAATTTCAAATACGACACAACATGCTATTGTAAATCTGTAACAGGTATGACAGCACAAAACCAAGCTGCCCCGTAATTACACTTCTGGCCATTCATTACACACACACACACACACACACACACACACACACATGTTGTGTTTCCATGTTTTGTGGGGACATTCCATAGGCTTAATGCATTTTATACTGTACAAACCGTATTTTCTATCCCCCTACACTGCCCCTGCCCCTAAACCTCACACACACACACACACACACACACACACACACACACACACACACACACACACACACACACACACACACACACACACACACACACACACACACACACACACACACTCACACACTGCCCCTGCCCCTAAACCTACCCATCACAGGAGACATGCTGCATTTTTACTTTTCAAAAAACATCACTTAGTGTGATTTATTACCTGTTTTCCTCATGGGGACAAAAAAATGTCCCCACAAGGACAAGGATTTTGGATATTGCCATCTTTGTGGGGACATTTTGTCCCCATAACGTAGGGATTACCAGTCCACACACACACACACACACACACACACACACACACACACACACACACACACACACACACACTGAAAGTCATTGTGAAGAGTGTTGTTGGCTGAATGCATATTTACTCATATCAGTCAACACTAAATGCTACATAATCAGCCTTGATTGGGATTCAAACCCCTCAGATTATGTGCATTAATGGTAATATGCATTAAAAACAAAACCAGTTTTTTACGTCTCCACTATATTCCTAATGCATAATATTGTACTTTTTACTGCACTATACGCTCAAAAAAATGATACGTGGGTTTTACTTAATTTTTATGTCAACAGGATCCACATAATTGGGTTATGTTGAATTTAATTAAAATTGTAAATTTCAGTAAACTTAAGTTTTTTTATGTACGGTTCATTCAATGCCATTTAGTTAAATCAGGTTAACATTCTTGATTTTGTCCAAAACTATTCAATTGAATTATTCTAAAATGACTATAAAAAACAAACCAAAACAACTGCTCTAGTTTAATTGATTATTTTCAATTTAGTGAAATACTATTTTTACAATATTATCAAAACCTTTTACAAGGTCTTATTGGCTCTGCCAGAAGAGGGTTTTGTTACATCCATGGCATGCCCAAAGTAGTTGTTTTTATTATTAAAGCAGTTATAATTGTTATTAGCAGGTCCTCACCTTAAGCACATGATCTACACTTCACCACAATGCTAACCTCCAAAAACACTAACACAAAGTTTTAAATACCAACATAAAACATTAAGCATTGAAAACACTCTCCATTTTCTTATCTGGTTAAAAATGTATCAAATTGCACTTTATTTAAACGTTTACTCTCCGAATTCAGCCCCTTTGCAAAGCATGATGGGAAGTGAAAGTCTTGTTTGATTGGGTTACTTGATTAAATCATTATTTCAAAATGAAAACATCAAGTCAAAGTGTAATGGTTTTAAGTCAATATAACATCAAGCGATTACATTTGAACCAGAAACCTGATATAATAGTGTTAAATCAAGATGAATTGCTTAAATAAAGTGAACAGCATCATAAGTTAATTTTTGTATATGAGTGTAGTTTCATATAGAATTGAATTTAATACTTAATTACAAATATAGTACTTTCTTACTTGCGTTTTACCTGTACACATTTCTTAATGTACTAAAGGTAAGTATTAAAGGTAAAAAAAAACAACTTGTATTTATTAAATGTAGTGCAGTACAAAGTACAACTTTATGAATTGGAATATAGTGAAGTAAAAGTTATCCAAAGAAAAACATACTTGAGTAAAAATCCTCTGAAGGGAAAGTATTTGTAAATTGTATTTACACTTAAAGGATTAGTTCACTTCAGAATTAAAATTTCCTGATAATTTCCTCACCCCCATGTCATCCAAGATGTTCGTGTCCTTCTTTCTTCAGTTGAAAAGAAATTAAGGATTTTGAGGAAAACGTTCCAGGATTTTTCTTCATATAGTAGTGGACCAAATTCTAGTTTCAAAGCGGCTTCAAAGGTCTCGACGTGATCCCATCCGAGGAATAAGGGTCTTATCTATAGTGAAACGATCTAACATTTTCTAAAAAATAAATAAAAATGTATATACTTTTTAAGCACAAATGCTTGTCTTGCACTAGCGTCCACATTACATAATCACTTTGGAAAGGTCAGCGTGACGTAGACAGGAGGCGGAGAAAAAAATCCACCTAATTTTCTCCTTCAACATTAAAATCGTTGTTTTACCTTTTTGACTTAGATCCGAAATCGCCCCTAAACCCTCAAACACTATTCCCTACTTTAGTTCACTTATACAGTTCAATTGAAGCAGTGAATGAAAACGAGTGTGTGAAGTCGGATAGCCATTGTGTGTAGCTACATCAGCTGTACACTCGTTATTGAGGTGCATTGTGGGATTGATGAATGGTTTCGGATACATCTACAAATGACTGTCCCCTCACAAAATGCCCTAAAGGGTGTTGAGGCGATTTTTGCACGTTCTTTGTGTAAACACAGGGTGGCCTTTCCAACAAAGTGAATTAATCGTTAAAAAAATTGAAATGTAGACAAAAATATCAACCAATGGGCATTAAAAACAAAGCTATCATTTATATTTTGCATATAATGCAGTGACATTTTCATTAGGGCTGAGTAAAAAATTTCGATTTCTTGATTTTAATTGATTCTTAAATCCCAAGAATCAATCTTTTAGGCTGTTTTCAGTTGATGAATGATACATCCATTACATCGCAGTAAGGCACAATAGGCTTTCGCTTTGGCACTGCGTCCACTGTAGTGCCTCGGTGCAAGCGAAGTGATCATCTCTTCTGCTTTACTAGTTACAGCACCAAATAAACATGAATGAACATCAGAAGGTACCCAGCAAGCAATAGCCTCCATTACACCTTCTCAGCTAACTATAGACCAGATATAGTCCGGTTATGAGAACTACTTCTAGCCAAAATAAACTTAAATTTGGTCGTTTTTGCCAAAACAACTAGCGAGATGTGTGATATTCCATCATGTAAGCAAAGTCAACAGTGATTACAAGGTGTTTGCTTTCATTTCTTTGAGATGTTCATGTTCTAGATTACATTTTCACTGACAGCCCAAATTTTTCCTTGTTTTAGCCTAGACGTCAGGGCTGTGTTTGGACGGCTATGAGACGTTAAACTCAGAATTGCTTGCTGGATATGTTGCAGTATGACTTCCGTATCATGAGGTCTCATCATGTAACCGCTTGATCAATGTTTCAACCAAAGAAGACGTCAATAAAACAGCTTATAAACAATATGTGCACGTAACAGATAAGCCATTCAATGTCCACTAACTCATACAGCATTAGATATTTCCCATGGACGGTACCTGTCCTGATACATAGGCTACCCAATTATATCAATATCGAATCGTAATTGAATCAAATCACAACTTGTGAATCAAATTGTGAAATTAAGTGTCCTAATACTGGTGCCATTGATGCTTTCCTGTATATCCTTTGCAATAGGTTACAGTACTATATGCATTGGTTCTCTTTCATTTCGATTACAATGTTGCATAATCATGGACCAGCAGAGTTTGTGGGAAATCGCTCATGCTGAAAGGTGGAGAAATAGCGAGCAGTGAAACACTGACATGTCGAGGCACGAGTGATCAAGATCAGGTCCGGACGGCACACGCTGTAGGTCGGCAAACTGGAGGGAAAACATGCCATCAGACACAATCCGGCTTTATTAGAGGGGTGTGTTTGATCACATCATCATAGAGGACCAATAAAAAGTGAACTTTGTATGTCTGAATGTGTGTGTGATGTTATATCTGTGATTGAAATCCTGAAACCTTTCATTTCTGAAACATTTAAAGAGTCAAGTTTAACAGTGGTCTTCAATTGGTGCATATCACCAGCACTTCTTTATATATAAAGAGCGAATGAAATAACAAGCATGCAAAGTTACTTGCGTTGTCAGTAAACCATGAAATTGCCTAAAGGTATAGGCACTAAAAATAACACAACCTGTATGTTGTGTGTTAGCTGGAGAGGATTTGCATGCAGGTACGATGTTCATCAGGATCAGTGTCCATATGTTTAATTGTAGTTTTCGTAACCTAACCCAAAATACCACTTCATTTTCATTTTGTCAGCGCAAACCCTCTTTTGGCGAGGGACACGCAATGATAAATTAGCGCTGAAAAGGCATTTACAGGGTTTCATTTAGGCCTATTGCATATGCATTTGTAGGAGTTTCCCTTTCGGACGCAAAATTTATGTGAGGAGAGTGTTTAGATGAATCATGCGAGGTGATTTACTAAGGTTTGTCAGTTTACTGGTGTTCGCAGAATTATGTACCGCACAAAAAAAGCAAGTCTTAAACCAGACTGGTTGATTGTTTTGGTCATTATGGAAATGATCCGGCTGCGTCTGTGTTGACACGGTGTTATTTGAGCCCGATCTCACGAAAATGCGTATCAATAGTACGAGTGTGCAATCTCGTAGAATGTATGCACATGGTACGCCGTTTTTGGCGTGCATATGATACGCACTTTATGGCGTATTATATGTACGAACCCCCCACACCCCCACCCTCACCCTACCCAAAAGCGTGTCATATACACGCCATAAAGTGCGTATCATATGCACGCCAAAAATGGCGTACCATTTGCACGCCAAAACTCATTTTGGCGTATACATTCTACGAGATTGCACACTCGTACTATTTATACGCATTGTCATGAGATCGTGTTGGTTATTTAGAACCTTTTGGCATAATGGGTTCTTTAAAAAGGTTCTATGTGGTTCTATAGAACACAAATTTACCTCTGTTTAGCAACTGCATAGCAACGGCTCAGACAAAAACCTAGCAGCAACTGCATTCTAGCATGCAGCGACTTTTACACAGGCAAACACAACTTAAGGCTGATTTATACTTCTGCGTCGGACCTGCGTTTCCTACATTTTCTTTTTTCCTTTGGATATTTGTAATGATCTTTGTGTTTGGAAATCAAATGAAAGTCTGCATACTCTCTCACAGAAACATCTGTGAGCACACATATGTTCCCTTCAGACATGACCGCACACGTCCAAGAGCTGTGAAACACATTCTTGTCTAGTGAAAGCCTAACATCTTCACAAATTCATCAGAGATATGTTCACTGCATTCTTTATGTGAGCTCGCTTCAAAAACCTTTATGATTGTTACTCTTTATTTTGGTAGTCCCACATTTGACATGCTATAAGTAAATTTGCATCTAAAATAACCTAGAATTCTGTCTTCATGAAACATGCCTCAAACTAATCCACTTGTTTTTTAAATGGCATGTCTTTTTCCAGATCAAATAGAGGAAAAAGGTATGGGATCAGTCAATGTTAAGGGAAAAAAATCTTCCTCAAAATCTTTTAATATCCATTTGAAAACAAATACTGGGGCAAGTCTGAAATGCTAATTAGTCAGCAGTTAAAAGGGAGTGCTTACGCACCTTAACTTGGGTTGTTAGACTTGTCTAATTGAAAAGAAATATGGTCCCAACAAGAGAGTTGACAGTTGAAACAATGGAAAGGATTATAAAACGGGACAAAGGAGTTGGTTGTTCCCAGTCAGCTGTGTCTAAAGTTTGTTGCAAGAATAAAATAAATGGGAAGGTTATAAAGGAAAACGTACGAGCAGACCAAGGAAGATGTTAAAGCACCAGGATAGAAATCTCAAATCTCATATGCCTTTTAAATAGAAAATGCACAACAAAACAACTAGACAGGAGCCAATGCTTGTGACAGAACTGTACGAAACCAGCTGAATTAAATGGGATTTAAAGCCGAACGAAAATGAGTACTAACAAGGTTACAGTGGGCTATAAAGAAGCAATAATGTAGTGTGTGGATGATTGGATGATACAAATGCTGGGTTTAGGGTTGTTGTTTTTTAACCCAAATGCTGGGCTCAGCCTGCTTGATCATTTATTAGGTTACTTTTTCATATTTTTACACAGTGCTGGGTAGTTTTTCTGTAACTCAGCTGCTGGGTCATTTCTACTGTCAATACAAATGATGAACCCCTAATAATATATCAGCCCAGCGTTGGGTCAGTGTAACCCAATGTTGAGTAGTCTGTGTGTAATGTTGCTGTTTGAGCATACACAACATCTGCAAAGTTACAACGCTCAAAGTTTAAAGCAAAGGGAGATATTTTCTTTCACAGAAATCACTTTTTTAAGGACTAGAACAAACGGCTGGTAGGGACTACAACGATATCACTAACCCTAAAATTAACATAAACCCCGCCGCCAAGAACACGCAACAAAGGCCATGTTGAGAAGAGGAAGAGTTGTTGTAGTCGAGCATATTTAGGAGTCTGCTCAAACTGTCGCATCCATCTTTCACATTTATTGCAAAACAGCACGTAACACAAGTGCAACAGCATTTCATAAAAGCAAGATTACAACATAAACTATAACCGTAATTAATCTAAACTATACCTGTTCTGTCTTCATGCAGCAGATATTCTCTGGCTCATTTTACAACAGTTCCCACAGGAGCGATTTATAGATTATCATGGCAGAATATGCTATGACTTCAAGATAGTTAGCTCCACATTAGCTACTCACATTCATTAACTTACCATTCAGAAACGTCCTGTCTCATTCTATGTTATCACTTCTTCTTGAGTCTCTCCATAATTGTCCGACTCCAGTTTGAACATAAAAGGCAGTTTTTGGCATTTTTAGTGTGTCTGTTTGAGGTAATCAGAGCTGCTAACATGAGCTCTTGAAGCTCCGCCCTCTTCTAGAACTGGGGCCAGCAGCTCATTTGCATTTAAAGGGACATACACAAAAACAGCAATTTGATAATACACAAAAGTGACAATTTGAACATGCTATAAAAAATGATCTGCTTGGTATTTTGAGTTTAAACTTCAAATACTCACTCCGGGAACATCAGAGATTTATTTTACATCTTGTAAAAAGGTGCATAATAGGACCCCTTTAAATGTCTGACAGGTTTGATGGCACAAGTAAAGCTGTTTTTTGTCAACTTTTCAATACGAATGTATAAGATTGGCATTTAAAGAACTTGAACAGCCTACTAATACAACTTTTTCTTCCCACAGATTCCCATTTGCTGCTGTTGCTGCTCCTAAATTTACTAAATGCCTTTTGAGTATTTTATGGATGTAAAAGACTGACTCGCTATTGAATAGAAATATTGTATATGAACAGTTTCTGTCTTTTAACAGATAAGGGCATTTTCATTAGCCTATTTAAAATGAAAAACCTTCAAAATCAAATTGACTGACCCAGCACTGTCAAAAAACAATCAAATGTAAAAATAACCCAGCATGTGTTCTGTCCAATATTTTCCCAGCGCTGGTTGTTTTTAACCCAGCATTTTTTAGAATGATGAAATTCAGTGATGAAGCACAAATCTAGATTGGCCAAGGAGATAATCTTAAACTTTTGTCATGTACCGTTCTAACGAAACATATAAAGATTGACTGCATGAAGAAAATAATCATATTTTCATTTATGATACATATGAGGTTACAGTAAATGCACAGACACTTTTGGACACTTTTCTCATCCCATCAATAGAACATTGGTGTCAGGATGATATTGCATCTTGCCACAGAGCAAAAAGTGTTCAAGATTTTCTTTAGGAAAGGCAGATTAAATGGCATGGCCAGTAAACAGTGCAGATCTCAATCCAATTGAAAATGGAAAATGGTGGAAATAAAAATAAAAAACTGGTGCATCTTGCAAAGGTAATCTGTCAACCACTATTTGAGAAAGCTGGAACCAGGTTGATGAAGAATATTGTTTTTAATTAGTGAAGTCCATGCCTCCAAGAATTCAGGCTGTCAAAAGCCAGAGGATTTTGCTGATTGCATAATTTTTTCTTCAGCACTGAGTGATTCCATACTTTTTTCCTCTACTTGATCTGGAAAAATACATGTCATTAATAATAAAGAAAAGGTTTGTTTCATGAAGCCAGAATGTTAAGCTACTGAATAAAACCTCTTCTTGTGTCATATCTGTGATTTTTTTGCTTGCTATAAAGTAAATCTGGGTAATTTTCCCAGGGGTTGTACCTGCAAAGTTACTTATAGTCAGTAGAATGCCTGTCGTGGAGCATCAAAATAAAGTATCAGCGGATATTTCTATTTATTAAGACAGTTATCATGCACTGTTTCTGAGAATTCACTCCCTCACACCCTTTGGCACGAGTGGCTTTTTACGCAACTTGTGTAAAGGTGTGGCACTTTATAGAAAGATAAGACTCAATTTAATAATAAAAGAAATAAAGGAATGGTTTCAACCAAAATGAAATTGCACTGTTTTAAATGTCATTACAAAAGCGATGAAATTCCATGCAACTACACTAAATAAGGTCTGTGTCTTTCAAGCTTAAAAATAAACACTTTATAAGTGCTTCATCAGGAGAACAGGCTTAAATTTCCCGTAGTCAATAAATGTATCCCTTAAAACTCATCTTTGATCACCAAAATGACATGTAAACATATTTTCCTGTGAAAAAATGTATGTAACTCTACACCCTTGTTTAATTTGGTATATGTGGAGCCATATGCAAATTAGTCCCACCTCCACTCACTCACACCAGCTCAGCTTCAGAGAGGTTAAGTGTTAGAAGCAGGAAAAATGGGCAAGCGTAAGGATTTGACCTTTGAGTTTGATAAGGGCCAAATTGTGATGGCTAGACGACTGGGTCAGAGCATCTCCAAAACTGCAGCTCTTGTGGGGTGTTCCCGGTCTGCAGTGGTCAGGATCTATCAAAAGTGCTCCAAGGAAGGAACAGAGGAGAACCGGCCACAGGGTCATGGGCGGCCAAGGCTCATTAATGCACGTGGGGAGCGATCCATCCATGTGGATGAGACTTTGACCTGTTCCACCTACCTAAGCATTGTTGCAGACCATGCACAGCCTTTCATGGTATTCCCTGATGGCTGTGGCTCTTCAGCAGGATAATGTACCCTGCCACAAAGCAAAAATGGTTCAGGAATGGTTTGAGAAGCACAAGAACGAATTTGAGGTGTTGACTTGACCTCCAAATTCCCAGATCTCAATCCAGTCGAGCATCTGTGAGATGTGCTTGTAAGGTCCATCCGTTAGCCCAAGGACGGAATCTAACGGCCTGGTTGAAGGTCTTCTGCGTGTAAGCCTTTTCAACATTTCTGTTACTTTCACTTAATTTATTGTTATCGAATTTTAAATCTGACTCCATTTTTAATATTGATCTGACCATAATTGAATGTGGTTCCGTTAAATTTGTTACGTTTGTAACTTAACAGATGATCATAATTTGAGTTGTGATTTCATTTAGATCTTTGATTTCTCTTAGTATCTCTTATTTTCAAATATTCGTTCATCAAGGGACCCGATATCGCACAGAGACGTAGCGTCCGGTTCCGCCCGATCACGATCACAACTTGTCCAGTTCTGATATTAGTCAGAGGATTGATGAGTGAATATTTTACCTTTAAGTGGCCGCACCTGCTTACTCAACAAAAAGTGTAATTTTAATTATAATCACGAGAAGCTGAAACTTGCTAATACAGCGATAGTCAGAAATCAGATTATCTCAAAATGCTGTGCCCCATGCTCCAGTCATTGAGTCCTCGGTTTGATCTATCCTGGCCCAAAGAGTTGCGGTAATAAAGGACTCCACTTTGATCCATACTAGAAATAACGATTACAGAATAATACAAGATAAATCAAGGTTAACATTTATTTTGGCCAGACATAACTTAAGTAAACATAATTAAACATGAATCCATGGTACACAACTTTCAGCATAAAAATATAATTACAAAGTAATATGAAAATAGTTTCAAAGAGTCATTTCTGCACACACAGTGTGTGTGTGTGAGGTTCTAAGACACACACACAACACGACATGGGGTTCACAGAATTCTGGTAGTTCTGCTACCCTTGCTTAAATACCCAGACCAGAACAAAGGATTGTAAACATATTTGTAACACAACACCTGGTTTCGGGGGAGAGGTTTTAGATATCTTTCAGAGACCACTTAAAAAGGGATAACTTAATTCTCATATCTCATCCTACTAGTGACTACAGTGAAGTTGAGACCAATTTACCATTCGCACCGAGACCTTTAAAAAGACATCAAACATCAAAGGGATAAAACAATAGATTTACAAAATACATCATCACTGGTATATCTGGATTTGGTGACTTGAAACCAGGGCAAGGAGAGGGCAAAATGGGGAGGGGGGAGAAATGTTTCATCAGGGTGGTGTACCACAGTTTCTGTGAGATCTTCTCTCAAGATTAGTGACTTTTATTGTTCTTTTGCTGGGGTTTGTATCTCAGCTTTTGTCTTAGCAGTAAAACCAATCCTTACATGCTGAATAAACAAGTCCGATCCATGGAGGCCCCACCTCGCAACTTACTGGATCTGCTGCTAACATCTTGGTGCCAGATACCACAGCACACCTTCAGGGGTCTACTGGAGGCCATCCCTCGACAGGTCAGGGCTGTTTTAGAAGCAAAAGGTGGACCAACACAATATTAGGAAGGTGGTCATAATGTTATGCCTGATCGGTGTACATCATATACATAATTCACCCACTATATAGGCCCGCCCACACGTTGACGTGATTGGTTACAAGATCTTCTTTTCTAGTTATGTGGACATTTATTTTGATACTTTCATGTTTCTCCACTCTCTCTGATTATATTCTGTTAGTTTCTATGGTTACCAATGATTTGCACACCTGTGTCTAGTTTCGTTTCCCTTACAGTATATAGCCCTGAGTTTCAGTTGTCCATTGTTGGTTCTTGTCTTTATTTGTATGTGGTTTGGTTATCAGCGATCTCCTGAGTTACATAATACACACTATTTAGAGTGTATCCTGTTCGTGAGTATTGCTTACCACACCATTTTAATGCTCAGCGGCCAACATTCATCTGTCTGATTACTCAAGATATGTAATATCAGACATAGCGGCACATTTTGAGTTATCATTCACGTCATTAATATAGGGTGCAGAAGTTCACTAGCCCTATAACTATGAGTACTGGTGATAACAGTGTCTACATGTTTTATATCATCCAATAACCAACCACAACCTCTTGGGTTTAAATCCATAAAAACCTAAGGTATGCACTGGCATGAATAATTAATAAGGTTGATCCAGCTGTATTTACACTGTTTTATCATTGCTAGGGGTTGGCAATATGACCAAAATCTTATATCTCAATAAGTAATTTTATTTAACGATAACGATATATAAACCACAATACAGTTATTTTTGCTGTAAACAAGGTTGATATCAAAGTTTTCATAATTCTTATCACTATTTTCAATACCATTAAAGAAAAACTAATACTACCCTAAAAAACTCTCGAGCTCAAGCTTACTGAAGACAATTAAACAGCAATAAAGAGCAAAGAAAACAAACTACAACAGAACAGACACCAATGAAATAGACATAAACAACTTCAAGCTCTAGAAATACTACATAAAATGTATAAAGTAATCAAATGTGGAAAAAATTTAATATACATTTATTCTTTATTGTTAGTGATTCAGATTTTCTCTTGTTGTTTGATTAGCATTAATAATGACAGCGGGTAAATTTGGATACTGTCACTTTAAGACACCGTCACGTGAGCGTAACCACGGTAGAAACAATAATGTCCATAATGTCTACAGTGGACACATTTCTATATGGGTTAATTGTGTCTAGTAGTATAACACCCACCCTAACTTTCCATTTTGTGACATATGTAATTCATTTTCTGCTCAAAATGACCCAGTCATACTCATAAATGATCCGTTAATGTTACCATCACTGTATACTGAGGTGTTCAGATGCTGCGTTATTTCTGTGGTGTAGATATGGTGTCTACATGATCTCTATTATAGGGGAGACCGGGTATAGTAGTAACATGGGGAGAGTTGTAAAACGAATCACGGCTAAGATAGGAGTCATATGACAGTTTCAGTTTCCTCTGGCTTCCTTTACAATCCCATGTGGAGCTTTTCCAGTCTCTCCTGAAGCTACAGCAGAAAATCTAGTTCTGAGGTAAGGGTTACATTTTTTGTTTAGTACTTCTACCGTTGTTGTATGAGTTATATCAGGTCAAATGGTGTATCAACCTCCTGCTAATTTCAAAGCACCATGCTAACACAGCTAGCTAAACATTGGGTGAAGGTGGCGGGGTAGGTTGTAACGTGTTTTTAAACACCCATACACTTACATACAACTAAGAACATTTATGTGATTTTAATAATTCTACAGAATGTTTATGTTTACACACACACACATGCACAAACATCGCAGGTATGCACAGCACATGCACAAACACACACAATATGCACATACACACCCAATATTCACACATATTTTATTGTTGCAGGCATTCATTTAAAATAAAACTGTTGTTGTGGTATGTACGGTAGAAACAATAATGTCCATAATGTCTACAGTGGACACATTTCTATATGGGTTAAGTCTAGTTGTATACAACCCACCCCAGTATGTGTGACATAATGTAATTCATTTTCTGCTCAGTATGATCCAGTCATACCCCATAAATGATGTTAATGTTACCATCACTGTATAGTATGTGTTACAACCTACCCCAGTATTTCTGTGTGTACAACCTACCCCAGTATGTGTTACAACCTACCCCAGTATGTGTTACAACCTACCCCAGTAGTTGTTACGAATCACCCCAGTATGTGTCATATGACAGCCTACCCCAGTATGTGTTACAGCCTACCCCAGTATGTGTTACAGCCTACCCCAGTATGTGTTACAGCCTACCCCAGTATGTGTTCTGAGGTAGGGTTACCTACCCCAGTATGTTTAGTACTTCTACCCCAGTATGTTGTTATGAGTTACCTACCCCAGGTCAAATGTGTTACAACCTACCCCAGTATGTGTTACAACCTACCCCAGTATGTGTTACACAGCTACCCCAGTATGTGTTACAGCCTACCCCAGTATGTGTTACAGCCTACCCCAGTTTTTAAACACCCAGTATGTGTTACATACAACTAAGAACATTTATGTGATTTTAATAATTCCTACAGAATGTATGTGTTACACACACACACACACACACACACACACACACACACACACACACACACACACACACACAGACATATAAATGTGTTACAGCCTACCCCAGTACATGCACAAAACAACCTACCCAGTATGTGTATGCACAAACACACCCAGTATGTGTTACAACCCCATATTCACACAGTATGTGTTGCAGGCATTCATTTACCCCAGTATGTTGTTGTACAGCCTACCCCAGTATGTGTACAACCTACCCCAGTATGTGTTACAACCTACCCCAGTATGTGTTACAACCTACCCCAGTATGTGTTACAACCTACCCCAGTATGTGTTACAACCCTACCCCAGTATGTGTTACAACCTACCCCAGTATGTGTTACAGCCTACCCCAGTATGTGTTACAACCTACCCCAGTATGTGTTACAACCTACCCCAGTATGTGTTACAACCTACCCCAGTATGTGTTACAACCTACCCCAGTATGTGTTACAGCCTACCCCAGTATGTGTTACAACCTACCCCAGTATGTGTTACAAGTGATATAGTTGAAGACATTTAAATTGTTGCCATTTGTAGTAGACAAATGTGTGTACTTTGCCTAAAAAGTTTCAGACGTGTAGCTTTAAAAAAGTAGTTTTAGGTGCTGAAGAAAAAAAGTGTTACAACCATACCCGGTTTCCCCTATTATTTACTTGCAGTAAATGTTTTGTAACCAAGTACAAATTACTCAACAAATCTTTTACTGGCCAAGTCACAGGTAGTTATTTTCTTTGTTACTTTTACTTATTTTAGTTAAGTAGATTTGACTTAATTCCATATGTGAAATGTGTTAAGTAAATTTTACAAGCCTTTTTTAAGTGCAGTATAAAAAAAGGGTTTACATAAATTTTATATTGTTGATATTTACGCTTGAATTGAGCACTTATAAACAATTTACTTTATTTTTTGAATTCTTGCCTTAACTTTTTCATGTAGAAACTACAGTTTTTTTCTGTAGTATGTACTTCACCACATAATCATTTATGGTTATACCAAGGATTCTTTTCATCAAGCGATAGGACACAACTTTTTATCATTATTTATTAAACAAAAATATCATCTCACATTTAAAGAATGCAGAATGTCACCAGATTGATGTGGGCAGTCATTCGTTGGGAATGACGGATACAGATAATGTGCTCATGAACAGCCCACGTCACCATCTCCTCTCTAAATAACACACGTTAAAAAGATTGAAAATATCCACAGTTTCAATTAATACATGGTTCTCGTTGTCTTAAAAATGCCATTCAATTTAAAAATGATCTGATATGCAGAAGTAGAGCAGACGTCCAGAAGGGAGGGGGGCGGGAAGTGTGAAGATGTGAGAAGAGCCATGGCAGGATTCATTTGGCCCCTTGTCCAGTCTTCTTTTCTTGCTCAATATCTGTGAACAGATGAAAGGAGAGTGGTGTAACAATGAATGTGGTGGTGTGGAGAGAATATGCCACATGAGAAGCAGAAACGGTTTCATAAACACTGTGGGCTCAGGGTGAGTTTACACAACAACGAAGCACTAAAAACAGAAGCGGTTTTCCTTTGCCTTTTTTCGTGTACAGGCGACAACATTGTCAAAACAATGGCTATTCATGGATCCACGAAACGACTAAAAGCTCTGTATTACACTGCCAGACCAGTAGATGGCGACGTCACTTTATAAAGAAAAACGATGCGCCTATTGAACAAACAAAGCCACTTGAAGTCAAGCCTGCAACCTAAGCCCAATAAAGCGTAACACCTTCTAATGCTGGGAGGAGACAAGATAACTTATTTTTTAATGGATGTCAATGGAGGAGAGCCCAGCACGCAATATCCATCATTACACCGTCTTGGTTAACTATAGACCAGATATAGTCCGGCTATGAGTAACCCACTTCTAGCCAAAATAACCTTGAATATGTTCGGTTTTGCCAAAATAACTAGCGAGATGTATGATATTCCATCATGTAAGCAAAGTCAACAGAGATTACAAGGTGTTTGGTCTCATTTCTTTGACATGCTCATGTTCTAGATGACTATTCTTGGGCCTGTTAAACGCCTGTTACACTGGCAGCCCAAATTTTGCCTTGTTTTAGCCTAGACATCAGGGCTGTGTTCGTTGTCTTTTAAACACAAAATTGCTTGCTGAGTGAGCTTCACTACACTGAATAAACTGCTTTTGTTAGGAAATAGCTTATCATTTAATGAACCAACAGCCCATCGGCTCATTTTCAACATGTTTGCTCTTGTATTGATATATTTTGTTTACACAGAGAAAAAAAACTGTTTTATAAGAAGCCGTGGACAATTGGGCAACAGCCAGGTATGATTCAGTTTACGGCACTTCTCGTTAATTTCTATGGTATACGCAAACAGTGACTGTCACACAATTCAATGATGTCATTCTACAGGCTGTATCGTGATTGGAGAACGCGTAAGGCCTAACTTGGATCATGTGTGCATTGAAAAACCAATGTTAAATTGACAGACCATGTTATCTCCTCTGGACTGAACACTCATGCTTATTATGTCACCGTCAGTGTTGGGAGTGATTTGAGTTACGAAATCAGATTACTTTTTCAAGTAACTTGTAAAGTAATGCATTACTTTTAAAATTTACAACTAAACATCTGTTACTTTTTCAAATAAGTA
The DNA here is from genome assembly GCA_023029165.1 of Gobiocypris rarus. Taxonomy (NCBI): domain Eukaryota; kingdom Metazoa; phylum Chordata; class Actinopteri; order Cypriniformes; family Gobionidae; genus Gobiocypris; species Gobiocypris rarus. Next base: position 13,541,593 of record CM040932.1, on the reverse strand, counting down.
CCACAAGATACTTTGTTTCCCCATTTATTGACTGACAGCTTTCTTGTCCCAATGTTGAGAAAAATCATAAGTGTAGAGGCGTTGTGTGTGAACATGATGGATATTGTAGGCTAGTTTTAGAATAAATGTGGCCATGCATTTACTAATCTCACTATAAAAGATTCAGAATTCCTCAAAATGAATAAGATCAGTCAAATGCTAAATCAGAATACTTAAAACCTCTGATTATTAAATATGTAAATAAATAAAACAAATGCATCTAATCTCAATTTATTAGAACATTGTACTTGCTGCTGACCTTCGATGATGCAGTTAAACCATAAGGAAAAATGACTTTTTGTTTTTATTGGTGAAGTAAGTGTTATACTTTTTTTATCCTGCGTCCTGTTGTCCTGAATGGCAGCACAGCTGAACACGTACACGTGTGAATTTGCATTTCCTTCAGCCTTAGTATTTAAATTTTGGTGTGAAAGTGTCTTTACATTTGCCCAAAAATGTAACTTTGTCATAAAAGAAAAACCCTGCCCAGGTGAGAAAAAGTAACGCAACACATTACTTTTGTTCGAAAAGTAACTAAGTAACTAAATTAGTTACTTTTTAAGGGAGTAACGCAATATTATAATGCATTACTTTTCAAAGTAACTTTTCCCAACACTGGTCACCATCAACAAATTTGCATGTTTGTTGTTTACACAGAGACAGAAACTTGCACTTTGAAACTCAAGAACATCAAAAGTTTGCGTTTCCAGACCCCCAAAACACTAGCCTGGATGCCAGCCGAACATAGCCCCGCCCACAACATTTGAGGTCGGGAAATTCGGTCTGGACTTGATCCCTTGTGGAGCAACTATGCTCAAACCCATGGGCGTCGGAACCATTGTGTGTGTTCGGGACAAGACCCTCCCACTTTTTACGACCAATGATACTGGACCCACTCACTTTTATCATCTCTAATTGAGCACATGTCTGTTAACGTACCCCTAACCGATAAACACTTATTATTAAACACGTTATTTCCACGTTTCTAATATTTTCTTCATTTTTGTTAAAAAATAACTGCCTTTCCTATCTTATATGTGATTGGAAAAGGGAGTAGAGCAAGTTCGGCAAAAGGCGGATTCGAACCTTGGATCAAAACTCGTTGCCATGTGTCTTACCCCTAAACTATTGCTGCTGTAAATGATTCAGTGATTACCGTAATTTTGTCTGGCTGAGTAATCGTTTAGTAAACAGGGCGGTATATTTGTATTTAATGTAAATGACATCTACTCCAGTAAATAAAAAAAGAGAGGACCCACCCACATTTTCTTTTGCTTCCGACGCCCATGCTCGCAACCAGAGCTGTTCAGATCCAATCAAATTGTCAGGGCGGGCTTTATACGATGATTGACAGATGATCAACAGTAACGTCTCCAAAAGAGCGATTGGGTTGATTTAGTTCTAATCCGGAGAACTTGTTCGTTTATGCATTCACCTTTACTATTTCTCTCAAAAATGATGATGGTGTTGATAAATGTGTATCCTAAAATTACACCGGCAAAGATCGTTTAAACTCAATCTTCTTCTACTTCTTCCAGCGTGCGTGCAGTTGAGTTCTGTTGACTATGCATCGCTCAAAATACGTCACTCACTCCGCTGCTCTGACTGTTGTCAGTCTATCCAATAGGTTTGGTTGAAACACACCCCATAATCGCAGCCCAATGGAGCCGTATCAGACTCATATTCTGACTAGAATCTGAATATGACGACGTCAGGCTACCAAAACACTGTTGTTGTGTAAATGAACGGACAACATGCATAAAAAAAGTCTTCGTTTTTTATAGAAAACGGTGTTGTGTAAACGGCCCCTGAGTGTAAAATGTTGCTTAACTCTGGGTTAAAATTGGCCTAAAGATTAGCATGAAAAATCTTTAACACTATCGTTAAATTGCAAATGCTACATATTCCATATCATGTGGTATTTTTTAAATTAAAAGCAAGGATTCATTTTTAGCTCATAAACAAAGATTGTCATATAGATTTGGGTTTCCTCAGGATGCACTGGTTAAATCAGGTCTTTTAATAAATTCAAAAGACACTGTAATATAGCATGACTTGTATTCGAGCACATCATATGCTGCTTTGAAACAACCTATATATATATATATATATATATATATATATATATATATATATATATATATATATATATATATATATATATATATATATAATATGTGTGTGTGTGTGTGTGTGTGTATGTATGTATATATATATGTAAAAGTGACTTGACTACTGATCATGACTTGACTACTGACTACAATGCCAGCGCATACAGATATGCAAGATACTTTCTTTTTAATTTTTCTCTTGTTTTTGAGGAAACTGTAAATGCAAATTGATATGTAAATGAATGACTTCCACTGAACGAGAAAAACAAAGGCACATCAGACACAAAACACTGTGGGAACAAATTCAAATGGATCATGTGGAAGATGTTTATAATTATTAGTAGTAGTTGAGACATTGATCTGAGCAAGCTTAACAATCTGCTCTCTCAGAAAAAAAGGTACAGTGCTGTCACTGGGGCGGTACCCTAAGGTACAAAAGTGAAAAGGTACATCTTTGTACCTTACTCACCTCTAAATGGTATATATTAGCACCTTAAAAGGTACATAGCAGTACTTTGAGAGAGCGTATTAGTATATAAGTACCTTTTACGGTGTTGTACCTAAGGGTCCCGCCCCAGTGACAACAATGTACCTTTTTTTCTGACAGTGTACTGAAAATTAAAGGTAATGCTTAAATCTACTCAGTATGCGTCTTATCTTCTCATTCCCTGCCGTATGCGGTTACACTTTATACTTGTGAGGAGGGGTGTTGCATCAAAATCTAGCTGGTAATCACTGGAGTGCCACTCCTTTGAGCTCGGCTCTTATCTCAGCAGAATTCCTCTATGTGTGTATTCTTGCAATGTTTGCTTTGCCGTGTCAGATCGGCACAAGACGATGTGCAAGGGTGAGCGGTGTTCTGGAACAATGAATCATGAGGGCGAGGCTGCCAAACCCGCTTACCTTCTTTAGTCGGCAGAGTGTTCTTCTCCGCCGTGTTGGTCTTTTTTAGACATTTCTTGTCAAACTGCTGCACTTCTTCTTTGACAGGGTTGTCGCTCATTTTGGAGAGTCTGTGAGAATCCAAGCATTTGAATATGTTATAGACAGCTTCAGTCTGCTTAGTCATTCAAAACTTTCCTTACACAAAGCATTTCAATGATTTGGTCAAACCAAATGTGTTGTTGTTCTCAAACATAGCTGGCAAGGAATATAACGGAATATAACCTGTGGTTAAACCACATTTTAAAAAGCAGAAGTGCCATTTTTAACAACCAAAGCTATTTCCTCAAAGGTGTAAGTTGACGTTTTCCTGACTTTGTATGGACACGTTGTTGTGCCCCGCCCGCCCCTCAGGTGTGTGTTCAAAAACCAGGTTACGCAACCCCTTATCAGCAATATGACACATATGCATTATTGAAATGTTTGTTTCTTTGATTTAAAAAAATAACATCTAAGTGCCCTGGAGCGTGATAAAAGCCAGCATAATGCTAAAGCAACAGAAGAACAGGAAGTCATGTTATAAAAGCTATCATAACATATGGTATGAAAATATTTTGTTGAGCAATACAAAGCGCATCTTTTTTATTCACGCCATTGCCTAATATGAAAGAATAATTTAAGTTTTAATGGCCAGATCATGTTCACTTTTTGCAGTCTTGTAATTTAACATCAGATCTCTCCAAAAAGACACGAAAACATATTAGTTTAGCTAATCAAGCCTATTATTCGTATGTTCTTATTTTGCAGATGACAGCAGCCACACACACACACACACACACACACACATGTGGAAAATGTACAATAATGATGCCAGAAGGGCAGTGTGATAATGATCACGGTTAAAATCCTCATATCCTCACCACACCCAAAATGACTCGGCGCCAAATTTCAGGGATTTTGCAACACCGTCAAATACAGCAAAACGTTCCAAACGTTCCAAATGGCGTTTTGCGGAACCTGGCTTTAATGCGCCATGAGAATTTAATAACAGACCGCGCAGAGCAAAGGCATACACACCTTTTCAACACCGCATACGACAAACTAGTACGCGTTTAATAAACTAAACTGCATGCGCACGCTACGCATACTGCATTGACAAGTGTGCACAAGCATATGCCTTGAAATTTAAGTTCCCTTCATATTACTATACATATTATATGCATCTGTAATTTAAACGTATATTATCTCATAATCGCATGTTTACAATTGTATAATGTGCATGCACACTTTTAAGCGTGAATAACGTTTACGTAATAATACATGGAATAGTATCATGCAAACAATTAAATTATATGAAGCCTCTTTCTCAGATTACGCATGATTCAGGAGCCTTACCTGGCGCTGGCCTGGGGAGCTGTGGTATAAAATATATCTTAAACAGAATCTCTGTGCGGCGCTTAAGGTAGGCAACTGGTTTAAATAGGCATCACACCCCGTTGCGCAACAGCACGCATGGAATCCGCTCGCTCTGATTGGCCTGATCTCTCACCACTGTGTTCTGATTGGGATATCCTGGCTGCAGCGCAGGGATGTAACGGGGAATGGGATGGACAGTAGAAGTGAAAGTTAAAAAAGTGTTACCACACCTCGCATATTTGTAGACAGATGATCAAAACACTGCAGCTGAAGCAGGCTTTTCTATTGAAGCTTGGTACAAGCAAAATACAAGTTCATAATTTGAACCATAATTTGAAGGGGAATAGACAAGAATGCTCCTTTAGTTGCACAGTAGACAGACTGAAACTTGAAAAGGTGGATAAACTATACTTTCCGTTTCTCTTGAAGGGATAGTTCACCCAAAAACGAGAAGTCTGCTATCATTTACTCACTGTTCCAACTTTTCCTTTCTCTACACTATGGAAGTCAATGTCCACTGTTTGGCTACCTATATTCTTCAAAACATCTTTCATGTTTAGCAGAAGAAAGGCAAGGCCGTGACTATGTCTTGAACATTGGGGGGGCATTTTTTTAAATTTTTATATAAAGAAACAGAACAGTGAACGAAATTTTAGGTCTAATTCTAATTGGAAAATAATATTTTTGGGACTATTTACAAATAATATTTGCATTAATTTGCGCCAAATGTACTGATAATCTTGAGATTCTTCACCCCAGTGAAAATACATAGATCTGCTGATCACATTTGGATTAGTTGTCCAATCGTTGAATTTTTGTAAACCGTGTCAAAGGTTCCAGGCTCTAATCCACCCTCATATAGCCTAGGGTTTTTTTTTTTTCTTCTTCATTAAAATCAATTTTCATCAGTGATTGTATGACAGAGCTGGGACACGTTTGTGTGCATTTTGTTTCTGTGATTTTACCAGAAATACTTTGATTTGATTTGATTGGCCATCTCAATCATTTTGACATTGTCGAGTGCGTTTAGACCGCAGAGGCATACCAGACTAAAATTCAAATATCGGAGGGGGGGGGTTCAAATATTCTAATTATTGGTGGGGAGTCAATGTCTATGGAGGTTACGGCCCTGAAGAAAGAAATTCATACACTGTAAAAAAAATATTGTTGGTTTCACTTAAAAAAGCAAGTAACCTGGTTGCCTTAAAATTTTGAGTTCATTTAAATTAAAAATGTGAGTTAATACAATGAAGGAAATTGGTTTAATAAATAGAAACTCAAAATATTATTGTATCTGAATCACATAATGTAAAAAAAAAGGTTGTGATTAATCATGAAAATAGCACAATTTGGCATGTTTCACTGCATTATAACAAACAAAACACACAATTACACAATATGTTTACAAAATCTTTGAATAAAGGGTGATGTCGATTCTGAAAAATATTCATTGAATTAACTCAAAATTGTAATTTCAATTAACTCAAAATTTTAAGGCAGCCAGGTAACTTACCTTTAAAATATTGTTTTTCAGTGTAGGTTTGGAACAACATAAAAATGCTGGGTTAAAAATGATCCAAGTTGTGTTGAATATTAACAAATTTAGCAATTGGGTTGTTTTAACCCATTAGTTGGGTTAAATGTTTGCTTAAAACAACCCAATTGCTGGATATTGTCTATATTCAACCCAATTTGGGTTATTTTTAACCCAGCAAATTATTTTAATTTTGGGGCGAACTGTCGCTTTAACAGATCCCGTATGGGATTAGTGCTAAATTATGACAGAAATAACAACGGACAAACATTTTATTTTTGAGAAACATAAAAAAGGGGGAACCTTTTCCCACATATCTTCCAATAAAATACCATATTTTCCATTATCATTTGTTAAAAACATTAATAACAGTTTCACATGCTCTTGCTGGACGAACAGCATCTGAGGTATATTCAAGTAAGCAATAATGCGAGTAATGCTTTGGTCTTTTGTAGTGGACTAAGAACTAAAACAGGCATTTTTCCTCAAATGCATATGGGTTGTTGTTACATATTTCAATAGAATAGAATTTTTTTTACAATTAATGAATACTTCAGCAGACTTGACAGCATTGACTATTAACCTGAGATGCTCTGAGCTTTTGGATTGTCATCGCGAGTGTCTCTCCAGCTGGTCGTATATGGCCGTAGTGATTCCCCAGGTGACGCAGGAGCGGAGGATGACCAAGAAACCTCCACGGTACAGAAGAGCCAATCTGTGCTGACGTGCCGCCCAAAGCTGCTGCCAGCTGCTTTTTACTCCTCTGTCTCCTCCCTCTACTCGGGCCTGCATGTTGGCCACCAGAACAGAAAGAGGGTACAGCGGTAGACTGATCACCATTGAGTTAAACACCCCAGCCATGAAAGAGGCTGCAACCGGAGAACAGCCATAAGCCCTGAGAGTCTTAGACATGGGGTCCTTCAGGCCAAAATACAGGCTGCTCCCTAAGGCATTACGGACGAGTATAGGCAGAAAGGCTGTGTAATACCCTGATGCTAAAGGTCTGGAAGCTAGTTTGAGCAATATGCTTCTTAAGGTAGGAAGACGACTGTCGTTCCTGCTGTTCTGCAAGACGTTCTGCACACGCTCAAATGGGGTAAAGAGCAAGGCCTCCACCACACCCGCACCGAATCCTGCCAGGGCAGGGAGAGCGTTCCTGGGAAGAGGATCCATAGAGCAGAGGGAAAGCTGCTGTAGGAAGGTGTCCTGGAGGCCGAACAGAAGCGTGCCGTTAAGGGACCTCATCAGCAAGGGTGGTGCCACTCCACGGTACAGTTTCATTGGACCCTCCTTTAATAACTGGGCCACCGCTTGTCGTACTAAAGTGTTGTGCAGCTGCTGGCGGAAGACGGTCTTGTACAAAGGGAATGTAATGACGGTGGTCAAGGTGGAAATTAGGCTAGAAGTCCCTCCATGCAAGTAGCTGCGAAACCAGGCCGAAGAGTCGGGAGATTTGAGGAAATCTTCCTGGCTGTGATGCGAATTGCTTCCCATCTTCAGTACTGCTGGGGTAAATCATACTGCATTAATACATTAAATTACATTACAAAACAAAAAAAAACTCCATTGACCGCTGCGCAACTACCACTTTGACGCTTCAAAAAATTCATAAAGAGATCGTAAAACTAATCCATATGAATTGAGCGGTTAATTCCACATTTTCTAAAGAGACACGATCGATTTATAAGATGAAACAATTTAATTTAGCATCAGATGTGGTAAGCGGAAGCTCAAAGGGGTAGTTGCGTAGCCACAGAAAGTTCTCAGATTTCATCAAAAAGATCTTCATTTGTGTTCCGAAGATGAACGAAGGTTTCATGGGTTTAGAACGACATGAAGGTGAGAAATTAATGACAGAATTTTCATTTTTTGGGTGAACTATCCCTTTATGTTCAAACACTGTTGTCGTTGCAATCAGCCCCACTACCAGTGAGAGTTGTAACAGAGCGTAGTTTGTGGAGCAAATTTGTCCAAAAAAAGTGCAAATGGCACACTGCATATTGTGGCCTTACAATGGCCACCGTGTGCGTGTCCGTTATGTCTACAAGTCTGTAGGGTGTCCCATTTTTTCATTTTAGGTTTCATAAGGATGCTGACGAATGCCCCATTTTGCATTCAATATGCACCTTTTGCCGATCCCACACCGAAGCGAGCTCCACTGCAGACGTCTACCCGACAGTGAAGTGGTGTTACATCATAAAAGCATGCACTCAGAGGAAGATTGTAAGGGTTGAGGGTTCCATTTGGGACACAAACTTGGTGGGATGGTCCCAGACATGCACACAGACACACATCTATCCAACGCTAAGTGGCACTACAAGAAGATGATTTGCGTTTTGGATTGTCAGACCTTCACCAAACTTTGCACACATCAACTTTAGATCCTGCTGGCAAAAAAAAATTTTAAATAAAAAAATAAATAAAAATAGTTTTGATCCATTAAACTATTTAGCAGTTACGATCGGACATATTTATTATGTGTGGCTCACACACTGAAAAAAAATTTGTACTGCTTGTTCAATTTGCTTAGTTAAAATGAGCTAAAGCAACACAATTGCTATACATTTTGTCCTTACTTAATTGGATTGTGTTCCATCCACTTAAATAAGTCAAGAGAATAAGTCAAATCGAAGTTTACTTAATCCGTTTGTGTTGAGATTACATGAATGATTTGTGTTGCATGACTGAAACTGGGCGGGGCTAGTTAGTTCCCAGCATGCTTTGCATATGGCTAAATCAAGAGAGAGTAAATGTTATTGTATATGTAAAAGTGTTATTTAATGTATTTTTGAGCAAGATGAGAAAGAGGGAGACTTGATTTGGTTTAATAGTGTTTAATATTCAATCATTTTGGAATCCGTTGTGGAGAAGAGTGGAGCATTTGCTTAAACTGTGGATACAGCTAAAGTCATAATTGCTTTGCTGAAGAAGCTTTTAATGCTTAGCATTTAAGATGCTAATATATGCGTTTACTAGTTGAAAGTTTGTCAACTAGCTAGTGTAGTAAAATAATTTAGGTGTGTAACATTAAAGTATATGAAATATAAGTGAATGAATGAATGAAATTTAATGTCTGAATCATGTCAGGGAGCCGTTTAAAATTCACTCTGAGACTACTTAATTGGGTCACTTAAATACATCGTAGTACATCATACTATGATGTTGAAGTTACATTAACCAATTATGTTTGTTTAACTGAACTGATTCATGTGGGACCGATTAAATCATGTAAATCCAACACACTTTTCTTTCAGTACATATTTTGCCTCTTGAGGACACCAAATTCAAACTTCTCAAAAACTTCTTAATTAAAAACGAGTCAATCTGAGAAAGAAAAAAAAACCGATTAGTTTGATGAATTTGAATAGGAGGCCATAATACTAAAGTTGTCCACCAGAGTGAGCCATATCATAAGAAAACCTTTTAGATCTCATTGATTAAGATAGGTGTAAAGGTTCAATAGATTATAGACTCATATAAACAAAATGCACACATTCATTCTAGCTTATTGTACAGTTAGCCTAAATATAATCAGTGTAAATGTATTGCTACGTTTAAAACATTTAAATTGTTATCTTCCCATGAATTGTAGGCTAATAGTGTTGATTAAGAAACAGAAATATATCTTTATGTTCAGAGTGGGTGTAGCCTACATTAATTTATCCAAAGCGCCTTACAAATGAGGAATAATGGAGACTGTTAATGTGCAATAGCTTTTATTGGGGACAGTAGCCTATCAATTCTGATGTCATCTTGGAAAAAATCATATTAACCCCACCCTGATCAATAGAGTAAGTCTTCACAGTTATACACATATAGGCTTACCTTTGGAAAAGTCTCTGTAAATGTCCTGTAAAATGATAAACAAAACAGATTAATTCGTGTGATGCTCCTATTCAATCTGGTGTGTCGCGTGTTGTTTATAATAAATACAGAGCTTCAGGTGAAATTAAACTGGAACTAAAAATGAAAGGAAAGATATAAAATAAAATAAAAACGCTCATTGTAAGGAAATGGGAAACGAGTGTAGAAAAAGCAAAATTACTACCTCAAATCCGAGCTTTTCAGTTCTGGGCGAATGTAAGCCGATACTTTAAGACTACGCATGTGCTATTTTAAAAGACTCGTCGGAAATAAAATAAAATTTACTTTAAAAATCTGCAATACGATAGACAGATGCTCATCTGTCCTACGATGAAAGATGCAAGCTCGAGCGCGTGACGTTTGCGTGATGTCATGCTTCCTGTCGTGCTTGAAATTTTATTTTGACAGTCAAATAAAAAAACAATAATACTCATTTGAAATGACAGCTCCGATATAACTGGCGCGAGGATTTATTAATCGATTTCCCTAAAATATTTTTTTTCATAGTTAAATTGTTCACGCCATCCTGAACACCTCTATGTCAACATAGCGGCACAACTGCTTCATGGAAACCTAGTGCACCATCTTTCTTTGTTTAACGGCTTCGTTTTACTTCCTGTCATCTGTGCATATTCCGTTTTATAATAAATTGATTATTAAACAGATTAGCTAAATGCAATGTTAGCTTGCATACACTGCCCAAGAAAAAAAAACTTTTTGGGCAGTGTATGCAAGCTAACATTGCATTTAGCTAATCTTGATTTAAGAATGCTTGTTTTAAGAAAAAATCTCCCTTCATTTGGATTTTTTTTACCCCAGAAAACAACATACAAAAAATATCTTGTAATTTTACTGTATCTTGTAAAAATCATCTTGATTTAAGAATTTTTTGATATTTGGACTGGAAACAAGACAAGTAGGAAAAGCATTTTTTTATTATAGCATTTTATTGTTTAAAGGTGCAGTGTGCACATTTACTAGCGGCGAGATTATGAAATGCAACCAGCCCTAACCCTAACCGCTCACCCCTCCCTGTCAAAGCACAAACAGAAGCTACTGTGGCCTAGACGGGGTAAACCCAGCCTGATCTGCCAGCGATTTGATTTCGCCCTGCAGCTCAGTCTGGAAACCTGTGCATTAATTTCTACTGCTTCTATTACACTTTTGCGAGAACCAATCACAGACTGGCCTATCCACCTGGCGCGCTATTGGCTGGTTTAACACTATGACGGATAGAGAAGGATGGGTCGATGCCTGTTGATCTCGCCTCCTGTGGTCTGATTGGTTGAAGGACTATCCAATTGCATATAGTCATTTGAACTATGCCCGTTGATCACGCCTCTTGTGGTCTGATTGGTTGAGGGACTATCCAATTGCATAGTCATTTGAACTATGCCCGTTGATCTCGCCTCTTGTGCAGCAGAAAATACAGAGCAGACTCCCCAGACCAATGTTCAATCTTAAACTGAGCTTGTTCTGGTGATAGCCAAACGGTGGCCAACACAGGACAAAAACTAGCGACTAGCGCTCTGTAGAGCAGTTTGTCCGTTTAGGGCTACTGTAGAAACGTGGTGGCGCAAAATGGCGACTTCACTGTAAGGGGACCCGCGTGTGTGTGTGTGTGTGTGTGTAGATAGAAACGGCTCATTCTAAGGTAATTGAAACATCGGTACATTATGTAAGGCCTTAGCCTGACGTGGCCATACTCAATTCTAGTCAGAATATGAGTCTGGTACCGCTCCATTGGGATTTGATTATGGGGCGTGTTTCAACCGAGCCAGGAAAGACCTCAATTGGACAGACCGACAACCAATCAGAGTAACGGAGCGACACGTAACGTTAGTTGTCAAATGTCATCAGAACTCAACTGCCCTGTGTTGCCAAGTCCGTGTTTTCTCCATGTCCGCGGGTTGAAGCGACCCCAATTATGTGATTATATAAACCCAGGAATGCAAATTTTATCAGGCAACCTTGCCAAAATAACATATTTTGCCCCCCAAACGCCATTTTTTTCCAGAGAACCCCCCGGAAAGTTATTGTTTTGGGATATAGTTTTGAGTAGCAATTGTGCGACATTGCAAAAATACGTGGCAACCGTCTGCACGCGCGCTGGATTAAGTAACGTTACAAGAAAAAGATGTGTAAACGATCTTTGCCAGTGCTGTAATAAAAGAATTTAAGGATACACAGAGTACTTACCAACACGATCATCGTTTCTGAGAGAAATAGTAAAGGTGAATGCATATACGAACAAGTTCTCCGTTTAGGATAAGAGCAAATTCAACCCAAAGTGCCTTTGATGACGTGGATGATTACATTACTGTTTATCATCTGTCCATCATCGTCTAAAGCCCGCCCTGACAATTTCATTGGTCCGAACAGTTTCTGTTCTGGCATAATAACTCCTCTATGGAACGATTCCAGACCGGATTGCCCGAGCAAAAACTTGTGTGGGCGGGGCTAAATTCGGCTGGCATCCACGCTAGTAAGGCCTTTATACACCACTGAAAACACAGTTAAGGATATTTTTTTGCATTTCTTTCAATAGATCCTCATAAATACTACACACTGCACCTTTAAATCTATGTCTCCTCAGCAGAACACATCAAAAATAAGTCATCTGCTGTAAAAGTGCAGCACAGCAAACATTTCGTATTCTAAAATATGATCATTCAATTTAACAAGTCAAAGAAATCAACAGACATCAGGAAAATCTGAGGGAAATCAGAATGGCATAATATAACCAAAAAGTTTTTTATTCATAGAAAGGTTCATATAAAGAGTTATTAAAAACATCCTTGCAAAACAAAATCAGGAAAATGAAATAAAACAGCCAATTCTTTAAAACTACCGTTAAGCTCCAGAGGAACAAGCTAAAAAACACCTTTCAAAATGAACCGTGTCCATTTCAAGACGGCCGTCCAAGTCTTCTCTCGAACACTTATTCATGATGTGACTTTACTTCTCTTAAAGCACAGAAATGAATGCAAATAAATAAAAGAGGCTGTGAAAAGCTCTCATCTCAGTTAACCTAACGTCTGACTTACACAGTCACGGATTGTAACAGCAATTTATAGGTAAAACAGAACTTAAACATCCCATATTTAACTTTGAGGAAAGAACTCGCTGTGGGAACTCATTCCGTCAGGTCGGATCTCTTTGGGTTAGATGAAGGCGGTCGGGGAGCAGGTGCTGGAGATGTTACAAGGGAACATGACTGAAGAGATAGGAGACGGACTCGCCGTTGTGGGTCCTGCGGATGGCCTCGGCGAGGATCATGGAAATGTCGATGACCTGCAGAGATCAGTGAGAAGCACACTTGACATGAATCTCTCACAGACGCTTGGTAGCATGTTAATGAAAGAACATCTGGAGTTTTGAGAAGAACTGTGTTTTTTTTAGGGTACAACAGTGCTAAAGGTGCACCGGGGTATAAGGCACATTGGTTTTATTCTGCTTTAAACCACTAGATTGCACAAACTCACTAGAGCAATTTCGTTTCACTCTAAACACGGGCTGTGTTTCAAATCACCCCTATACCCTCAGTCCACTTGAAGGAGTGAATGAAAATGAGAGTCAGAAGGGCTGTCGCTTTTGCATAGTTTGTGCTCAGTTAATCATTTGACACTGAGCAAACTGGCCGCTCCAGTACTAATGAATCGATGCATCTTGAACTCTGATGGAAACTAGCATGTATAATCAAAGTCCCCATGAAATCAATTGAAGTTTTTGCCTATGAATATGTTCGCCTTACTGCTATCTATAAGCTAGTGTGCTCCAAAACGCATTTGGAAGAGATTCTCTCACACTTCTGATAATATGGATCAGTAATTTTGATGACATCACTCTGCACTTTAGCTTCTCATCAGACTTTGTCCAATCAAATGCTAACTAGAATCTGAAGCACCGCCCCCTACACAAAACAGACGCAATTGGTCACTTGTTCACATGTTTACTATTTTCTAAATGGTGAATGCCACAGTGCACTATATAGGGGATAGGGAAGGATTGGGCAGTGCACTATTTAGGGGATAGGGAATGATCAGACAGTGCACTATATTGGGGATAGGGAACGATCAGAGTGCACTATATAGTGGATAGGGAAAGATCAGGGCAGTGCACTATATAGGGGATAGGGAACGATCAGACAGTGCATTATATAGGGGATAGGGAAGGATCGGACAGTGCACTATATAGGGGATAGGGAACGATCGGACAGTGCATTATATAGGGGATAGGAAAAGATCGGGCAGTGCACTATATAGGGGATAGGGAACGATCAGACAGTGCATTATATAGGGGATAGGGAAGGATCGGACAGTGCACTATATAGGGGATAGGGAACGATCAGACAGTGAATTATATAGGGGATAGGGAAGGATCGGGCAGTGCACTATTTAGGGCATAGGGAACGATCGGACAGTGCACTATATAGGGGATAGGGAATGATCGGACAGTGCATTATATAGGGGATAGAAAACTTCAGACAGTGCACTACATAGGATATAGGGAACAATTCAGACAGTGCACTATATAGGGGATAGGGAACTTCAGACAGTGCACTATATAGGGGACAGGAAACTTCAGACAGTGCACTATATAGGGGACAGGGAACGTCAGACAGTGCACTATATAGGGGATAGGAAACTACAGACAGTGCACTATATAGGGGATAGGAAACTTCAGACAGTGCATTATATAGGGGATAGGGAACTTCAAACAGTGCATTATATAGGGGATAGGGAACTTCAAACAGTGCATTATATAGGGGATAGGGAACTTCAGACAGTGCACTATATAGGGGATAGGGAACTTCAGACAGTGCATTATATAGGGGATAGGAACTTCAGACAGTGCACTATATAGGGGATAGGAACTTCAGACAGTGCATTATATAGGGGATAGGAAACTTCAGACAGTGCATTATATAGGGGATAGGGAACTTCAGACAGTGCACTATATAGGGGATAGGGAACTTCAGACAGTGCACTATATAGGGGATAGGGAACTTCAGACAGTGCACTATATAGGGGATAAGGAACTTCAGACAGTGCACTATATAGGGGATAGGGAACGATCAGACAGTGAATTATATAGGGGATAGGGAAGGATCGGGCAGTGCACTATTTAGGGCATAGGGAACGATCGGACAGTGCACTATATAGGGGATAGGGAATGATCGGACAGTGCATTATATAGGGGATAGAAAACTTCAGACAGTGCACTACATAGGATATAGGGAACAATTCAGACAGTGCACTATATAGGGGATAGGGAACTTCAGACAGTGCACTATATAGGGGACAGGAAACTTCAGACAGTGCACTATATAGGGGACAGGGAACGTCAGACAGTGCACTATATAGGGGATAGGAAACTACAGACAGTGCACTATATAGGGGATAGGAAACTTCAGACAGTGCATTATATAGGGATAGGAACTTCAAACAGTGCATTATATAGGGATAGGGAACTTCAGACAGTGCACTATATAGGGGATAGGGAACTTCAGACAGTGCACTATATAGGGGATAGGGAACTTCAGACAGTGCATTATATAGGGGATAGGGAACTTCAGACAGTGCACTATATAGGGGATAGGAACTTCAGACAGTGCATTATATAGGGATAGGAACTTCAAACAGTGCATTATATAGGGGATAGGAACTTCAGACAGTGCACTATATAGGGATAGGAACTTCAGACAGTGCACTATATAGGGGATAGGGAACTTCAGACAAAAAAAAAAAAAAAAAAAAAGACAGTGCACTATATAGGGGATAGGGAACTTCAGACAGTGCACTATATAGGGGATAGGGAACTTCAGACAGTGCACTATATAGGGGATAGGAAACTACAGACAGTGCACTATATAGGGATAGGAAACTTCAGACAGTGCATTATATAGGGGATAGGGAACTTCAAACAGTGCATTATATAGGGATAGGGAACTTCAGACAGTGCACTATATAGGGATAGGGAACTTCAGACAGTGCACTATATAGGGATAGGGAACTTCAGACAGTGCATTATATAGGGGATAGGAACTTCAGACAGTGCACTATATAGGGGATAGGGAACTTCAGACAGTGCATTATATAGGGGATAGGGAACTTCAGACAGTGCACTATATAGGGGACAGGGAACGATCGGACAGTGCATTATATAGGGGATAGGGAACTTCAGACAGTGCACTATATAGGGGATAGGGAACTTCAGACAGTGCACTATATAGGGATAGGAAACTTCAGACAGTGCATTATATAGGGATAGGGAACTTCAGACAGTGCACTATATAGGGATAGGAACTTCAGACAGTGCACTATATAGGGGATAGGGAACTTCAGACAGTGCACTATATAGGGGATAGGGAACTTCAGACAGTGCACTATATAGGGGATAGGGAACTTCAGACAGTGCACTATATAGGGGATAGGGAACTTCAGACAGTGCACTATATAGGGATAGGGAACTTCAGACAGTGCACTATATAGGGATAGGAACTTCAGACAGTGCACTATATAGGGATAGGGAACTTCAGACAGTGCACTATATAGGGGATAGGGAACTTCAGACAGTGCACTATATATGAAACTGTTAGAGATTAGGAGGAAACTGCAGCTTCGCCGAGCTGTGATATAAACTAAACGCTATTGCCTATTTTAAAAAGGTGAGGAGCTAATCAATATGTCCCGCCATGTCTTACTGTTTCAGTGAAAATAATGCCAGGAAATTGAACAACGCTGTGTGTTTCAAGGCACTTCAGTGGGCCTTTAATTTAACAGTTTAATAGTCAGATGAAAAGGAATTCATACCTGTATGGTCCACAAGTGAAAACATGAACACACTGAAGAGCTGCTTTATAGTATAAACTGAAGTTGTGCTTCTGATGAGACACTGTTTAATATGTTAAAGCTGCTTGATTTTAAGCTCTCTATTGAATAAAGTAATATACACTGAAGATCTAAGACTTTTTTATATGTACACAAAATGCCAATTTCTCTCAAATATTGTTTGCAAATCTGTGTTAGTGAGCACTTCTCCTTTGCCGAGATAATCCATCCACCTCACAGGTGTGGCATATCAAGATGCTGATTAGACGGCATGATTATTTCACAGGTGTGCCTTAAGCTGGCCACTCAAAAACGGGGTCCACTTGTGGAAATTTACTATGATTATCTAATTTCCCTTCAAATGTTTTAACCTAAAGCAATGACATAGTTAGACCTCAGAAAAAAAAAAAAAAAAAAGTATAATTGTGGTGGAAAATAGTATGTACAGGAGAACGGCCTACGAACTCCCTGTCAGACCTGAAGCTGGCTTTTAATTAAAATCGGACTTCTGACTCCTGGTCTTCGTTAATCGTATCTGGTCCTTGGGTCCTAGACTGCTGTCCCCATCTGCTGTTTTCACCAAAGCCCTGGAGCTGTCAACACTCCGCCGGATGATACAAAACACCCTTTTTGCTGACAAACATGATTCAGGTCCAGGTTAGCCTGTTAGCTCAGTTTTACCCTAACGTTAATGCATCTGTGCTTTTGTTAAAGTCCCTGTAAAGGCAATTCTGAGATTTGTTTCTAAACACATTAGAAATGTTAGAAATGTATTGTTGAAAGACATTACAAAGACTGTGAACTATGTAGTACTGAATTCAGAAGTTAGACTGTTAAGAAGTTTTTCACCATTGCTGTGTTCTGGATTTTTTGGGCGGGGTTAAAACGGTGGCTCGATGACACACTGGAGCCGCTTGGCATGTGGCGCCTCCCCATAACTAGAGCACATTCGCAATTTCACATCAGTTCACCCGCCAGATTGCGAGTTACTGTCAGTACCGTTAGTTACTACAGCCTACAACTTACAAAACAGCCTACAAAACAAACAAAAAAAGACTATCTCAAGAAGAGGTGGATTAATTTGTGAAAAGCTACCTTGATGGAGTGCTGAGGATCACCACCAACACCTGCCTCTGCAGTGTCTTTACACCGGATAGTTTTACAAACTTTCAGCAGCAACAACTGGGATTCACTGATAATCCGCTGCAGAATGGGGCCGAACCGACTATCTCCCGCCCCGACCTTCATCCTCCCGTCCCGCCGACATCTGGTGCCGTGACTCGTGAGCTGTACTTGAGTGTTGTTGTTGTCTTGTGTGTTTACGGCTGCTTTCCCGCGAGTGGGTGTGGTTTCGGCGCCGATCAACGGACACGCCCCCAGCGTTTGAGAGCAGAGAATGCTGCTTATTTTTTCAAGATTTCGATAAGACATTTTATGTACTTAGCGGATTTTTTTATGATTCAAATTTGGCTAGGTGGTTAATAACACATTTATCTGTGGTGTGAGAAACTCAGAACACATGTTTAATTTTGACTTTACAGGGACTTTAAGGTTTTTTTATGACAGGAAAAGCTAATAAAAGTAATAATAATTTTTTTCATCTGGCTGTTTTTGGACTAACTGAAATAACTGATGATTCAATACAGACTGAATTCCATGTTTTGACATTTCTGACATGACAAACCTGTATTTTGGGGCAATGTTTCATCTTCTCTCTGTGTGTGTGTGTGTGTGTGTGTGTGTGTGTGTGTGTGTGAGAGTGAGAGAGAGAGAGAGAGAGAGAGAGAGCATGTGTGTGTATTAACCTAAATACAGAAAGAAAGAAAGAAAGAAATTACACAAGAACAAAACAACTGAATGATGCAATAAATACTAAATGGCAATATCATTTCTTATTTACATTTTCACATAATAGTTTTTTTTATTATTTGTACAAGTTTCTTACTTATCGGCAGCATGACAGACGGTACCGCAGGTGTCTGCCATATCATCAACCAATATGGCCACCCGGTCTTTCACATCTCCCACCAGAACCATGCGGTCCACCTCATTTGCCTTTTTCCTTTCTTTGTGAATAAGGGCAAAGTCAACATTTAGCCTGTCTGCAATGGAGGTCACCCTGTCAATGGAAAAAAACAGTCAGCAGTTGCACATGCGAAGAGCATAACGAAACAGGCGGTATACCAGACGGCCGACTGACCTCTTGGCTCCTCCAGCATCAGGTGATACAATGGTGCAGTTCTTCCATTCTGGGATATTTTCCTTAATCCATTTCAAAACGGCCGGCTCTGCATATAAATTGTCCACTGGAATGTCGAAAAAACCCTAAAAGGGAGGAGACAAAATGCAGATCTTTGAACCACGAACAGCTTGTGTATGTTTATCAGCTTTTCCATATACTGGCCCTGATAATCATCACAAATACGTATGGCTTGGCTTGCTCCATTTTTGTAAATCCATTTAATGAATAAATGACTCTCTCTATCCGTTGCTCTGGTCTTCGTCAACGAGGTCGCCTAACAAGCAGATTGAGATTATGCTCGGTAATCTACTGCTATTCCTGCATTTTCACGGATGTGAACGGTTATTGTCTGTGTGTGTGTGTGTGTGTGAGAGAGAGAGAGAGAGTGTGTGTGTGTGTCTGTATGTGTGTGTGAGAGAGAGAGCATGTGTGTTATTGTCTGTGTGTGTGTGTGTGAGAGAGAGCATGTGTGTTATTGTCTGTGTGTGTGTGTGAGAGAGCATGTGTGTTATTGTCTGTGTGTGTGTGTGTGTGAGAGAGAATGTGTGTTATTGTCGGTGTGTGTGTGTGTGTGAGAGAGAGAATGTGTGTTGTGTGTGTGTGTGTGTGTGTGTGTGTGTGAGAGAATGTGTGTTATTGTGTGTGTGTGAGAGAATGTGTGTTATTGTCTCTGTGTGTGTGTGTGTGTGTGTGTGTGTGTGTGTGTGTGTGTGTGAGTGAGAGAGAGAGAGAGAGAGAGCATGTGTGTGTATGTGTAAGAGAGAGTCTCTCACACACACATATACACACACACTCACACTCTCACACACACACACACACACACTCTCTTTCTTACACACATACACTCTCTCACACACACACACACACACATGCTCTCTCTCTCACACACACACACACACACATGCTCTCTCTCTTACACACACACAGTCGCTCACACAGACACAATCTATTTTTTATATTTTATATAGAGCAAAAACAGGCGATAGTGTCAAAAATGTAAGTCACATCATATTAACTTCTTGTTTATTGAACTGTTGTATAAAATCAACATATTTGTAATCACGCTAATATTTGGAGGTATTTTTGCCCCCTTATCTTGAATATTGGCAGCATTTTAAATGCATTTTAACATCACGTAGTGTGTGTGTGCGCTCTCTACATGTGTTTTTGTAAAGTGAGGGACACACTTGATAATGTCAGATCACACATCGTTTAAACAACAATCACGATATTATCGTAGACGATATATATCACACACCCCTAAACCTAACAGTCTACTTATAATCTATTGAGAGTTAGTTGATATGTAGTTGCAAAGTTTCTTACAGTTAGTAAATGATCTAAAGTGGACCATCAAAATAAGTCACGCTCACTGTGATAATCAGCACTTCAATTCTTGTCAAAAATCCATGCAAGGTTTTAATCACTAAATGATTTTCAGAGTCATAAACCCCCCACCTGTATCTGAGATGCATGCAGATCCATGGTTATGATGTGGTCGGCACCAGAGACCGACAGCATGTTCGCAACTAACTTTGCCGAAATGGGAGCCCGACTCTGCAGAAAACAAACAGAAGATTAAACAACATTTTGTGACTTGATTGGAAAACGAATGATTCATTATGCAACCTGCATTACCAACAAATAGGGGTGTAACGATACACTTGTGTCATGATTCGATATGTATCTCGATACTGAACTCACGATCTGATATGTATCCCGATCCTGAACTCACGATATACGATATGTATCCCGATACTGAACTAGAGTTATACGATATGTATCCCGATACTGAACTCACGATACGATATGTATCTCGATACTGAACTCACGATCTGATATGTATCCCGATCCTGAACTCACGATATACGATATGTATCCCGATACTGAACTAGAGTTATACGATATGTATCCCGATACTGAACTCACGATACGATATGTATCCCGATACTGAACTCACGATACGATATGTATCCCGTTACTGAACTCGCGATACGATATGCATCCCGTTACCGAACTCACGATATACAATATGTATCCCGATCCTGAACTCACGATATACGATATGTATCCCGATACTGAACTCGCGATATACGATATGTATCCCGATACTGAACTCACGATACGATATGTATCCCGATAGTGAACTCTAGATACGATATGTATCCCGTTACTGAACTCGCGATACGATATGCATCCCATTACCGAACTCACGATATACAATATGTATCCCGATACTGAACTCACGATATACGATACGTATCCCAAAACTGAACTCACGATATAAGATACGTATCCCGATACTGAACTCACGATATACGATACGTATCCCGATACTGAACTCACGATATACGATACGTATCCCGATACTGAACTGACGATATACCATACGTATCCCGATACTGAACTGATGATACGATATGTATCCCGATACTGATCTGACGATACGATATGTCTCCCGATACTGAACTCACGATACGTCTCCCGATACTGAACTCACAATACGATATGTCTCCCGATACTGAACTCACGATACGATATGTATCCCGATACTGAACTCACGATATACGATATGTCTCCCGATACTGAACTCACTATACACAATATGTATCCCGATACTGAACTCACGATATACGATATGTATACCCGATACTGAACTCACGATATACGATATGTATACCCGATACTGAACTCACGATATACGATATGTATCCCGATACTGAACTCACGATATACGATATGTATCCCGATACTGAACTCACGATATACGATATGTATCCCGATACTGAACTCACGATATACTGAACTCACGATACGTCTCCCGATACTGAACTCACAATACGATATGTCTCCCGATACTGAACTCACGATACGATATGTATCCCGATACTGAACTCACGATATACGATATGTCTCCCGATACTGAACTCACTATACACGATATGTATCCCGATACTGAACTCACGATACGATATGTATACCCGATACTGAACTCACGATATACGATATGTATACCCGATACTGAACTCACGATATACGATATGTATCCCGATACTGAACTCACGATATATACGATATGTATCCCGATACTGAACTCACGATATACGATATGTATCCCGATACTGAACTCACGATATACGATATGTATCCCGATACTGAACTCACGATATACGATATGTATCCCGATACTGAACTCACGATATACGATATGTATCCCGATACTGAACTCACGATATACGATATGTATCCCGATACTGAACTCACGATATACGATATGTATCCCGATACTGAACTCACGATATACGATATGTATCCCGATACTGAACTCACGATATACGATATGTATCCCGATACTGAACTCACGATATTCGATATGTATCCCGATACTGAACTCACGATATACGATATGTATCCCGATACTGAACTCACGATATACGATATGTATCCCGATACTGAACTCACGATATACGATATGTATCCCGCTAATGAACTCACGATATACGATATGTATCCCGATACTGAACTCACGATATACGATATGTATCCCGATACTGAACTCACGATACGATATGTATCCCGATACGATATGTATCCCGATACTGAACTCACGATATGTATCCGATACTGAACTCACGATATGTATCCGATACTGAACTCACGATATGTATCCGATACTGAACTCACAATACAAAATGTATCCCGATACTGAACTCACGATATTCCTCACGGTATCCCAATATTTTAATTTTTTTTTACTTTTTTATTATTAAAATAATATTATTATTTGTGTATTATGCATTATCATACATTATATTCAAAATTATGTATAGTCGTTGTACGATTCTATGTGATTAGTGATGTAATAATATCACTGAAACTATATATTTTTTCCACTCACGCATTACTTGCGCTTTCAATGCAGGCAGCATTGAAAATCTCCCTCATGTTGTTCTCGCGCGTCACGCAATCATCTGAACGTCCGTGTTTACTACAGTATGCGCATCGTGTTAAATATATTCATCATATAAAGCCATTGTATCTCTTCAGAAGACCTGAAGACTACAGAAGATTTGGATCAGACACTCGATTAGTTATTTTTATGATGCATTTATGACATGTTTTGCATCTTTTAAGTTTGAGAGGAATGGACTATAAATGAAGGGACAGAAATCCCTCAGGTTTCTTAAAGGATATCTTCATTTGTGTTTGGAAGTTAAACTAAAAACGACATTATGGTGAGTAGCTACATGATGAAAGAATTTACATTTGTTAATTTGTGTTTGTGTGAATTATACCTTATAAATAGGCCGACTACAGCAAGTTGAGCCTTGGATTAAACAACTATATATCATGAATCATCACGTTTCCATCAATGATACATATCGTCACATTTTTATATCGCGAAATATCGTTCAGCGATATATCGTTACACACCTACCAACAAATTCCAAAACCTTCTGCAGGCGTGTAAATAAACATCCACAGACTGGCAATGGCACAGATTTAATAACAAATACTGGCATTTAACCGTCACCTTGTCTTTTTTATCTTGCCGTGCGTACGGGAAGCACGGGATTACCGCTGTGACTCGGCAGGCCGAAGCTATTTTACAGGCGTTGATCATTATGAGAAGCTCCATGAGATTATCATTGATTTCCCCACAGCCACTCTGGACAATGTAGACATCCTCCCCGCGGACACTCTCTCCAATCTCCACACTGCACAAGACAAAACAACATTAAGGACATTAGGAACAGGTCAAAGTTAACAAAGCACCCCTGCTAATAGGCTTGAGTGCAACTTATTTTTTTTCGGACTTGACCTGTACTCGAGGCTTCGGGAGTAGAAAAATGTTCCCAGGTCCAGGTATTCAGTGATATATGTATGGGACAGTATTACGAAACTCAGTATGTGTCATCAGGAACATATCCTAAATGTTCTCAATGTTTCGAGACAGCGCCACCTTGTGGTCAAAAATTATAATAATTTCTAAAAATCCTAATAACTTTTGATTCATTTTGACTATTTTAATGAAACAGGTTTTGATAGATTCCTTGGATCATGTCGAGAACAACAATACTTGTGATTAAACTTCATAATCGAAATCACCAATGAAATCGGAGCTTCTAACGGCAGCTGCAGTGACACGATGACTTTACTAATCAACGATTGGCTCTTTCATTTTGAAGGCGGGGCTAATTCGCCATATTCTCCCATTTCATAATTAATGCTTCCTATAAAGTCTTTGCTTTCGATGAACATAAACGTAAAAACAAACTATACCATAGACATTAAGCTTATGCTTTCCGTCTGCTGTTTGTTTTCAAAGCAATTTTATGTTGTTTTATTTCTATTTTTTGCCATAATTGACACAATAACAAGATATGTTCTCGTTGTGTTGTGGCAACATCACGTGGTCAACATGTGAACGTGACCTCTGACTGCCTGGAACTCACTGAGGTCTGAAGTGGGACATTTCATTTGGGAAATTCCCATCCTACATCCAACCTCGTCTGGAACGCAGCACAATTATGAGATGGCGTGAGATCAATGAAATCGTTTGCTTTTGTTACATTTAAAAATAAAAAAAAGTTAAGATTTAAAAATGTATATTGACTATTGACCAAGCAACTGTTTGGTTTCCCATATTCTTCCAAATATCTTCTTTTGTGTTCAACAGAAAGAAATTCAGACCGGTTTGGACTTTTTTTTAAACTGTCCCTTTAACACTGCGAAACTAAAAGTTTGGTGCCAATACAAACATCATTAAGTTACGTCATGAGCATTTTAAATGGACACAAAACTGTGAAAATGTATCATATAACCTTGAAGTAACGTGTAAATAAAATTCCATCTAAATCACTAAGTATCGTCTTCCCTCTAAGCTACTGTATTACCATATGAAACACATTGTACTTGTTGTGTAAATGAACACCGAAGGCGTGCTGTGAAATAAAACATCCTTTATCAATGTTCTCATTGCAAAACGATAAGCAGTGAATGTTTGTATCCAAGGACATTTCACATGGAGTCAAAAAAAGCCCCACATAATACATGCAAATTGTGGCCTTGTGACAACATTTAAGTGACCCACCAGACTATCATCATGGTAAATGTGATTAAACCGATCATGTGGGGAAAATAAGCAAAACAAACATAGAATGGCTGAAAGGTCTCAAACGATACTGATATGGTTATGTCCATTCCTACATACGTTTAAATAATATTAAAATAGCAATGTTAGTCTCAACATGCACGTTGAAACATAAGAAAATAGACATCGCCTTGCATGCGGACGCACAGCATTCTGGGACTAGTAGTGTTCTCAAACCCACGTGGACCGCTGTCGGTCTCTATCTGAACTACAACTCCCAGCAGCCCGCGAGTAACGGCACTTCAACATGATGGAAAAACAACATTATAACAACCTAGTCTTATGAAATCAACCGGATAATTTACAGGAATTACTCACCATGTCTCTTGGTTGCTAAACTTTTTCGTCACCACTTTCCCTAATTCCAGTCCAAGGCGGTCCGCGATTTTCTGAGACAGATCCTGGTGGGAGCTCCCGCTAAAAATTTTGATATTGGGCATTTTTTTCGTTTATTTTTTTTTAGATCGTAAATGGAGGATGGAGTACAACCCACTAGACGGAGAGAGGTGTATCGTTCAGATACTTGCTATCCGAGGTCAATATTCCTAGTAAAGTGCGAGTCGCCACTACCTCTCGGCCATAGTTGAGCATGGATGTTACGCGCGTGACGTCACTCGCCCGCCTTTGCTGGCCACGCCCCCTTCTTCTCCTAGTTCGGTTTAATGGCGGCTGACGACTGTTTTATCGCCACCGACTGGACTGGAGTTTGAGGAAGGGAAGCAAAACAAAACCGAAATAAAAAAAACCTCAACTATTTTACTTTTGAAGTAGCCTATATTTAATCCGGCTACTCTGAGATCATTATTTGCGTCCTAACCTAACCATGTCCAAAATATCGCGTCGTTTTATAATATATAATAATATATTTTTACATTCATAGCTCATAACAAGTGAGATTTCAATGGTATTTTGACCTCTGAATTAGGAAACGTCCTTTTTTCAGAAAACCGGTCACAGAGAACTTCCTATATCTATTTTTAATATTAAGGAAAACATAATTTATCATCATATATAACTGATTATTGATTGCATAGTTCATACAGTACGTGCTTCAGTAACAGTGTGCTTCAATTACCCAATAATGACAATAAGCCCAATAAAACACAAATATAACTAATGACTGCAGCACTTCACTGAAATATATCAACGTATAGCCTAACATCCAGATATAGAATGCTTGTTTTGTCATTAGTGCAAATAGTCTCGGCGCTGTTTCAGCCTCTGCTTTGGTTTTCAAAGCATCATCTGTGTGAATTATCCTTGTTGACTGCAAAATCAGAAATCGTTTTATTCTTTCAGCACATGTTTATTAGTCTCATTTTTCTCATTTTACAGAAAATGATGGCAATGGCAGAGAAGTGGAATCCATTTTTCACCAACGTCACCTCAGCATTTCTGAACAAATGGAAAATAAATCACAAACGCCCTTGCAACTTGCTTTCATTCAGTGGAACAAAAGAGTCCGTTCAAGGTTAGTTTCAAGCTTCAATGGCTTTCACCAAGAACGCTCTGCAGTTTAGAGATACAAAAGAACGGAAAAATGCTGACACTGAACTCAAGAGAGAAATTCATTAGAGCCTGCGAGCGTGTCGTTCCTGCAGGTGAAGCGAGGCTGTACATCTGGATTAGGTGGTTTTCTTTGCACTATGGTAAATTCATTTAGCACTAAATAATATTAGCCTGACATTTTAACAGTCCATGGTGATATTTGTAAAAGTACTGTGGTAAAAAAAAAAAAGTCTTACAGTTTTTTATGATTTGC